>JAPQWS010000116.1:5913611-6538888 GCA_028651295.1 Catharanthus roseus | reverse complement strand
ACTTAAGCCTTTGCCGTTCCTCGAGAGATTCGACATTCGGGTATAACTTGTTTACTATAGTGGTAGGTCTACTTGCCTGTTGCTTAGTTTAGTTGTCATTTCCTTGTTTTAAAATGTAGACATCGAGTTTTTTGGCGTTGTTGCCGGGGAGGACGATAAATTAATAAAAGTTGTTTATTTAGTGTTTTAGTCATTTTTATTTTTGTTATTCTTTTTTGAATTGGTTTTTTTTCTTTACATTATTTAGCTATTTTTATCTATATTTCAAATTGTGCTCTATCTTTGTGGAATTCATCGTGTTTTCTTTCATGCAAATTGTGTAACATTAGTATATGCCCCGAAAGAAAAGGGTTGAATTAGTATTGTTTGATCTAGAGCTAGAACGTACAAAATAGGTGTGCCTCTCATGCCCCTCAATTCAGAATGGCAGGCACTAGTGCAATAGTGCCTGTAAAAAAGACAGAAGACGAACCACTAGTTCCACCAAACAACAATTCTCTCTTCGTACCACTTCCAGCACCACCAATGGCGGAGCAAACAATGGCAAACTATACCCAACCATCCATCTCTAGGACGTAGACGAGTATAGCAAGGCCGAGACTAGAGGCAAACATTTTCGAGATAAAGTCAAACATAATACAGATGCTATAAAACAATGTCCAATTTGACGCACTTCCGGATGAGGATCCAAATGCACATATTGGAAATTTCTTAGAGATATGCGACACCTTTAAGATAAATAGAGTTTCGGAAGGCTCTATCTGGCTTTGTCCCTTTATATTCTCTCTAAAGTGAAGGCGAACGGGTTTGGATGGAATTGAAAGAGGTCAAACTCATTCCCATGACATCTGGGCTACCCCATGCCTGTCATGAGATAAGAGAAACCGTCAGGATTGATAACTTCATGGGATTCATTAACAGAAAAGTTCCTAAGGAGGTGCTTTCTTCCGAGGCGGACAACGAAGTTAAGGAACGATATTTTGTTATTCCAACAAATAGACGGAGAAAGCCTCTATGAGGCCTTGGAACGATGGAAGGAGCTTGTGAGGAAGTGTCCCCTAGATTTCGAGATACAAATTCAAAGTTTTTACAATAGAGTATCCTTTGGGGCGAGACAGTTAATAGACACCTTAACTGGAGGGTCTACAGACCATAAGACCTATCAACAGGTATATGATCTTATAGAGAAAATTTCTATGAATAGTTATACTTGGGAAGGGCAACGATCGAATCCGAAGACGACTGGAATACACAATGTAGACGCGATTTCTGCTGTGGAAGCAAGACTAACGGCAATTATAGAGCAAAAAGTAGGGAACTTGACCGCTCCATCAACAAGGAAAAATAATCAAATGGTCATGTTCTATGATTTTTGCAACGGAGGGCATTTGAGTCATGAATGCCCTAGTATGGGAGGACCGAATGAGCAAGTTTATTTTTTATAGGAGAACCGACCTAGTAACAATCCCTATTCAAATAAATATGATTCAGGGTGGAGAAACCATTCCAATTTCTCTTGGAGTGGCAAGGACAACAAAGACCAAATCAAGCCCCAGGTTTCCCAAATAGAGGTCCTCCTCCACCATTGCCATATGAAGCGGGTCAGAAAACCACCCTCCACCAGCTAAGGTAAATTTGGAAGAATTCATGGTAACGTTATTGAGTGCGACTGGTAATAGAATGAATACCATTGAGGCAGCCCAAAGAAATCAAGAAGACTCTATTAGAAACCTGGAAAAGTAGATTAGGCAGCTAGTAAAGATAATGTCTAAAAGAACTCTAGGAACCCTCCCGAGTAACGCAGAAGTAAACCCGAGAGAGCATATAAATGTTATTTTGGTGACAACTGATGAGGAGATTCCAATCACTAAGGAAGAAGGGATGATCGTAGAAGAAGGAAGTTGTACTGAAAAGGAAAAGTGGCCATCCAAAAAAGTGGGTAAAAAGGCGAAAGATAAAGGCAAGAGGAAACCGATAAGTGCTAGCTATAAACCGAAGATCCCATTCCTAGATGCACTTGTTCGAGACCATAATAAAGATGAGATGAGGGAGTTTATCAAAATATTTGGTCAATTAAAAATAAACTTACCCTTGTGTGATCTCTTATTGCAGGTACCTAAGTATGCAAGATATTTAAAGAAAATGCTCACAAAGAAGGAGAAGCTTCGAGAAGCATGAACACATATACTTGGTGAAGAGTGTTAAACCCTCCTAATAAAGAAAGATCTACTACCACAAAAACTAGAAGACACAGGAAGTTTCTTTTTCCCTAGTACTACTGGTAGTCTTACTGTTAATAGGGGTTTAGCAAATTTTAGGTGCGAGTATCAATGTTATTTCTTCTTCTATGTGTAAGCGTCTAAGTCAGGTACCCTGAGACCTGTGAGGACGTCGATCAATCTAGCAGACATGAGCATCAGACATCCTAAATGGGTAATAGAGGATGTGTTGGTCAAAGTCAAGGATTTGGTAATTCCTGTTGACTTTGTAGTGCAAGACATGGAGGACGACGTTGATTTTCCCATAATATTAGGTCTCCCTTTTCTACGTACTTCAAGGGCATTAATAGATATGGAAAAGGGAAAATTAGTGTTAAAGGTAGGAGAAACGAGATAATGTTCGAGTTTCCTTTGCTCCCGACTCCAACATAAAAAGGTCAATATACTTTATGTATTAACAATCATAAAACTAACGAAGTATCTTTAAATGTGCAGGAAATCCCAATAAAGAAGGGCAAGGAAAAACCAAAAAAGAAGCATAGAAAAAGCATAAGGCAAATTACCTCGAAATACAATGTATTGAGGAAGAGAAGCAAGAAAGACACTCGGATTTCCATGATCTGGGAGGTGCACTCAACATCTGAAAAGAGGAGCACTCTTTATCTCCTTAAATTTGGTAGCTATAAAATTTTTGTTTGTATTTCTCGTTTTGTTTTTTCTTTCCTACTTTGATTGTGTGTTGTTTTTGTGTTGCAATGTCATTTTTTGAACAGAATGAACGACTTCTGTAAGAGCTATTGAGTCTCATTGATGCCATAAGGATAAATGGCTTAAACAGGGTTCAAATTTGCAGAAAAGAAGAAAATTTGAAGTCCAGGCAAAACCCTACAGCGGCCGATAGTGCCAAGGCTAAAAAAAAAAATTTACATAAAAACCTACCACGGACGGTAGGTCCAACCTACCGTCTGTCGTAGGTTGGCGAGTGTTGCTCGTCTTGGCAGGTAGAAGCCTACCGCGGACGGTAGGCCCCGACCTACCGTGCACGTTAGGGTCCAAATCCAATAGGGGGTCTCTTTTTTTCAAAGGAAAACAGGTCGGTTTAACCCGTTTGAGCACCAATTTCAGCCATCTTCAAAAAGTTTCTGCACCTTTCCGCCTCATTCTCTTTCAAAATCCCTAATGTCTATTGTCCCCCTCCCTTCTCTTTCAACCTCCCGTATCACCCTCCATTCTCCACTTTTTCCCTCCTTCAATTTTTCCGGTGGTCTCCCCCCTCTCCGGCAAACTCCAGCAACAATACTCTTTTTCTCTGGGTTTGTATATCTCTTTCTCTCTCTCCTTTGTCTCCTTCTTCTTCTTCTTCCCCTTCCTCTATTCTCCTAACCTCCTCCATTCTTTCTTCCTTTTCATTCCACCACAACAAAATCCCACACTACCACCTTCTTTTTCTTCCACCCTTTCTTCACAAGACTCTACCTTTTTTTATTTTCTTTCAGTTTTTCTTCACCCCAAAAAACCCTCCCCCTTTTATCTTTCTTAGAGAGAAGGTACTTAAGTGCAGAATGGTCAGTAAACTATGACTTTATAAAGAATAAGATAAGGGCAAAAATTTTCAAACGCAAAAACTATGCAAAACTATGTCATTTTGTAATAGCTTGTCAACGTAATTAGGTAGATTTACTTGATGTCGATCCATTTTCATACAATTATATAGGTCTTTCGCTACAGGTCTAACTCTATTTGAGTTAGCTAATGGATAGTAGCCTATCACTCCACAAGATATTGCTGCTGACATGACCTATACTGACTGCCCAACTACCTATCGCTTTGCCGAAAATAGGCTGGAGTTAGTTGATCAAGCCCGAGACAGCCTCAGCATTGCCCAACACCGAATGAAACAGTATGCTGACTGAAAGAAAAGAGATGTTGAGTTCCAAGTGGGTAACAAAGTGATGCTAAAATTGACACCAAATATGGAAGAAAGCGAGCAGTAAAGCTAGGCATCGTGGGCTGATTTCGAAATATGATGGTCCCTTTGAGGTTATAAAGAAGGTTGGCATGTTGCTTATTAGTTGGAGCTGCTAGATAGGTTAAAAGTGCATCCTAAATTTCATGTGAGCTTTTATAAACCTTGTAACCAAGATAAGTTTGATGTTAGTAGAAGCAAAAGTCGGCGTGCCCCACCAGTCATCCAGAAGCAATTTGAGAAGGACATGTTCAAAGTTCTAGATGATAGACCCTTAGGATACAACAAGAAGAATCATCGAACAGACTTTTTGATCCAATGGAAAGGAAAATCTAGGGTTAATGCTACATGGAAGAGAGACGTTACCTTGTAGTAGTTCTAGGATCAAATAAAAGTCTATCTTCGCAGCAAACTACGATCGACAAGGGCATCGACATCTCAAGTGGGGGCAGTTTGTTAGTCCCTAGCAAGATGGTACAACGCAGTCTAGCCTTGGCATGGTTTTTTAGCACATTTAGTCATGCCTTGGTTTGTTTGGCTCAAGAAAAGGTTTCAAGAGAGATCTTGGTTTGTGCATGATATGAATCCTCTTGTGCTCGAAGGATTGGATCAAAATCTCTCCCAAGATTTCCTCCTTGACGGCATTTCAAGAAGCAACTTTCTATGATTTGAAGTACCTCTATTGAGGATTTGTAGCTTCAACTTTCAATGAAGAACCTATGAAAAATTCCATAAACCTAAGCACCGAGAGGTTTAGGCTCTTTCCTATATTGATGATTAAAACTTTGAGGCAACAAATAACTCAAAACCCCAAACACATAATATAGAAGACCTAGAATCAATTGAGAAAAGAACACAAACTCTAGACTCAATCAATAAGAAGAATTGAGATGAACAATTAAATTCCATAGACTCATCATCCTAAGGCATTCAATTGCTCACAACTATGGACTAGAACCCTTAGCAAGCTAACTATGGAAGGGTAAAGAACCCTAAGAGACCATAGGGAACTCTCTCTTAATCAATTTCAGCAAAATTCACAATTAGCCTTACGAGGAGGTTATTAAGGGGTATTTATAGACTAATGGAATAATCCAAGCTTAACTAATGTTTAGGGGCTTCAATTACACATAATCCCCTTAATAGGAGCTAAAAATCCACTTGCATAACAAATTCCTGCCCAAAAAGGTGCTTATAAAATTCCATTCCTGAGACCTACCGTGCACCGGTAGGTAGTTTGTTGCAAATTCCCCCACAAACAGAATGCTACCAGTGACGGTAAGGTGACCTTATCGGGGGCGGTAGGGTGTTTATTCTTCAACACTAAGCCAAAAGTTGCTCCAAGTTGATTCCTTCATTGCTCCTTATCAATTGAGTACTTTATAAACAACTTGAGATGCTTTCCAAAGGCTTCAAACTCCCCATCTTTGTTCTTCGAGGCCTCCATTATGCAAACAAGCATTTCATTGTCCTCTTGACGTTGAGCCTTCTTTTGTTGCAATCTTGTGACCGGTGCAAGAATCATCCGGTTCATATCATCCACCCCACATTTCAAAAGATTAGTCCTTGAATCTTCACCTACATCAAGAGGAGACAAATCACATAGAGTAAAAGTGGCGCTAACATCAATTTTATATGCATTATCATTCAACGCTCAAGAACTTGAAACGATCCATCACCACGGGAATCAAGCTTTCCTTTTTGTTTAGAAAGAAAACAGTCCTTCCTTAAATGTACCCAAACCTAATCACCAGGTTCAAATACCACACTCTTCCTTCCAACATTCCGTTTCACCATCAATTTCTTGTAGCTTGACTCAATAATCTCATGCACCTTGGCATGAATGGACTTGACAAACTCAGCTTTCGGTTACCATACAAGCTCACAATGTGACCAAAGGAACCAAATCAAAAGGAGTCAACGGATTAAAAACATACACAATTTCAAAAGGAGAAAAGGAAGTACCATAATGCGTCACCCTATTGTAAGCAAACTCAATGTGAGGAAGAGCTTCTTCCCATTGGCGTAAGTTCTTCTTAAGGATGGCCCTAAGAAGTTGGCTAATGGTCATATTGACCACCTCCATTTGGCCATCGGTTTGTAGATGGCAAGCTGTAGAATACAACAAATGAGTATCAAGTTTCTTCCACAAAACACGCCAAAAATGACTAAGAAATTTAAGATCACAATCCGAGACAATGGTCTTAAGAATTTTATGAAATCTCACTATCCAAGTAAAAGAACAAGTTTGCTACATAGTTAGCATCATCGATTTTCTTGCAAGATATGAAATGAACCATCTTAGAAAACCTATCTACCACTACAAAGATAGAACCCATGCCTTTAGAAGATTTATGCAAACTAATAATAAAATCCATAGGAATGTCAATCCAAGGAACTTAGGAACCTCTAATGGAGTATAAGACCATGAGGCAAAGTAGTAGACTTAGCCCTTTTGCATTCTAAACAATTACCACAAAACTTCTCAACATCCTTTTTCATATGAGGCCAATAAAAATGTTCATGCAAGATGTCATAAGTCTTAGAAATGCAAAAATGTCCATTAATCCACCAAAATGAGCCTCTTTAACCAAAAGCAATCTAGTAGAACAAGATGGAATGTATATTTTACCATCATAATAAAGAAAACCATCATGACAAGGTACTTATCACTAGGCACAAGCAAGCAATTCTCATATATATATATATATATATATCCTTAAAATCATGATCACTAGCATATAACTCTTCACGCATCTCAAAACCAAGAATTTGAGCTTGCAAAGTAGAGATAAGAGTGTACCTTATTGATAATGCATTGGCTACAATGTTTTCTTTACCTTTCTTATAGCGGATGACGTATGAAAATGTCTCAATGAACTCCTTCCATCTTACATGTCTCTTGTTCAGCTTTTGTTGCCCTTTGAGAAATTTCAAAGACTCATGATCAGTGTGCACTACATACTCCTTTGGTCACAAATGATGTGCATAGATTTCCTTATCATAAGTTGCATAATTTAAGGCCGCACCAGTCAATTTCTCACCAAAGAATGCCCAGGGTCTCTTATCTTGCATCAAAACACCACCAATGCCAACACCCGAGGCATCACATTCTATCTCAAACATCTTCTCAAAATTTGGTAGTGCAAGCAAAGGTGCACTACTCTACTCCTCCTTTAACAATTCAAAAGCTTTCTTTTGATTTTCCTCCCATTTGAATCTATTCATCTTCTTTTTAACATCCATCAAAGGACTAGCAATGGTGCTAAAATCCTTGATGAACCTCCTATAGAAACTTACTAAGCCATGAAAACTCCTCACTTCGGATGCATTCTTGAGAGTAGGCCATTCTTTGGTTGCTTTTACCTTCTCTTGATCCACTTGTAAACCTTGAGAGCTCACCACATAACCTAGGAAAGTCACTTTTTCCAAACAAAACTCACATTTTTCAAGTTAGCGTATAATGTTTTACTTCTCAAAACTAACCAAACTTCTCCAAGATGATGCAAATGATCTTCATAAGTTTTGCTATATATCAAGATGTCATCAAAATAAACAACAACAAATTTACCAATGAAGTTTCTCAACACATGATGCATAAGTCTCATGAATGTACTAGGAGCATTAGTTAAACGAAAAGGCATGACTAGCCACTCATAAGGATCAAAATTAGTTTTGAAAGCCGTTTTCCACTCATCCCCTTCCCTCATTCTAATTTGATGGTAACCCGATTTTAAATCAATCTTTGAAAGTATTTAAGAACCATGCAACTCATCAAGTAAATCATCTAACCTAGAGGATGCCTATACTTGATAGTTATATTATTAATGGTTCTACAATCAACACACATACGCCATGTACCAATCTTTCTTAGGAACTAATAAAATGGGAACGACACAAGGGCTTAAGCTTTATCTTGTATAGCCTTTGGAGAGCATTTCCTCAACTTGTCTCCTCAACTCCTTGGTTTCTTCGGGAGGACTTCTATAAGCCAATCTATTTGACAATACCACTCTGGGTACCAAATCAATTTGATGCTCAATCCCTCTCAAGGGAGGAAGTCCACAGGACATCTCTCTAGGAAAGACATCTTTAAATTCGTCAATAATATCTACTATAGCATTGGATAAAGAAGACAAGTGATCATTAGTAGAAACAAATGTATTTTTGCAATAGAGAAGTAGCACCAACTCTTTTCTTTCAATAGCCTCTATAACCTCACTCTCTTTTGCATAGAAGCATCTTTTCTCTCCTTTGCACTCTCATTCTTTTGATCACTCTTTTTATTGTCTCGCTTTACTCTTTCCTCTCTAGTTCTTTCCACACTCGATTCTTTTCCCTCAATTCTCTTTCCCTCCTTATACTCTTTTTCTTCTTCTCACTCTCTAGTCTTTCTTTTTCTCTCATTTTCTTTTGCTCAAAAAACACTTGACTAGGAGTCAAAGGATTCAACATGAACTTTTCACCATTCCTCTCAAAAAGTGTAGGTGTTCTTCACACCATCATAAATAGCCTTCCTATCATATTGCTTAAGGACGCCCCAACAATAATGCGCCGCTTGCATAAGAGCCACATCACAAAGAATTTCATCATTATAGGACCCCTTAACAATAGACACTAATAGTTGTTTATTCACTTTCACCTCCCCACTATCATTCAACTAATGTAGCTTATAGGATTTAGGATGCTTAATAAAAGGCAAATTCAACTTCTCAACAAGATGAGTGCTAGCTACATTAGTGCAACTACCACTATCAATAATAAGGTTAGCAACCTTACCTCCCACTAAGCATTTAGTGTGAAAGATATGCTTAATTCTTCCTCATGGATTTGAGTATACAAAGCTCTAATGGTCACCAAGCTCATTCCCTCTTCTTCAGCTTCAAAAGAGGCAATATCTTAATATTCACTACTCTCATCCTTGTCCGTCATCCTTTCTTGGCATTCATCATCACTCTTCTCAATCCAACCATTTATATCTTCATCAAACACTAAGGTTCTTTTGGTTGGGCAATTGATAGCTATATGCCCCACTCCATTACATTTGAAGCACCTTGATGGATTAATGATCAAAGTCCCTTGGGTGTATCATCCTTCTTTGGCCAATTCTTGTATGTAGATGCTTGAGGCATAGACACCATATTCCTTGAAGATGGAAGATTAGTTTTAGAGAAACCAAACCTCTTCCTTTGATATTTCTATTTTGGTAGCCAAATGACCCATGTCTTGATAAGTGGTATAGAGCTCTAGTTGATTAGCTATATCCCTATTGAGACCACTTAGAAATCTTGCAATGGATGCATCTTTATCTTCTTCCAATCTCAATCTCAAGATGTACAACTCCAATTATTGTCTATACTCTTCAACACTTTTTGTGCCTTGCTTAAGAGTCATCAACTTGTAATGCAACTCCCTATAATAGTACTCCCGCACAAATCTTTCTTTCATAAGAATATTCAATTCTCCCAAGTTTCTACTGTTGCCTCCCACTTCTTAACCTTTGAGTAACAACTCTTCCATTTCTTAAACCAATAGAGTGCATAACCCGAAAATTTGGCTATGACTAGTTTCACCTTGACAATGTCACTATAGTTTCTTAGCATGAAGAGGTTCTCTACTTGTCGTTCCCAATCAAGGAACACATTAGGATTAGTATCACCCTTGAAGCTAGGCACCTTCCACTTGATTTTCCCTAGAGCTTTATCCCCTTGTTGATTACTATAATAACCACCATGTTATGCTTGACCAACATTAGGATTGTCTCCATCATCTTCAAAGAAGTTGTCATCATGCCAAGCTTCTCCTCTTGGATACACTTCTTGTGACCTATGATATCCTCTTCCTCCTATGCCTCCTCTTCTACCAACTCTATGTTGTGGTCTTCCTTGATATCCAAAGTCATGAATTGGATGAGAATGTTGAACCAACATGTCATGGTATCCATAAGTAGATACATTGTCATAAGGTCTTTGATGGTAAGGTGAATTGAAACCACCAAGGTTGTCACCAACTCTTTGCTCCATAGTAGCACTTCTCTTGGCCTTCTTAAGCTCTTCAATATCCCTAGCAACACTTTAGAATTGTCTTGCTAGTCCTTCAATGGATTGTTGCATAGACCTTAAAGTTTTATTAAGATTCATCTTTGAAGGATCACTAGGACCTTCTTGATGAGATTGAGTAGGCATATGACCATCCGTGGAAATCATTAAACCTGCAATTAAGACAAAGAAACAAAAACAAAGGACATCCAAATCACTCCCTAAGTATTTTACTCTTTGATATCACTCAAATTCACTCGTGTTTGTGCTCTTGTTGGATTTTATCAAGATAGGCTCACCCTCTTGCTTTTTTCCAAACACTCAACACTAAATTCTCTTATAGATCCTTCAACTTCTTAGTCAACCGAAACTAAGAGCATCAATTCCTTGCAAGCAAACAATCAATACACTTAATTGGAAAGTGTACAAAGAGGCAAAAGATCAAACACTTGAGGTGTAAGAATTTCAAAGAATTTAGTCTATGGAAATGAACCAAAAGTATAATTGTTCATCAAAAAATGAATAAGAGCACTCAAGGAATCAGGTAGAAGCAAAAAAAATCAACTCAAAGCAATTAAGCTAAACAAAGAACATAAGAATACAAACACAAATTTTCCAGAAGACATGGGAGATTGACACCCCGACATTAAAACACAAGAACTCACAAACAACGAACCCAAATCGCATCAGACCAACACAAGAAGCTTCATTATTCAGAGAGGATGAAATGGAGCACACAGTTTGACCAATTCGGATAAGTAAAACACAAGTTATGTTCGGATGAAATAACACTTGTTTCTGCAATCGTGAATCTGAGACACACTTCATAATTCAATCAAATTGATCTAGCAAATGACCTTAAAATTAAGAAATTATTATCTCAAACGATTCAAAGCTCATATGAGAACTTCTTCACAAAATTTCAACATCCAATTCGAATAAATCAAAACTGAATTGCAATAGAATTTCAACATAATGTTTCTGTAAATTTTCCAGTACTACTTTTCCGTGATCTTTTTGTATGTATTTGTTTGATCATCAAGTACTTCAAATGGAGGATGTTCTGATACCAATTGATATAATTCTCTTGTGCTTGAAGGATTGAATCCAAATCTGATGTGGAATGATCTTCAAGAGTATAAAAGTTCGTCTACAAAGTGAGGGAGAGAACAAACAAAACAAGTGTAACAAGTAGAAGAGAGAAAGTGCATTTGAAAGGACTTGAAAATGTTAAACTTCTAGCAACCTTGGATATATTAAATCCAAGACCTCAAGGAGGTTTAAACAAAATCTTTTCTTCAAAGTTCAAGCAACCTAAGGTACTTTGAACATTAGACCTCAATGAAACAAGAAGAAGACCTCAATACTAGTTTTCTACAAAAGTGTAGTAACTAGTATGAAGGAATTTTGATGATCAACCTTGAACTCTGACCAAGGAAGATTGTGTTAGTATATGTCCTAAAACCAATTGACTCACATTTATAATTTATGAAGCATGTATTTTGAATTGTATTTTATGCTCTTGGTCATCAAGTATGTGACTTGATGGTAAAACCCTTATAGCTAATAAAATACTATTCTTATTTGTCCCTAGTTCTAATACATCTTGTTTTATTAAACTAGTGTGAAGTTTATTGATGGTCAAGTTTTACTGGTCATGAATATGAAATATAAAATCAATTCATAAATACATATTGAGAATATTGTATTAGACAGGACCCAAAGTGAAGAAGAAATATTGCATGGGTTTAAGTTATAAGTATTTCTTCTTAGTTATAAGTTATATTTGGTATCCTTTGACCTAATGTTTCTAATCCTTCTTGCATGGGGAGAAAATATGTTTTGACATAGTCAAACGTCATTTTTAATTAGGTGATTATTATGACTATTGGTTGGCTTATTTTCTTGTCATGGCTTGAATATTGGAAATAGTGAAAGGCAGTTGTCCCTCTCTATTTACAGAGAGATATACATGGGCCCCTTGTTAAGAAAGACTGGAAAATATGCATGGCCATGCTCAAATAAGTATTAATAAGGTGTTATTAATCTTATTAGTTGGAACAGTCTGCCTAGTGATCAAATAAATGGTTAATTAAGTTTTATAAGGATGACTCGGTCCATGCCTTATACTTAATTAGGATATCATGTGACAAAAGGACTAAATATTAAATCTAATGCTAGGTTATCATTGATTTTGCTTAACTTGGGTAAGCATAATGTCTTGCTAGAGGCCGCTTATGTTTTGTGAATAAATGTCTAGGACATTTTTCATTCACTGCCAACGTTAAGTGAACCTACAGGGTCACACGCATAGACGATCTTGTGAGCATAATGTCCACGTTCAATGAATGTAGATTGTGTCCAGATTCGTTGAATGTATACAAAAGAGGAATCAGATTCCATATTGTATTCTTTGGTAAGTTAATAAATTAATTTTATTTAATCGAATAAGTGAAATTAATTACTTTATATTACTCATCCAACCGTTGGATGATTATAGGAATAGACGGACGAGATTAAACTGTCATTAGATGACAGTTAGGGTTTTGATATTGACAGCTATAAAAGGTTATGTTAAACTTTTCTTGGTGGCCGTCCCTAATCTGATTAAAGAAAAACAAAACCCTAAACCCTAGAACGGCGATATAGTATCTAGCCTCCTCTCTCCAAAATACGACCGATTACCAGATAGTTAGGATCAGTTCTGAACAGTTTACAGAACACAGAAGGGGCTAGCATCCCGATCGCTTGCAGAGGAGTTCGTCGCGTGGATACCAGTAGAGGGCGAAGCATACAAAGCAACGCCTCCAGAACGAACAATCAAAACATTGAGGTAATTTCTATCCAATCGGTTTTTCTAGTATGTGCAGATCCTGTTGGTAGATTTCCGTAGTTTTACTTTACTTTGTTTTTGCCTACGGATTCTAACACAATCTACCTTCACAATAAAGAAATCCTTCATGCCAAAAATATTTTCCAAGAGGTTCTAACAAGCATTTCTCAAAAATTTCCTTAAAGTCATGATCACTAGAATACATTTCTTTAAGCACTTTAAAACCCTAAATTTTGTTTGAAGGGTGGATAATAGAGTATAACTTTTAGATAGAGCATCGACGATATGAACGGCGATATGACATATGGAAATGTTTCAATGAATTCCATCCATCTTGCATGTCTCTTATTGAGGTTTTGCCTTTCAGAAACTTCAAAGCCTCATGATCGGTGTGCACAACAAACTCCTTTGGCCATAGGTAGTGTTGTCAATGATTTAATGTTCTTATTAAAGTATAAAGTTCCTTGTCATAAGTTGATTACCTCACGGCTGCCCCATTAAGTTTTTCATTAAAATAGGCCAAAGGCTTTCCATCTTTCATAAGTACACCACCTATACGAATGCCAGATGCATCACACTCCACCTCAAAAGTTTTCTCAAAGTTTGGTAGTGACAAAAGGGATGCACTACACAACTTTTCCTTCAATCATTGAAATGCTTGTTCTTGCTTTGTTTCCCACTTAAATTCTTCAGTTTTCTTGATCACATTGGTCAAAGGGCTAGTAAATGTGCTGAAATTTTTTATGAACCGCCTATAGAAACTTCAAGGCCATGGAAACTACTCACTTCCGATGCGTTTCTTGGTATTGGCCATTACTTAATTGCTTAGACCTTACCTTCATCTACTTGAAGTCCTTGTGAGCTCACCACATAACCTAGAAATGTAACTTTCTCCAAACAAAACTAACATTTGTCACGGTTAGCAAAATTGTTTTCAATTCTCGAGACATTTAATTATTCCCTAAGATGTTGAACATGCATTTCATATGTCTTGCTATAGACTAAAATGTCATCAAAGTATACAACAACAAATTTCCCAATAAAATTCCTCAACACATGATTCATTAATCTCATAAATGTACCAAGAGAACTAGTTAATCCAAAGGACATAACCATCCATTCATACAAACCAAAGTTAGTCTTAAAAGCGATTTTCCACTCATCCCTTCTCTCATCCTAAATTCATGGTATCCGGATTTCAAGTCAATTTTAGAGAAAAGATTAGAACTATGCAAATCATCAAGTAAATCATCAAGTAAATCATCAAGTCTAGGTATGGGTGCCTATACTTAATAGTGATGTTGTTTATGGCTCTACAATCTATACACATTCTCCATGTACCATCTTTTTTTTTTAACAAGTAACACCGGAACCGCACAAGGACTCATGGACTCACGCACATACTCTTTTGAAATTAGATCCTGAACTTGCCTTTTTAGCTCCTTAGTCTCTTCCGGTGGACTCCTATAGGCCGGTCGGTTTGGCAAGACTGCCCCGGTGGCAAAATCGATTTGGTGTTCGATTCCTCTAGTTTGTGGAAGACCTCCGGGCATCTTATCGGGAAATACTTCTTTGTAATCTTCAATAACCTGCAAAATTTCACTTAAAAAAGAGGGTGAGTGTTCTTTAGATGAAGTAAAAGATTCCCTACAATACAAGAGCAACACCACTTCTTTTCTTTCAATTGTTCCAATCACCTCACTAGGTTTTGCAAAGAAACAATTCTTTTCTTTCATCTCACTCTCTTTTTTTTTTTTTTTGTCACTCTTTTTCTTTTCACTCTTGTTTTTCATCACTCTTTCTTCACTCTTTTCTTTTTCCTCAACTCTCTTTCCCTCCTCGATTTTTTTTCTTTTGAGCTCACTTTCGGCCCTCTCTTTCTCCCTCATCTTTTTTTGTTCATCTGTCACTTGTTGAGGTGTAAGAGGATTCATAGTTAATGTTCTTCCATCCTTCACAAAAGAATAAGTATATTTCTCCCCATTGTGGAGGGATTTTCTATCAAATTGCCAAGGTCTTCCCAAGAGGAGATGGCATGTTTGCATGGGCACCACATCACATAGTATCTCATTTTTGTAAGCTCCCATTTCTCTTGGTACCACTGCTTGTCTCAACACTTTAATTTCTCCACTATCATTTAGCCAATGGATTTGTAGGGTTTATCACATTTTGTTGTAGGTAATTTCAACTTCTCAACAAGATAAGCACTAGCCACACTACCACTATCAATAATAAGGTTGGCAATCCTTCCCTCAACTTTACATTTAGAATGGAAGATGTTTTCTCTTTGTTCAATCATGTTATCATCAAAAGCTTGAGCACTTAGTGCTCTTATGGTAACTAAGCTCAAGACATCGTCATCACTTTCTAAAGGGTTCAAATCAACATGTTCATCATCCTCACCATTTTCTTCACCCTCTTCACATTCGCTACATTTATCCTCCTCCTTCTCAATCCAACCATTCAAATCCTCCCTAAAGATCAAACCTCTCTTTGTCGGACAACTACTTGCATAGTGTCCTACACCATTACATTTAAAGCACTTTGGAGGGTTAGAAATGATTTTATCTCTCTCTTCCATCTTTGGTTTGGTTGGAGGTCGAAAAGTATCTCTAGGAGCCTCCTCCTTTTTTTGACATGGCTTGAAGTTGGAAGTAGGTGGTTTTGTTGCAACTTGTCTTTGGTTAGGAAATGAGGACCGTATCATCCCACTTCTTTTCCTTAAGGATTCAATCTTGTTGGCAAGGTGGCACATGTCTTCATAAGTTGTTTGTGGATACAACTCAAGTTGGTTGGCTATCTCCCTATTGAGACCACTAAGGAACATAGCCTTTGAAGTATCCTTGTCTTCTTCCAAGTTCAACCTCGAGATGTAGAGCTCAAGCTCTTGTCTATACTCTTCTACACTTTTTGCACCTTGTTTTAAAGTCATGAGCTTATAATGAAGCTCTCTATAGTAGTGCTCAGGCACAAATCTTTCTCTCATCAAAGCTTTGAACTCTCTCCAAGTATCAACCAGTGGTCTACCACTTCTAACTCTTTGGTTTACTACCCTTTCCCACCAATGTAAAGCGTAGCCGAAAAAATCGGCTATTACAAGTCTAGCTTTTAAGAACTCATTACAATTTTTTAATATAAACATGTTTTCTACTTGCCTCTCCCGATCTAAGAAAATGTTAGGGTTATTCTCATACTTAAAACTAGGGAGCTTCCACTTTATTCAGTCTAAGGTTTGGTCACCTTGGTCTCTTCCACGGTTGGCAACAAATGAAACATGTTCATGATCATCATATAATGGCTCTCCATGCCTAGCTTGTGGTCTTGGAACTTCTTCAAAGTGTCTAGGCATGCCTCTTCCAAAACCTCCTCTTTTACCACTGTAAGGAGGTTGATGAATTCCTCATCAAAATGTGGAGGTTGGTGGAACTCGGTTGTCCTAGAGCAATTAAATGGTCCATTGCTCCTTAGGGTAGTAGCATTGAGACTACCATGAGGACTAACCTTTCTTTGTTGATTAGAAAGATTACTGACATCCCTTCTAATATCCCTCATCTCATCCCTTAGAGATTGTAACTCTTGCATTATAAGCCTCAAAGGGTTATCATGTTGGGAGTTTCTAGACTCTTCTCCAAAAGGAGTTGATGTTGAGCTTGGGTTGACATCATGATAGTGTTTACCTCACAAAACTCTCTTATTTAACTCTCTTTGGCCTTTTTGAGGATATTTTCACAACTCTTGCCTTTTTCTAAAGGTTCAAGTCTCAAAGAGTTCTATGAGTTCTTAACAAAGATTTAACACCTCTACTTAAGTTTAAAACAACCAAAATAAAAAAAAAAATCACAAACAAAAACTAGTTGAGAAATATGAGAAGAAAGGAAAATGATATTGATTCATCCATTCATTTTAAGGAAGCTCAATAACATTTCCAAGAGAATTTGAGTCAATAATGGTAGATTGACCAAATGAAGAAATAAGTATTGAAAAAGGAAAGAAATTCAACCACAAATACAAACACAAAGCTAGGATACTTCAAAAACACAAAAGAATACATAACAAAAGTTTCCAGCGAGCAGAGTAGATGACATACTCGTCTTGTTCTTAAAACTGATATTGAACCACAAGTATAAATTGAATGAGGTTTGTCTAGATCCTCACTCAAAATGCTTGAGTTTAGGCTCAAGAATCAAAGAAAAACAGAAGGTATGCTCAGATCATTTCAGCACTACAGAAAATCCAGGTGCACCTTCAAGTTTTTTACTATTTTCATATCAAATGGAGTCCAAATTAGATGAGACTTGTTTCATTTGATTCCCGGGTCAATTAAGTATAACTCCATGCAAAAATATTGCAAAGTTCTAGTCATATTCTAGGTCGTTCAAGCAGTCTATTTTTCTGTTGCCATTTTCCAGTAATGAGAACATCTTCACAAAATTTCAACATCCAATTCGAACAAATCACAACTGAATTGCAATAGAATTTCAACTTAAATTTTCTGTAAATTTTCCAAAACTACTTTTGCGTGATCTTTTTGTATGTATTTGTTTGATCATCAAGTACTTCAAATGGAGGATCTTCTGATACCAACTGATATGAATTCTCTTGTGCTGAAGGATTGGATCTAAATCTGATGTGCAATGATCTTCAAGAGCATAAAATTTCGTCTAGGAAGTGAGGGAGAGAACAAACAAAACAAGTGTAACAAGCAGAAGAGAGAAAGTGCCTTTGAAAGGACTTGAAAATGTTAAACTTCTAGCAACCTTGGATATATTAAATCCAAGACCTCAAGAAGGCTTAAACAAATTCTTTTCTTCAAACTTCAAGAAACCCAAGGTATTTTGAACCTTAGACCTCAATGAAATAAGAAGAAGACCTCAAGACTAGTTTTCTACAAGAGTGTAGTAACTAGTATGAAGGAATTTTAATGATCAACCTTGAAGCTCTTGGAACTTTCAACAAGTCTTCAAAGTGATTTTTCTTTCAAAGAAGTTCACCTTTGAAAAAGATAGAAAAACCTAAGAATATTAAGTGAGGAATCTTTGTCTTGAAAAATTTGTTTATTAGCTTCTTCAAAATGGAAGACTACATATTTATAAAGACTTGAGGGAGAAAATAGGAATTTTTCCCTCTCATATTTTCAGCCCAAAGGATATATATAACTTATACATATACTTGGTAAGACAATAGAGGTGTTTTAATTGCATTTGGACTACTCTAGAGCACTAGTCAACACATTGCCATAAATAGGAGGCAATTTTCCAGCTTGGGCAGAAGGGCTTCCAACCATCTACCAAAGTGAATTTTCAATTTTTAACTTATTCAAAACTTTAGGATACTGCCCCATAAAGTATTGGACATCAAAATTTAAGCCCCATAAAGTCTTGGACATTAAAATTTAAGCCCCATAAGGTCTTAAACATCAAAATTTAAGCCTTGAAACTTTTCTTGCTCAATTTGATCATTGTGACTCTTTAGTTGTTTTGCCTTGGCTCTTGTCACAACTCCTTGATGTTCTTGCATGTCTAACCAGTTCACATCAAAATCTCCCCAAGATCTCCTCCTTGATTTGAACTACCTGTATTGAGGATTTGTAGCTTCAACTTCCAATGAAGAACCTATGAAGAACAATGCTCCATAAACCCAAGCATTGAGAGGTTTAGGCTCTTTCCTATATTGATGACTAAAACCTTACGGAAAAAACCACATCAAAACCCAAAATACACAATATAGAAGATCTAGAATCAACTAAGAAAAGAACACAAACTCTAGGCTCAATCAATAAGAGGAATTGAGATGAATAATTATTCCAATATTAATTTTTAAAATCTTAAGCTTTCATTGCTTTCTTAGTTGTTTTCAGTTTTCCTTTTATTATTTCATTTTCAAACACCATTCTTTTATTAGACTAAACATTAGAGTGCGATTAGTACCTAGCCATCCTCGAGAGGTTCGACACTTGGGTAAAGTTCGTTTACTATAGTGATAGGTCTACTTGCTTGTTGCTTAGTTTATTAGTGCATTCCCCGTGGCTTTTAAAACGTACACATCAACCCTTTAATTCTTGTCTTAGGTGTTTTCCAAAGGAGAAAATGATGAAAAGAAACAAAAATGGAGTGAAAACGATGATAACAAAGCCGACGACATAGTTGAAGCTAACCTTCCACCTGAGGTAAGCCAACCTACCGCTGACGATAGGTCCTGGATCCATAAGCCAAAGCTTGACAGAAACCTACAGGCGACAGTAGGCTACCTCTACCATCGATGGTAGGTCCCGATGACAACAAAGAGATTTTTTGACAAAACTCTATCGTGGACAGTAGGGCTCAACCTACCATGCGCAGTAGGTACCGACTGTAGCAGTTATAATCCGATTTTAACTCTATTTTAATGTAATTTTTCCTCTATTCATTAAAAATTTCGCTATTAGGGTAAAAGAGAGGTAATTAGAGGCGAGTTAGATTTTTTCCCCAAATTCATCTTCAATTAGATAGGAAATTAGTAGTAATTCTGTAATTAAGGACTTAGAGATCAAGAATTGAAGATTCAAGATTACAATTTCGGGCTTCAATTGGGCGACTCGAGAGACGAGCTTGGGCCGACATTTGGGACGTGATTGCGGCTTCAATTTTCTCCTAAGCTTTCTTTTCCTTTGTTTTTACTGAATTCAATGTTTAATTTTAGTGAGTAGCTTTTTATGATTGGATGATAAATGAACCCCTAATACTTGTTTACGATGTTCTTTGTTTAATTTATTTAATTCGATGTTTTTTTGCAATTGAGTTGTCTTTCAATTGCATTTTTCTGAAATTTAATTGTCACAAGATTAGATTTATCACAAGAATGTTCGGAATTGAAAAAGGAAGAACATTCTAGGGTAACTAATTGGGGGTTAATTGGGGCAATTGATTAGAGATATGACATTGCACTTTTAGGTCCTTTAATGACCTATAATTACTGCATTCATAATTAGTTAGGGAGAGAAGAGATTCTCCTCTACGGGTTAGTGAGTAGGGTGGCTTTCGCCTGGATAAAGGGATTCCCTAATTGTCGTGATCATCCACCTTCATTAATTCAACATTATTTTCATAAAGTTTTTCCAATTGAATTAGTGACAAGGATTATGGGGGTTCCACCAAACTCTTGCTTTAATAATTTTTAAAACCTGGCCTAACTTTAGTTTAGTAGTTTATTCCCCTTTGGTTTTTAAAACATCAGGAGTAATGAAGTGCAATTTTTATCTTCTTATCTTATGAAGTACCATGGTTAGCCGGTTGTGGCCTTGGATTGAATTTTTTTAATTTGTTGAATTTGCCTTGACTTAGATTATTATTGTGGGTTTCTTGTGTGGTAGCTTGTGAGCTATCTGTTTTGGCTTGTGTGCCATTATCTTTGGACTTGAATACTTTACTTAGTTCTCTTCATTCTTTAGTTTAATATGCATGCTATGGTTTTCTTGTGAAGTATGAAAGTTTGTACAGCTGATCTAAAACAATGCCTAAGGGGGAGTTGTAGAAACCTATCAAAACCCTTGAGTGTGGCCACACAGGATGGTTGTGTGACAGCACGAGCTCCAGGTTTCACTGGCACCTAGTATTGGCATTGTTTTAGGATTCCTAGAAGATCTCGATGATTTAGTTTGACTATTGAGTGAAGATCATGAGCTGTATTTTGGAGTCCAATTACGACATTACCTTAAGAAAGAATTGAAGACAAAGGAAGACCGAAACCTAAGGGAAATAGGACTTTGTTGGTAATAAAACTAAAAGTCTTTTTAGAAACAAAGTCCTTGGTCAAAAGCCTAAACGGAGAAGGATTGATGGTTCAAGATCTTTTGTTCAGCCTTAACAATTGTAAATAAAAGAACGTAATTGAAGATTGGGGCTAGCCGTTTTGCAAATCTTCGGAGACATTCTGCAAGAGAAGACGGCAGTTCATGGTGGTTGAGTTTGCACAGTCACAAACATCAAACACTGTGATTCTCCATTGATGTTTGTTGTACATCCTTCATAATTCAATGGAGTTCTTGTTTTAAAGATTATGGCTTCTAGGGATAGAAGTTGTGTCGCGGTTCAACGGTGTTGAAGACTTGAATGGATTCAAGATCAAGCAGCTTGTTCCAAGATGGTGCTATGATGAGTTAAAGGGATTGAACTGTGCAGTGTGCAAAGGGAGTTCGCACTAATTCCAATAAGGAACACTAGATATGTAAAAGAGATAGGTGTATTCATGTACTATGTTGACAGTTATTGTTAGATTGCTTTCTGGACGTGGCCCCACGAATGTAGGCTTGGCCGAACTACGTTACCAATTGTTGTGTCTTGTGTATTTGTTCAATTTGTTGCTAGTTACATAGTAAATCACACTATTCCTAACACAGCAAGATTAGTCACACTGCACATGGTGCTAACTTACACCATGATCTCTAACCAACAGATCATGGGTCTTTAAATCAGCAACTGTCAAGGGAATTAACTCATCATGGGTCAATAAAAGCAACTGTAAAGAGATTGCCAAATTTGCCCACAAAAGCTAGTAAGTATCATTAACTGCCTCCAACTGCCAACCAGTCCATATTTCAAGGGGCTAATGGACCAGACTTGAACTATCTCGAGCCATGCCAGCCAAATGACTAACCAATAAAGTCCTACACTGATATTAATCGGATGACGCTTGGGCCGGCCATAAGATTGCAACAAAAGAAGGCTCAACTTCAAGAGGACAATGAGATGCTTTTTTACATAGTGGAGGCCTTGAAGAATAAAGATGAGGAGTTTGAAGCCTTTGGAAAGTATCTCAAGTTGTTTACAAAGTACTTAATTGATAAGGAGCAATGAAGAAATCAACTTGGAGCAACTTTTGGCCAAGTGTTGAAGCATAAAAACCCTACCGCTGCTGGTAGGGTCACTCCTACTATCGCCGGTAGCATTCTATTAGTGGGGGAATTGGCGACAAAATACCTACCGTGCGCGGTAGGTCTCACACTACCATTGCCGTTAGGTCTCGAGAATGGAATTTCATAATCGCCTTTTTGGGCGGGAATTTGTTAAGCAAGTGGATTTTTAGCTCCTAATTAAGGGGATTATGTGTAATTGAAGCCTCTAAACATTAGTTAAGGTTTGCTTCATCCCTTAGTCTATAAATACCCCTTAATAACCTCCGTGTAAGAGTAATTGAGAATTTACTGAAATTGATCAAGAGAGAGTTCTCTATGGTCGCTTAGGGTTCTTCACCCGTCCATAACTTAGCTTGTAAAGGGTTCTAGTCCTTAGTTGTGAGTAATTGAATGCCTTAGGATGATGAGTCTGAGTTTGGATGGTGGAATCCCCCTAATTCTTTTTATTAATTCAATTGGAAAACTTTTCTAAAAATGATATTGAATTAATTAAGTTGGGTCATCACTCAAATTGAGCATACCCTATATCTAGACGAAAGCCACCCTACTCACTAACTCTTAGAGGAAAATCTCTTTTCTCCCTAACAAATTATTAACGCAGTAAAATTAGGTGATTTAAATGACCTAAAAGTGCAAAATAATATCTCTAGTCAATTGCCCCAATGAACCCCAGTTGGTTGCCCTACATCATTCTTCCCTTTCCAATTCCAAACAATCTTGCGATTAATCTAATCTCGCGACAATTAAATTGCAAGCAAACACAATTGGAAGATAATTTAAATAAAAACAAACATCAATTTCAAAAAATTAAACCAAGAATGTCATAATCAAGAACTAGGGTTAAGCCCTCATCCAAACATAAAGTACTACTCACTATTCATTATAATAAAACTGAAATTCAACATTAAAATTCAATAAAGAAGTAAAGGAAAGAAAGCTTAAGAGTAAAATTGAAGCCGCAATTATCATCTCGAACACCGCTCAAGCTCGTCTTTCGATGCCCAAATCGAAGTTGAGTTCGTGAAATTGAATCTCCAATTCTTGATCTCCGAGAATTAAATTGCAGAAAATCTAAAAACTAATTAAATAACTTAATGTAAAATTGAAGAATTGATTAACCTTAATCTAGCCCTAGCTATCTACTAACTACTCCTAATTACTCTAGATAAGTGCATATTTGTCTATATTTTCTATATGTCAATTTCATTGTTTTCGGTATTTTTAATATGTAAAAGTATATATTTTAGCTAAATACCTCTTATTCTTGTCTTAGGTACCCTCCGAAAGTATAAACAATGAAAAAGAAAGGAAAATAGAGCAAAAACCACGAAAAATGAAGCCGTCGGCAAAAAATGCAGCACCTATCGCATAAGGTAGGCTAATCTAACGTCTCTGGTAAGTGTTGAAGATCAAAGAGAACGACAAGACAGAGACCTACCGCGGACGATAGACCTCACCCTACCATTGACGGTAGGTAGTACTGGCAAGGGCAGTTCAAGTCCAATTCAACCTCGATTTTCTTGATTTCTTCTCCAATTTTGATTTTGTTTTCTTGTCTTTTTCACCTCTATAAAAGGAGGGTTTATTTGCAGCTTTTGTAAGAAGTTGTAGATACAATTAGATTAGAATAGTTAGATTTAGGTTAGAATTAGATTTTAGATTAGGAGTAGATTAATTAGGTTAAACACTCTTTAAATTTCAAGCTTTTATATTTTCTTTAGTTAGAGAACTTCAAGATTTGTGCAAGATTTACTTTCTTGGATTCAAGAATTGAAGACTTTGATTCAAGATTTCGGTCTTAAACTTGGTGACTCTAGAGATGATCTTAGGAGATATTCGAAACTTTAATTGCAGCTTCAAGAATTCAATCCTAAGCTTTCTTTTACTTTTCTTGTTATTGAATTTTATTACTAATTTCAATTTTTATTACAATGACTAGTGAGTGGTTTTTCTTGTTTAGATTGGGCTTGAACCTTAATCCTTGATTATGAAATTCTTGGTTTAATTCTTTATTTCGATGTTTGTTTTATTTAAACTGTTCTCCAATTACTTTTTTTCATAATTTAATTATCGTAAGATTATATTATTCGCAAGGTTATTTGGAATTGAAAAAGGAAGAACAACCTAGGGCAACAAATTGGGGGTTAATTGGGGCAATTGACTAGATATATGATTTTACACTTTTAGGTCTTTTTAAATTGCCTAAGTTTATTGCACTCATAATTTATTAGGGTGAAAATAGATTTTCCTCAAAGGATTAGTGAGTAGGGTGGCCTTCTCCTAGAGATAGGGATTGCCTGGTTTAAGTGATGACCTAACTTAATTAATTCAACATCATTTTCATTGAAGTTTTTCCAATTGAATTAGTAAAAAGGATTAGGGGGATTCTACCCAAACCAAACTCTTGTTATTATTAATCTTCTAAAAAATCGCTATAGTATTGCTTTATTTTTATTGTTTTAAGTTTTTTATCAACCACCATTTTTTTTTCTTTTTAAACTAAACATTAGAGACATGATCAGTACTTGAACCTTCGTCTGTTTCATGAGAGATTCGACACTCGGGTAGTAACTCATCTCTACTTTGTTAGTTCCACTTGCGTTGCATTTTAGTAATTAGGATCACATCTTGTCTTAGTGATTTTTAACATCAAATTTTTTGCGTCGTTGCTGGGGAATAGCAAGTTTAAGGAATATCGTTCTGTTTTAGTGCTTTAGTCATACTTTTTTTCTTGCGTACTTGTTGAGTTTTTCATGGTATTAACATTGGAAATGTGTCTGTTAGCTTTTGGAACCTATATTAAATATTTATTTGAATTATTTGTTTCAGGTTGGGATTATAAGACATGGACACCAATGATGCCATCATAGCTCGACTTGCGGCAATATTAGAACAAGGCATAGAAAGCATGGTTGTTAGACCTCAATATACACATTATCAGTCGGTCATGTTCCAAGAAAACTAGCAGGGGTACGATACTTATTCTAGCCAGTATAGTTCGGAATGGAGGACGCAGTCGAACATTCCTTGGGAAGACTATAGTCAATATTCAACATACAATGATGCTCTACCGATGCACCTATCACCCCCACGACCTAATCTAGAAGATCTCTTGTCGAAGTATATCGATTCGGCCAATGCCGGGGTGAAAAGAATGGAAGTAGTCTGAGAAGCCAAACGGCTTCCTTCCAAAACATGGAAAATCACATTGAACTAATATCAAAAAAGATCGTTGAAGAACCACTTAGTTATATACTAGTAATAAGATCACCTTGTGGGATGTAGAAGAATAAGTGATGACGTTTCCAATGTTTATGGATGACAATGATGAAACTGCTCAAGAACCGGAGGAGTTTACTTTCCCCGAGGAAGAGGAGGTTCAACAAGAAATTATGGAAATGAGGCAAGACGATCTCCCACCATTCGAAGAACCTTCTCAGAGTTCAAGTGAAGCGGAAGAAAGCAAGAGAGATGAGTGCCTAGTAGAGAATAAAAACGAAATTAAGGAAGGTAAACCAGAAGAAAATGAGAAGTTTTCAGAAAAGTCAACAGGATCATAAAGAAGGGCGACAAGAAACAGAGATAGACGATATCGAAAAGAGTGAGGGAGTAAATCCCCTTACTCACGAAAATAACTTTGTTCTTGTTGTTGATTCTTTATGTATGCAGGAATCCTAGAAGGGACTCGAGGAGAACAATAAGGAGATAAAACCTCTCATGGAGTTCAAAGGAAATCTCGAGAACACTAAAAGAGAACAATCCTTATGTTATTAAAAATCGCAAATGAGTTTTTCTTGGCCTTAGCTCTCATTCATCTTCTATTTTCCTTTAAAGAGTCAAAATTGTCTGAATTCTATAACATCTTTCTCAAACACGATTTCAAAATTCTGATTTCTTGTCTTACATGGAGTTTCAAATTCTTTCACTTTCATTACAAGGAGTTTCTTTTTCTTTTCCTTATTTTATTTTACTTCTTATTTTCTTTCTTTTTCTATTTATGCTTTCCTGTTTTATTTCATGTTTTATTTTCTTCTATTTAATTATTTCTTTTTTCTTTTACCTATTTTATTTTATGTGCACATGGCTTCCCTATATGCTTATTTCTTTATATCTACGGGATTGCCTCCCACATATGTGTTTATTTTCATTTTTCTTTTAGTTTAACCCCCACTTTGAGGACATTGTAATTTTTTAAGTCTGGGGGATATTTTCGTTCTTTCAAATTTTTTTTCTGTTAGTCTCTTTTATTCTTTTTCTTTATTTAAATTTTTTTTTGTTAGTCTCTTTTTCGTTTTTGTTCTTTTAAAAGTTTTTTCTGTTAGTCTCTTATCCTAAAAATTCTAAAAAAATCAGAAAATTTAAAAGTTCCAAAAATATTTTATTTTCTTTCTTTTTACTTTCTTATTTAAAAATCCAAATATAGTTTGTTTTCGTCACTTTTGTTAGAGTTTACAATTGAAAAATTCTTTAGGTTTTTCGAAAAAGACAAATTACTTAATTACTTTGAAAACCATATTTACTAAAGTTTTACATGATCAATGGTTTTTATGCACTTGTAAATATTGTTTAAGTACTAGAAGTTTAGAAATCTTGAGTAATTAGCATTATGATAATGGTTTTTAAACTACGCCTGCATTTTCATAATTTTTCTATCTTTAAAAACAAAGAAGTTTAGTCTATAATAGTCCGGGAGATGATGGTCTTAAGCCTTCTTTGAACCGATTGAGCCTTTCTTATCTTATATCCTTTATGAAATTAATCCCTACTTCCCATTTTATGCCTTCATGCCAAGGGTTTTACTCCCTTCTTTTTCTTTGATCTTTTAACCTCACTATATATAAAACCTCAATTCACGGAGCTAAGTGTTTTTTATCTTTTTAAGATGTTTTGAGTGTGTTAATTAGATAAATGTGGGGGTAAAAAGGGTGAAGAAAGAGACACATACCCTTTTTTTTTTTTTAAAAGGAATACTTTGGGAATTTGTGAGTATTTGGTTCTTTTGGCTATTAAAGAGAGAAAAAGAAAAAAATAAGTTGATGCTGGAATAGAAAAAAAAAAATACAAACAGATAAAAAGCCAACGAACATTTTTGAGAAAAAATGGCAAAAAACGAAGAAAAAAAATATGTATATTTACTTTTATGAAACCTTGAGAAAAATTCAAGCATTTATCTCTCTTACTTTGGTTATTCTTGAAAAATATTGAGAAAAATATGTTGTTAGATGGGGTGTTTAACAAAGAAGAATGGAGAAAGGTACAAAGATGAGTGAAAAAAGTGAAAACAGAGGCTAGAAAGTGTTTCTTTTATTTCATTATCTTATCCTTTCGGTTGTGTTAATTCTATCTTGTTTGGTTTTGTCTCCTTTTACCTTCATTTGTAACCTATTTATGACCCTAACCTAACATTACAAGCCAAAATGTCCTACCTAATCCGGTAAGAACCTAAAATAGACTTTAATATCGATGAATGATAGAAAAAATATGAATTTTGTGCATTGTCTTTGAGAATATTTCTTGATGTTAATCACTTAAAATTCCTTGATATTTCTTGTTTTTTTAGCTGTGTTTGAGCTACCAACGCCTAAAATCGTTTTTAAGGTTTCAGCTATTTATATTCAGGCTTATGTCATTTCGTGTTTTGTCTTTCTAATATTAAAGTTTTTATCCTCCGTTTTTCTATTTAATTTGTGTTGCTTGAGGGCAAGCAACAGATAAGTGTGGGGGTATTTGATAAGTGCATATTTGTCTATATCTATATGTTAATTTCATCATTTTTGGTGTTTTTAATATGTAAAAATATATATATTCGCTAAATACCTTTTATCCTTGTCTTAGGTACCCTCCAGAAGTGGGAACAATGAAAAGGAAACGCAAACAGATGAAAACAGAGCGAAAATGACGAAAAAGAAGTCGTTAGCAAAAATGCAGCACCTACCGCGTGAGCTACGCTGACCCACCTTCGCCGGATGTTGCCGAAGATCAAAGAGAACAACAAGACAGAGACCTACCGCGGACGGTAGGCCTTGCCAAACCGTCAGCGGTAGGTAGGGCGTTTCAAGTCAAATTTAAACTTGATTTTCTTGATTTCTTCTCCAATTTTGATTTTGTTTTCTTGTCTTTTTCACCTCTATATAAGGGGGGGTTTATTTGCAACTTTTGTAGAAGTTGTAGATACAATTAGATTAGAATAATTAGATTTAGGTTAGATTATATTTTAGATTAGGAGTAGATTAATTAGGTTAAACACTCTTTCAATTTCAAGCTTTTATATTTTCTTTAGTTATACAATTTCAAGATTTTGTGCAAGATTTTAATTTCTTGGATTTAAGAATTGAAGAATTTGATTCAAGAATTCGATCTTCAACTTAGTGACTCATGAGACAATCTTAGGAGACGTTCAAAACTTCAATTACAGCTTCAAGAATTCAATCCTAAGCTTTCTTTTTCATTTCTTGCTATTGAATTTTATTATTAATTTCAATTTTTATTAGAATGAATAGTGAGTAGTTTTTTTTGTTTAGATTGGGGTTGAACGCTAATCCTTGATTATCAAATTCTTGGTTTAATTCTTGATTTTGATGTTTGTTTTATTTAAGTTGTTCTCCAATTGCTTTTGTTTGTAATTTAATTGTCGCGAGATTAGATTATTCGCAAGGTTTTTTGGAATTGAAAAAGGAAGAACAATCTAGGGAAAGTAATTGGGGGTTAATTGGGGTAATTGACTAGTGATATGATTTTGCACTTTTAGGTCTTTTTAAATCACCTAAGTTCATTGCAATCATAATTTGTTAGGGAGAAAAGAGATTTTCCTCTAAGGATTAGTGAGTAGGGTGGCTTTTGCTCAGATATAGGGATTGTCCAATTTGAGTTATGACCCAACTTAATTAATTCAACATCATTTTATTGAAGTTTTTTTCCAATTGAGTTAGTAGCAAGAATTAGGGGGATTCTCCCAAACCAAACTCTCGTTATTATTAATCTTTTAAGAAATCGTTTTAGTATTGCTTTATTTTTATTGCTTTTAAGCTTTTCTCAACCACCATTATTTTCTTTTTATATTAAATATTAGAGACACGATTAGTACTTGAACCTTCATATATTCCACGAGAGATTCAACTTTCGGGTTATAACTCATCTCTACTTTGTTAGGTCCACTTGCCTTGCAATGTAGTAATTAGGATCACATCCCATTTTATTAATTTTTAACATCAACTCTCCTATAATTCCTCTTGCTTTTAATTGCAAAAAAAACTCTTAAATATATGATGAATTACAAGAACATAGAGTTTGAATCGGATTATACCTACCGCTCTGCTAGTAAATTCCGCCGGCAGTAGGTCGAGCCCACCGTTCTCTGCCTACTAGTTCCTTTAACGGGGACCTACCACTGACAGTAGGTTAAACTACCATCGTCGGTAAGGTTCTGCCTTGAAACTTTTTGTGATCCTCGAACCTACAGCCAACGGTAGGTCAACGTACGTCAGGCGGTAGGTCATCATTATTGACATCGTTCTCATTTCCTTTCATCATTTTCTCTTCCAGAAGGCATCTAAGACAAGAATAAAGGGTATTAGTCTCAAATAAGTATGTTTACATATCAAAAGCATCCAAAACAATGTAAACAACATTTAGAAAATACAGACAATCAAGCACATATTAAATACCCCCACACTTATTTGTTGCTTGCCTTTAAGAAACACAAACTAAACAGACAAAAAGGAGGAGTAAGATCATAAAACGATTAGCAGAAATAATCACAAAAGCAAAACAAAATAAATGCAAAACAAAAATGACCAAAACTAAGAAAAAACTAAAGACTAAGCCACTTCAATAGAATACTATCCTACCTAACTCCAAAGATAAATCAGAACAGAACAACGACAAAAATCATTATGTCCGCCACATGCTACTAAAAATCATCATAGATCAAGGGGGGGTGTGTGTGTGTGTGAATTGTCATGCCATTTTTTCACAAAAAAAAGAGGAATGTCAAGTGATTAGCACAATGAAATATTTTAAAAGACAATGCACACGAACTCATGCTTCTCTATCACTTATCCACTCTAAAGTCTATTCTAGATCGTTCCCGAATTAGGTAGGACTTTTCAGCTTGTAATGTTGGGCTTGGGATATAAATAGGGTAACAAACAAAGGTAAAAGGAGAACAAAAACAACTGAGACAGAGCTAATGCAACTTAAAGGAAAAGATAGCCGAATTAAAGAACACTTTCTAGCCATCTTTTTCACTTCGTCCTTTTCGGTGCACACCCTACCTAACAATGTATTTCTTCAGATATACATGAATTACCAAGAAAAGAGAGAGCTATGCATGATATTTTTAATAATTACTATAAAATAAAAACTCACATTTTTTCTTTTTTTTTTTTGCTATTTTTTACATTTTTTTCACTTTTTTTCTTTTTCTATTTTTTTCCTTTCAAGCATCAATTTCTTTTCTTTTTCTCTCTTTTCAATAGCATAAGCACTGACCATCTAAAATACCGAAAATACCCTTGTGTTTTTCTTTCATAGGGTTTTCTTTCTTTCTTCACTCCATCCCCACACTTATTTGTTTTCCTCACTCAAAATGGCTAAGAGTTTATACTAACCATTAGCTCCACGAATTGAGGTTGCATATAGTGAGTTTAACAGAACAAAGAAAAGAAGGGATTGAAACTCTTAGCATGAAGGCACCAAAGGTAACTAGGAATTGATTTCATAAAGGATATGGTAAGAAAGGGACAAATAGTACAAAGAAGGCCTAAAACCATCATTTTTTGGACCATCCTAGACTAGAATTCTTTTGCTTTTAAAGACAGAAAAATATGTAATTGTAGGCAAAGACCCAAAAATTGATTATCATTACGCTAATTACTTAAGATTCCTATGCTTATATTACTTAAACAATATTTACAAGTGCATGAAAACCATCGATTGTTTAAGAAAATTAGTACACATGGTTTTCAAAGTGATTAAGTCATTTGTCTTTTCAAAAAAACTAAAGAATTTTGTAGTTATGTATTCTACCAAAAGTGGCAAAACAAAAATATTTTTGGAGTTTTTAAGAATAAGATAAAGAAAAGGAAATAAAAGTTTTTAGAAATTTTAAAATTTTCTGATCTTTTTTGGAAATTTTCAAATAATATACTAGAGTTAAAATACCAAGAAAAAAAAGGAAAAAGAAAATAAAACATAAAGCCCCCCTGCCCCTCCTCCCCCACGGGTCCCTACACACACTTAAAGTCACATTGTCCTTAATGTAATGTTGGACTCCGTAGGCAAAAACAAAATAAAATAAAACTACGGAAATCCACCAACAGGATCTGCACATACTAGAAAAACCGATTGGATAGAAATTACCTCAATGTTTTGATTGTTCGTTGTGGAGGCGCTGCTTTGCATGCTTCGCCCTCTACTGGTATCCACACGATGAACTCCTTTGCAAGCGATCGGCATGCTAGCCCCTTCTGTGTTCTGAAAACTGTTCAGAACTGATCTTGACTATCTGGTAATCGATCGTATTTCGGAGAGAGGAGGCTAGATACTATATCGCCGTTCTAGGATTTAGGGTTTTGTTTTTCTTTAATCAGATAAAGGACGGCCACCAAGAAAAGGTTAACATAACCTTTTATAGCTGCCAATATCAAAACCCTAACTGTCATCTAATGACAGTTTAATCTCGTCCGTCTATTCATATAATCATCGAAGGGTTGGATGAGTAATATTAAGTAATTAATTTCATTTATTCGTTAAATAAAATTAATTACTTATTAACTTACCAGAAAATACAATATGGAATCTGATTCCCCTTTTGTATACGTTCAACGAATCTGGACACAATCTAGATTCATTGAACATGGACATTATGCTCACAAGATCGTCTATGCGTGTGACCCTGTAGGTTCACTTAACGTTGGCAGTGAATGAAAAATGTCCTAGACATTTATTCACAAAACATAAGCAGCCTCTAGCAAGACATTATGCTTACCCAAGTTAAGTAAATGTAATAATAACCTAGCATCAGATTTAATATTTAGTTCTTTTGTCACACGATATCCTAATTAAGTATAAGGCATGGATCAAGTCATCCTTATAAAACTTAATTAACCATTTACTTTATCAACAGGCAGACTGTTCCAACAAATAATATTAATAACACCATATTAATACTTATTTGAGCATGGCCATGCATATTTTCCAGTCTTTCTTATCAAGGGGCCCATGGATATCTCTCTCTAAAAAGAGAGGGACAAATCCCTTTCACTATCTCCAATATTCAAGCCATGACGAGAAAATAAGCCAACCAATAGTCATAATGATCACCTAATTAAAAGTGATGTTTGACTATGTCAAAACATATTTTTCTCCCCATGCAAGAAACATTAGAAACATTAGGTCAAAGGACACCAAATATAAAACTGAGAAGAAATACTTATAACTTAAATCCATGCAATATTTCTTCTTCACTTTGGGTCATGTCTAATACAATATTCTCAATATGTATTTATGAATTGATTTTATATCTCATATTCATGATCAGTAAAACTTGACCATCAATCAACTGTACACTAGTTTACAAGATGTAATAAACTAGGGACAAATAAGAATAGTATTTTATTAGCTATAAGGGTTTTACTATCAAGTCACATACTTGATGACCAAGAGCATAAAATACAATTCAAAAAATACATGCTTCATAAATCATAAATGTGAGTCAATTGGTCTTAGGGCATATACTAACATGTAGGGGTCAAACTAAACGAAAAACTAAAAGAAAAACGCATACATGGGAAGCAATCCTATAGGTATAAAGCGATAAAGCATATCGGGAAGCCATCCCCACACGAGAACAAAACAAGGAAAAAAACAATAAGTAAAATTAAATAAAAGAAAATAGGAAGCATAAAAGAAGCATAAGAACATAAAAAGAAACAAAACTAAAAGGAAAGAAAGAGAAGGTTGTACTTATCTTGTAGTTCCTCATATGAGACTTCTTCATCTATATAGATAGAATCACCATCGATGTCATCTTTGTGATCATTGTACATAGATGTATCTTCAAAGTCTATTACCACATTAAATGCCAGTGTCTCATTATAAACAGTGTCCTCTTCTTCATCGTCAGAATCACTTTTCCCATCATCATCGCTAAGAGTAGTACTCATGGATCTGTTCTTCTTTAATGTGTTGACACATTCTACCTAGATGTGACCATACCCCTCACATTCTCTGCACTGTATGCCTTTTTCTTTTTTACCAGTGTCAAACTTCCTTTTTGATTGTGCTTCCTTTAGACTTCAACTTATTAGGACTTTTCCTATCCCTGTTGTCAGACTTGAATCTCTCTTGAAGTTTAGATGTTTTTCCAGTTCTACGAAGAAACTTTCCAAAATCTTGAGGGAGCATCATAACTTCCTCTTCAGGGTAAGGTGTGTCACTGGATGAGTTGTATTTAGCTTTCATTGCAATGCCCTTACCTTTTGATTCAACATCAAGATTCATCTCATATGTTCTCAAGGATCCTAAAATACCATTCAAAGGAAGTCTTATCACATCATTTGCTTCTTTAATTGCTGCAACCTTAGGATGAAATCGTGTAGGTAAGGATCTTAGTGCCTTTCGCACTAGTTTCTCTTCAGAAAATTCTGCTCCCAATTGATAGGCCTTATTTGCAATGTGTCCGGGTTTGCCACTAAATTCACCGATTGTTTCATCCTCTTGCATCCATAATTCTTCTAACTTAGTAGTCAACATCTGTAATTTGGAAATCCTCACAGCATTTGTACCTTCTTGAATGGTTTTCAAAGTTTCCCAGGCTTTCTTACTCACCCTTGAACATCCTACTTCGTTCTATTTTAGAACACCCCCCCTAACAACATACTTCTTAAGATTCACATGAATCCCCAATTATAAGAGAGAGAGATGCTTGATATTTTTTTGAGTCTTACTTATAAAAATAAATAAATACTTATCTTTTTTTCTTTAGTTTTTGCATTTTATTCATTTTTTTTCAAGCATCAAACCATCCTCCCTTTTCATGAAACACATGTACCATATTTTTAATAATACTAATAATATATGTAAGTTAGTACTTTGGCAATCCTTACTGTGATTGATTTTGCTGTGTAGGAGTAGTGTGACACACAGTGTGAATTAGCAAAAGTAACACAAACACACAAGACACAACAATTGGTAACGCAGTTCGGCCGAACCTACATCTACGGGGCTATACCGAGAAAGCAATCCACTGAAACTATCAACACAGTACAAGAAAACTCCTAGCTCTTTTACACATCTAGAGTTTCCCTAGTGGAATCAGTGCAAACTCCCTTTGCACACTACACCAGTTGAATCCCTTTAACTCTTCAAGGCTCCCCCTTGTTATATGGCTGCTTGATCTTGAATTCCTTCAAGTCTTTAACTTCTTGAAGAACAGTACAACTTCTATCCCTAGAAGTTAAGATCTTTAAAAGAAAAACTCTATTGAATTATGAAAGATGAACAATGAGCATAAATGGATAATCACAATGTTTGAAGCATGTGACTGCACAAACTCAACCACATGAATTGTCATCTTTTCTTATGCAGAATTTCTTCGAAGAATTACATAATGGCTCAATCTCAACTTTCCATTACAATACTTTATTTATAGATGTATGAGGTTTATTAGTCAGTTGCATATTTCCTAAAGATTGTGAACCAAGGATTCAGTTTCTAGAAGATGCTTCTTTTTATTCTTGCAATTCCTATTTTTATTTAGGATTATGGCCATTCTTCATGCTTTCAACCGGACTTCCACATCTTCAGCTCATAATCCCAGATCCTCGGAGATTTACTCAAGTTTCCTAAAATTATGCCAACATATAGTGTTGCTGCAACACCGTAGTTCTTGTGTCGTCACATGATCAACTTGTGTGACCACACTCAAGTGGTGTGACAGGTTTTTACAATATCCTTTTCATAAACAAATTTTTCTTTCTTCACTCCTTTACCCCTACACTTATATATTTCCCTCACTCAAAATAGCTAAAAAGATATTTTAACCATTAGATCCACGAATTGAGGTTTTATGTGATGAGTTGTAAAGAACAAAGAAAAAAGGAATTTGAACCCTTGGCATGAAGGCATAAAAAGGGAACTAGGGATTGATTTCATAAAAGGATTTGGCAAGAAAGGCACAAACAATACAAAGAAGGCCTAAGACCATCATTTCTGGGACTACCCTAGACTAGAACTCTTTGCTTCCAAGAAAAAAAAAACATAAAAATGCAAGCAAGGACCCAAAAAATGATTCTCATTATGCTAATTCCCTAAGATTCCTAGGCTTCTATTGCTAATCGACACTTACAAGTGCATGAAAACTGTTGGCCGTGTAAGAAAAATAGTAATTGTGGTTTTCAAAGTGATCATGTAATACGCCTATACGAAAAACCAAAAAGGGTTTTGTAGTTATGTACTCTACTAAAAGTGGCAAAACAAAAATATTTTCTAAGCATAAGAGGAAAAGGAAATAAAGAAAAGTTTTTGAATTTTCAAAATTTCTAATTTTTGGGGATTTTTCAAATAAGACAACAAAAGTTAAAATAAATAAGTAAGAAGGAATATGAATAAAAAGACAAAAATACCCCCCCTATACTAGATATCACATTGTCCTCAATGTGGGGGCCAGACTAATACAAAAACAAACAAATACATACATGGGAAGCAATCACGTAGATATAAAGTGAGTAAGCAAATCGGGAAGCCATTCCCAGAAAAGTAAAACAAGGAAAGAGAAACAAAGAAAGGCAAAAATAATGTAAACAACAGAAAAAACGAACCAAGAAAGAAAACAAGAAAACATAATAGGAAAATAAAAAGAAAGAATGAGAAGGAAAGAAAGGAAAAACTCCCTATTGCGAACCAATGTTCGTGCCGCCACCTCCGTTCCTGCCCTGATAGAGCACGAAACTCTGCATAGTCAGGCCAATATCACCTCCTATCGATCAATGGATACCCTCTGATGTGCCAATTCATCTGCATACCAGCAAGTTGACTCCACTATCTCTGCCAGCCGGGCCCCATAGATATCTTAAGTGACGCAGAGCTGCTCGAAAGCAGTCCGCTTCTCCATCTGGAATGCATCCATGGCAACTGTGGAAGGTGCATCCTCAGTCGAGAAGTCATAGTACTCATCATCCCCGCCCTCATCATCGGCGAGCTATGAGGAACACACGTTAATGCCAGTTTGTGTGGTTTTCTTAATTGATTAAAACCCGGCATAGTTGCGTTCTCATAGTTAATCCTCCTTGGCCGAAGGGATCCATACTTTGTTCTTCTCGTTCCAGGAATAACCGCAATTATTGAAGGTGGTGAACTTAATTATTTGTGGCAATCCTGTTCATGATCGCTATTTCCCTGCAACATTAACATTAAAAGAAGCAAATATTGTAGATAAAATAATAGGGCAACGAAACACATGCATCTTTTTGTTGTCACAGCCAGTGTTATGCATCGTGTGAAGTATCAAAGAAGCGATGGAGAAGGGGGATTGATTGTGAATCTTATCAAGCATATAGAGGTCAACAATGCAATATTCTTTTGCCTGCCCCCTTCTGAACTAGTGTGTGCCCGAAGAAATAAGCAAGAGCATGAGGAAGAACAAGGGGAAAATCACCCCCATGGAAGATAAGGTGACGATCCATTGGATGCGGCCAAATATCAAAGCGATTACAAGTCTCTTCGTAACTCCAGTCTGGGTCCTCGTCTATAGTCTTTCAGTTAGAGTCCACAGTGACTAAATTTTCTTTCGTCCCGAGTCCCAAGAACGGATACGACGCGTTCCCTAGTCAAAATGATTCTAAACCCTTTGGCAATAGAAATGATTGTTTGAAGATCCTTCTCCATTTTATAGAGCATATTTGCATAGAATACACAGACAAGGTCAGGGTGGAAATTACTAGAAATACACAGAAGAGGGACCCAACCCAATCCCCAAAAAGACTTTCAAGCTCAAAATGTTCGATGACTGACTTAGCGAATGACTTTTCAATCACAATCTTGAGCAATTCCCTGTCGGCTACCTATTTCCAGGCTACCGGAGAAAGACGCTTCAAGAAAGGAGAAATATCGGAGGTGGTGGGGTAAGCGAAATCCCCTCAATACGTGCCCTTTTTATTTTGAGGAAAAGGCGGTGGATTTCTTTGGATCAATGAAGAGTGTTAAAGAAAAAGAAGGAGAAAAAAAAGGAGAAGGGAAGGGAAAACAACAACAGCAACACGACAACCAAGCATAGAAATAAGAGTAGAACACAAAAACACATGAAGATAGATAATAACTAAATGTAAGCTATGTGTGCTAAGTGTTCTAAAGCCGCTCATGTGTGATGAAGTGTTACAAAATAAACGAAAGAAAAACTAGAGAATTAGAAACTCAACTAAAAATAAAGCTCCAAAAAAGAAAAAATCATAAAATGTCTACGATGAAAGTAAAAGTCATATAAAAGAAAACAAAAATGAAAAGGAAGAAAAAAGTGGAAGAGGCAGCCTGTGTTTTCTGCCTCTTCCAACAAAAGTGGAAAAAACAAAATATCGTCATCGATCCAATAACACGTGTTTTCTGCCTCAAACAGTTTGCCGCCGGAGTTCCTCCGGAGTCATCAGAAGTTCGCCTGAAAATTTCTTTGAAATTTTTGTAAAATTTGTGTTAGAAAAAAAAGCAAACCACAACTCAAAGTTAGTAAAACAAGAATTAACAAAAAGAAAATGGAAAATAAAAGAAAATATAAGAAAAAGGCATAAATGGCAAATGGTGGAAAATTAGCATAGTGAGGAAGACGTGAATGGGTTTGTGAAGAAAATGGTAGAAGAAGAGGAGGGTGGTGGTGTGAAATTTTTGTGGTGATGTAATGGAAGAGACAGAAAAATGGAAGAAATGGTAGAAGAAGAAGAAGAAGAAGAAGAAAAAGAAGAAGAAGACGAAGAAGAAAGAAAGAAAGAAAGAAAGAAAGAGAAGAAAACAAATCGGAGTGAGAAGACTACCGAAGTGCTTGTCGGAAGGGTGAAGACCATCGGAGTTGAGAGGAACAAAGGGGGAAGTAAAATCGAGAGAGAGAGAGAGAGAGAGAGAGAGAGAGAGAATAGATAAGAATGGGAGAAATCAAAAGTGAAAGAGAAGAGGAAGAGGGGGAAAAAGCTAGGCATTTTGAGAGAGAATGAGGGGGAAAATTGCAGAAAAATTAGGATTAAAGTTGAAATTAATGTTCAATTAGGTCGACCCGACCCATCTACCCATGAAAATTACCGACCTGTTGCCTGCAATTGACCCTATCGCGCATGATAGATCGAGGCCTACCATCTACGATAGGCTTCTGCTTTACCGAGACGAACAATACCAATGAACTTACCACTGGCGGTAGATTGGGCCTACCATCCACAGTAGGTTTCTGCAGAGAACAATTTTGTGTGCCCAAGCCCTACCACGTGCGGTAAGGTTCTACCTGGATGCTAATTTTTTCTTCTTTTATGAAAATTTGAACCCCCTTCAAGCCTTCTAACCTTATGGAATTAAATAAACTCAATGTAGGACTTAAAGCAATCATTCAATCTCTCCACAACTACCTTGTAACAACAAAAACAACAAAATTAAAGCAGAAAGGAAAACGAAAAAAATCAAGCTACAATTATACAATTACAACATCTTAAGGAGTACTCCCCTTGTAGGTGACAAGAACACCTCCTAGATCATGGGAATCCGACTATTTATTTGGCTTCTCTTTCTCAATGTGCTACACTGGCACCTATTTCATCAAGCTATCCTTTATTTTGGGGACATGATGATACCGTTTCTCATTAGGATTCCTTGATTCTCTATGCTTCTTAGAGGAAATTTCCTGTACAGACAAAGACACTTCATCAGTTTTATGGTCAATGTAACAAAGAGTATCTTGTCCTTGAGAAAGGATAGGCAAATTCAAAGAAAATTTAAGGACTATTTCATCATCCGCAACCCGGAGGATCAACTTCCCTTTTTCTATATCTATTAATGCCCTTGATGTATGCAAGAAAGGGCGACCCAAAATAATGGGGAAGTATACATCCTCCTCCATATCTAAGATGACCAAATCAAATAGGAAAGACAAGGTCCTTAACCTTGATTAAGACATCTTCTATGACTTCTCTAGGATGCCTTACACTCTTATCTGCTAAACTTCTGGACATCCTAACAAGCATTGGTTTTCCTAGGCTTAGTTTTTTACACATAGCATAAGACATCACATTTATACTATCACCTAGATCGGCTAATGCCTTATCAACTTTTATGCTACCAATTATGTAAGGAAAAAAAACTCCCTGGGTCTTCTAATTTCTGTGGTAGTTTCTCCTTGTTGATAAGGATAGCCGAGCACTCTTCTCCAAGGACATGCGTTGATGCATGTGCAATTGCTTTTCTTAGTCAGCATATCCTTCAAGTAATTGGCATACTCGGGTACCTGCAAAAGTAGATCACACAGAACTTTATTTTAAGTTATTTAAATACTTTAACGAACCGTCTCATGCTGTCCTGACTAAGATCCCGAACAAGTTCCTCTGGGAATGGAATTTTTGGCTTGTACTCAGCACTTATCAGCTTCCTCTGTCTTTTGTCTTCCTTCAAATCCACTCTTTTAATTTCTAGGTTTTCAGATGATCGTTCTTCCTTTTCACTACAATTCCCTTCTTGTATAATGATCTCTTTCTTAACTGTAGGACTCTCCTCATTTTGTCACCAAGATAGCTTGGAAGAGTTCCCAAAGTTCTTTCAGACACAATCTTAACCAGCTGCCCAATCTACTTTTCTGTGTTTCGGATCTAAGCTTCTTGATTCCTTTGGGCTGCTTCTATTGTGTTCATTCAGTTGTCTGTGGTGCTCATGAACTTCACCATCAGCTCTTCTAGATTTGCCTTGGCTAGTGGTGGATGATTCTTTGGGGTCGCTTCATATGGCAACCGTGGAGGAAGACCCTTATTTTGAAAACTCGAGGATTGTTGTGACCTTTGTTGTCCTTGACCACCCCAAGAAAAGTTGGGATGGTTTCTCTACCCCAAATTATATGTATTTGAATAGGGGTTGTTACCTGGCCAGTTCCCCTATACAAATTCCACTTATTCCATTAGTCCTTCCATACTTGGGCATTCATGATTTGGATGCCCACCATTGCAGAAATCATAGAACATGATCGTTTGATTATTTTTGCTTGCTGATTTGGTGGTCATGTCCCTATTTTTCTCTCTATCATGGCCATTAATCCTACTTCCATACTATAGATTGCATCCACATTACGTACTCCAGCCGTCTTCAATTTTGATCATCGCCCTCCCCAGGTATAACTGCTCATTGCTATCTGCTCTATTAGGTCATACATCTGTTGAGGGGTTTTATGTTCTATAGACCCTCAAGCTGAGGCGTTTATTAGTTGTCTTGCCCCGAATGATATCTACTATAGAAACTATGAAGTTATATCCCCAAATCTAGACCATGGTGGGGATATTTCCTTAAAAGCTCTTTCCATCATTCCCAGGCCTCATAGAGGCTTTCTCTATCTATTGCTGGAATGACAGAATTTTGTTCTTTAGCCTTGCTGTCCGACCCAGAGGAAAGTATCTCCCCAGGAAATTTTCTGCTAATGAATCCCATGAAGTTATAGATCCCGATGGCAATGACTTGAGCCAGGACTTCGCCTTCCCCCTGAGAGAGAATGAGAAAAGACAAAGCCGGATGGCTTCTTCAGAAACTCCATTAATCTTAAAGGTGTCACACACCTTTAAGAAATTTCTGACATGAGCGTTTGGATCCTCATCCAGAAGCCCATCGAATTGGACGTTGTTTTGCAGTATCTGGATGATGTTTCGCTTTATTTTGAAGTTGTTTGCCTCTAGCCTACGCCTTGCTATGCTCGACTGCGTCCCAGAAATGGATGTTCGGGCATAATCTGCCATTGTTCGCTCTGCCATTCGTAGTGGTGGAAGGGTATGAAAAGAGAATTATCAATTGGTGGAACTACTAGTTCTTCCTCCGTCTTTTCGACGGCCACTATTGCACTAGTGCCTGCCATTCTGAACTGAAGGGCGCAGCGGGCACTCCACAACATACGTTCATGCTCTTGATCAAAGGGTACTAATTCACCCCTTATCTTTCAGGGCATAAACTAGTACTACACGACCTGCAACAGAGGAAAACGTGATCAATTCCATGAAGATAGATCACAACTCAAAAAGGTAAACTAACAATAACCGAATGTTGCAAAGACAAAGAACAATTCAAACAAAACAAGAAAAACAAAAAAATGACTAAAGTACTGTAAAAATAATTTTCCTTAAGTTGTCGTCCCTTGGCAATGGCACCAAAAACTTGATGTTCCAAATATTTAAATCAAAAGGGGATAAACTATTAAGAACTAAAGTAATAGGAAAGTAGACCTATCATTATAGTAAAAGAGCTACACCCGAGTCTCGAATCTTGAGGAACAATAAAGGCTCGAGTACTGATCGCTCTTTCTAATGTTTAGCCTAAAGAAAAGTTTGGTTTGAAGAAGAATTAAACTAAAAACCAAAAAATGGTTTAACAACTAAAGAAAGCAAAACAAGAAAATTAAGGTTTTAAAAACCATTAAAGCAAGAGTTTGGATAGTGGAATCCCCCTAATCCTTGTTACTAATTCAATTGGAAAAACTTTATGAAACTGATGTTGAATTAATTAAGTTGGGCCACCACAACTAATCGGGCAATCCCTATCTCTATGCGAAAGCCACCCCACTCACTAACCCTTAGAGGAGAACCTCTTCTCTCCCTAACCAATTATGATTGCAGTAATTACAGGTGATTTAAAGGACCTAAAAGTGCAATATCATACCTCTAATCAATTGCCCCAATTAACCCAAATTAGTTGCCCTAGAATGTTCTTCCTTTTTCAATTTCAAGCACGCTTGCGATAAATCTAATCCGCGACAATTAAATTTCAACAAAGCACAATTGGAAGACAACTCAACTAAAAACAAACAACCAATTCAATAAATTAAACCAAGAACATCGTAAACAAGTATTAGGGTTCAACCCATATCTAAACATAAAAATTTACTCACTAATCATTGTATTAAAACTGAAATTTAACATTGAATTCAGTAAATACAAAGGAAAAGAAGCTTAGGAGGAATTTGAAGTCGAATTCGAAGTCCCGAACGTCGCCCGAGCTCATCTCTCGAGTAGCTCAATTGAAGCTCGAAATCGTGATGTTGAACCTTCAACTCTTGATCTCCAAGTCTTCAATTACAAAGTTTCTATTGATTTCCTATCTAATTGAAGATGAATTTGAGGGAAAAATCTAACCTAAGTTTGCCCCTAATTACTTCCCTCAACCCTAATGGCGAAATTCTCTGTTAGAGGAAAAATAACATTAAAATAGAGTTCAAATCGGACTATAACTGCTACAGTCGAGACCTACCGCACACAGTAGGTCGAGCCCTATTGTCCGTGGTAGGGTTCTGCCCAAAATTCTTCTCTTTGCCATCGGGACCTACCGTCGAAGGTAGGGGTAGCCTATCGTCGCCGGTAGGTTTCTGCCCAGGTCATCTTGTGACTCCAGGACCTACTGTCTACGGTAGGTTGGGCTACCTCAGGCGGAAGGTCAGATTCATCTATGTTGTTGGCTTTGTTTTCATCATTTTTACTCCGTTTTCGAATATTTTCGTTTCTTTTCACCGTTTTCTCCTTTAGCAAGCACCTAAGACAAGGATAAAGGGGGTATCAGTCTAAAATATGAACTTTTTATACTAAAAACATCGTAAAATGATGAAAGTAACATATAGAAATACAGACAAATAAGCACATGTCAATGGTGTTCAATGCCTTAGCATTAGCTTGAACAGATTTTCTCTTATCATCAGTCCATTTTGATCTTGGCTTCATAACTACCTTGGTTAACTTAGTTGTAGCATCTTCCTCAGTCTTCGTAGGAGGATTCCATTCACACTCAACAACATCCCATGCAGTTTCATCCAACGATTGAATGGAAATTCGTGTTTTCATCTTCCAGTAGGCATAATTTGTACCTTCGAGCATAGGAGGTCTTGTAACAGATCCACCTTCCCTCTTGTATAAATACCTATATTCTTTGGCCTAGCTAGACTGTTGAGTATATCACTAAGTCAACAGTCTAGCCAGCCCTTGATTGTTTCTTTGTATTTTTGTGGTGATAATATAAGGTTATATTTCGTTTGTTTCTTATTTACTTTCTTATTCTCCTTAGTTCCTTTATGAGTTCACTCAAACACTGTGTGTAAGGCAAACTAACTTCATTGGTTAGTATCGGTGCAAAGTTTCTCGAAAATACTCTGTGAGAATTTACATGCACTTGAACTTGATCAAAGTTATGCGTTTTTTTAACTTTGTTTTAGTTTTTTTTTAAGTAGATAATGTACATAATTTACACTTTGGAACTGTAAACTCTTTTTGGCATAGAAGTGTTGTTAGTGTGAATAGGCATTATTGTTTTGTTCCATTTAAGGGGTGGGGAAGTAGTGTGTTAGAATTTTGAAATGAGGCAGGTATAATAATTATTTACAATGGACAATAATTTACAATTTTTTTTGGGATGTTGGCATTTTTGCCCTTCATATCTATACCATTTGGCAATGGCTTGCTGTGAATGTGGTGATCTTTTTTCTAAGAGTGTTATGCATATTACGTAGTAATGGGATGACTTGCATAGCAGGAACATCACCTAGATTTGAATAAAATTCAAATCAGTTTAAGATATTGGATTAACGATGTGTAAATAGCATAATTATATATATAAAGAAGTGCTTACGAGCTGGGCAGCATCAATATCTTCATAGTTCATGCCAATGAATGCAAGTTCTTTATCCATCCTATTAGGAAAGTTACTTTGCATGTAAACTTTCTTCAAGGAACCTTGTTGGTTTTCGGCAAGGAAATTCTGTAGATGATATAAACAAGGATATTAGCAATTGTATTTGAATTGCATGAAATATTTTCAAAAGTAGCAAGGATATACATAGACTTGTGTGGAGAAGTAGAGCATCCTTGGTGTCTGTTGCTTATGCTTGGAACGTAGATGGTTCAGATGATATGCTCTTGCATCAACAATGTCTGCTTCGACGTATCTCCTGGTTGCATACTCTTTGCCAGTTCTCATGTGATCAAACAGAGATCCTATGTAAACAAATTTTCACTACGCAAAGAAGAAATCCAACTTAAGTGATTGTTGTTTTAGAAATTATTTAGAAAACTACTGAAAACAATTAAATGGAAGCAACAATTAAAGGTATGAAATTTTAGGAAAAGAGTTTGAATGAAGGAATGCCCCTAACTTTTGTCAACTAGTTCAATTAAAAACTCATAAAATGATGTTTGAAAATGAAGGTTGGGTTATCACACGAAAGTGGCAATCCTTATCTCTAGGTGAAAGTGGCTCTACTGACTTAACCTCTAGAGGAGAATCTCTTTTCTCCCTAACTAATTATGGATGCAATAATACTTAGGTGATCTAATAACCTAAAAGTACAATTAATATCTCTATTAATTGACAACTTTTATCATTCAATTAGTTGCCCTAGATTGATCTTCGCTTTTCAATTTCAATCAATCTTGCAAAATAATCGATTCCTCAAAAATCAATTATCATCAAAACATAATTGAACAACAACCAACACATAAACAAACATCAATATAATGAAATTCAATCAAAAATCACATCATCAAGCTAGGGTTCAACCCTCAATTCAATCAATAGAAAATTAGATAGAAAACATCCAAACAATATCCAATTCAACAATAGAAATCATAATTAACAAAAGAAAAGAAAGCTTAGGCTGAAAAAGGGTTGAATCCAAGGTTCTGAATGCCATCCAAGTTGGTCTCTCGATTCATTTGATGAAACCCGGAATTTCTCTATGAAATCGCTTCAATATCCTTCCAATGTTAATTATGGAGAATCTACCTAATTGAAGAGAAATTGAGAGGGTTTTTCTTGCCCAAATTCGTCCCTAATTTCTCCTCTCTAAACCTAAAACTATTCTTCCTTGAAAAATAGGTAAAAACTAATACTAATACACCAAAAAATGCATTAATTCGGTAGGTAGAGTCTTACTGTTCACGGTAGGGTTCTGTTCAAAAATTGCTTGAGCCGTTAGGACGTACCGCATGCGGTAAGTCTAACCTACCGTCCGCGGTAGGTCTAGCTACCGTCCGCAGTAGGCTTCTGTTGGCAAACTTCTTGTGGCTCTTGAACCTACCGCCTGCGATAGGTTGGCCTACCATCAATAGTAGGTCCCGATGGCTTTGTTTTCTTCGTTTTCACTTTATTTCTTCGTCTTCTTCGTCGAAAAGCTCTTAAAATAAGAATAGAGATAAATGGTGTAAATTATACATTTTATATATTGAAAACATCGTAAAACGGTGAAAATAACATATGTAAATGTAGTATAATATGGCACAGATCATTTTCCTTTTTACATTGAATAAGTGTTTGCACTTTCCACTTGGCATCATCATGCTGATTGCTAGAAACTTCCTCCACAAAATCTATGTACGGCCCCCTCCTTTAAGGCATGGAAGGATCCTATCTCTTCTAAATCCTTCCTCTTTTTCCTACTTTTCTTCCCTTTTATAGATTTGTTTGATGTGCCACTGTATGATGATAGGGACAACTATTTGGGAGGGCTCACCGAGCTTAAATCGTACCCTGTCCATGTAGAACAGTTGGGAGAGAAAGCATTATTGAAATCATTAGGAGTTGTATATTTGTTTTGCAATAATTTCTGAAATATTACTATGGGTCAAATTCTTACCACAAGAAATATTGCAGGTCCACAAAAATGGTTACTTGTGGTTTTTTGATAGCTGTCATAACTTTCTATCAACGCCTTAAAAGTGTGTCGACACTAGCTGTCGTTCTTGATATCCTTTGTGTCGACTAGGCTTTTAATCAACCTTAAACAATATTTTCTTTTCTGCGGGTAGTTTAACAAACTGGAAACAATGTACATGGTGATATCTTGTTTGCAGTCATCTCCAACTTCACTGTTTTTTAGATGATGTCAAGGATTGCTGATAGTTCGGGTGGAAATGTTCCATATCTCTCTTTTACTCCTGCGTATAGTCCAATGTAGTTGTCTGAAGAATCTTCAGACATATCCAATGTTTTTACTTGCTTAGGCTCACACGGGATACCTAACATTAGATTAATGTCTAAGGATGGTAGCGGTACAATTTTTTCTAATTACAAATTGTAACTGTCCGTATATGACAAATTATGACTGACGGTAATTCCTTTAGAGTTTGGTATTCACTAATGTCAACCAATACCGAAACCGATAGAGGTTTTAGTAAAAGAGTTTTACCGACGAAAAAATCGATATCGGTAAGGAATATTGTATTTCATTATCCTTATATTTATGTTTAATATGTTTTCTAAATCATGTACTTTCATTTGGATTTTTTGTTATTTTTTGTAGTTATTTGTGTACTCTCATTTAAGTTTTTCTTTTTGTTTAAACAATTAGATGTAATTTGTGAATTTTTTAGATTTTTTGTGGCATTTTTGAAATTTAGTTTTGTTTTTAAAAATAAAAATAAATAATTTTAATATTTTCATCGGTAATCGGTTCTGGTTACCGAATGGTTTCTGTATTGATAACAAGAAAAGTTACCGACTAGTAAACAATACGGAATTAGTAATCAATCAAATAAACGGTAACGGTAACAGTTAATCGATTGGTTACTGTAGCACTTCCATTCACACTAATGTCTTCTTCATCAATGTTGAGTTCACCAGTTTCAAGCCTGATGCTATAGTACTTTGTGTTGAATCGCTGAACGAGGAATAAACCTAGCCTCGTTGGTATTCTGCTAACCTTTAGTGAAGGGAAAGAGCTGAATCCCGTCTCTCTCAACGTTGCTTTTTGCTTGTCGTTCAATTTATAGATCAGGTTCGAAAGACTAAACAGTGTAAGCCTTAGTTTTAGCTTTGTAGCTTTAGCTGTTTTATGTTTCTTTGATGGTGACATCAAAGGTTTCTCTGGTTTCTGTTATAGCTGTGGCCTTTTTTTCTTTCCCGATATAGTGTCTACTGTCTTTTTCCGTGTTGGTTATTTCTTTGTTTGGGGTTCAGCTACAGACTTCTGCGTTTTTGCAGCCCTAGATAACGCATTGGATAAAGTCAGAATAATGTAGGATTATTATAAGAGAAAGGTTGTGTGTATGTTTTGCAATGAAAGGATATTGTGTAAAGAAGTTTACCTTTTTAATGTAGAGAGAAGTATGTCAATATCATCATTAGGTTAGATGGGAGGAGGTTGTTTGCTCCTTGTCCTTAGTGATTTGCAGTTGTTTCAAGAAATGGAATATTAGTGAGTGTTATATGGAACAATAGTAACAAGTTTATGGAACAATGATTTATATCGTATAGAATATGACAGGAAAAGGGATGTAAACAGGACATACAACCATGGGCTATTAGTTATTCTTCTATAGAACATAATGTTAGTATATGCCCTAAGACCAATTGACTCACATTTATGATTTATGAAGCATGTATTTTTGAATTGTATTTTATGCTCTTGGTCATCAAGTATGTGACTTGATAGTAAAACCCTTATAGCTAATAAAATACTATTCTTATTTGTCCCTAGTTTATTACATCTTGTAAACTAGTGTGAAGTTAATTGATGGTCAAGTTTTACTGATCATGAATATGAGATATAAAATCAATTCATAAATACATATTGAGAATATTGTATTGGACATGACCCAAAGTGAAGAAGAAATATTGCATGGGTTTAAGTTATAAGTATTTCTTCTCAATTTTATATTTGGTGTCATTCGACCTAATTTCTAATGTTTCTTGCATGGGGAGAAAAATATGTTTTGACATAGTCAAACATCACATTTAATTAGGTGATCATTATGATTATTGGTTGGCTTATTTTCTCGTCATGGCTTGAATATTGGAGATAGTGAAAGGGATTTGTCCCTCTCTTTTTAGAGAGAGATATCCATGGGCCCCTTGATAAGGAAGACTGGAAAATATGCATGGCCATACTCAAATAAGTATTAATAAGGTGTTATTAATATTATTTGTTGGAACAGTCTGCCTGTTGATCAAGTAAATGGTTAATTTAGTTTTTAAGGATGACTTGATCCATGCCTTATACTTAATTAGGATATCGTGTGACAAAAGGACTAAATATTAAATCTGATGCTAGGTTATTATTACATTTACTTAACTTGGGTAAGCATAATGTCTTGCTAGAGGCCGCTTATGTTTTGTGAATAAATGTCTAGGACATTTTTTCATTCACTGCCAACGTTAAGTGAACCTACAGGGTCACACCCATAGACGATCTTGTGAGCATAATGTCCACGTTCAATGAATCTAGATTGTGTCCAGATTCGTTGAACGTATACAAAAGGGGAATCAAATTCCATATTGTATTTTCTTGTAGGTTAATAAGTAATTAATTTTATTTAATCGAATAAATGAAATTAATTACTTAATATTACTCATCCAACCATTGGATGATTATAGGAATAGACGGACGAGATTAAACTGTCATTAGATGACAGTTAGGGTTTTGATATTAACAGCTATAAAAGGTTATGTTAACCTTTTCTTGGTTGCCGTCCTTTATTTGATAAAAGAAAAAAAAAACCCTAAACCCTAGAACGGCGATATAGTATCTAGCCTCCTCTCTCCGAAATACAACTGATTACTAGATAGTCAGGATCAGTTCTGAACAGTTTTCAGAACACAAAAGGGGCTAGCATACCGATCGCTTGCAGAGGAGTTTGTCGCGTGGATACCAGTAGAGGGCGAAGCATACAAAGCAGCGCCTCCACAACGAACAATCAAAACATTGAGGTAATTTCTATCCCATCGGTTTTTCTAGTATGTGCAGATCCTGTTGGTGGATTTCCGTAGTTTTATTTTACTTTGTTTTTGCCTACGGATCCCAACACATAAATCATTCTTCCATGGAACAATAAGATATAAAATTTGGGAAATCACAACAAGAAAAATAGCAATGGGGATAAAATAAACAATCAAATAAGAGAATGGAGCACAAAAAACCACATTAGTTAATGACACATTGAATAATAACACATAACTTATGGAACAGGAGCCTAAACATGATAAATAGGACAAAGAGCGTTGGACACAAAGTCAATGGAATACCAGTTACGTATTTATGGAACAATGACATATATGGTATGGAATATGATACAAACGGGATGTAAGCAAGTAATACATCCATGGGCTATTAGTCACACCTTTTATGGAACATAAATCATCCTTCCATGAAACAATTAAAGATTGGGAAATTAGAACAACTAAAATAACAAAGAAAATACAGGACTATAATAACTAAAATAACATATAAAGTATGGAATATTAGACAAAGTAGGCAGGGAACATGACAAAGCGCCATGGAACTCATGTTTGTCACAACAATAGAAGATGGAAATATAGTATACAACGTGGTGGTATATCTTATATTTTTTCATGGAACTAAAGTTATATTTAAAAAAACACCATATATAACTTATAACAACATAAAAACATGTGAAATATTGTCTTACATTAAGTAGATTGCAAATATTTTTTTTTTTTTTAGTAATTTTTGCTCTAGTATAGTTCAATGTGAAGGATTTCTACAAAAATCAACAAATGTTTCATGAAATATGAGTATTTGACAAAAGAGTTGGTATTTTTACATGTTGATGGTATCCACAAAATCATCACTACCTCCAGTAACAGATTCTTATGTTTATGTAATCTTCATTGTTATTTAAAGTTCATAGAAATGAAGCTTTTAGAATGAGGGTTTTGAAATGGAGCCCTCAAAAATTAGAGAGAGGGCAAAGAATTGGGGTGAAATGTTTAAAGAATGGAACTGACAGTCGAGTTGATGGAAACGTACTTGGGGGAAGGGAGAAAGCGTGTGGAATTAACGCACGCACAGCTGCGGCTGGGCCATACTTTTCATGCTTTGAAATGATTAATTGGGATGCCACCATTTAACTAATGATCTGCAAAGGAAGCTCGGCAGCCCAACAGTGCCCAGTTGGGTTGTTCGGCTCCTTTTATGGTTGCCCACGTAGGCTGCTCAGGGTGTTTAAATTTTTAAAAAAATTAAACATTTAAATATTCAGAGAAAAATTAAAATTTTAAAATTTTTATAATGTTTTTAATTTGAAAATTGATGATTTTCAATTGTTTTTTTTAGGAAAAGAAAATTTATACTTTATTAAGATCAACAAGAATAGCATTATTTACATATAAGAAAAAGAATTTAACTAGCTGTGGGTATGTGAAAAAGTACATATGTTCGGTTATGGTTAAGGGAGGGGAAAGGTTATCAGCAGTAGGTTAGGTATCATTAGTGACCAAGCAACAATCAGACATTGTTTCAGCAACCATATTCAAGCAATTCTCAAGTATAAAATTTTTAACAGCACCATTTCCATTATGTTAAAAATTAGAAGTAGATAATAACGGATATGGGTTACACTTACTGTTGTTTTCATGAAAAAACCCAAGCAATTCAAAGTCGATTAGACATAAAATTGTAGCAGTAACGCATTGGGGAAATGAGGACAAGGCCAAAAATGCAAGACATCTTGAGCAAATAACTAGCCGGAGTTTCATAAGAGCAACCGAAGGTGGGGTTATAATTTTGGGACAAAGAGTATGCAAAAGAACGGGGGATCAAGAAGGGGTTAAGGGTTCAACTGGAGGATTAAAGTGAATTTTCAAAGGAGAAAATTTATCACTATTGAAGTCATCAAGCAAAGGCGTACATATATCATTAGGGGACAGTGAGTGAGAAAAATTCGTGTTTTACCTAAGTAATTTGACTTGCTAGCAAAGGGGATAGCTGCAATAAGGCAGGGAGGTTGCCTTTAGCATTCACAGTAATAATTTTTTTAGTCCTTTTCTGCTGCTTTCTCTATGTGCTTAACTGGATGTTGCCTACTTTGTGTATCCGCCCGTCCGTGGATAAGAGTGTAAAGTAGTATAATTCACCTTTATTGGTTGTTAACAATTAATGGCGATTTTCCTTCGTCCTTTCGTGTATCAGTGTTCTGGATTGGGAGTTGAGTGACTGTTGGGCAAGTGAATCTATGGATGGCTTGTGGGACAGCAGAAATCTCCTGTCGCTACCAAATTGACTGCATGTACCTTGAGCTACTGATTGGGGTGATTTTTCTTAATTTAGGAATAGGTGTGATTAGTTTGGAGCTGCCACCTTCAATCAGGGGGATGGGTGTGAAACTTGTTAGAAGGATATTTAGTCCTTAAGAGAGACTAGTTTTTTATAAAAGTAATATCACGTTGTGATTTATCAAACACTCTTAGACTCTCCCGATATGCGAAATTTCCTTGTGACAATCATGCTCGATTTGGTGTGCTCTTGAGGATATCACAATGAGCGAAAATATGATCAATTCGTTCGCAGAAGAAACAAAAAGTTTGGAGCCTTTCATATTGGACAAAAGCTTTCACTTTTCCAGTGCCCCGAATATCAACAATGAGTACTTGCGTAGCGGCTTTTGACCTAGAGAAGAGTCCGAATTCGAAAGAACTACCTGAACACATCTTCTTCTACTACTACAGATTTCGAGAATACGACTGTCTTCTAGTGAATTGGAGACCAATATCTTATGTGTAACACCAAGATGGAAGATTTGTGATATAGAAATTAAATGTGCAAAATAAAAAAATATAGTGGTGATTTTGTAACGAGATTCCATAGATGGATAATGAGGAGTTTATTGTTGAAATTCTATGTGTTACAATATTTTGAACCCTAACCAAGTTTCCTATTACAACCAAATTGAAACTGCAAATAAGTAGATCCTAATCTATTACAGAATAGGAGAAACAGCTACAAGATTTAGATGTAGAAGGTAGAATTTTTCAGAGAAGAACTCCCTCAGTGGAAGTGAACCTTACAACAACAACGGCTACTCTCAATCTCTCTATCTCTAGATTCCTCACAGTACCGATCAAGTATAGAGCCAACAAGGTAACAGACAACTGCCGTTAGGGGCGCAAAAAGAGGAGTTCGAAGATCACAGAGAGAAGTACAGAGGCGGCAACTCTAGAAAAGGAGGTAGCCAAGAAAAGAGGGGAAGCCAACAGTTGCTCTAAAATTAGGGCAAGAAAATGAGAAAGAGAGTATATATCTGTCCAGTAAGTCACCAGGACCCACCCGGAATCTTTAAGACAACATAATAAGCCCATTTAAAAACAGATTGTGAGGCCTAATTCATTTTCATCATTGGGATAAAGGACTGGTGTATAAAAAGTGAACAAATGGGTCGTTTATTAGCCAACAAACTCTACCTTGAACACATTTTAATCAACCAGCCAAGAAAAGACTCAAAGTGAGTCAACCTTCATCAATATGGATAAGATTCCTGCACAAAGCAAACTTATCAGTAGTCACAACTTTGGTACCAAAATTAGCAAGATTATCTTTAGTGTTAATCTTGATGACATCAACAATACCATTAGTGACATTTCTCTAATGAAATGATACTTAGTATCAATATGTTCAGTTCTTTCATGATAGATAGAGTTTTTACACAAATGCAAACAGCTTTGACTGTCAATGTAACTGACAGCTTTAAAATGCAACAAATGTAATTTAGTTAAAAGCTCTTGAAGCCAAATGAGTTCCTTAATTGCCTCAGTAACAGCAGCGTACTTAGCCTCAGTAGTCGAAAATGCAACTATAGATTGAAGTTGAGATTTCTAAGAAATGCAACTACCAGCAAAAGTAAAGAAATAAGATGTAGTTGATTTTCAAAAATCTTTATCGCCAGCAAAATCAAAGTCAACATAACCAACCAAATCAAATGTTTTAGTCTCGTTATGATAGTGTAAACCCCTATTAAGTGTCCCATTTAAGTACCTCAATAACCATTTAAGAGCAGTTTAATGGTCCCTGCTGGGGTTGGACATGAATCTGCAAGAATGCTTATGGAATAGGCTATATCGGGTTTGGTGGATATCATGGAATACATAACATATCCTATAGCCATTTTTTAAGGGAAGTTTGCCATGCTTTTCTTCTCATTTTCAGTTTTGGGACAGGTTTTAGAAGAAAGCTGAAAGTAACTAGCAAAAGGAGTACTTACAGGCTTACACATGTCCATAGAAAATTTGGAAACAATTTTCTTTAAGAAATATTTCTGGGATACAAAAAAGGAATGCTCAGATATATCCCTATGAATGTTCATGCCAAAGATTCTAGAGGCAGAGCTCAAATCTTTCAAGTCAAATTCTTATTTTAGCAAAATTACAATTTCAATTTTACAATCTTTTCTTAATGTTCACAAGCAATCAACATGTCATCAACATAAAGCAGTAGGTAAACAACATTGTCCATATTATCACTATAAAAACAAAGGCAACTATCATAATTGCTTTTAACAAAACCAGATTTAATCATAAATGAATCATACCTTTTGTACGACTGTCTAAGTGATTGTTGAATGCATACAAGGAATTTTCCAAAAGACAAGCCATGTTTTCTTTACCTTTTACCTCAAAAACAAGAGGTTAACGTATGTAAATGGTGTCATCTAACTCGCCATGCAAGAAAGCAGTTTTGACATCTAACTGCTCAAGTTCAAGATCAAAGAATGCAACAACAACAACTATCATGATTCTAATCATCTTGTATTTAATGATGGAGAAAAAATTTCATTAAAGTTTAACACTTTCAACTTGAGAAAAACCTTTTGCAATAAATCTAGCTTTAAAACGTGGAGGTTCATTAACCGATTCAGATTCTTTGATTTTGAAAATCTATTTATAACCAATTAACGTTTTGCTTAGCAGGTTTAGGAACAAGTACCTAAGTTTCATTCTTATGCAAAGAAGACATTTCTTCCCTCACAGGATGCATCCATAATGAGTAATTAAGACTCTTAATAACATCAAAAAAACACATAGGTTCTTTTTCTTCAACAAATGATGCAACAGCAAATGCATAAGACACAATGTATGAAAAATCATATCTAACGGTTCGCTTGGGTATCCTTCTTTCCCTATCCCTAGTTAATTGATAAAAATAAAGAGCATGTGTTTGTACGTTGGAATGTAACTCATCATTTTAAGAATTTTCTGACTCAGGCACATCATTTTCAAGTATAGAACCTGGGTTATCTGTTTCATTACTTGTTACAGGTGTAAGTGTGTGCTCGGAAGTGTGAATAGAGGTATCCTCCACCTCAATGGGAACATTCTCAACTGAGGAAAAATTACTAGTATTAATGGGATCAGTTTTAGCTTTAATACATGGTTAGTCAAGCTCGTTTAAAATCACATCCCAACTAATGACTACCCTCACCCCTGGTTCACCTCTAAGCCATACCTTAAAACCCTTGACCCCACTTGGATAACCGACAAACACCTCATTCTTTGACCTAGGGTCAAGCTTCCCTTCCTTTTGATGTGCAAAAGGAGTACATCCAAAAACTCTAAGGTTTGACAGGTTTAGTGGTGCACTGGACCACAACTCAATGGGTGTTTTAAAATTAATAGCAGTGGGAGGAGACCTATTAATCAAATAAACAATTGTGCTTACAACTTCACCCCAAAAAGGTTTAGGAATGGCAGAGACATCTAATCTTATCCATGACGGTCCTATTCATCCTCTCATCAACACCATTCTACTGGGGATTATGTCTAATAGTTTTATGTTGCATAATGCCATGAGATGCACATAAATCATTAAAATTTTTGTTGCAAAATTCCAAACCGTCGCCTGTTCTTATTGTTAGCCCTAAGCGAATTATTGCATATGATTTTTTATTATGATTAACATATGTTTATGTGAATATTAAGCATAGTTTCTATAGACAAAAGAAGCATATTTGAAGTTTCAAGGCTACACTCTTAGAAGCAAAAGATCTTGTTGATCAAGGCAAAATGAAAGAGAAAAGATTAAGCCATTGAAGACCTTGAAGACTTGTGTCTTAGTTAGGGATGTTCTAAGGTATTTCTTTGTAAAACTTCCTAACTCTCATCTTTGATTGTTGATCATGTATGAAGCTCCTTGCATAATTTCTTTCTATAAATTTTTCTTGAAATCCAAGTATTCTTGATATAGTTTTTGATGCCTTTGAAAGTTTTCTTATCTCTAAAGGAGTATCAAGAATACATGTTTTTGAAATAGGTAAGAAAGCTCTTTTCTTGTAAAATGTTGGCTATAAAATCCTTTTCAAAAACCGGTCATCCAGTTTTAAAATTGGTCATCCAATTTTCTAATTTTAAAAAAATCAGTCATCCGATTTTTGTAGGATGCGTTCGAATCTTTCTGTTTCAAACTCGGACGTCCGTTTTTTGAAACAGCTCGTCCAGTTTTCCTTTTTACTGTGAAAAATATTACCGTTACACAGAGCAACAGTTACTTTTTTCTCTTTCCTATATATATATATATATATATATATTGATTTTTTGACCAACTGAAAGAGTAAGAAGTTTGGTGAAATATTTATTGAGATCATTTAAGAACCTTTAAAGAGCTTTAAAGTACATTTCTTGAAACACCTTTTATCTCACAAAAATATCTTCTTGAGCTTCATTGTTGATCTTCATCAAAGAAGAAGTAAAGAGGAGTTTGTAGAAGTATTGCATTGAGTTGTACCTTCTCTTCTCAAGCTCATTTGGTAACATTGTTCTTTAGTCATCTCTCTTTTATTAACATCAAAGGTTTGTGTTGAAAAATCCCTTGGGTTATTCTTTGATTGTATTTGTGTTGGTGATTGAGGTTGCTAGCAAAACCCTTGGTAGGTGATCCTCAAAATTGTGATTGTTGTATACCTTTTATAATAGAGGATTTGGAAAATCCTTGGGTGTTGACTCAAGGTAGTAGATGTCACTCTTTGAGAGAATGAACCACTATAAACTGTTGTGCCTCTTCATTCTATGTTTTTTGCTTGATTGTCATAACTATAAGATTTTGTTTGGTTGGAAATTTTATTAAAAAGTGTTTTAGAATTCTTTCTCAAAGAAAATTGGAGATTTATCTTTTAACTACACAAAAGAATTTTAAAAAATTAGCCAAAAACCTTATTCACCCCCTCCTAAGATTTTTCAATTGGTATCAGAGCAGGGCTTCTCTAAGAAAGGACTAACATCCTTGAAGCAAAAGATCTTTCTCTTACTATGGCTAATGTTTCTAGTGTACCATATGTAGAAGGCTCTTCTACAAATAGACCTCCTCTTTTCAATGGTACAAATCATACTTTTTGGAAATCTAGAATCAAAATATGTATTTGTTCTATTAAATTTGATCTGTGGAGTATTGTAGAGAAAGGATCTTTTATCCCTCAAAAGGATGGAAGAATCAAGAAAGTAAAAGAGTTTGATGAATATAATTCTAGAAGGATGACTTTAAACTACCAAGCCATGAACATCCTAAGTTGTGCATTGGATGTTAATGAATACAATCGAGTAAGTGGATGTGACTCGGCCCATGACATATGGAAACTATTGGAAGTCACTCATGATGAAACCAACCAAGTCAAAGAATCAAAGTTGGCTTTGTTAGTAAGAGATTATGAACTCTTTGTGATGAAGCAAAATGAATGTATTAGTGAAATGTTCACTAGATTTACAAACATCACAAACGGACTCAAGGCTTATGGAAAGGAATACTCAAGAGGAAAAGCAAATAGAAAAGTTCTAGATGCACTCCCTAAGGCATGGCAACCAAAATGTCTTGCCATAGAGGAATCAAAGGATTTAAGAACTCTCCCAATTGAAGAACTCATAAGCTCTCTTCTCACCTATGAATTAAAAGTAAAAAGGTTAAATAAAATGGAAGAAGAAGAAAAGGGAAAAAGAAGTATAGCTCTCAAAGCTAATGAAGAAGAAGAAACTAGTTCTTCCAACAATGAGGATGATCATGATGATGATGAAGATATAACCTTGGTTATGAGAAAATTCAAAAGATTCTATAAGAAAGGCTTCAACAAAAAGGGAAAGAAACCTCCATTTAAGAAATGAGGACAAAACTCTTCATTATTCAAAGCAAGATGCTTTGAATGCAATAGCATGGAACACCTTGTAGTCGATTGTCCAATGTCTATTGAAAAAGAAAAAGGAGCATTAGAAGCCAAGCTTGAAGCTTTAAAGAAAAAGAAGAAAGGCAAAGGGCTCATTGGTGCATGGGATCAAGATACAAGTAAAAGTGAAAGTGATGAGAAGGCAAACATGTGCTTCATGGCAATGGAGAATGAGGTACAATCTTCACCCTATAACTCTTCTAGTCTCATTGATGATATTTGTGATGATGATCCTAGTAGTATGCTTATTGAAATGTATGGTGAGTGCAAAAAGGTTTCTAAAAGAAACAAAGATTTGAAAAACAAAACTCAAGCCTTGCTTGATGAAAATTCAAAACTTATTTGTGAAAATAAATCTCTTCTTGAGTCTTTAGAAATCTTGAAAAATGAAAAAGATTGTTCAAACAATAATTTTCAAAAACTTAGAACAAGAATCTTTGTGAGAAGGTTTCCTCTCTTGAAAAATATTTGATTGATTATGAATCTTTAAAGAAAAATGTGAATGATCTCACTTTGTGCATTAAAAGATTTACTCAAGGAAAAAAAATTTTGAAAAACTTCTTGGTTCACAAAGGTCTCCCTATGACAAAAATGGCATTGGATACAACCATTCCAATGCTTCTTCAAAGCAAACATATTTTGTTAAAGTTTCTTCATCTTTCTCCCATCTTTGTTGTACTTATTATGGTAAAAGTGGTCATAAGGCCAATAGATGCTTTTTAAGAAGAAAAGTTGAAATGAGAGTTAAAACTATTTGCAGAGTAAAAAACCACTAACATTTATGTACCCAAAAGAATATGGGTACCAAAAGTCATCTCTTCTTCTCATATTGTAGGAACATAAATCAAGCTCCAAGTGGTACTTAGATAGTGGATGCTCAAGATACATGACCAAAAATGCATCCCTTATGAATGACCTAAGAGAAACCGAAGGTGGCTTTGTTACTTTTGGTGATAAGAAGAAAGGAAAGATCATCAGTATAGGTAACATTGGATATGGTTCATCTTCTTTAATTAAGGAAGTGTTTTTAATTGATGGTTTGAAGTTTAATTTACTTAGTATTAGTCAATTGTGTGATAATGGGTGCAAAGTTTTTTTTGAAAGTGACTCTTCTACTATCATAAACAAGCTTGAAAATAAAACCATTTTTGTTGCAAAAAGAGTTAGTAATGTCTATGTTTTTTATCTTGAAGATCTTATCTCACAAAATCTAAAATGTCTCTCGATTCATGATGATGATGCATTCTTATGGCATAGAAGGCTTGGCCATATTAGTATGGATTTATTAAATCAACTCTCTTCTAAAGAACTTGTTAGAAGCTTGCCAAAACTTGTTTTTGACAAAACCAAACTTTGTGATTCTTGCCAAATTGGAAAACAAGTAAAATCTTCTTTTAAACCAAAGAAAACTATTTCAACTTCAAAACCCTTAGAACTCATTCACATGGATTTGTTTGGACCAATGAGGACTACTAGTCTTGGTGGTAAGAAGTATGCCTTTGTTATTGCGGATGATTTTTCTAGATTCACTTGGACTTTGTTTTTAAGCCAAAAGGATGAAGCATTTCATGAATTTGTTAAATTATTCAAAAAGATCCAAACCTCCCTTGATTGCAAATTAATTTCTGTAAGAAGTGTAATGAGAGAACAACCAAGATTTTACAAAACTTTGTGATGATTTTAGTATTTCACATAACTTTTCAATAGCCAAAACTCCTCAACAAAATGGAGTTGTGGAAAGGAAAAATAGAACATTACAAGAAATGGCAAGGTCAATGCTTTGTGAAAACTCTCTACCAAATATTTTTGGGCCGAAGCCATGAACACCGCTTGTTATGTGATTAATCGTGTTCTCTTGAGACCTCTTTTAAGGAAAACTCCTTTTGAACTTATTTTCAACAAAACTCCCTCCATTGGCTACTTCAAAGTTTTTGGATGCAAGTGCTTTATCTTAAACACCAAAGATAATCGTGAAAAGTTTGATAAAAAATCTGATGAGGGAATTTTTCTTGGATACTCTTCAAATAAGAAAGCTTATAGAATTTTCAATAAAAGAACTTTATGTGTTGAAGAGTCCATTCATGTAAACTTTGATGAAACTAACCAATTTGAAAAAAGAAATGATGATGACATAAATAACTCTTTGAGCCATGAACCTATTCACACTCAAGCTTGGGAAAATCATTCTAAAGAGGAAGAGAAAATTGAGGAAATACTAGATGAGGATCAACAAACTCAACATATTCCTCAAGATATGATATATCCCAAAGGGCACTCAAAGAATGAAATAGTTAGCAATGTATCACAAGGGGTAAGAACAAGAAGGTACTTCATAGATAACTTTGCATTATTATCTCAAATTGAGCTTAAATTTATTGATGATGCTTTGTGTGATGAGTTTTAGATTATTGCTATGCAAGAGGAATTAAAACAATTTGAAAGAAACAAGGTTTGGACTTTAGTCTCAAGGCCCCATGATCACCCCACCATTGGCACAAAATGGGTTTTTAGAAATAAACTAAATGAATCCGGAGAAGTTATTAGAAAAAGCTAGACTTGTTGCCCAAGGATTCAATCAAGAAGAGGGCATAGATTTTGATGAAACTTTTGCTCCAGTTGTTAGACTTGAATCCATTAGGATGCTTTTGGCTTTTGCATGTTTTAAAGGATTCAAGCTTTTTCAAATGGATGTTAAAAGTGCTTTTCTAAATGGTGATATTGAGGAGGAAGTTTATGTTGAACATGTGCATGAAAATTTCCAAATAATGTTTTCAAACTTTCAAAAGCTCTCTATGGCCTAAAACAAGCTCCAAGAGGTTGGTATGAAAAATTAAGCGGATTTTTTCTCTCAAACAATTTTTCAAGAAGTGTGGTGGACACTACTCTTTTTACAAAATACAATGATCTTCTTCTTGTCCAAATTTATGTAGATGATATTATATTTAGTTCTACTAATGTTTCTTTATGTGAAGAATTTGTCTCCCTTATGCAAAATGAGTTTGAAATGAGCATGATGGGAGAATTGACCTACTTCCTTGGACTACAAATCAAGCAAACAAAAGAAGGCATCTTCATCAACCAAGAAAAGTACACCAAAGAACTTCTCAAAAGATTCGAGATGAGAAATGTAAAAGGTATTGGTACTCCTATGAGCTCATCATTGAAGCTTGATAAGGATGAAAAAGGTAAGAAGGTTGATGAGAAAATGCATAGAGGTATGATTCGTAGTTTGCTTTACTTAACGGCTAGTAGGCCGGATATTGTATTTGTGGTATATTTGCGTGCTAGATTCCAAGCTTGCCCCAAAGAATCCCATTTAATAGATGTACAACGTATCTTGAGAAATTTAATTTCATCATATGATTATGGCTTGTGGTACTCTAAACAATCTTGTTTTGATCTTATTGCCTACACCGATGCGAATTATGTTGAATGTAAGGTAGAAAGGAAGAGTACAAGTGGAAATTGCCAATTCTTGGGAGGATGCTTAGTATCTTGGTACAACAAGAAGCAATCGTGCGGATCCTTATCAACCGCCAAAGCGGAATATATTGCAGCTGGTTGTTGTTGTACACAGGTACTTTGGATGAAACACACCTTGATTGATTTTGGTTTTTCTTTTAAAAATATACCTATTATGTGTGATAATACTAGTGCCATAAACATTTTCATAAACCCTGTGCAACATTCAAGAACAAAACATATTGAAATAAAACATCACTTTATTAGAGATCATTTTGCCAAAGGTGATGTATTTTTAGAATATATTTGCACAGAGGATCAAATTGCTGATATTTTACTAAACCCCTCTTTGAAGATCATTTTTGTTACTTGAGAAAATTGCTTGGTATTGGTAGATTTATTGACTAATGTGTATTGTTTGAGTTTTTTTTTCAGTCTTCATTGTATTCCTTATTCTTACAGAAATTTTTTTTTAGAAATCGGACACCTCTCTCAAGAAACGGACGTCCGTTTTTCGAAAACGAACTCAAAATTTTTCTCTTCATAAAATTTACTGAGACTTTTGGACGACTAAATCGGACAAACTCTGCAAAAATCAGACGTCCGATTTCTTTATTTTTATAAAAACCGGACGACCACTTTTGAAAAACGGTTGACCGATTTCTTTTAAAAATATTAGGGCTGCGTCTTTAAAACCAGATTCTTTCACAACTTTTCTCCTATTTCTCACAACTCTCTCTCACTCTCTCGACCGAGACTCCTTTCTCTCACAAAACCCATCCGATTTCTCAGTCCAATTTTCATACTATTTCTCAAATCTTTCAAATTTCTCTCATTCTCAAGCAAGAAAATCGATCGGTTTTCGGTTTTCTCTCTCTCTATCCTCTCCATCTGAAATCTTCATATTCACGTTCTTCTCAAACCCTAAGTCGGGATTGCTTCAAAATGGTGAAAACTAAGAATGCCAACATTGGAAAAGGAGTAAATATTGAAGAAGGAGGGAGCAGTAGAGGAAGAGGAAAAGGAAAAAGGGTATCATCTGGAATTAGGGCTCCAGATAGGTTCATCTCTGCAAAGGAGGCTGCAAACTTTGAAGAATGGACAAGAAATCGAAGAAAATTTGTTGCTGAACACAGAGTGGATTTGAATGATATGCAAGGTATGAAAGCTATACCAAATCTCTTTGATGCTATTGGGTGGACACCATTGCTTACTATTAATGAGCTATATTATACTGAAATGATTTATGAATGCTATGCCAATCTACATAAGGGTAGAGTTGAAAGAGTCGAAAACATACCTCATCAATGGGTATTGTCTAGAATTGGAGAAAGAAATATTGCATTTGATGACAGGCTATTAAATACCATTCTGGAAACCCCTCAAGATGGCATGAGATTTTACACTAAGAATAAGAAATTCTTTGATCAAAATTTATATAGTGAAAGAAGGTTTGAAGAGATTTTCACTCACAGAGAAATTCTAAAAAGGCACGATGATAGGGCTGTGAAGAAACTTGATGCCTATGGGAGATTACTACATCATATGATTTCTAATATCATTATTCCAAATGTTGGGCACAAGTCTTCCATCACAAATATGCACTCCTTCGTCATACTTGCACTTCATGAACATAGGAGAATGAACTTTGGTTTCCTGGCTATAGAACACATGCTAGCCACACAATCCTCTTCCACCAAGTACTTACCGTATGGCTGCTTCATTACAAAAACCTTTCAACATTTCGTGATCAATTTGGTTGGCGTTGGTGATCACATTGGCCCTGGTAAGATTTACAATCAGAATACCTTCAAGAGAATGGGGTTTGAAAGAAATGATGAATGACTATTAATAAGAGGTGGACAACAAGGAAGTGAGGATGAGGATGAAGAGGATAATGGTGATGAAGATGAGGGCAATGAGCCCGAAAGTATGGATGAAGAAGATACAAATGAAGAGGACATTCAAAGAGAAATGAGATCAAAGAAAAGACAAGAAAGAACGGAGGAAGGACAATCCTCAATAGATACGGCTCAAATAATAGATAGGATTGTTGCAATACAAGCACAACTCAATGACCGACTTGATGACCTCAATGGCAAGATTGTAGACATTCAAAACCGGGTTATGAGATTGGAGCGAGGAGGAAAAGATACCGATGAAGATGAAGATGATTGAGGATTCCTTTTAAAGATCCCTACCCTTTCGTTTTTAAAAAAAAAAACCCTTCCTACTCCATTATTTTTCTTTAGCTCTTTATCAAACTCACGTATGGCTCTCTTGTGATTTCTTTTATGACTTGATATATGCTATGTTTTGTCATTCATATTAATATTATGTTATCTTGATGCTTTATTTTTATGGACTTCATGATGATAGCTTAATGTAACGTCCACTTGTAGCTTCCTTTTTCTATGATCCCTTAAAAACTCTCCCCAAGTATCTTTTTGACTTATGACAAAAGGGGCAGAAATATGTGCAAGAACTAAGGGGGAGAAATAGTTGCAAGATGCTTATTGTTGCTTTTAAGTTTTATGCAAATAGTTGCAAGATGCTTATTGTTGCTTTTAAGTTTCATGCTCTTTTTTGGTTGGCTACATATCTCATGGGTAATATGCTTGGAGTTACCTTGATGAGTGCTTGATGCCATTCGTCTTGTGAAGCATGCTTTTAAGGGGAGCTTATTTTTCTAAATTATGTTTCAAAACCTTGGCATGTTTTCAAATTCATTGGGGGAGTTATCTCCTTTATGGTGTTTGGTATGCTTTGCTCCTATTGATGATTTCCTTGAAGCATCACCATGTTTTTATATTTGCTCTTTTGTTCTTCTTGTATATGTATTTGTCATAATAAAAAAGGGGGAGATTGTTAGCCCTAAGGGCATTATTGCATATGATTTTGATTATGATTAACATATGTTTATGTGAGTATTAAGCATAGTTTCTATAGAACAAAAGAAGCATATTTGAAGTCTCAAGAGTACACTCTTAGAAGCAAAAGATCTTGGTGATCAAGGCAAAATGAAGGAGAAAAGATCAAGCCATTGAGGACCTTGAAGACTTGTGTTTTAGTTAGGGGTGTGCTAAGGTATTTCTTTGTAAAACTCCCTAACTCTCATCTTTGATTGTTGATCATGTATGAAGCTCCTTGCATAAATTTCTTTATATAAATTTTTCTTGAAATCCAAGTATTCTTGATGTAGTTTGATGCCTTTGAAAGTTTTCTTATCTCTAAAAGAGTATCAAGAATACATATTTTTGAAATAGGAAGGAAAGCCTTTTTCCTGTAAAATACTGGCTGTAAAATCCTTTTTAAAAACCGGTCGTCCGATTTTCCTTTTTACTGTGAAAAATATTACCATTACACAGAGCAACGGTTACTTTTTTTTCTCTTTCCTATATATATTGATTTTTTGACCAGCTGAAAGAGTAAGAAGCTTGGTGAAATATTTATTGAGATAACCTTTAAAGTGCTTTAAAGTACATTTCTTTAAACACCTTTTATCTCACAAAAACATCTTCTTGAGCTTCATTATTGATCTTCATCAAAGAAGAAGTAAAAAGGAGCTTGTAGAAGTATTGCATTGAGTTGTATCTTCTCTTCTCAAGCTCATTTGGTAACATTGTTCTTTAGTCATCTCTCTTTTATTAACATTAAGGGTTTGTATTGAAAAACCCCTTGGGTTATCCTTTGGTTGTATTTGTGTTGGTGATTGAGGTTGCTTGCAAAACCCTTGGTGGATGATCCTCAAAATTGTGATTGTTGTATACCTTTTATTATAGTGGATTTGGAAAACCCTTGGGTGTTGACTCAAGGTAGTGGATATCACTCTTTGAGAGAGTGAACCACTATAAATTGTTGTGCCTCTTCATTCTATGTTTTATGCTTGATTGTCATAACTCTAAGATTTTATTTGGTTGGGAATTTTATTAAAAAGTGTTTTAGAATTTTTTCTCAAAAAAAATTGGAGATTTATCTTTTAACTACACAAAAGAGTTTTAAAAAATTAGCCAAAAACCTTATTCACCCCCCTCATAAGGTTTTTCACTTATAAATTTCAGTTTGTTACCGGTTTGATTTTCAACAGAGGGTTTCTATAGAAAATAGACATTACCATCATAAATGTGTTCCTTTTCAGGACCCCATAAATCACAATGCAAATAATCAAGTACAACAGTGGACTTGTGTGTGCCAGTGGAAAAATTGAGTTTGTGTTGTTTACTAAGAACACAATGATCGTGAAAATCTAAGGCATCGATTTTGTCGTCATTTACAAGATTTTGTTTGTTCAAATATTGCAAACCCTTTTCACTGATGTGGCCTATCCTCCTATTTTACAACATGGATTTTTCAGAAGCATTTTTTGTAAACAATGCAGATGATTCACAAACAGTTTTAGCAAGCAAAGTGTATAAGCCATTTTTCTTAAAACCTTTAAGTATGGCCAAAGAACCTTTGCAAACACGCAAAATCTCATTTTTGGATTTGTAAAAATAACCGTTTGTATCAAAAACACCCAGAGAAATCAAATTTCTTCTATGATTAGGAACATATCTAACAACTATTAGTTTCCTAGTCACACCATCATGTATTTTTATAAAAATGCTTCCAATCCCTTTACTGTCACAAACCTCATTGTTTCCCAAAAATATTTTTCCATAATCAAGAGTTTGAAAATCAGAAAAACAGTGTGTGTTTGGACTCACGTAAAAAGTGCAACTAGAATCAAGAATCCATTCATCAAAAACATGTGAGGAAGAATGGGTAGGGGACACACACAAAACCTCGGAATACATCGAGTTTCCATCTGATTCAAAATCATTTGTTTCGGTTTTATCACTCCGGTTACCTTTCTTACCTTGTTTTTCATCTCTAATTCATTTAAAACATTTATTTTTCACATGACCTTCTTTGCCACAGTAAAAACATTTGATTTTATTGTTAATTTTATCTCTAAATTTGGACCTTCCCTTAATTTTGGATCTATTGTTGAAAGATTTTCTCTTATTAACTCTCTATCTCACGAAAAGGTTCTCACTGTTAGATTTATTTTCCTTACATAAATCTAAATTTTTTGATTTCAAAGCATTTTTAACATCAGACAAAGTCAAATCGTCTCGGCCATATTTGATGGAAGACTTTACATTGTTAAAAGACTCAAACAAAGAGTTTAACAAAATCACTGCAACGTTTTCATCGGAAATCTTTTCACCAATATTTTGTAGTTCTAAAATGATTTTGTTTAAATCATCAATATTTTCACAAAGTGATTTTGATCCACTCATTTTAAAAGCAAAAAGTTTCTCTTTGAAGTAAATTATATTTGACAAAGATTTTCCCAAATAAAGTTTCTCAAATTTTGTCCAGATTTCAAAAGCAGTATCTTTTTTATCGATTTCTCTTAAAACACTGTCATTCAAATGCAAGGTGAGACAGCTATGAGCATCACTCAAATTTTTCAAGAAGAGTTTCTCCCTTATAGGATTTTGAATATTTATCGGGACTAAAAAGGTAGGTGCAATTTTATTTTGAACTAAAACAGCTTTCATTTTTCTTATCAACATAACAAAATTAGATTTGCCATCGAACTTGTCTGTCTCAAGTTTGGGAGTGGATATGATGTACACAAATAAACGATTACCAATGAAACATGCAATGACATAGACAAACAGTAGCCACAGAATCAATAGAAGATTCACAATTAAAAGAAACAACACCAAGATTCCCAAATAACATAAACAAAGATGAACAGTAGCAAAAATAACAGTTCAACAATCATAGGCTAAACTCCCAAGCAACAACATACAACAATAGAGATTAACAAAGCCTAAACAGTCAGGGATATATAAAAAAAAAATTGCAATCAGAAATAAAACCACTAAGTCACACATAAATTAAATCTCAATAAGACTCAAGCTAGGCTTGGTTTTGATTTTTTAAGAAGAACAGTCGGTTAATTCGAAGATTAACCACAAAACAACAAAAAGAATTTAATCCGAGACAGAGACTATAGATTTATTGAACCAAAAGCATCAATAATCACAATGAACAAGATATATCTGAAATAAATACAAGAGACACAAAAGAAATAACGAGAAAACTTCCCTGAGTGCGGAACTCAAAGGGTTCACACAAAATATCTTAAAGAAGATTTAGTTCGAAAATTTTCGAGAGGACCGACCATTGAACTCCACCGAAGCAATAGCACCTTACCGCTTCCACGGGCGAACAAATATCAAAACGATCACGGGAAAACAGTAACACGAGCTCTGATATGACAGATACAATATTTTGAACCCTAACCAAGTTTGCTATTACAACCAAATCAAAGCTACAAATAAGTAGATCCTAATCTATTACAGAAATAGGAGAAACAGCTACAAGATTTAGATGTTGAAGATAGAATTTTTAGAGAAGAACTCCCTCAGTGAAAGTGAACCTCACAACAACGATGTCTACTCTCAATCTCTCTATCTCTAGATTCCTCACATTACCAGTCAAGCATAGAGCTGATAAGGTAACAGATAGCTGCCGTTAGCGGTGCAAAGAGAGGAGTTCGGAGATCACGGAGAGAAGTGCAGAGGCAGGGAGGCTGCCAAGAAGAGAGAGGAAGCCAACAACTACTCTAAAATTAGGGCAAGCAAATGAGAAAGAGAGTATATATATGTCTACAAGTCACTAGGGGCGGCTAAATTCAACCTGACCCACCCAACATTTTTAAGACAACATAATAAGCCCATTTAAAGATAGATTGTGAGGCCCAATTCATTTTCATGATTGGGATGAAGGGCTGGTGTATAAAATGTGGTCAAGCGGGTCGTTTATTGGCCAACACAATAGACCGTCATTTAAGACATAGTCTCGAGTTTTAGAAGTCTAGAAAACAAGATGGAAAAACATACTACGGAAATCCACTAACAGGATCTGCACATATTAGAAAAACTGATTGGATAGGTATTACCTCAATGTTTTGATTGTTCGATGTGGAGGCGCTGCTTTTTACGCTTCGCCCTCTACTGGTATCCACTCGACGAACTCCTCTGCAAGCGATCGGGATGCTAGCCCCTTCTGTGTTCTGAAAACGGTTAAGAACTGATCCTGACTATCTGGTAATCGGTCGTATTTCGGAGAGAGGAGGCTAGATACTATATCGTCGTTCTAGGGTTTAGAGTTTTGTTTTTCTTTAATCAGATAAAGGACGGCCACCAAGAAAAGGTTAACATAATCTTTTATAGTCATCAATATCAAAACCCCTAACTCGTCATCTAATGACAGCTTTAATCTCGTCCGTCTATTCCTATAATCATCCAACGGTTGGATGAGTAATTTTAAGTAATTAATTTCATTTATTCGATTAAATAAAATTAATTACTTATTAACTTACCAGAAAATACAATATGGAATCTGATTCCCCTTTTGTATACGTTCAACGGATCTGGACATAATCTAGATCCATGAATGTGGACATCATGCTCACAAGATCGTCTATGCTTGTGACCCTGTAGGTTCACTTAACGTTGGCAGAGAATGAAAAAATGTCCTAGAAATTTATTCACAAAACGTAAGCGGCCTCTAGCAACACATTATGCTTACCCAAGTTAAGTAATGCTATAATAACCTAGCATCAGATTTAATATTTAGTCCTTTTGTCACATGATATCATAATTAAGTATAAGGCATGAGCTAAGTCATCCTTATAAAATTTAATTAACCATTTACTTGATCACCAGGCAGACTGTTCCAACAAATAATATTAATAACACCTTATTAATACTTATTTGAGCATGGTCATGCATATTTCCAGTCTTGCTTATCAACGAGCCCATGGATATCTTTCGGTAAAAGGAGAGGGACAAATCCCTTTCACTATCTCCAATATTCAAGCCATGACAAGAAAATAAGCCAACCAATAGTCATAATAATCACTTAATTAAAAGTGATGTTTGACTATATCAGAACATATTTTCTCCCCATGCAAGAAACATTAGAAACATTAGGTCAAATGACACCAAATATAAAACTGAGAAGAAATACTTATAACTTAAACCCATGCAATATTTCATCTTCACTTTGGGTAATGTCCAATATAATATTCTCAATATGTATTTATGAATTGATTTTATATCTCATATTCATGATCAGTAAAACTTGACCATCAATCAACTTCACACTAGTTTAGAAGATGTAATAAACTAGGGACAAATAAGAATAGTATTTTATTAGCTATAAGGGTTTTACTATCAAGTCACATACTTGATGACCAAGAGCATAAAATATGTTGGAATCCGTAGGCAAAAGCAAAGTAAAATAAAACTATGGAAATCCACCAACAGGATCTGCACATACTAGAAAAATCGATTGGATAGAAATTACCTCAATGTTTTGATTGTTTGTTGTGGAGGCGCTGCTTTGTACGCTTCGCCCTCTACTGGTATCCACGCGATGAACTCCTCTGCAAGCGATCAGGATGCTAGCCCCTTCTGTGTTCTGAAAACTGTTCAGAACTGACCTGACTATCTGGTAATCGGTCGTATTTCGGAGAGAGGAGGCTAGATACTATATCGCCGTTCTAGGGTTTAGAGTTTTGTTTTTCTTTAATCAGATAAAGGACGGCCACCAAGAAAAGGTTAACATAATCTTTTATAGCTGTCAATATCAAAACCCTAACTGTCATCTAATGACAGTTTAATCTCGTCCGTCTATTCCTATAATCATCCAACGGTTGGATGAGTAATATTAAGTAATTAATTTCATTTATTCGATTAAATAAAATTAATTACTTACTAACTTACCAGAGAATACAATATGGAATTTGATTCCCCTTTTGTATACGTTCAACGAATCTGGACACAATCAAGATTCATTGACATTATGCTCACAAGATCGTCTATGCGTGTGACCCTGTAAGTTTACTTAACGTTGGCAGTGAATGAAAAATGTCCTAGACATTTATTCACAAAACATAAGTGGCTTCTAACAAGACATTATGCTTACCCAAGTTAAGTAAATGCAATAATAACCTAGCATCAGATTTAATATTTAGTCCTTTTGTCACACGATATCCTAATTAAGTATAAGGCATGGATCAAGTCATCCTTATAAAATTTAATTAACCATTTACTTGATCACCAGGCAGACTGTTCCAACAAATAATATTAATAACACCTTATTAATACTTATTTGAGCATGGCCATGCATATTTTCTAGTCTTCCTTATCAAGGGGCCCATGGATATCTCTCTCTAAAAGAGAGGGACAAATCCCTTTCACTATCTCCAATATTCAAGCCATGACGAGAAAATAAGCCAACCAATAGTCATAATGATCACCTAATTAAAAGTGATATTTGACTATGTCAAAACATATTTTTCTCCCCATGCAAGAAACATTAGAAACATTAGGTCGAAGGACACCAAATATAAAACTGAGAAGAAATACTTATAACTCAAACCCATGCAATATTTCTTCTTCACTTTGGGTCATGTCCAATACAATATTCTCAATATGTATTTATGAATTGATTTTATATCTCATATTCATGATCAGTAAAACTTGACAATCAATCAACTTCACACTAGTTTACAAGATGTAATAAACTAGGGACAAATAAGAATAGTATTTTATTAGCTATAAGGGTTTTACTATCAAGTCACATACTTGATGACCAAGAGCATAAAATACAATTCAAAAAATACATGCTTAATAAATCATAAATGTGAGTCAATTGGTCTTAGGGCATATACTAACAAAATACAATTCAAAAATACATATTTCATAAATCATAAATGTGAGTTAATTACTATTAGGGCATAAACTAACATGGCTGGTGTATAAAATGTGGGCAAGCGGGCCGTTTATTGGCCAACACCATAGACCGTCATATAAGACATAGTCTCGAGTTTTAGAAGTCTAGAAAACAAGATGGAAAAACATATGCAATTTGAAGAATTTTTATTCACACTTCCAAGCCCTCGACATAGCAATTTGAAAGCCATAGGTATTGATCTCGCCTCCCCCATAAACAACGACAAAGACACAGTTTTTACTACCTTCCTATCCGCTATCAACCTCAGTTTACAAGAGTCCTACACACTAAGTTTCATCCTTATTGAGGTTGCAAATATCCATGATGTTCAAGATTTCATTGGCCATTGTGATGATTAATGAAAACAGGAGGATGAAGTTCTGATGATTAGGGAGAACAGAAAGAAGAAAGGATCGGAAGATGGTTTAAAGAACAATAAAAAAGAAGAGATGTAAACAAATTGACGATTGGAACAAGAATTGGAGAAATTGTGATTCCAAAACCTAGATGAACAAGGAGAAGGACTCTATTTAGAGAAGGGGACTCTCATGTTGAGAGAGTTAATTCAGAATATATTTTCAATTATTTTTATTTACATTTTTGTTTATGTTATCTAAAAGGAAAATGACTCTTTTTGCTTTACAGTTATACAAAAAATTTTTTAGTAACCTTTTTTATCCTCATAAAATTTACATGCAACCGTTCATGCCAAAGTGGTGGAATCGACATTCTCGTGGTGACGCTAGAAGGGCAAACTTGTAAAAATAAAATAATTATCTCTAATCATAAATTTGGTACCAAAATGAATAATAAAAATTTTAGGGGACTTAAATGAAACCATTTTTCTTCCTTCTTCATTCCCCCTCCTCCTCTCCCTCTTTCCCTTCTTCCCACCTCAGCCCACACCACCACCACGCGAATTTTCCCCATGGCCTTCGTCGGATGCATCTATAATGCCTTCTCGCTGCCGTATCTGGGATTTTCTTTTCGACGGTAGTTGATTCAAAATTATTGTTCAATTTCTCGAATTCCAAGACCTCCTTCGGAGGAGAGAGTATGTTGAGGGAAGTTTTTCTTTCGTTGTATGAACTTGTTTGTTTTGGGGATTTTGAAGAAGGAGATGTGTTAATTTTTCGTGGGTTTATTTGGGATTGAGTGAAATAATTAAATCCAGTGTTAACTGCGGGATAGGGATTAAAGAATTGGGGGTATTCAGATTCAGGAGCTGAATTTGAATTTGTAAATGTGGGAGTCATAATGGCTGGTCTTTTTAATTGAAGATCTATGAAGGTAATTCATATATGGATTCAGAATTACTTGGAAGTTATGTTTTGATCAGGTGAAGTAGAATTAGAAATAGAGTAACCTTCCATGAAAGCAAATTCATCAAGAAGGAGCAATTTTGTAATCATCTCAAGAGTTGATGCTTCATCTGTTGTTGCCATCTTGGAAACAATTCAGAAACAGGAAGATTGGTTCTCTTTTTCTTCTACGCTTTTTGTTCTGATTAGAAGTTTGGGGGATTTGATTTTGAGTGGAAAAGTGGGAGTATGGTGAGGGTAGTGGAAAGATGAATAATGAGAATTTGGTGTTGCGTTGGTAGGCTTTTGTGTGTAAGCAGTAGCGGTGGTGGTGTGGGCTGAGGTGGGGAGAAGAAGGGGAAGAGAAAGGAGGAGGGGGAAGAAGAAAGAAGAAAAATCGTTTTAGTTCGGCCCTTAAAATTTTTATTATGATTTTAAAGAATTATTTTGTTTTAACTAGTTCCCTTCTAGTGCTCATAGGGGTTATCGGATTCGTTACTTTGAGCATCAACAGTTGACATAAATTTTACGAGGAAAAAAAGAGTTATTAGAAATATTTCGGGTATAATAAACAAAGTAAAAATATTTTAGGTGCATTACGAGTTTTTGTTATTGACAAGGTATGGAGAATTGTGAATGAGTAAGATATAATGGAAGAGAATAGAGGAGGGTTCTATTGACTCTACTAGTAAAACAAAGACTACAAATAGAAATCATATTTTAATATGCAACATGAATCCAAATAATGAATGAGTAATAATATTTTATGGTAAGACCATAACGAGAGTGTTTCTTATTAGATTATAGGTCTTGAGTTTAAACAACATATCTTCTTTCGATATATAAAAATACATATTATGTGATAGTTTTTATTCAAGTGTTTTTAGTACAAATAGAAAAGTTTGGATTTAATTTCAATAATTAAATTTTTTACATTGGAATAAGAAGGGATTATTTACATATCCTTAATGATTAATCTTAATTATCTTAGAACCTTTTTTTTGCATCATCTTAGAAGTTCAAGCTTTTTGAGAAGAGGTTGGGTAGGGGGGGGGGTGTGAGGGAATTAGGATCAATCATGTGTTTAGAGGTCAGTTCTGTTGAGGATTATTTGACTTGGGTGGAGGAAGCTCATTCTTTTGTACTATTTGCTACCACTAAACCACGTTGACAAAAGTTGTATCTATGTTTTTTCTCTTTATATCTCTATTTTTTTTTTTGGTACTTGTGAGTGCCATTTTTATACTATGCACGTCTGTGTACAATACAAGATAAATCATATTATTAAAACTAAGGTGCATTGCAAATCTCGTTCTTAATTAAAATACCTTCTTGGCCCAAAAAAATGAAAAGCAAGCTATAATTACATATTTACCATTTTAATTTTTTTTAATTCTTTCGATACTATCCATGCCGTACATCTCACCGCCCATTCGTTATTCTTGATCAACCAAGTGACAATTGTATCTAACCTCCTACTCCTATTGCCGATTGGCCACCATTCTTATCTCTCTCTCTGTTAGTCTGTGTGTGCGTGTGTATGTGGGTCCTTCACCTCTACCATTACCCTTATTATTTCTTCTCTTTCTATATTAGTGTGCATGCGTATGTTTATCCTTTCTCTACTCCCAATTAGACCCTCTAACCTTTTCTTTTTCTTACAGCAAATTGCTACGGCTCTGTAGCCTCTACCACCTCCTTGCGTCAATGCCATCTCCCTTTTTATCCTCCATTCTTTCTCACCTCTTTATACCATCCTTTATGCCATAATTTTCTCTTCATCTAATTCATCTCGTTAATTACTTCTCTCGCACACCGCTGCACGTCGTCCACCGCCCTTCAAATCCATTCCACAACTGTGCAGTGCCGTCTCCTCCCTTCACCGCCATAACCATCTAGATCAAACTCTTAATTAACTCTACAATTCTTCTCGTATGTATTTGACCGGTTGTTTCTTCCTCTCCCGTCACCAAAGCCACCTGATTTAGAGCTTTTGATTCAACCCTAAAACCCCTCTTGCCTTAATTTCACTTAGACAAAACTCCTTGAGTCCTAAATCCCTAGATTCAATTTTTTTTTTGGCTGAGCATTCAATAGTTTTATAAAAGAAAAAAGAAAGTTAGGGACCGTTTCGTATTTTGCCCAATTACTTCCCAAAACGATTTTATTCTTTTAAAAGGACACTCGAGAATGTTATCTTCCTAATCACTTCGATCCTTCTCCCTTCCCTCTTTGTAAAAGGTGAAACACTGTGCCAACTCTCTCAGTCAATTCTCCTCAGTAAGCTCCCATTGCTGCCTTCAGAGGCTATATAGAGTTCTCAATAGCCCTTGAATTTGTTGTTGAAACCCCATAAAACCGTTGGCAAAAGAGGCGAGACGGATTTCCCCCAAAAGGAAAAGCATAAAGAAATGCCTGCCCAAAGGCGCTCCTCAAATCTTCAACAAGGTGATGAAGAAGATTCGCGGCAGCACCGCCCACGGCGGAAGCAATCGCGGCGTAGTAGTGTTGCTCATCAAGCCACAAGTTCAAGGAGGCCTCCAGTAGGTCCTCCGCAGCAGGAGGACCAACTAGAGGAACAGCAACAAGAAGATCAGCGGTCGGCTGGTGATCAAGACTCTGACCAGCAAATTCCACAAGAAGGTACTCATTTTTCTTTATAAGTTTACGCACACGTATATCTAATTGTATTGGCACGTAGTTTTATGTATGTACTGTTTGTGCATAAGTTGATGTTTTTGTTCTAGTCTGTGAATGTGCAGGGAAGTAACTGATTTTTAAAATTCTTTCCTTTCTGGAATTTTAGTTTCGTGATTTGTTATTGTTAAATTATTTCAGATTCTGATGGAAGTGGAACGGACCCTGAAGACTTTGACGAGTAAGCATTACATACTTGGTTCTTCTATTTGTAATTTGTGCATGTATATAGCATGCATGTGCAGTTTATGTGTTATACAAGATTTTGTTTTTATTTGACTATGCAATCTAGGAACTTTGTTTTATGTAAGCTTCTTCAATTACTTCTTCACGTCTTTGGTTACTCTGTCTTCTTCATTATGGAGTTGAGCTTGTAGACATGCATTTCCCTTAAATTTTAGTAAGTCATTTTGATATATCCAACTAATATAATAAATTTTTGTAAAGATGGCACTCCAAGCCAATTGATTGAATCATCACTAGTTTCGGGAAAGGCATTTTAAGACGATTAATGAATTGTTCTATGATTATAAACAGGCAAGGCTAAAGCACCCTATTACATCTTCACCAGCCTTGTAGTACATATGTCAGTTTTTCTTTTAAATTCATATGAAGTGTTTGAATCAATGTAATTGTATTTGCACCACAAAGTTTGATGCTTTTACAGCTCATTCGTTTGACTCTTCTGATTTAGAATTCGTATCTATCTATGTTCTTGATTTACTTGTTCCTGGTCTTCTGTTATTGTTTCTCTGCTTGAGTTCTATTCTTAGAATTCTGGATAAGCATTTCCCAGAAATCTTCTTATGCAATTTAAGGTATGTGCTATTAGCTATTAGTAGGTTCACTGATCAAATGCTTGGACAGTGGAAATTGTTGGTTGCACCTTATTCGACGTCTCCCAGCTTGGGTAGATTACCAATGCATTTAAAGTACCTGACATATTTTTTAAAGTTGTCTGCATTGTGGGGTTTTGATTGGTAAGCAGTTAATTCTTCAGAGTTTTCTATAATTTGTGCTAGATTACGAGGTTTCTAATCAATTTGGTATATGCTTTTAAAGTTCATAAAGATTTTCATTCTGCTACTTTTTGACCACATATGACTGTGTTAACTTTATTTTGATTGTTATATTTTCATTTTTTCCTTTTCAACTGATTTATTTATGGGACAGATATATGGTATAATGTAAAAACAATTTTATTCTAATTGATGGATTACTCTTGATCATAGTTTCCAAGCTTTAGGAGGTTATGTCATTTATATACCCTCTGTCTCCACGATTTAAAATAGGCTCAGTCTGGAATGCATCTGCTTGTTAACCATGTGCGTGTGCTTGGTGTGCTGCCCTCATTGTAGACTGAACTTTTGCCTACATACATTTAGGACTAGATGTTTACTTATGATTGTAGCTTCTAACAATGTTTATTCCTATACATTTACTTATGATTGTAGCTTCTATCATTACTGATTTAGATGAGATATTTCTTATCCACTTATTTTTCTATTATTACCGCACTTGATCTGTTTGAACTGCAGCAAGGTTAATTCCCATGGTTTTAAAGTTAACCCACTTTCTTCTTACTTTGCTTCATTGATTGAAGTATGTATTGCTTTTATTTTCAAACATGTGCTTCTGTGTTTATAAGCTTGCTTATTGGTTATAACTATAAATGAGGATTATGCGGATCACCTGAATAGCAGGGAAGTTTGGTTGATCTCTTGAAGTTTACATTGTATTTTTTTTTTTTTTGGAGCTTGAATTTCTCATGCTTCAATTATGCTAATGTGTTCGTTCTTGTTCATCAATGAACATCTGTTGCATCTCCATTTTACAACTTCCATTACTGTTTTCTATATTCCGTTAATTTATCATCAGCCTTTTTAATTTTTATTTTTTCAACTGTCACAGCAGTTAGAGCGTAGCTTCTGGTTTAGCAACCAAGATTTTTCTAATTTAAATTGGTTGGAGGAATCAATTTTCCTGCTAGACTTTTGGTCTTATCGGTAAAAAGTACTGCTAGATTGTAATGATCCTGTAAAAATTAGGGAGAATGGCTATATATATATATATCCATAACTATTTTTGAAGTGCTCATAATACCCATAATCTTTACTTTTGATGCTTTTTCTATACATCTACTAATTTTGGGAGAGCTATTAGTGTCTTGCCACCTACTTATGTGATGGTTTCCAGCTGATTTGTGCACGCTTGATGCACATGCTAATTATTTGAAAGTTCAAATTGGAAGTACAATCCCACCCCCACAAAATAGCCATTCATCCTCCTCCTTTCTTCAAAACCACTTCTCCCTCATGGAGCAGGATCAATGGAAGCAATAAACTTTCTTTGCCTCCTTTCATTTGTGAAAACGACTCTGACAAGTACCGATTTTCCTCGGAACACTGCTCATCAAGTGCTATTAAGCCTGTCACAAGTTCCATCAACACTACTCCGAAGATGAAGACATCAACATTAGTAGTGATTTTTCCTATCACTAGAAATATAAAAACAAGGAAGTAATATGGTTGATATGTTAAAAATTAACAGGAAATTTCATGTTCCCATTTTTTTTAAACCGTTACATCGATGACCAAAGCACCACTGTAGTATGATTATGGCTTCCAAATTGAAAAGTAAACAGATTAAAGAAAAAAAAACAGAACATATGGAGTATTCTGCAATTGAACAAATACTACTTATTTCCTTAGCAGCATATTCAGATGCAGGGTTCCCAAATAGCATAATCTTTACTTGTGATTTGGTGGCAACTGATCTTTTCTATCATGAGCAAGTTTCACTGATTCGAAATATGCAAATTTTGCTCTAAAAGCATAATTTAAGAGAATATGCTGATTTGAGATCCTGATGTATGAATCTTTTGGAACCCAGTTTCTGCAAATGCTGGTTAGCCTTCTTTTCCAGCAGAAGAGATGTCTACTTAGAGTCCCCTGTGGCATGTATTCATAAACCAATAGTTTTTCATTTCTTTCAACAGAATATCCCAGAAGAATTCCAAATGGAGGTGCTGAACCTTAAAGTGAACAGCTATCTCTGCATGGAACTCATCCAAAGCCTGCTGCTAATAGCCCAATTTTCCTTTCTTTTCACTGCAATCTGAATACCATTATGCAGTTTCCCTTATACGCTGCTCCAAAACCACCAATTACGATAGCTCAGATTTCCGAAGTCTTCGGAATCCACCGAAGGCAGTCTCATCCTTGTTCATTCTCGGCCAATTTGTGAAATCAAAGCTTGATACAAACAGAAATTTCTTAGGACTGCATCGAGCAAACCATTGATTTCTCCTCTGTGAGAGGTTGAACCTTTCTTCTTCAGCTAAGTAAGGTTGCAGGGTTGAATCATTTGGGAAAGTGAAAAGTGCATTAGAGAATGGTAAATTAGGGGATGAATTGGGTGAATTCATGGTTTTTCCAGTTCGGATATCAGGTCACCGGGTCCGAACTTGGATAGGTCCGATTACAACCATTTTTTTAATTTGTTGTTGGGAGTGGATTGTGCTTCCAATTTTACCTGTCGAATTATAAGCATGTGCATCAAACGTGCACAAATCAGCCAGAGATCACCACAAAATTGGGTGGCGGTGCATTAATAGCTAGAAAAATTAGTTGATTCATAGAAAAGATAGAAAATAAAGAGTAAGGGTATGAGCAGTTCGAAAACAGTTATAGGACATATACATATATATATATATATATATATAGCCACTTTCCCTAAAACAATATGCAGATTAAAAAATTTCCCTTGCCTCTCATGTGAATGAATGGTTGTAGTAGGGCTTTTGGGTATGCAAATTCTCAACTTATTTTGGCATTTTTTTATGCACTATAAAGTACAATTTAATGTTTCAGGTGCAGCCTAAAATGAAAGTAGGATCTTTTTCTTGCCTGCTTTGCTTCATGTGCAAGTGATGTGCAGCTATATATGTGGACACATAGACACCCCGACATATTTCCCTTAATGTCCCCTTGCAATTTTTCTTATTTACTTTATTATTGATCAATCTAGTCACTTCTCTCATTCGCATTGAGTTCTAGATGCAGCCGTGCATTTTGCTTTCTTATGGATTTGTCCTAACTGGGTTTTCTAGGTTTATGATTTTACTCTAGTTTCCTCATGATCTTCATTTGTAATAACTTCAAGTGTTGCATTTTGCAGAGTTGTGACTGTATTACGGTCTGATCTTCGTAACAATGTACAGTGTCCCATTTGCCTAGGTATCTTTGTTGATTTTATTCTTTGTCATTCTTTAAATTATTTACTGTTTTGAATTTTTTGCTAGGATTTCAATGAGAGACATTTTTTCGCTCAATTGTTTCAAGCTCGTAAAGATGTAGAATGTCCAATCTGTCTAGGTATTGTTGCTTTTCAAGTTATAATTACTTTTCCTGTGGGCTGGCTTGATACTTGGCTAAGATAGGATTCTGGAAGCATTATCATTAACATTTGCATTCTTATTCAGCATGAGGACGTGCAATGAGTGTGCAGAAGTTTTTCGAAATCCCTAAAAATATATTGTCAACTTCTTATGTGACCACATCATGCTACAATCTCTTTGTTTGCTAAGAAAATACATCAACTGATGCTTCTGCACGAGCTCACTTTCTAGATCACCATAAACCTTAAATATGTCCTTAATCAAGAATAAAATGGAGAGGCTTGGCTGATTAAGGTTCTAATATTGCTGCAAACTGTCCAACCTTCTTTTGTATTTTTGGCTTTCTGCAGGTGTCCATTTTGTATTCAATTAATAACATTTTAAATATATGGAGGTTCTTTTGTTTCTTGTAAGAAACAAAAATGGTAACGAGTTTTATACATAAGGAAGAATATGAATCATTAGTTTCAATAGGTCATTACCAAATTCTATCCTTTTCTAAACTCTCGCCTGGTGTGAATCATTTCTATGGATTTCTGAGAGAATCCAATTAGGTTGGGTAAGCGAACCTCATTATCTATACTACTAGTTCCTCCTTAACTTTTCCTTGAGTTTGACTAACATACCTTAAGGTGAATATGCACCACCAGTATTATTGTCAACTTTATATGTATGCTCTCTATAGATTTGATCATGACTTACCTTGGAATTGCTGGGTTTTCCTAAAGATATATGCTTGTTTGGTTTTAGGTTTTTTTCTGAGAGATTGAGAATGCAAGTAAAAGAAGATCTTTCAGCAAGATCAATTTGTATTTAATTCAAGAAGCTTTTGTCAAATTAGGAATCAAGATTCATTTCAGTTTGTTAGTCTCCCTTTACATGTCATGTCATCAAACGAAGGAATCTGTTTGGGATTGTTCTAGTAGCTTTTTCCTTGTTTTTTTTTGTTTTGACTTTCCAGTTCCACAGTTTTATATGTATGAGTATTCACTTTAGGTAGTCACGACTTAATAGTCCAAAGGAACAGAAAATGTTTCCAATATTTACTGATATGGCACCATGTGTTACTTGTATTTTTCATTGATGATGTTGCCCCGTAAGATTGAAGTTTTCTGTACACCCCTCAACTTTAGAGCGTGATTCTAATCAGATGTCCTACCGTTTCATTCTATAACTTATCGATAACTTGTACATAGTAGCGAGGGAAAGACTAACTTTTATCTGACAACTTTGATCAGGTCAAGCTCTATTGTCTTTCTTCGGTCCTGCTTTTTGAGTTTTTAACTGAGAAATTGTTATGCATTCAAGTGCCTATATTTGTATCTGAAGATGGGCCAATATTTGAGGGTACCATTCTTTAGTATCTACTTATATTTTATATTAGTTTATGTCTCTGCTTTGGAGCATTTGCTGTTCCCACTTTAAAACTCATAAGAGTGTTACTTTATATATGATGGCAAATAAGGATTTCTTTGTTGCTCTTTAACTTTTCTTTTTTGCCTTTTGTTTCATGGAGCAGTTAAAGTTGTATAAGTAAATTCTATAATGTTCTCTTTTTCTGGATGACATAATAAAGATATTGGAACTTTCTTGCTTAACATGCTGTAACAGTTATGAAAATGTTCCAGCATTTGGTTGGTTTACAAAAGATATGCTTTAAGAACTATGGTTTTATTTTTTAATTCGTATAAGAAGTATGGTTTTATTTTTTTCCTTTAATGTGTGGACACATTTGTAACATACATAGTTATATGCTTTGCAATATGTATTAGCACCAAAAGAATAGAGTTTAGCTACATTAATTGTATTCTTTGCAATATGTTTTTACCCTTGAAATATTGTAACTTTTGTAGTTCTTATATTTTGTTGTTAATAGAAGAATATATTTCCAGAATACCAATTGAAACCACAGTCATGAATACACCAGCCAGACGTTGTTAGTTTATACAGATCTTTTCTTCTTGGTTTCAAATGTGTTCTATTCTGTTTAGAAGTATGATCTGAAGGTTATAAGAATTCGATTAGCAACATTTGCAGCGAAGGATTTTGTTGAAAACAGCACTGGACTGTCTAGACACTACCATCAGGAAAAAAAAAAAGACATTCAATTGCTGCATCAACTTTTAGAGCTTCAGCTCCAATTATTTTTTGTACAACAACTTATCTAAAAATTCTCTTAATCCACTGATAGAATATAGTTTGTGAACTCCATGGCGAATTAAATATTTTCTCAATTTAAATATTAGCTACATCTTTTGTGTAACAGGTATCATCAAGAAAACTCGAACTGTAATGGGATGCCTGCACCGCTTTTGCCGGGAATGCATAGATAAATCAATGCGGTTGGGGTATGTAGTGAAATTAATTTGTTAAGATTGTTTTATTCCAGTTGATTTCAAGAGATAAATAAGGATGTTATACAGATGCTATATTAAGAATTTTCTATAATGACCATCACTTGTAGGAATAATGAGTGTCCTGCTTGCCGGATACATTGTGCCAGTCGGCGTTCTTTGAGAGATGATCTGGACTTTGATTCCCTGATTAATGCTATATACCCTGATGTTGAGAAGTACGAAGAGGAGGTAGATCCTAATTATGATATGGCCTAAGAACCTTCACTTCAAAAGATTACACAACATCTTGCCTGATCCTAAATTATAGAAGTAAAGAACAAGATTCAATTTATGACTAGTTTTCTGAAATCTTCTTTTCAGGAATTGGTCTTTCTTGAAGAGGAAAAAACCCGCAATAAGCAGGTCTGATGATTCCAAAACTATCTGTGTACACTATTTCTAAATGATTGTATCTGCCTCAATGTCATTGCTCTGTTTATTTTTCCTTTCTCCGGTCCATCTCTGTAGTTGGTTTAGAAAAGCTAACAATAACTGAATGTGGTTTCTTCCATACCTTCCAGTTTGACAGAAGAAACCATTTGCCAGCATAAGGAGTTCCGTTCTTTGATTTAAGAGGCATATAATGTTGGCTTTAGTTAATTCTCTCTCGGTTTCCCTTGGTTAACTTTTAGTACTCCAGTATCCATTAGTTCAGCAGGCACATTAGGCAATGTCATTCATCAAAGGATGTCAGATTGCAGTTAAGTTGAACAGTCTTTCCTGTTAATTATCCCCAAAAAAAAAAGTCTTTCCTGTTTGGATTAGAATACAATTCGTATGTAAACCGCTGGCATGAGCTTTTGGAACAACTTAGAAGGCTTTTCTTTCAATGCCCGTCCTAATTTCACATTTACCAATTCTCATTCGCACTATCTGCACTGCACGAGGACAGATATGTATTGTGAAATTGGACTGGCGCAAAACAGTGGGAGGAGGGTGTGTCTGGCAGTTTCTAGTTTTTTATTCGGAGTAGGATATTTCTCCCACTATTGTTTTATGATTTATTATTATCTCTAAAAGTGTCATAATGGGTCATATGGTGGAACACTTCGGTTTCTTACTCTTTTGAATGGACAAATATAACCTTTGTAGTAAAATTGAGTGATGAGAGTGGAGAGAATAGGTAAGTAAATTCATAATCTTTTAATAATCATTTTACATTATATTAATAAAAACATTAAAATGCTTTTATAAGAAGATAAAACAAAGTTTGCAACCACTATATGTTAAAAATATCGAGTATATTCATTCTAATTAAGTTTAAACCATTAATATGAAATCGCAAAAATAGGAAATGACTTAAAAATAATTATGTCAAATGAGAATAAGTTGATTTATAAGATATAATTTACTAATTAAAAATAGATAATAATTTTAATTTTATGAAACTTTTATCGCGTGCGAATTCCCGGGCATGGCACTAGTTATAGAAATGTGCCTCCTTTCTCAGGATATATTTAACCCTCAAGGAACTTGTTCTCTTGCCTACTTCTTCTACTACTCTTTAGGTGCTTGTTACATTTTAATTTTCTGGATTTGATGTTACAAGTCATCAAGGCCAGAGATCTCAATCACTTCCAAAGGTCTCAGGCAAACCAGAAGCACTCACAGAAACCAAGGAACTTGAAGCGTAGATAATATTCTTTGTTTCTTAGAACTAGTGAAAGTTATGGTTTCTTGACAACAACCTACGTTTCTTTAAGCATATGCATATCTAGACCTGGACTGATATTTGCTTCCCTTATGATTGTCAGATTCAAGCATCAATTGCCCAAATTTCTAAACGGCAACTAGAAGCATTAAATAAGAGACGTAAATTGGGCAAAGATGCTGATGATATGTCTCCAGCTAGAGTAACTCGCACTGTTCGTAATCCCTACACAAGGAGAAGAAATCTAAGAGCTGATGTTGAAGGAGATGATGTTAAAGAAAATGACAATGATCAAGATGCAAATGAGAATCCATCTCCAGCTGCTAACCATGAAACAGAGATCAGGCCAAGAAGGCGCAAGAGACGAACTCTTACTCAGCCTTCGACTAGCTCTCCATCAGCTGCTGATCCTGATGGTGTTGAAAATTCAACAATAGCTATCAGAGACGAGAATGGAAGTCCAATTGGGCCTATACACAATCCAGAAACACTTACTTGGGGCCGAGGTGGTGCTCGAAGCCATACTCGATATGGTATTGCCAGCGGTAGCAGAGGTAACAAGGGAAACAGGTTATCAAAGTTGATTGAGCATCTTGAAAGTGTGGGACACAGTCGTACTGAGGTATTGAAACTTATTTATGTTCACATGCTTAGGTTTGTAACTCAAGAGGACGGACTAATAAGCATGTTTAAAATAGAAGGATTGTGCTACATTTTTTGATATTTTCGTTCTTGCTTTTGTAGTGCAAACCATAGTCTCTTTTATCTGCCATAAGTTTTAACTAAACGTGTAACAATTCTTAATATTTTCAGTCAAATGTCCACCTTTCACTCATCTCTTTGGACAAGGAAAAATTACCGAATTTAGAAAAGCCATACTTGTGCTGTCCGTCAAGCATGTCAGTGGAACACCTCCGTGAGGTGAGATTCCTCCTATGAGTTCCTGTGGTTTGATAAGAATTTATACTTTATGAAGGTGTCACCTGATCGCTGCATGAGGCATTGGGCTGTTAACATTGGTTGATATGAGAGTTTCCTTTTGCTGTAAGAGATGCCTAGAGATTGTAGCTTGTCATTCAGTGCCCATGCCTGGATATTAGCTATCTGATCATATTGTTGGATTTGAACCGTTCAAACTGTGCAGACATATCCATTAGTTTTCTCGAATACATGATGGCATTGGTTCTGGGATGCATATGTTAATAATGATTCTGTTTTAATTTATGATGATTACAGCATGTTGCCGAGGAGACGAATTCAGAAGCCGTAGATGTGGAGATGCTATCAGTTGAAAGGATAGAAGCTACTGGATCTACTGTCAACTTTTCAAACTTGTCTGGTGCTCCAAATCAACTTTCCCGAGTTCTTAATTGGCCTAATGTGAGATTCCAAGCTCTTGAAGGACGAGAAACTTTAGCTGGGCTCAGTTGCTCTTCCAACAATGGGGAAATAGTGAGTTAAATCCCTTCATGTAATTTTATGTTTGCGAAATTCTCTTAAATATCCGCTAACTATTTACGCTAGTCGTAAAGTACCCAAGAAGTGAATTTTATTTTTTTATGGCTGCTAACTAAAGTCTTGTGCCCTAAACTGGTACGTCATCACTAAGCATGATTCAATCTGGCAAAGAAGTACACGTGCGTGCATCTGACCTACACCAATTGGAGGGGAAAATTGTGAAAGCATGTTATTCCTTCCAAATATTAACTACCAAGCCTAAACTATTTCGAGGGAGTTGAGGAAGATTTGGAAATTATAGCACTCGGGAGTTAATATCTAGAGGAAACGATGTGTTTCAACAAATTTTACCTACGCAAGATGCACGCATTTGCACTTCTTCACCGGATTCAGTCTCGTTTAGTGGTGACTTGTAAGTTGAGAGCATACAATTTTAATTAGTGGGTATAATAAACAATAAAACTTCACTCCTTGGATATTTTGCGACTTGCATAAATAATTAATGGATGTTTAGGGGCAATTTCCCTTTTCAGTTTTCTTACTATATAATCACGGCTCCTTTTAGCTACAGAGTTAAAAAAAGGTAACAGAAAAAAGTATTGTTTCATATTTTGCATTCAAGTCGGAAATTCTTGAGCAGTTAACTTGTTTCATATTGTTTATCCTCTTAATTATGATGTAATAGATCCTAGCTTATGGGCAGAAGAAGGAAACTTCTCAAATTCTATAATAACCGGTTTGAAGAAGAAGCCGCAAGAAAGCAATATGGGAGCACAAAATGATGCAGCAGCGTGGTGGCGATTTGCAGAAATGCATTAGCATTATACAACTCTATACCGCAATCTGTAAGATTTCTTTCTAAACATGTTTGTAATCCTGTTTTAATTCTCATCTTGTATTGTATTTGTCAAATGTTATGTCCCCCGTCCTCCTCCTCCTCTTGGGTTTCAAATACATGGGAATTTTGGTCTGTTGTATGATGTAGTATAATATCCTAATCAGTTATTATCATATTTGAGCGGTTTAATTGGACTGCTTGGATTTCGTTGCATTTCCCATTCCAATAGATTAAGCTTTGGCCATGCTATATATTTTGATTGGATTTCTCAATATATATATATATATATTTTCTAAAAGAAATTTTACAAGTTTAATTTCACTTTTTCTTTTGTTTTAAACTCCAACTATTCTTTTCTTTTTTTAAATACTAAAAATGAAGTCTAATCCAATTACATTTTAAGGATAATTGTTTAGTTTTTAACACTTCTCCTTTAAAAGGGGGATTATTATGTGCACGTACAAACATTTTTTAATTTTTTCAAAACTAGCACAAAAATTCATTTTTGTTTTAATTTTTTAACAAATTAAATTATATAGATGGATAGATAAACTTCCAATATATTTTTTTTCAATATCTATGGTAATAGAAAAATACTCTCAACTTCAAAAATGGTTGGATACAAATATAAAATAAAATATAAATTAATACATATATAATTTTCTTCTGGTATTTTCAAAATCAACACTTCGCATTACAAGTATATCAAAAGCAGTTTCCAAGACTCATAAAAAAAATTCAAAAGACTTTGAGCATATTAGTTTTTTTTAAGGATCTTCTAAGATAGAGGTAAAAAGGGTTCGAATTTAAATTAGGTATCATGAAATCTTCCTCAATATAAAAGAAGAACTAAGATCTAAAAAGAAAAATTGCTTGCAGATTGTAGATCTAGTCAAATATTTTAAAAAGAAGAAAAAAATATAGTTTGTGGATAAAGAAAAATTAAAAAATAACAAAAAACAATAATAAAAGCCATTCTTCGACCAAGAAGGTTAAAACTCCGGTCAAAGTTGGAGTTTAGCCTTGACCGAAGAAGACAGTAGGAGGAAAAAGAAGCTACAGTAGAAGGGAGAGGGGAGACGAGAAGTTTAAAGAAGTTATCGTTAAAACTTTTTCAAAATTAGAACCATGTATATATGTTTGCTTACCGTGTATGTGTTTGCGTTTGCACGTAAAGAACATAACCATGTATGTGCAAAATGCACATAAAAGATATTTTTTTTTTTTCAAAATTAGTACTGTGAATATGCATCTGTGCAAGTAATAATTTTTTTCAAAATTAGTTTTGTGCACCTATATTTGCATGTAATAAAATTTTCTTAAAATTAAAATTATTAATAAAGTTTTGTATAAAATTGGAATTATTATTAATTTTATTCTTTTTGGTACATTGGGGAGGAGAGTGTGAATTGAATTCATGACCTATCGCATGACTTATCAATTTTAGTTAGTAAAGTTGTATTTTATAAATCAAATTATCTCATTTGACATAAGTTTTATTTGTGTTTTTTATGTCATCATACTGAGCTTAACCACTTATAATTCTATGGTCTCTTAACTAGAAGGTTGGAGTTCAACTCCTGTATTATGTAAGTTGTTGCGGCCTTTTATTAGATTTATATTCTCCTTTTGTTAAAATTGTGCTCAATTTAATTGATATTGATGTAATATACACTAATACTGTAGCACCTCTTATACTCAGAAAAAAAACTACGTAATTCTAATTCTAATGAATATACTCCGTAGTTATAGTATTTGATGTTATAATTTTTCTTGAAAAGGATGTTATAAAATGTTTTATGCTATTTTTATTAAAAAATGTTAGTATTACTGCTTTTATTGATATTATGTAACAAAATTACCTTTTTATTTTCTTTCTCTCATTACATAAATTTAATATAAATGTTAAATTTGTCCAAACATTTTTTTCCTAAACATTTATCTAAATAATAAAGCAAAGTAAAAAATGTAAATCATCCATTATTTCTCATGAATATTTTTAGAATTGTAGCAAAATTTACATTTGTATTCTCCCCAACCTTAAATTTTGCTATAAAGATTAAATATGTACATTAAAAAGCGTGTATTATCCATAATCCTCATTGACACTTAATTCTAAAAATGTTAGACATATAAGAAAGTTCATATGAGTTTCCAGAGGTCTTTCGGTTTAATTATGACAAAAAAGTAACCAAGAAATTTTTCAGCATCCTTTTTGGTCCTTATCAATTGACCATTAATACTTATAAATTATTTTAAGTTTTCCCATTTTGTTCATCACTTTTATTTTATTTTTAAAAAATTTTCTGTTCGTGCCCATAAACAATTTTACATGTTCAATTCTTACCCAAAATGTAATTTGTATATTTTTCTAACAGCACATTGGGTACGCTGGAATGATGCCTGATGAAATTATTTACCATCGGAAATCCTTTTTCATCTAGAATGGAATAGAATCCGCTTTCCATTCTAGTGTTTGGAAGGAAAAGGTAGAATGGAATCATGACCTATATGCCCTTGTAGCATAAAATGTATTTTTCATACCCTGACACACATTAAAACTTAAAAAAAGTCAAATATTTTATTAAAGTATAAATATTCATATATAAATTTAAAATAGTCATAAAATAACAACTTTTAAATATCAAAATAAAAAAGTACGATATATAAAAATTATTTGAGCGTAATATATGTAATATATTGAGGATATAATATCTAATATTTTTTAAATGATTCTCACTTCTTCTAGAAAGACCTTTGCACACGTTTTAGTGTAGAAAAACATTTTCAGCTTCTTCTTGAAATGGGCTTCCCCGTGGAAAGGTTATTCTTACTTTGAATTTGAATATCAAACACTAGAATGCAAAGAGAAGTTAGAAAAGTCATTCCATTCTACCTTATTCCCATATACCAAACATAGCATAACCCATATACCAAACATAGCATAAGGGAAAATGACAATAAGTATTCATCAACAATTTGTCTCACCGAAATTTTTATTCATGAACTTTACTTTCGTTTTTTTTTTTAATATAAATCAATTATTTCAAGTAGTTATTTCTATCTGACACCATTGTGCATGGCAGATTTTGGCGAAATTTCACCTGAAACGCCATGCACAGTGTTATTGGGTTGTCAGAATCGCTGTGCAAAGTAGTTTGTGTTAGAAATTGTTTCTTGTAAGAAGTTGGTGTAAGAAGTTGGAGTAAAATAAAGTTTGTAGGTCTAAATCACAACAAGAAAATTATTTGTGTGTACTTATAGTCATTTTTCCTATTTCTAACTGTAAACTAGTTTTTACCTTAAATTTTTGACAATTTAATTAATGTTTGATAAAATTTGATTATGAATGTCACGCTATTTTCACGTTTTGGATGTTATATCATCTAAATTCAATGTATTTCTATATTCATTATAAAATTAAGTGAGAATGGTGTGAAATCCTTAACTAGATAGATTTCAATGAAAATTGCTAAATTGTTAAAAGCGCAAAGTATTTATAACTATAAAAAGATTAAAAAAAAACATTTTTAGTTAAAAAATAGGAAAGAAAAAATAAATTTGGGGCACAAATAATGGATTTCTCTTCATATTTTTATTCACAAATTATTTTCAAGTCACCTATAAAAATATCAAATATTTTTACTCAGGATAAAATTTGATAAATTAACTAATGCAAAATTACATTATTAAAATATTACATTTAAAAGAAAATATGTGAAAAAAAGCCCTTAGGAGCAAAAATATGTACCATTTACAACTTAAAATTATCTGGCATGTGCTATGCACCTTCAATGGGGTCACAAGTGTGGCACGTACAATTTATCGGATTAATCGAGTTAGTGACGACCTATTAGTTTAGAGAACACATAACTTTAATTAGTGGGTATAAACAATAAAAATTCACTTTTTGAATATTTTATAATTTGCATAAATAATTAATGGATATTTAGGGGAATTTTGCCTTGAATTTTCTTACTATATAATGATTTATGCTTTTAATTGTGAAAGTTAAAAAAGGTAAGAAGTATTGTTTCACATTTTGCATTAAGAAGGAAATTCTTGAGCATGTATATTGTTTGACCTCTTAATTATGATGTAATAGATCCTAGCTTATGGATTGAATACACTACGGTCAAGTTAGGTTTTGGTGGCAGACATTATTAGTTGCAGTATATAAGATTTGAATACACACCACCTCTCATTTAAACATAAATGCTTTAAACATTACGCCATATGCACTTTTGTAATAATTTCTGGATAAATATAATTTATATTGTATGTTAATAAAGTAAAACTTAATTATCGCAATTTATTTAAACAACTTAGTCTTTATTAAATAATAAAAAATAAACTTTTTGCATAGCATGCATTTCTTATGTCATAAAAAATTTCAGTAAAGCATATGCAATTTTTTCTATTTCTAGAATAATTTAAGAAATTAATAATTTTTCTTTCTAATTTAAATTATATCTTGATTTTATAAATTTCATAAATGTACAAAATATTTTTATGAAAAACTACCGCTAATACAATTATTTCAAAACTTTTAAATAATTTTGAAAGAGATTACTATAGGGATATAAAATAATCATGTCAAATATATGACGTACAATATCCAAAGTACCACTATATTCCTTTTCTCTTTTATATATAAAATATTTTCTTTTTCATTACTTCTAAATAACATCTTAACCTTATAACCTTAGTAATTTTTTTGGTTAAAAAATGTTGATATTTTATTTAAAACAAAGCATTTATAAAATAATACTTTAAATTCTCCTAATTGTTTTTCTATTTGAACAAATATTATAACATAAACTTATAAATTACATATATTAAAAGTTATATATATACACACATGTGTGTGTATGTGCATGTGCATCTATGTGTGTGCGTAGGTGTGAGACAGATAGATAATTAGTGATCTTTGAAAACTTGTATTATATTTTTGTAGCATTATTTGTAACATTGGAGCTTGTGTCATATTTAAGTGATATTTGAGGTTGTGCATATTTAAATGGCATAATTTGCAGCGTTTGAGTTTGTGCAATATTTTGATGGCATTTTCTTAAATCTCATTATTTGTGGCATTTTTATGTAACACTTTAAAAGTACTACAAAATTTATGGTATTTTTATGTAACACTTTAAAAGTACTACAAAATTTGTGATATTTATTAGAAAGTGCTATTAAAATATGACATTTTATAATAAATGTCACAGATTAATTAGAATATATAATAACTGACATAAGCTAAGTGCCGTCAAAACTTAAAATTATCATAGGGACAAACTGCACCCTCTACTTCTACTTCTACTTCTACTTCTAACTAAGTTGAATAGTCGGCATTGTAAGAAGGAAACTTTTCAAATTCTATCGTAACCAGTTTGAAGAAGCAATACAAAAGCAATCATGGCGGTGCCTTGAAAAAACACATTAGGATTATACGATTCTATATAAATAAACATTTAGATTATATCTCAAAAATGCAGTCTGTAGATTTCTATTTGAACATTTTTGGAATCCTATTTTAATGTTTATCCTTTATTGTATTTGCAAATATTGTGTTCCCTCCTCCTCCTCCGTTTAACATACGGAAAGAAGTAATGAACTAAATGGGAATTTTAGAGGCTTAGTTGAACTGCTTGAATTTCGTTGCATGTCCAACAGATTAAGCTCTGGCCATCCTATATATTTTGATTGGATTTCTCAACAATTTTTTTTTAAAAGAAATTTTTACTAGTTTAATTTCACTCTTTTCCCTCTTAAACTCCAACTATTCTTTTCATTCTAAAGTATTAAAATTGAAGTCTAGTACAATTACATTTTCAGGATAGTTGTTTAGTTTTATCACTTCTCCATTTAAAAGGGGATTATTATGTACATGTACAAATAATTTTTAATTTTTTTTTCAAAACTAGCAGTGTGCAAGTGTATTTGCACGTAATAAACTGTTCCACTTTTTTTTTTTTAATAATTAATTGCATTAAACAATAGCATTAAAACTACACAAATGGATAAAAGACAAATTCTTAATATCGATAGTAATAGAAAAACACTCGAATTTCATAAATGAGTAGGGGTATAAACCATAAAATAAAAGACAAACAAACATATATTTAATATTCTTTCAGCATCTTCAAAACCAACTCATAGAACCACGAGCATGTCGAAACAGTCTTACCTAACACGTAAACAGAAATCTAAAATATTATGGACATATCAGTTTCTTAAGGACCTTCTAAGATAGAGGTGAAGAACTGATAAAGGGCCTAGATTTAAATTGGGTATCAAGAAATCTTCTTCAAGAAGAAAAGAACTATAATTTGAAAAAATCAAAGGAAAAACATATTTGTAAAATTGTAGATCGGCCAAAATATTTTGAAAAAAAAAAAATGGTTTGTAGACAAAAAAATTAAAAGACAAAAAAAAAAAAAATGATAAAAGTCATCCTCCGACCAAAATTAAATTAACTTCATTCAAAGCTAGAGTCTGGCCTTGGCGAAGATGACAGCAGGAGAAAGAAGAAGTTGCAGCAGAATGGTGCGGGGGAGCTGAGAAGTTCAAAAAAGTTATGGTTAAAACTTTTTTAAAATTGGAACTTAATTTGTATGTGCATTCTCGTTTACACATAAAAAACTTGGCCGTGCGTGTGCGTGTGCGTGTGCGTTTGCACTTCAAAAAAAGTCTTTTTTTTTTCCAAAATTAGTATTATATATGTGCATTTGCAAATAATAATTTCTTTTTCAAAATTAATATCCTGCACGTGCATTTGTATGTAATAGTATTTTTGTAAAATTAAAATTATTAATAAATTTTTGTATAAATTGGATTATTATCAATTTTAATTTTAGTTAGTAAGATTATATTTTATAAATCAACTTTATATCATTTGGCATAAGTTTTATTTGTATTTTTATGTCATCATTCTGAACTTAACTACTTAATTCTAAGGCCTCCTAACCAAAAGGTTAGGAGTTCAACTCGTGCATTTTGCAGATTATTGTTACTTTTTGTTAGGTATACATTGTCCCTTTGTTAGCATGTGTTTAATTTAGTTGATATTGATGTAATTTCTCCCGACAATGTAGCACTTCTTGTAGTTGCAAAATTTGGCTTTATGAAGAATCCTCACTTGCTAGGAAACTTCCCACAACGATTTTTTTACTGTATTTGGCCACTTTTTTTTTTTTTTTTTTATTTTAAAAAAGCCACTAAAGTGGCTGTAAATTTTTTTGATCTTAATAAGGCCATAACACGCTGTGTGTTATACCTAATCACTAATAAAATTACACAATTACGCGAGATTAATGAGGTTGCAGTGGACGTGGTAGGGCGGGTATTGAGATGGAAAATAACGCACATTGTATATGTTATCAATAAGAATAACACACATGCCAAATGCGTTATCTTTACTAATAACGCACATAATATGCGTGTTATCAATATCAATCGCATTCAACACCCAAACCCTGGCCACCATCGTCTTCAACTCCTCTTCTCCAAAAACTAGTGCTACTGCTTTTTCATCACGACGACTCTAATTATTGTTCACAGTATATCTGAATAAAGAAGAAAAAAACTCATGGTCATTGGGAAATAACCAAATTCACCAAAGAATATACATGCCTTGTTCAGGTTCATCAAAACAAGCATCGAAATTTGACTTTAAAATTTATTTCAAAACTAACATCGCATCTTGTTGCCAACGATCCCGAGATTCCTATCTCGAATGTCATCCATGAAGTACCAGTATAACTTCAGATGGGTTGTACGTACAAGAGGGCATGATATACTCAGAAATTTGCAGTAGAAAGAGTTTCGACAGCTGGGCGACAACTTTTTCAATTCTACCCAAATATCTCCAAGCAATGAAATATTCAAACCTGAGAACTGTCTACGAGTTCTTGCATCATAGAACGAGCATTCCACCGGAATATGTTTTCAAATTTTTTTTTTGGTGTTTCGAGCCTTGTATAAAAGGGATTTCAAAATTGTTGGCCGATGATTTCTATGGATGGCACTCATCTTCGCAGACCATACAAGGACGTTCTATAAATTGTAAGCACATGGGATGCAAATAACCATTTGTTCCCCTTTGCATTTACAAACATTGATAAAGAGTTGTTTGAAAGTTGGAATTGGTTCCTCAAACTTCTACGGCAACATATTGTCAAGGATCGGCATGTCTGTTTAATATCCGAACGCTAAAAAGGGATTTTATCTGCTACGCACAATCAAGATTTGTGGTAACCTCCATTTGCAGTTTATAGGTTTTATCTATGCTACATTTGGGTAAATTTTACTAGGACCTTTAAAAACAACGAATTAAAAAGTTTAATATGGCAGGCCGAAACCGAAGCTAAGCAATAGAAATTTGAACGTGTGATGAGTGAAATTCAAAAAAGAAATATAGAAGTTTACATTTATTTAGCCAAGATAGATTTGGAGAAATGGACACTCCTGCATGATGATAGGCACAGGTACGAAATGACGACAACCAATATTTCAGAAGCACTTCACATTATCTTGAAAAAGGCTAGGGTCTTACCTTTAAAAGCCCTAGTTGAATTAATATTCAACAAACTTGTTAAGTACTTCAACCAACAACGTCAAGAGGCCCAAAACTGTGTGCATCCTTTCGAACAAGAGTTTTTGACAAGTTTCTTCGGATTGAATTGAAATCAAGAGACCATACAGTTACAACGTATAACCCACGAGAAAGTATTTATATGGTTAAATCTCCAATACGACTTGATGGTAGTGGTAACAACGTTTACACTTAAAAAATGAATAAAAAATCTTGCTGTTGTGGCAAATGACAAGAATATACATTGCCTTGTTCTCATGCTCTTGCAGTATGTAAAGATCATGGTACAAGACCAGATGCTTATGTGCCGAACATATATTCGCGAGAAACTTACAGCGAAGGTACCAACCCAATTTTTATCTAGTTGGGCACGGGGACTTTTAGAGAGATTCTCCTTACAATTTAACATTCTATCCTCCACAATAATCAATGGGGTGGAAAACATGGTACAAGATTTTGGGAGAAATGGATTATTGAAATCCGGAGTTTCCCCCAAGATGTAGTAGATGTCGAATGCCCAAGCATAATAGAAAAAATTGTAATAACCCCAGTTCAAACAATGTATAAGTTTCTTTTTTTCAAAGTGTTGTAATATTTTAGGGTTTCTATTAATGATATCTCTTCTTTGAATTTCTTGTCAGTCTTTTTTTTATAAATATTTTACTTGATCGATTATAAATTATTATAGTAAAATTTACAACAAGTAAGAAAAATGTAAAATACTTTAAATTACTTCTTCGTACTTTTTTTATAAAATTTTCCTTTTAAAATGGTTATAATTATTATCATAAAATATACATCAAATAACATAAATAAAAGAATACTGCCTCTTTTTTAAAAAAAATAATTATCAGTTTTGCAAAAAACATAAAAATAAAAAAAAATTGATGTGACAGATAACGCATACAATAGATGCATTATCAACTAGAATAATGCACACAAGATATGCATTATCTGTCACATCGGATAATTGTGATGGAGATTTCTGATTAAGTGATAATGTACACACTATGTGTATTATCTTTAATGATAACGCATACAGTGTGTGCGTTATGACCAAAATAAGCTAAAAAAAATTTGTGGCCACTTTAGTCTCTTTTTTAAAAAACTGGCTAAATATAGCAAAAACCTCCCACAGCGAATGAACTAGCTCGTTTTTCCGAGGAGGACGATTGTCTTCAACGAAGCACAAAGAAAGTGAAGGGACACATAGCCACTATGGATGTGGAGGGACCATACTTTTCTAGCCTTCCGGCGAGTCTTAGAGGAAATATTTCCTTTAAGGACAAATGAACTTAAGCAATATCTCTATGTACTAAGGGTCTGTTTTTCATTGCTTCTGCTTTTTTTAAGCAATTAATAAAAAGTGCTTTTAGAAAAGTTATTCTAAAAAAATTATTCTAATATTTTCAATTTTTAATGATGTTATTAAGCAGAAGAAATTTGAAAAAGTATCTTAGGGTAGCTTTTCAAAAATAAATTTTTTTCATCTTATGCTAAAAACAAATTTAATAAGCGATTAAAGACAGTTCCAAAATAACTTATAGCTTAAAATAAGATAAAAGCTGCTTGTTTTAAGCAATAGAGAACATGGCTTAAGGACATTCAATCTTCTATTCTTGGTCATTATTTGGAGGAGGAATCGAACACTGAGGAAGACATCCCCACTATTAGACTTTCAAAGGAAGATGAGATTCGCATTCACTCTCCATGGATATGCTACTTGATCATCAAGCCATACGAAAACCATTTGGCTACCAACTTCTAAATTTTAAAACTAGGCAACTTTGGAATCCTGTTGGTTCCCTGACTCTTATTGATCTCGAACAAGGTTATTTCATAGCTAAATTTGAGTTAAAAGATGATTTCCTGCATGTTATTTCCGGGGGCCCATAGTTCATCAATGGGTAATTTCTGACTATCCGCCTTTGGCAACTAGAATCTAATCCTAACACTGATTATCTGTCCTCCATGGCAGTGTGGGCTAGACTAACAAAAGTTCCACTAGGATTACTATGATCAACGAAATTTAAAGAAAGTTGACCAGCAGCTAGGATGCCTTTTAAAATTTGATTCTCATACAATCAACAAGGAACATGGATGCTTTGTGCGCTGTGTATGCAAGTAGATCTCACTAAGCCTTTGATTCTCTTTGTTCATATTCCGAGAAGTATCTCCAACAAATTCAATATGAAGGAATAGATTTTGGCTTCCTTTGTGGATTAGTAGGCCATCAAGCAGAACAATGTCATTCCCCACATGGCAAGAAGATGGACACTTCTCCAGTGATCATAGAATAGCCACCAGTATCTTCTCTGGCCTCTTTTCCAGCGGCGGGATCTTCATCGGTGATCACTCAGCCGCCGGATTTTGGCCCCTGAAATATAAGTACGGCAAAAGAGGCATCGAGGAGAAAGTCAAAATGTTCAGCCTTCTCTTGACTTGGTAACAAGAACCAATTTTCAAATATTCAATATGTTGTCTTAGATTCACCCCTTGGGACAAAGGTAACGTGCCCCAAAGTAATAAAGTTTGGTGTAAAAGACTATTAAGACCACCTCTCCTCCTTTCTCTTTAGAAGCGAATAAGCATCCTTTCCAAGATAACACCTCTGCTATCCTACCTTCCGACCACTTGGTAGGATTTATTTTTATTAGATGTTTTAGTTAGATTTTTCATATTTGTTATTGTTTAAATGATTAAAATAATTAGTTTTGATTATAATATGAATTTTATGTAGGAAAAATTAGCATTTGAGAGAAAAAGGAGGAAATCGTTAACAAATTTAAGGCATGGGTACGTGCTACGAAGGATTCAAAGTTGGCAGTTTTTCTTAGTTCACTTAGTTAGGATATGATCTTATTATTGTGTTAAACTTTTTTAATTTGATTTAGGTTCAGTTGATTAGGATCCTCTCCTACCTTTTCCCTCCTCTGTACATAGAGAATGGCAGACCTCATTAAAGGTGTGGAGTGTTGAAGGAACAAAGAGCGTATTAGTCTTTCTATTTTGAAGTTTGTAGAAGTTATTTCCTTTCTAATTAAGTATTTACTTATTTCTTATTTTCATCTATGTTCTTCTATTATTATTTTCGCTTGTTGACTCAATAGTAGTTGCACATCTTCTTTCTTGCTTCCTTTCATGTGCTCGATTGTCAATAGAGGTTGATATAGAAGAAAGTAAAAATTGCCTAAACAGTCTTCTGCTGCAAGGTTATTTTGCTAGGAAGAAGTGAAGTTAGTTTCATTGTTTCAACTTTTGAGCAATTAAAACTAGTGATAGATTAGCACTCATTTTGTGATTATTATTAAAACTATTCAGGAAGATCTTGGCATAAATTGGTTATTGTAAAGAAATTAAATACTTTTCTGACAACGGAGCCAAATTTTTTCGAGTCTCGAAATCACCAAAAATTAAGTATTAACTCAAAAATTTGTAGAACAATGGCGAACACCTAATTGAACCCAAAGAAAGTATATAACTCTTTTACAATAAACCAAAATAAGAAAAATATTTTATTTGGATATTTTAAAAATAATTAAGTTAGGTAAAAGTATCTGCAGACCAAAGATCAAATTCGAGTCTTCACTTTTAGGGAGCAAAAGTCTTTTCCTATTCTAGGTCAAGTAAACATACTTGACTACCTTCAACGTGAAGGAATCAAAGCACTCAGAGAAATGAATTATTGGAGATGCCAGATAATTTTGACTAGAAAGAAAAATCTAAGAGTTCTCGTCTGTCACACTTAATTGAGAAACCATTATTTACTAATAATGATCTCAAAATGAATGCTAATCTATCACTAGTTTTAATTGCTCAAAAGTTGAAACAATTAAAAATAACTTCACTTCTTCCTAGGAAATTAACCTTGCAATAGAAGACAATTTTACTTTCACTACAAAAAACTGCCAAATAGCGACGATAATATCTGTCGCAAAGCTATCACTGAAGGTGACTCTGCGACAACAATGCGACGGAAATAGTTGGTCTCAATGACGTTGTCGCAAGTGCAACTTTGCGACAGAAATTCAGTCACGTAAAGGAATTACGAGGGAATAGTGACAGTTGTCGCGGCTAAATTTTCACGCGACAGAATTTCAAACTTGATAGAATTGCGACAGACGATATTCCGTTGCAATTCCGTCGCATGTTTTAATTTTTTTAATAAATTGTTTATTTCTAGATTAAACCATCCTGAAAATAAAAAAAATATACCAACAAAGATCAATTGCACAGCAAGAAAATATTTCATATTCGTTCGATCAAACATTTAAAGCAAACATGTTCTATCAAACATTAAAAGTATATATATAAAAGCCCCAAATGATTCGTCATTTACTATACTATATAATAAATAAACAAATATATATATATATATATATATATCAAATGTTCAAAATATATAAAGTACGTAATAAAAAGCATAACAATGCTAACTAGAAGGAGGGATCTCCTCATCCCCGGTATTCTCATCCTCTCCATCATGATCGCCGTGGTCACTCATCTTACCGACCTCGCAATCAGGCATCTGCCATTCAGGAGGCGGCTCGATAGGTAGCATCTACGAATGATCAAGTCTTATACTACAGAAGTTCTCGACCACCCACTCATGGATAATGTGATGCGAGTAGCTAATCCTCCTCTGACACTCTCATCGCTACTCTCGCCCCATCATCTCATTAAAGACCTGATGACTGATGACAGTCATATGCTCCTCATAACCACCAAGGAATGGGCGGCCTCCAATGGCAGCATGCTGGGGTTGAGTGTGCAAACGGGCAGACTCTGCTGCACCGAAGCCATAAGCGTGCCCCTTCTTTAACCCCTCATTGAGCTCCAGCATCAGCTTGTGGTCAGTGGGCACAAGGGCACCAGTAGTCCTACGCTTATGTTCCTTCTGCTCCTTAAGCTTGGAGAATTTATCTTGAAATTAAGAAAACATGTTACAAATAAACGAATATATAACATAAGATTAGATCTCAAATCATTAGAACATAAAACTTAAATAAGAAGCAAATATATAACACTCACCCAAAATCGTTAGCTTGCTCATCGACGAACTAGCACTCCTTCTCGTGTCCTTTTCAATGAACATGAAGGTTTTTGTTAAGCTTCTCGTGAGAGAAGTTAGCCTCGAGCAATCGATGCTAAAAATTACAAACAATTAAAAATAATGCCTCAAACCTAGCACTAAACAAACCGTATACACAGTAATAGTAATATTACCTTTGAAGCTTCCCACTCAATGAATGAGCAAGAACCCGCCATATTCTTGCCAGGACCCTAGCCGCCTCGTCCCTTGATCTTGTTTTTTGAGTCCTGCTCATAATTGGCCTGATACAATGGGTCATCCCACTTAGCCCACAGTTTGTCATAAATGTCCTAGGGTATTCACGCTGGCTTCTTGAAAGCTATCCGCAAGTTATGCATCAATTGTGGCGGTGGCATCAAAACCATCCCTAGCCTCAGTATGAGCTGAGGATCCCAACAAAAGTATTTCTACGATAAAACAAGTTAAACGTAAAAAAAAAAAAAAATGGAATAAACAACTTGTTGAGGTACAGTGGTCCAAGAGTCGTATAGTAAGTCCAAACATGATTGTAATATAAGCCTGAATTGCGTTGCTGTAACACTGGACTCTACAAAACTGAAAACAACATATAATGTAAGTTACACAATTTATATACTTGTAATAAAGCAAATAAAATAGTACTTACCCACCCAGGATAGGATGTAACACGAATCGGGTCGGTAGGTGCTTGGGAAGGGGTGGACTCTGACTTTGAATGTTGAGTCTCTACAGCTCCAGAAGTGGATAGCTGAGATTGACTAGTGGATGGCCAAGATTGAAGAGTGGATGCGGTGCCTCAGGAGTGGATGGCCGAGAATTGGAAGTAGAGGGCCCGACCTATGAAGCATGTGACTGAGTCTGAGAAGACGAAAGCCGAACCTATGAAGCTGGTGGCTAAAGACTGAGATGACAATAGCTTGGCTTGTGAAGTAAGTCTATAAGACTGAGATGACTGAGGCCGAATCCATCGAGGCCCTCGTTTGCTGAGGGGCTGGGGCCAATGTATGACAATGGGTCAAATCATTATTGGATGTTACTGCGTGATCACAGGTATCAGCACGACACTCCGCATCGGTATGAACTGTGATGTCATGGACAAACGCCGACTGACTGCTCCGGTCCAACAGGGGAATCCGTCGATGTAGTGGATGTATCCTGGGTGACGGTCAAGACCTCAACATCTTCGATCCCAACCTCTTACTCCGAATCGGCAGATGTAGAAGTGCCGGCCGAATCCAACAATCGAGTCTTCCTACCCTGAGACATCATACTTGCAATTTCAAAGAACCAATCAGGTTAGATATATAATAAATAAATACCCAAGAACTTTATTGAAAATTAAGATAACATTCATTTTAATCAAATCATCGAAGATTTTCAACAGAGATGATATTTATCAAATTATCAAAGTATCAAATTCGATCATTGCAAACATGTTAATTAAAACCCCAAAATACACTCAACCAACAAGTACAAAACTAAGAGTCAGAATCATCATTTGATTCATATTCTACTTCTTCTTCATTGTCTTTGTCTTTGGACTCCCATTCCACCTCGTTGTTGATAAAATCATCTTTCTCTTCAACGCTGTCATCACGTCCTCTAATAAGATCAACCATGTCAGACTTACCAGATTCATGAGCAAGAGGTCCTATATCTTCAATCTTGCAATCTACTAACGACGTCTTGGTGATGCCAACATCTTCTTGAAATGCAACTTCAACTACAAGCACATCGAAGACCCGAAGTCTGGATTTTAGGATTGCCCACCAATCGATCTTTTGTCTTTTAGCGCAGGCTATGTAATGTAAGACACTTATTCCGCTTGGTGAGCAGAAATGAATTGATCATACGTGGGGTATATTTTCTTAGAGTGAAGCTCCACAATTTTATACTGAGGATGCATCTTTAGATGTCTATCAGATGAATCGAACTAGTCACACTTGAAAAGTGTAGTTGACTGAACAGGTGTACTCAGAAACTCAACCTCAATGACTTCAGTTAATATTCCATAGTACTCTCCTTTCACACAAACGCCGCAGTTACTAGTAGATTTCACAGAGTCACGATCTTTTGTATTAAATCTGTAGTCGTTGACAGTATAACCACTAAAAGATTTTACAAATCTTGGAGGGACCCCAACTGAGACTTCTGAGTGTTTGAGGCTACTGAGCATGTTGCCAGGCTTGTGCATTTGAAGCAAATGCATATAGGAATAATTATAATCATATTCGAGTAACTTGTATTAATCAAGACTTAATTTACTTACTTCGTCTTGGAAGCATTTCGCGAATTCATCACTGATCCTTATTTGTATATCTACTTCTGTTAGACTTGGATGATTTAGTTTGATTTCAAATGTGTACTTCCTACAGTTAGTGGCACACGGTAATGAGCACTTGCAATCTTTTGACATATAAATGCACAAACTTTCAATAATTACTCAATGTAAGGGTCAATTCGTTGCAATTAAGAAGAATGTAGTTTGTTATTGCCTTAAATTCTTGATCTGTCAAGATTCTATTCATTATCTTACCATATGCTCTCCCCAATGCTTTGCAAATTGAAACAACAGACATGTCTCTTTCTATAGGCTGCTCACTATCATCATTGCATCCAACAACTCTACTTCTAGTTTGGACATTTGGTTCGAAGTAGTAGCTAAAGAATGTGGCTGCCTCTTCAATTAGGTATGCGTTACATATCGAGCCTTCCACTCGAGCTTTATTCTTGAACTTTTTCTTAAGGTGGTTTAAATACCTAAAAGTGTATATTTTAATACAAAAGAAATTAATTAAGAAAGATTAAGGAGAAGAACTCTATTTCTCTTACCTCTCAAATAGATATATCCACCTATATGAACGGGACCACAAACTCTAGCCTCGTATGGTAAATGAAGTATCAAATGTTCCATTACATCGAAGAAGCCAAGAGGAAATATCCTTTCCAACTTGCATAACAAAATTTGGATGCTCATCTCCAATTGGCACATATGTGTCTCACTTATCTTCGGTGCACACAAGTTGCGGTAGAAAAGGCTCAACTCGGCCAATTAAAGGTAAGGTATTAATCGCTCCATAAAAACATGACAATCAAGTCTTTTCATCCTGAACATTCCCAGTTCTTTCAAATTCACACTTTTTTAAGTTAGAAGCATAACCATCCGATAATTTCAAATCTTTAACCCACTCAAGAACACACTTTCGTTGTTCATTTGTTAATGAGTAATATGCTTTTGGCTTTGAACCTTCCCCCTGCTCCATCAAGGATAGTCAAATCTGTTCGGTTATAATACCTACGAAGATCTTCTCTAGCCTTGACATTATCCTTCGTTCTGCCTTTCACATTCATAACAGTGTCAAACACATTATCGAAAATATTTTTCTCATTGTGCATTACGTTAATATTGTGACGAACAAGGAGAGTACAGCAATAGGGAAGATCCCAAAATATACTCTTTCTTGTCCAATTGTGATATTCACCTCTACAATCTCCGCTACCAAGCTTAGGGCTGTTCTCTGTAATTTTTAGCGGCTCACGAACTCTTTCCCACATTTGTTCACCCGAAAGGTGTGGTGACGGAGGCGAATGATCTTCACCCTTACCCTTTTTAAAAGACGTTGTTTCTCTTCTGAATGGATGACTTGGTGGTAAGACGCATCAATGGCAATCAAACCAAGATTGGTTTCCCCCACTAATTAGTCTGAATGACTTTGTTTGTTCCATAAAATATGGACATGCGAGTGCCCCTATAGTAATCCAACCACTCAACATTCCATATGCAGGAAAGTCACTAATCGTGCAAAGAAGGGCAGCCCGTATGTTGAAGTTCTTTCTCTTGGATATGTCATACGTAAGGGCTCCAACCTCCTACAAATTCGTTAACTCTTCTATTAACGGTGGAAAATATACATCCAATTTGCTTTTTGGATTCTGTGGACCCAGAATAAGGACAGTAAAAAATATAACTTCTTTTTTCAAGCACATCCATGGAGGCAAGTTATAAGAGGTCACAATTATCGGCCAAGAAGAGTATTGTTTCCTGGATATTCTTAAAGGAGAGAAACCATATCTGTACATAAACCAAGTCTAACATTCCTCGATTCAACGAAAAATGCAGAATGTGTCCTATCAAAGCATTCCAATCTTCCCCATTCCTAGGATGGCCCATCATATCTGCTTGTTGCTCGCTCTTTGATTGCTATCTCATATGCTCGACGTTCATTTTAACGCATACAACCTTTGCAACCTAGGAGTTATGGGAAGTAATATATCTTTTTATGAGGTATCTCTTTTTGTCTATTATCCTTAGTTTTCTTTTTTTTTTTTTTTTGGACCGTTCACAACCATAGAACTTACACTCCATTCCCTAAGAGTCTTTTTTTCAATAAAGCATACAACCATGAAGACATACCTCAATCTTCTGAACTGGCATACCTAAGCCAGATATTAACTTTTTTGTCTGGTACCAACCATCAACCGCCTTATTGTTCTTTCGGAATAAATGCTTAATGTGTTGTGCTACCTGATCAAATAACTTCTTAGACCAGTTGTTCTCAGATTTAATATTCAATAGCTCCGCAGTCGCAGATAACTGTGAAATCCATGTAAACTCTTCATACAATGGCGTATCTCCTGATTTTAACATATCCTAAAATTTTTGTGCCTCCGGATTAGGTGCTTCCTCATAAGTATAGTTGGACAAATTAGGGTTAAAGCTCGGTCCAGCCGCATCAAATATCATCTCACAATACGTACTACTTTCTCTAGTTCTACTCGAATTTGTTTCCCTAATAGTACTCATATTCGTTCTCACATTTATTCCCCATACTGCTTCTCCATGGCATGTCCAATTATGATTATCAGGCATAAACCTCTACTTAAACAAATGCAGCTGCAAATCAACCACGATTATTAACTTCTTATTTTTGCACTTCACACACGGACACCTTATCTCATGTCCTTGCCATGATTTGCTGAAAGACCCCAATCTACAAATCAGTTACCCCATTCACAAATTCACTACTAAGTCCCCTAACCTTGAGCACACTTCTCCTATACATCCAACTTCGACCCCGCTCCATAACTTTTCTACATTCAAAGGAATAGAAGAAAAAAGATTAATCTTATTCAGGATAAGAAGGAAGCGAAGAATATGTTTAATGTAAGAAGTGAAGAAATATAGTACAAGTACAAATGAAACTTTTCAAGAATGAAATGTTCATCCAAAAATAGAAGAGCAAAGACTTCTACTTTTGATTTAACTTAGAAGTAATCAGAGAAGAATAGAAGCACAAACACTTCTATTTCTCAATTTTGATACCGTTAAAACGTTCAAGAATACAAGAACTAAGAATAGAAGTGAAGAGAGAATAGAAGCACACACACTTCTATTTTTCTTGATACCTAAAAAACGTTCAAAAATAGAAGAACAAAGGCTTCTACTTTTAATTTAACTTAGAAGTAATGAGAAAATAATAGGAGCTCAAAAACTTCTATGTTTTGCTTTTGATTGACTCTAAGATTTGAAAATTTTTTGACAGAGTCTCCACTATAAATTGGACACTTTCCTTGTTTTCAAAGCCACTTAAATGCAGCATATACAATTTTAGAGAGTCCGAGCTCCCCCATAAATAATTAAACATTAAGAGTTAGGGCTCCCCCATAAAAAATTGAAACATTAAACTTCAAGTTTTTAATATACCTCATATTTTACAAGTTTAGCAATCCTGAAGTTTAATCAAAATTCAAGTTTAATATCTAGTCATTCTTGATTTTATAACCAATTTAAATCAAACTAGAAAAATCCCAGAATAGAAACAAGCAAAAAATAATCAAAGACCAATATTTAAACATAAGACTTCAAGAGAAAGCCATATCTTAGAAGCATAAGAAAAGAAGAAGAACTTTGATGCCTAACCCTTTGAAGTTTCATGAAAAACTCTCCAAAATCAATATACCAAAACCTATGTGGTTTAGGAAAATAAATTCAAAAAAATCCTAATAATGTTAATAAAAATATTACAACAAGAGTGTTAAGATTATTGAATCAATTAAGAAACATTAAACATACAATCCTATTTGATATAATAATTCACCTTCTAAAATGAATTAGTTAGAAGCTTATTGAGTTAAGTTAATAACAAAGATTATTAAGTACTTAATATTTTAAGTGCACATTTGATAATAATTCATAAGTGAATTTTTTTTTTTTTTTTAGTTTTTTCCTCAATGTCCGATGTTGTAATGTAGAGATGTGTATGTTTCTCTCTATATATATTAGGGCTTTTCTTTTTTTTTCTCTCTCTCACTCTCTCTCTCTCTCTCTCTATATATATATATACACATACATATATATGTATTAAATTTTTATTTGTAATCATCCTGCTTCAATAAAGATATTTTAGAAAGATTTTCCTTATTATTACAAAATTATTGTTTTATTATTTTTTCCACTAAAATACATAGTATATATTAACTAGGTATAAATATATAAACAATAATAATGTATTTATTATTTATATAAAATAGAACGATGAAATTGTAAGTCAAACAAATATTAAGAAAATACATGTTATAATTAACCCTTAAAAGTCGTTGGGAAGGCGATTGTAGTTCATGCCTCCTTTTGTTCCATACTTGTTATTAAGGGATAATTTTTAATTCGATTTATATTCAATTCCTTAGGTATTAAAAAGAAATTCAAACCATAAATTTTATCCTAGAGTATCCTTTGATTTGTTTCATAGTGATAATTCTTGATTCAATTTATATTTACCACCCTATCTCAGTTATGCATAAAGTTCAAGTTTCCCAAACAGCTGAGCTATAAAGAAATGCAAGTGTAGGCCACACTTACCTAATCCAGACCACAAACCCACTCCAGACTGAGGGAACCAAATTCATTCCAATGATTAGTATTTTTTTAGTAATCATCGGACATTGAGAAGTCATGAGGATAATATTATTGAGAATATTAAAAAAAATTATGTCTATAGATACAATTCTGATTCACAGAAGTTGATTCATAATGAAAGATTTTCAATTATTTTTAATGTAGTGTAATTCTTTAATCAGAAAACTCCATAATTTTTTACTTGTGATTGGTTATGATCATAGATGGAAGATAAAATAGGTTCTACATACAAAAGTTTTTTTTAGGAAGAAAATTCTTGTCTAGGCCATGTCATTCCCAGAAAGGATTACCCCTCCCTCTCATTCATCAAATATCTTTCAAAATAGATGTGTTCTAGGATAAAAAAAAAAAACTTCACGGCCTTTCTTGCAATCGTGGTGGCAGAGACCGGAGACCGGTGACCGGCTATCTCATCTGAACTTTCCTCTGGTATCTGGCTATCTTATCTGAACTGGTTGTTTACTGTTCACGAATTCTTTAGCTCTTGCCCCAAACCAGGACTAGCTATCTCGAAATAAATGTATTCATGCATCTCGAAAGAGTTTAAAGAAGTAGTTAATTACTGTTAGGAACTTGAAGTGAAATCAGAGCAGGATGTGGATATGCATGACTCCAGTACTTGTAAGACGGAAGAAAAGCCCCACGAAAAGAAGATTCAGACGACACTATCCAGGAGAGAGAGGATTACAATAAAGTAAAGCTAGTAATGTAAGGTGCGTAGTGGGAATGACTAGTCCCACACCCACGGACATCAGGAAGAGAATCCGTTGTTCCATAGCGATCAACAAAAAGGAAGCACGAGTGAGGGTAATCAAGCCTGGGCATTCTCATAAGCTGATAGACTAGACTGACTTATAACAAGCTGGACTGAGCTGAACACCAAGGCGAGATCCATGAAAGATAGGTGGAATCGAATGAATATTTTCATAAGGAAGCCATCGAAAGCTTTCCACAAATTGAGACATATATATCCCTTAACGGAATGCAAGCTGTAGTCGTTTATTTAGGCATCTTAACTATTTAAAAGCTGATGTTGGGAATTCACTTTCAAAGGAGCAACCTATGATCCATTGTGTGTCATGACGTCTTTAGTTTAGTTGAAAAATCAAATAATAACCTCTGTGAATAACAGTAAAAGTAAAGTAAGGGTCGTCCCAATCGGTAATGCACCAAGCTCTGCCAGTCCAGCCGCGATAACTCAACAAAGAGAGTAGAAGGGTGGAAACCAGAGAGAGAAGAGAAGATGGAGAATAGGAGGGATTGAGAGAGGACAAGAGAGGAAGAGGCAACGGCCGTTGCCGGAGTCACAATGACATCGGTGGCTACGGATGATCGCAGGGGAGAAGAGAGAAAGGTGAGGAGTTTAATTAAATGAGGGAGGGAACGGTGGCCGAAATCGCCTATTTAGGTCATATTGCGACTGACTGGCGACAGAAAAGCAGTCGCAATTTTCAAAAATTTTGTGATGGCTAACAACTGTCAGTTTTCTGTCCCTATTTTGTAAATCATAGCGATAAATTATCATTTCGGTCGTATAGTGCTTGCTAAATTTGCGACAACAAATATTTTTCGCAAATTTGTCGCTTGAGATGCGATTGAAAATTTCTGTCACAAAAGTTGGTCTCTATCTTAGTGTTTTTTTGTAGTGTTTTCTTCTATATCAACCCCTATTCATAATCAAACCTGTGAAGGAAGTGAGAAAGTAGATTTCCAACTACTATTGATTCAAAAAGTGAAAATAATAATAGAAGAACATGGATGAAAATAAGAAAGAAGTAAATGCTTAGTTAGAAAGGAAATAACTTCTAGAAAACTTCAAAGTAGAAAGACTCTAATACGCTCTTTGTTCCTTCAACACTTCCACACCTTCAATGAAGTCTAGCATCCTCTATTTATAGAGGGGAAAAAATGTAGGAGAGGATCCTAATCCTACCCTAACTAAGTGAACTAAGAAAATTTGTCAATTTTGAATCCTTGATTGCACGTACTCACGCCTTATCCAACTCTTTAAGACTTTTACATAAATTTAAGTAATTTGTTAATCGATTTCCTCATTTTTCTCTCAAATGCTGATTTTTCCTGCATAAAATCCAAATTATAATCAAAACTAATTTTAATCATTTAAACAATAACAAACTGATGTAGATATTCTTTTAATTGTAGATTGGATTCCACACCTTCCCAAGATTACCTCCTTTGATGAAGAACCTCTATTGAGGATTTTGTAGTTTCAACACTCTAATGGAAAACCTATGAGGATCTAGGCCTCATAAATCCAATATTGAGAGATAAAACTCCTTCCTAATTTGATAGGAAGTACCTTGAGGAAACTAAGGCCTCAAAACTGTAACTACACAAACTAGAAGACCAAGGATTAATTAAATCTAAGAACAAGAACTCTGAGACTCAATTAACAAAAAGAATTGGATGATCAATTGATTCCATAGATTCCACAATCTAAGGCAAACAATTGTTCAGAAAATTAAGGATATAAACCCTTAGCAAGCTCACTAAGAAGGGTGAAGACCACAAGAGACAATTGGAGAATCCTCTCTCAAATTTCAGTAAAATTTCATCAAAGTTAGTTATAAATGAGCTTATAATGGGGTATTTATAGGTTAATGTCTAAATCTAACCTATCTAGTGATTAATGGCTTCAAAATACTCATCAAGCCCTTTATTAAAAGCTGAAGAACAAGTTCAAACAATAAAATTCCTAGCAAAAGATTACAAAAGCCATATCCTTCCTAAACCATACCAGCAACGATAGGGGTAACCTACTGGACGCTGTAGGGTGTTGTCATAAAAGTCCAACTCGGTCAGAAGTCTGGCGGCGACAGTAGATGCAGGGCCTACCGTCGGTGGTAGGTCCAAGAATTCCCAAAACTTAGTCATTTCTCACATCTAAGTTGATCCCCTGAATAATCCTTGCTTATAGCATAGATTAAGAGCAACTTGGAGACTTGACCTTCATCTTCAAAACCTTCAAGCTTGTTCCTCAAAGCATTTTCCATGTAAACAACCATGCCATTATCCATATTTTCATCATTATCTTTGATCTTCTTTGGCCTTGCACTAGTGAATGGTCCATGCAATAAATGTTACCTTCTTGGATTTTCCGATTACATTATCCACCCCTCTTTTGAAAAAATTTGTCCTTGAATCTTTATCTACATCAAACAAAGACATATCAAAACATTGAAGATAGCACGAAATAAATGTAACTAGAAAAGTAAGTATAGAAGCACTAAAGCATTAAAAAATGTGCAAAGGCGCTTTGGCAAGGGCATCAAGTGTAGGTTTGTGTTAGGAAGAACATCATTCGAATCCAAGGGATCCCAACCCAACCTCCGGGATCATAGACTAATCGTGTCATTCCAAAGTTCTTGTGGTTGACTTCATTAGCCTTATGATTCTTGAAATGGTTAAACTCAACAAACTCCATTTTAATCTGTCCTTCCAAGTTTAAGGCACGAGCTGAGATAAAGAAAACATATCAAAAGACATTAGAAGTTTGAAATCATAATCAATCTTTAAAGATGAATAAAGAGTAGGAAAATGATGAACTTGATTGGAAGAAAACTTAAGAAGATGTAAACAAATTTACCAAGTGAAACCGATCATCTACTTGGGTGGTACATCCACCAAAAGACTAGCGATAGTGCTAAGGTCTTTGATGAAATTCTTAGTAAAGCTTGTGAAACCATGGAAACTTCCCTCCTCAAAGGCACTCCTAGAAATAAGCCAATCTTGGATTGCTTGCACCATATTTGCACCCACTTGGAAACCTTGAAAACTCACTACATAACCTAAGGAAGTACCATTTTTGACACAAAACTCATAATTCCCAAGGTTAGCATTTAGTGTCGTATTCCTCAAAATAAATAAAACCTGATTAAAATGATACAAATGATATGCATAAGTTTCGCAATCAATAAAGATCTCATCAACATAAGCCACAACTAATATAGAATCCATGCCTTTAGAAAACCGAAGTAGTTCAAGTATAAACATATGTCTACATAAGGTTCTCTAGGCACATCCAAAGGAATATAATGTCCATGTGGCAAAGATGTAGAGTTAGATCTTTTATACTCTAAGCAATTAACAATGAACCTTTCTACATCTCTTTTCATGCCAAGCCAGAATAAAGGCTCATGTAAAATCACATAAGTTTTGTAAATGTCAAAATGACCCATCAAACCACCACAATAAGCTTCTTTTACCAATAACAATCTAGAGAGAAGAAAGCATGCTCAATTCAATTTCATGGTAAAGATCACCATCATATATAAAACACTGAGCATTATGCATAACTAAACATGAATCAAATATGTCCTTGAACTTATCACTGGCACGTGATTCCTTAAACATCTCAAAACTAAGTAATTGAGCTTGTAAAGTAAAGATTAGAATGTACCTTTTTGACAAAGCATTGGCTACAATTTTCTTTACCTCTCTTGTTCTAATTGACAAATGGAAATGTCTTTATGAATTTCATTCCTCTTGCACACCACTTGTGGAGCTTTTTTTTTTTGTTATTTGAAAGATAATGCATAAAGCTCTTTGTCATGAATAGCATATCTCAATATTGCTCCGGTCACCCGTTCAATTTGATGTTCCATTTACTTCAATAGAGAGAGTCCATCGAGTTCCTCTTTGCAATAGAGAAATGAACTCATCTTTCTCAATAGATTCTATGAATTTACTCTCTTTGGCATAGAAACATCTTATTTCTCCAGTAGTATTACACAAGATAAGGTGAGAAAATGTAAATATGAAATTTCCAACATTTCAAGATGGTCTACATTTCTCTTTGGAAACCACTCTATCAAAGAACCCTTTAGAAGTTAGATGAATAAACGATGTATCTTCAAATTCATGTTCAAAATGAATGCACAAGAGTTCTTTGGAAAGCTAGCACATAAACTGAACAAATTTGAAAACCAATCCTTGAAAGGTTTGTGGTAATAAAGATGGTCAACAACAAAATATTTGCAAATTCATTCAAAGGCTTCATTTCTCAAAATAGATTTTTCAATGTCAAAGGATTAACTTTGATCAACTCAAGATAAGTTCCCATTTGGTTTTCAAAAATCTTTTAGTAAGAGTTCCTTGAAATGAAAATGATAAAATTGGAAACCAAATTTATTTTCAAAAAAAGTTTCAAAAGTTGACCCCACTATTGAAAGCTCATGTTTACCACTAACAAATACTATGTGCTTACTCAAAAATATCACATGTTAGTTAAAAAGAATAAACCATTGATATTCCTCATAAAATCACTAAGAATAGGTAAAACATAGTCACATTGCTCAACATATTAAAGCACATTCAATTAATGTTAAAACATGTCCTATAGATTTATCATGAAGAACATCAATTAAAGCACATTCAAGCTTCAAATGAACAAATTTAGGATCAACAGAAGAAGTATTATCTAGCATTCCAAAACCATAACAAGAAGGATCAAAGATAGAACCACTATGCAACAATGAATCCTCAAGAAAAGCATGAGAAGAAAGGAATGTAGAAGCATAAGACACAACAAGAAAGAGACCACCAAAAGAAAAAGCACAAAGATCTCCATATATGCTCACATGAGAAAGATAAGACTCTGGGAACAACTTTAATTTCACAAAAGAAACTTCATAACACATGAGAGAAGGGTTAAGAGATAGATTTATTGGTAAATATTTAAGAAAATTGCCAAGCTCTTTCTCCATATTCCTTCCTTTCTCTTCAATTCCTAGCACATAAGAAAAATAATGCAACATTGTCATGAATTCTAGGAATGACAAGAGATAAGGAATTAAACTCTATGAAATGTTTTTTTTCCAATAAAGTTCAAAGAGAGTTGAGAAAGTAAAATTGATATCCATTTTCCATGAAAACAAGTGAGAACAACTTAATTTCCTTAAAATAATCTCAAAAGACAAGTAGGAATTAGAAGGAAAGAAATTTATAGTTTTGATGGAGCTGTAGGCAAGCTTCCTATCTTCATCCTTGCTTGAATCATCAAAATTCTGCACACATAAGAATTCACTAGCAAAGAAAGAGTTAGTTTCATTAGCATAGAAATTCAATTCTTCATTCTTTTCAAACTGATGTGGAATGATCTTCAAGAGCATAAACTTTCGTCCAAGAAGTGAGGGAGAGAACAAACAAAACACGTGTAATAAGTAGAAGAGAGGAAGTGCCTTTGAAAGGACTTGAAAATGTTAAACTTCAAGCAACCTTGGATATATTAAATCCAAGACCTCAAGAAGGTTTAAACAAAATCTTTTCTTCAAATTTCAAGCAACCTAAGGTATTTTGAACCTTAGACCTTAATGAAACAAGAAGAAGACCTCAAGGCTAGTTTTCTACAAGAGTGTAGTAACAAGTATGCAGGAATTTTGATGATCAACCTTGACGCTCTTGGAACTTTCAACAAGTCTTCAAAGTGATTTTTCTTTCAAGGAAGTTCACCCTTGAAGAAGATAGAAAAACTAAGCTAAGAGCTAAGAATACTAAGAGAAGAACCTTTGTCTTGAAAATTTTTTTGATTAGTTTCTTCAAAATAGAAGACTACATATTTATAGAGACTTGAGGGAGAAAATAGGGATTTTTCCCTCTCATATTTTCAGCCGAAACGATAGATATAACCTATGCATACACTTGATAAGACAATAGAGGTGTTTTAATTGCATTTGGACTATTCTAGAGCACTAGTCAACACATTGCCAAAAATAGGAGGCAATTTTTCAGCTTGGGCAAAAGGGCTTCCAACCATCTACCAAGGTGAATTTTCAATTTCTAACTTATTCAAAAATTTAGGATATTGCCCCATAAAGTCTTGGAAATCAAAATGCAAGCCCCATAAAGTCTTGGAAATCAAAATTGACATCAAAATTTAAGCCTTGAAACTTCTCTTGCTCAATTTGATCCTTTTGACTCTTTAGTTGTTTTGCCTTGGCTCTCGTCACAACTCCTTGATGTTCTTGCATGTCTAACTGGTTCACATCACAAACACAACTATCTCCTTTTCTCTTTGCTCTTCTTTTTCATTCTCTTGTTTGTCAACGAAATACTCATTTTTTTACTCTCTCACTTTTCTCAAGCTCACTTTCTTTCTCTTTTGAGCACTCTAAATGTTAACTCTCTTTTGAAAAGATAGAGATGGAATCAAAAACACATAAAATCTTGATGTGTACATTTTAAAAACAAGGGAATGACTACTAAACTAAGCAACAACAAGTGCACCTATCACTGTACTAAACAAGTTATACCCGAGTGTAGAATCTCTCAAGGAACGGTAAAGGCTTAAATACTAATCCCGTCTCTAATGTTTAGTCTACGAAAAGTCAGTTTTAAAGAAAAAAAATAGTTTAACAACTAAAGAAAACAAGCACTAAAATTAAGGTTTAAAACTCATAAAAGCAAGAGTTTGGATAGTGGAATCCCCTTAATCCTTGTTACAATTCAATTGGAAAACTTTAAATAAAACGATGTTGAATTAATTAAATTAGGTTATCACTACTAATCGAGCAATCCTGATCACTAGGAGAAAGCCACCCTACTCACTAACCCTTAGAGGAAAATCTCTTTTCTCCCTAACAAATTATGAATGCAGGTTTAGGTGATTTAAAGGACCTAAAAGTGCAAAATCGTATCTCTAATCAATCACCCCAATTAATCCCCAATTGGTTGCCCTAGAATTCTCTTCCTCTTTTGATTCTAAGCATTCTTACGATAAATCTAATCTCGCAACAAATAAATTGCAAATAAACAAAATTGGAGAACAACTTAATCAAAAAACAAACATCGAAATCAATAAATCAAACCAAAATCATTGTAAACAAGAACGAGGGTTTAACCCTCATCCAAACATAAAGAATTACTCACTATTCATTATCATAAAACTGAAATTAAACATTAAATTCAATAACAAAGTAAGGAAAGGAAAGCTTAGGAGTAAAATTGAAGCCGAGATCGTAGTTCTGAATGTCTCCTGAGCTTGTCTCTCAAGTCACCTAATTCAAGCTCGAAATCTTGAAATTGGATCTTCAATCTTGATCTCTAAGAAGTAATTTACTGAATACCTAATATTTAACTAACTAATTGAATGTAAAAGTTGAAGAATTGGCTAACCTAAATCTACCCCTAATTTTCTACTAACTACTCCTAACTGCTCCCCCCATCCTAATGGTAGAATTAACTATTTATAGGGGAGAAATTACATCAAAACAGAGACAAAATCGGACTAAAATAGCTCAAGCTAGAACCTACTCCCCGTACGGTAGGTCATGCCCTACCGTCCACGGTAGGTTCTGCCCAAAAATTCTTCTCGACGTCGGACCTACTGTCGATGGTAGGGGTAGCCTACTATCGCCGGTAGCTTTCTGTCTTGAAATCACTTGTGGCTTCGGGATCTACCGTCGGTGGTAAGTTGGCCTACCTTAGGTGGTAGGTCGGCTTCGTTGACAACCGTGGATGTCATTTTCGTCGTTTTCGCTTGTTTTTGTTTCCTTTCATTGTTTTCTCTTTCTAAAAGCACCTAAGACAAGAATAAGGGTGTTAGTCCAAAATATGAATTTTTTACTTATTGAAAACACCGTAAAATGATAGAAATAATATTTCTAAATATAGATAATTAAGCACGTATCAAATACCCCCACACTTATCCATTGCTTGCCCTCAAGCAACACAAACTAAACTGACAAAATAAAGGAGTTCAAAACTTTTTAAAAGGGAAGATAATACAATAAATATGGAAGAACTCGACTTAAAGTAATTAAGGTCATAGAATGGCCATAAACAACGGTAACAGAGATAACCATAAAATCAAAACAAAACCAAAACAATAACAACGAATAAACTAAGGAAAACTAAGGATAATGCTACTACAACAAAATGCTTCACTACTCAACTCCAAAGGCCAATCGAAATAAAAAAATTACAAAAATTACCAAGTCCACCATAAGTCACTAACAATCGTTACAGATCAAAGGTGTGTGTGTATGGATTTCTCATGCCATTTTTCACCGAAGAAAAGGAATGTCAAATAATTAACATAATGAAATACTTTAAAAAACAATGCACAACAAAATTATATTTTTCTATCACTTATCCGCTCTAAGCCCTATTCTAGGTCGCCCCCGGATTAGATAGGACTTTTTGGCTTGTAATGTGAGGCTTAGGATATTATGGGGTAACAAAAGAAGGTAAAAGGAGAACGAAAACAACTGAGGTAGAGCTAATGAAACCGAAAGAATATATAACGAAATTAAAGAAAAGAATAGATAACAAAATTAAAGAACAACTTTCTAGCCGTCTTTTTCACTCTTCTCACTCCCCTTGAACATCCTACTTCGTTCCTTTGGCGCACACCCCACCTAACTTCATTCTTCTCAAGATTTTCATGAAAACCAAGTATAAGAGAGAGATGCTTGATATTCTTTTTCAAGAGTTTTTATATAATAAAATGAACACTCATATATTTTTTTCATTTTATGCAATTTTTTCCTTTTTTTTTTATTTTTTCTCTTCTTTCAAGAATCAAATTCCTTTTCTTTTCTCTCTTTTCAATAGCCATAAGCACCAAATAATTTGAAATACCCAAAATACCCTTTTTCAAGACAATATTTCTTTTTTCACTCCTTTACCCCCACACTTATCTGTTTTCCTCATTTAAAACGGCTAAAAGGAATATGCTAACCATTAGCTCCACGAATTGAGGGTTATTTGTATTGTGAGGTTGAAAGAACAAAGAAAATAAGGGATTAAAACCCTTTCCAAGAAGGCATAAAAAAGGAACTAGGGGATGATTTCATATAGTATATGGCAAGAAAGAACAAACGGTACAAAAAAAGCCTAAGACCATCATTTCTGGGACCATCCTAGACTAGAACTCTTTGCTTCTAAGGAAAGAAAAACATAAACAAGCAGGCAAAGACCCGAAAAATGATTATCATTATGCTAATTCCCTAAGATTTCTAGGCTTTTATTACTAATCGACAGTTATAAGTGCCAAAAACCATTGATTGTGTAAGAAAATTAGTAATTATGGTTTTCAAAATGATCAATAATCCGTCTTTCTGAAAAGCCGAAAGAGGTTTTGTAGTTATGTACTCTACTAAAAATGGCAAACGAAAATATTTTTTGATTTTCTAATATAGAAAAGAAATTGAATTTTTCAAATTTTCTGATGTTCTTTGGGATTTTTCAAATAAGAGACTAAAAGTTAAAAATAAAAGATAAAGAAAGACAAGAATAAAAAGACATAAATACCCCTCTCCCTATATTTAAAATCACATTATTCTTAATGTGGGGGTCAAACTGATAGAAAAGCAAACAAAATACATGTATGGGAAGTAATCCTACAAATATAAAGCGAGTAAGCAAATCGGGAAGCCATGCCCACCCAAAAACAAAATAAGGAAAAGAAAGAAATAAAGACAAGAATAACTAAACAATAGAAAAATATAAACATGAAAGAAAACAAGAGAACCTAAAAGGAAAAGCAACAACACAAAAAGGAAAGAAAGGAATAGAAAAGAAAACTGCGTATTGCAGACTAAAGTCCATATCACCACCTCCTTGTAATGAAAATGAAAAAATTTGAACTCCAATATAAGAAGAGAAATAAAAAACTTAAGGTCAAGCTTAAGAAAGATATTACAACTAACGAAAGATTTTAACTCTTTAAAGGAAAATACAAGGTTAACGAGGGCTAAGTTTGAAGAAAAACTCATTCGCAATTTTCCACAATGTAAGGGTCGTTTTATTCCAACCATTCTCGTAGTCGCCTTTGAACTCCATGATATGTCTCCTCTCCTCATCATTCTCCTTGGTTGCTTCCATAATGCCTACACGCATAAAGAATCCTTAACAAGGAAAGAGTTAGTTTCGTTAATAAGGAAGTTCACTCTCTCACTCTTTTCGATGTCATCGATCTTTGTTTCTTGTTGCTCTTCTGTATGACTCCTTTGACTTTCCAGGAGACTCATTTTCCTTTTCTTGATCAACTTTCTCAAGCTCGCTCTTATTTTCTATTAAGCTCTCCTCATCCTTGGGGAAAGTGGACTCCTCGGGTGTTTGAGCAATTTTCTCCTCTTTATCCACAACCATGGGAGATGTCATCACTAGATCTTTTTTACTTTGCAAGGTGACCGCCTCTGCATGTTTCTTTGGAGTCCACTCCGGACTACTTGATAAACCACCAAGCGGTCTTTCACCGATCATCTTTGTCAATAGCTCGATCTGACTCTCTTTGTTGTGGATGGAAGTTGTTTGACTTCTTTGGACTGCTTCCATGCTCTTCACCCTACATCCGCCAAAATTGATATATTTTACAATGAGATCTTAAAGATTAGATTAAGGTAGTGATGGATGTACGGGTGGAGTATAATTGTATGGTGAATATTGCACATAGTCTCTCTAAGAAACATTCTGTTGACTCTTCTAACCCGAACTGTACTAGTTAGGATATACGTTGTACCCCTACCAGTTCTCTTGGAACAGGGCCTGCTGGTAATGCATATATTGAGGTTGAAAGGCCATGTTCTCCATCCTTTATTCTAATACTGCTACCAGTCGGGCTTCTATGGTTTCATTAGTATTCAAATCTTATTCTCTAATGCCAGAAACAACAATTCGATAAGCAATGAATCATAAGTTCCAAAAGTAATAAGACGAATTCCCAATGTTCATACCACTAATACCCAAAAAATGAGAATAATGAACAAGGCAAACAATCAAGACAAAAAGAACAAGGATGACTAAATCACTAGACAAATGACTTTCCTTAAGTTGCTGCCCCAACCAACGGCACAAAAAAATTGATATGTACGTTCGAAAAACAAGGGAATTACTACTAACCTAAGCAACAGGCAAGTGGACCTATCATTGTAGTGAACTTATACCCTAGTGTCGAATCTCTCAAGGAATGGTAAAGGCTTATGAGTACTAATCGCGTCTCTAATGTTTAGTCTATGAAAAGTCGGGTTTAAAGAAAAATTTAAAAAAACGATTTAACAACTAAAGAAAACAAGCACTAAAATTAAGGTTTAAAAGCTTATAAAAACAAAAGTTTGGATGGTGGAATCCCCCTAATCCTTGTTGGCAATCCCTATCTCTAGGTGAAAGCCGCCATACTCACTAACCCTTATAGGAAAATCTCTTTTCTCCCTGACAAATTGTGAGTGCAGTAAATTTAGGTAATTCAAAAGACCTAAAAGTGAAAAATCATATCTCTAGTCAATTGCCCCAATTAATCCCCAATTGGTTGTGCTAGAACACTATTCCTTTTTCAATTCCAAGCATTCTTGCGATATATCTAATCTCGCAACAATTAAATTGCAAAGAAACACCATTGGAGAACAATTTAATCAAAGACAAACATTGAAATTAATAAATGAAACCCATATCATTATAAACAAAAACTAGGATTCAACCCTCATCCAAACATAAAGAATTACTCACTATTAATTATCATAAAACTGAAATTACACATTAAATTCAATAACAAAGTAAAGAAAGCTTAGGAGTAAAATTGAAGCTGCGATCGTAATCCCGAACATCTCCCGAGCTCGTCTCTCGAGTCGCCCAATTGAAGCTCAAAAATTTGAAATTTGATCTTCAATCTTGACCTCCAAGAACTAATTTACTGAATATCTAATATTTAACTAACTAATTAAATGTAAAAATTGAAGAATTAGCTAACCTAAATGATATGAATCCTCTTTTGATTGTTGAATTGGATCTAAATCCTTCCCAAGATCACCTCCTCTTGAAGGACCTCTATTGAGGAATTGTAGCTTCCACACTCCAATGGAAATCCTATAAGGAACAAGCCTCACAAACCTAAAAGTGAGAGGCTAAGCTCTTTCCCGAATTGATGGCAAAAACCTTGAGTGAACTAGGACCTCAAAACCCCTACCACACAATCTAGAAGACCTATAAATAATTGATTCGAAGAAAGGAAACTCAATGAATCAACCAATGAAAGGAATTTACATGATCTAAATTGATTCTATAGATGCTACAATCTAGGCTCAACTGTTCACAATGCCAAAAACATTAACCCTAGGCAAGCTAGACTAAGAAGGATAAGAAACCAAGAGACAACTTGAAGAACTCTCTCATATTTTTAGCAATTCATCATTCAAGATTAGTTACAATCAATGTATAAAAAGGTATTTATAGGCTAAGCACTAACCTTAGCTAAACAAGTGATTAATGGCTTGAATGACCTATAAACCCCTTGTCAAAAAGTTTTAAAAAATAACTTGAATTGCAAAATCCCACCTAAAAAGGCAGTTAAGCAAAACCAACTCGAGCCCTACCAGCGATGGTAGGGTAGAACCTACTATCGGCAGTAGGTTACAAATGTCCAAGGAATTCCAAATAGAATCCTACCATCGACGGTAGGGGTGGCCCTGCCATTGACTGTAGGGTGCATTCTTGCTAACACTTAGCCAAATTCCATCCCAAGTTATGCCCTTGATTGTTCCTTGACCATTAAACACATAGTAAAAAACTTGGGATGGTTTTCTTTATCTTCAAACTCTCCAACTTTGCTCTTCACGTCCTCCATGTAAGCAATTATGCTGTCATCTCCTTGAAGCTTGAGTTTCTTTCTTTGAGCTCTTGTGATCGGTCCAAGCTTCAAATCCAAAGGTGATTGACTCGTCCGGTTCATATCGTTCGTCCCGCCTTTGAAAAGATTCATCATTAAATCTTTACCTACATCAAAAGGAGATAAATAAAAAAAATTAAAGGTGGTGCTAACATTTTAGTCACCCGGAAGATTAATTCTATAGGCATTCTCATAAAAACTCTCAAGAACTTGGAATGGTCCATCACCGCGGAAATCAAGCTTGCCTTTGCGTTGAGAAGGAAAACTTTCCTTCCGAAGATGAACGCAAATCCAATCACCGGGTTCAAACACAACATGTTTCCTTCCAACATTCTATTTATCCACCAACTTCTTGTTGTTAGACGTAATAGCTTCATGCACTTTGGCATGAATAGACTTGACAAGCTTCACTTTCTGTTTGCCATCTAAACTCATAATATGATCTATAGGCAAAGGAACTAAATCAAATGGAGTCAATGGATATTAAAACCATAGACAATCTCAAAAGGAGAAAAGGAAGTAGTAGAATAGTTAGCCCTATTGTAAGCAAACTCAATGTGAGGAATAACTTCTTCCCATTGGCGCAAATTCCTCTTAAGGATGGCCCTAAGAAGTGCCCAATGGTCCTATTGACCATTCCGTTTGGCTATCAGTTTGTGGATGGCAAGTTGTAGAATACAACAAGTTAGTATCATGTTTCTTCCACAAAATACGCCAAAAATGACTAAGAAATTGAGTGTCTCGGTCCAACACAATGGTTCTTGGAATGCCATGGAACCGAACCAGCCAAGTTCAGAATAAGTTTACTACATGACTAGCATCATCGGTTTTCTTGCAATGTATAAAATGAGCCATTTTAGAAAACCGATCTACCACAACAAAGATAGAATCCATTCCCTTAAGAGATTTAGCATATCAAGAATAAAATCCATAGAGATGTCAATTCAAGGAACTTTATGCACTTCTGAAGGTGTATAGAGACCACGATGTAAGGAAGTAGATTTAGCCCTTTTACAATTCAAGAAATTTCTACAAAAATTTTCAACATCTTTTCTCATGTGAGGCCAATAAAAATGCTCATGAGAGATGTCATAAGTTTTAGCAATGCCAAAATGTCCTATTAAGCCCCACAATGAGCCTCTTTAATCAATAACAATCTAGTAGAATAAGATGGAATGCACAATTTACCTTCAAAATAAAGCAAACCATCATGAATAAGGTACTTATCATTAGGCACAAGTAAGCAATTCTCAAATATATCCTTAAAATTTTGGTCACTAGCATACATTTCTTTAAGCATTTCAAAACCAAGAATTTGAGTTTGCAAAGTAGAGATAAGAGTATACCTTCTTGATAATGCATCGGCCACAATGTTTTCTTTACCTTTCTTATAATGAATTCTGTATGGAAATGTCTAAATAAACTCCATCCATCTAGAATATCTCTTGTTCAACTTTTGTTATCCTTTAAGAAATTTCAATGACTCATGATCGGTGTGCACCACAAACTCCTTTGGCCACAAATAATATTGTCATGCTTCAATATCCTCACTAGTGCATAGAGCTCCTTAACATATGTTGCATAGTTCAATGACGCACCAGTCAACTTTTCACTAAAAAAAAAAAAGCCAAGGGTCTTATATCTTGCATCAATATGCCTCTAATGCCAACACTCGAGGCATCACATTCTATCTCAAACATCTTCTCAAAGTTAGGTAGTGCAAATGGAGGTGCACTACTCTGGGTACCAAGTCAATTTGATGCTCAATCCCTCTCAAGGGAGGAAGTCTCACCGAGCATCTCTTAGGGAAATACATCTTTAAACTCTTTAATAACCTTTACTATAGCGTTATACAAAGAAGACAAATGATCATAGTAGAAACAAATGTTCCCTTGCAATAGAGAAGTGACACCAACTTTTCTTTTTCAACGGCTTCTATGATCTCTTGCATAGAAGCATATTTTCTCTTCTTTGTATCTATCCCTCTGCTTCTTGTCTTTCTCCTCTTTTTCCTCTCTAGATTTTTTCTCACTCGATTCTTTTCCCTCAATTCTTTTTCCCTCTTTGATATTCCTTTCCTTTTTCTCACTCTCTAGTCTCTCTTTTTCTCTCATTTTCTTTTGTTCTTTAAAGACTTGACTAGGGAGTCAAGGGATTCAACATGAACTTGTCCCCATACTTCTCAAAAGTGTAGGTGTTCTTCACACTATCATGAATAGCTTTTCTATCATATTTCCAAGGACGTCCCAACAACAAATGCCCTGCTTGCATAGGAGTAGTATCACAAATATTTTCATCATTATATGATCCCTTAGAAGTAGACACTAGCACTTTTTTGTTCACTTTCACTTCCCTACTATCATTCAACTAATGTAGCTTATAGGGTTTAGAATGCTTGAGGAGAGGTAAATTAATTTGTTAACAAGATAAGTGCTAGCCACATTAGTACAACTACCACTATCAATGATAAGATTAGCAACCTTACCTCCCATTAAGCATTTAGTGTGCAAGATTTTTTCTCTTTGAATGCTTGATTCTTCATCATGGACTTGAGTAGACAAACCTCTAATGGTCAACAAGCTCATTCCCTCTTCATCAGCTTCAAAAGAGGCAATATCTTGATCGTCACTACATGCATCCTTGTCCACAATCCCTTCTTGGCAATCATCATCACTCTTCTCTATCCAACCATTTAAATCTTCATTAAACACCAAAGTCCTCTTGGTATGACAATTTATAGCAATATGCCCCACACCATTGCACTTGAGGCACCTTGTTGGATTAGTGATTAACTTTCCTTTCTCTTCCGTCGTAGGCTTAGAATGATCTTCAAAGGCCATCTTAGGTATATCTTCTTTCTTTGGCCAACTCTTGTAGGTAGATGTTTGAGAATTAGGCACTACACTTCTTGAAGATGGAGGATTAGTTTTAGAGAAACCAATCATCTTCCTTTGATTTTCAGTCTTGGTAGCCAAATGAACATGTCTTCATAAGTGGTATAGAGATACAATTCTAGTTGATTAACAATGTCCCTATTGAGACTACTTAGAAACCTAGCAATTGAAGCATCTTTATCTTCTTCCAACCTCAATCTCAAAGTATATAACTCCATTTCTTGCATATATTGTTCAACTATTTTGTTGCCTTGCTTAAGAGTCATCAATTTATAGTGCAAATCTCTATAATAATGTTCCGGTACAGATCTATCTTTCATGAGAGTCTTTAAATCTACCCAAGTTTCTATCGATTACCTTCCGTTTTTCAACCTTTGAGTAACAATCCTTTTACACCAATGAAGTCCATGACCTGAAAATTCAGCAATAACTAGTTCCACCTTGACAATGTCACTATAGCTTCTCACCATGTATAGATTCTACTTGTCTTTCCCAATCAAGGAACATATTAGGTTCCCTCTCACCCTTGAAGCTAGGCACCTTCTACTTGATTTTTTCTAAAGCTTTATCCCTTTGTTGATTACCATAGTAGCCACGATGTATGCTTGACCAACATTAGGATTATCTCCATAATCATCATAAAAGTTGTTATCATACCATGCTTCATATCTTGGAAATTCTTCTTGGGGGTCTATAGTATCCCGTTCCTCCTAGACCTCCTCTTCTTCCACCTCTAAATTGTGGCCTTCCTTGATATCCAACTTCATGGAATGGATGAGAATTTTGAACCGGCATGTTATGGTATCCATAGGTAGATACATTATAAAAAGGCATTTGATGGTGAGGTGAATTGAAACCACCAAGGTTATCTCCAACTCTTTCCTCTATTGTAGCACTACTCTTGCCCTTTTTAAGGTCTTCAACATCTCTAGCAATACTATGGAATTGAGCCAATCCTTCAATCGATTGTTGCATAGACTTCAAAGTCTCATTCAAGTTCCTCATTAAAGGTTCACTAGTACCTTCTTGATGAGATTGAGTAGGCAAATGACCATCTATAGACATTATTAAACCTGAAAATTAAACAAAAGAATCAAACAAAGGACCTTCTAATCACTCCCTTAGTGTTTACACTCTTTAATGATCACTCAAGTTCACTTGTTTATTTTCTTATTGGCTTTTATCAAGATAGGCTCATCCTCTTGCCTTTTTCCAAACACTCAATACTCAAGCCTCTATAAGTTCCTTCAAACTTCTTAGCTACCTCAAACTAAGAGCATCAATCCCAAACAAGCAAACAATCAAAGCACTCAGTTGGATAAGTGCTCAAAGAGGCAAAGTTTCAAATAATTTGATGTACAAGGGTTTCAAAGAATTCTATCTATGGAAAAGAGCCCAATAATATAATTGATCCTCAACAAATGATTAGAAACACACAAGGAAACAATCAAAAGGCAAAACAAAGCAAATTAAAACAATTAAGCTAAACAAAGAACGCAAGAGTACTAAAACACAATTTCCAGGAAAGAGGAGATAATGGCATATTGAAACTAAAACGACAATAACTCACAAACTACGAATCAGAAACAGATGCAACCAATTCAAGAAGATTCATCACTCGAAGAGGATGAATTTAAGCACAAAATTTCAATCGATTTGGATCCGTATAACACAAGTTATGTTCAGATCAATCAACATGTTTTCTGCAATTGCGAATCTGAAACACAATCCACAATTCAATTCAATTGAGCAAACAAATGACCTCAAAATTGAGCACAACTTATTTCAAATGAATCAATACTCAAAGAAGAACATCTCCATAAAATTTCATCAACAAATTCTCACAATTAGCATTCGACTTTTCAATTGACTTTCAGATTGATTTTTTTGTACTTCATTTTGTATGATCCGAGAAGTTTGTTTTATCATCCAACACTTTTTTTTTTTAATTTTTCACGAATTTAAAACACTTACAATTCAATTTGTCCTTCAATTGAAGGTTGCTCTGGTATCACTTTGATATGAATCCTCTTTTGATTGTTGAATTGGATCCAAATCCTTCGCAAGATCACCTCCTCTTGAAGTATCTCTATTGAGGATTTGTAGCTTCCACACTGTGGAAAACCTATGAGGAGCAAGTCTCACAAACCTAACATTGAGAGGCTAAGCTCTTCCCCAAATTGATGGCAAAAACCTTGAGGCAACTAAGACCTCAAAACCCCTACCACACAATCTGTAGGGTAGAACCTACTAATGTTTAAAATCTTAAAACAAGGTGGAATCCTAATCAGTACAATGCAATGCAATTGGACCTAATAACGTAGAGGTGAGTTTGAACCCGAGTGTCGAATCTCTCGAGGACGGACGAAGGTTCAAGTACTAATCATGTTTCTAATGTTTAGTCTAATAAAAAGATGTTGATGAGAAAATAAAAACTTAAAACTAAAATAATTAAAGAAAGAAAATAACAAGAGAGATTTTAAAAGATTAATAAAAACAAGAGTTTGGATAGTAGAATCCCCCTAATCCTTGTTACTAATTCAATTGGAAAAACTTAATGAAAACGATATTGAATTAATTAAGTTGGGTCATCACTCATATCGGGCAATCCCTATCTCTAGGAAGAGCCACCCTACTCACTAACATTTAGAGGAAAATCTCTTTTCTCCATAATAAATAATGAGGGCAATGAACTTAGGTGATTTAAAAAGACCTAAAAGTGTAAAATCGTATCTGTAGTCAATTGCCCCAATTAACCGCCAATTGGTTGCCCTAGATTTTCTTCCTTTTTCAATTCCAAATAACCTTGCAAATAATCTAGTCTCACGATAATTAAATTACAAACGAACGCAATTAGAAGACAACTTAATTTAAAACAAACATCGAAATCAAGAAATCAAACCAAGAACTTCATAATCAAGAATTAGGGTTCAACCCCAATCCAAGCAAAAAGAACTACTTAATATCCATTATATAAAACTGTAATAAAACATAAAATTCAATAACAAGAAAATGAAAAGAAAGCTTAGGATTGAAAATCAAAGCTGCAATTGAAATCCCAAACGTCTTCCAAACTTATCCTTTGAGTCGCCAAGTTAAAGATCAAAATCTTGAAATTATGTCTTTAATTCTTGAATCCAAGAAACTAAATTGCAGAAATCTTGAAACTTTACTAACTAACGAAATGTATAAAAGTTGAAAAACGTGTTTATCTAATCTAACCTAATTAATCTAATCCTAACCTAACTAATCTATAGCTAATCTATCTAAGAATTTCTAAATATCTAATTCTATCTAAGCATGTCTTAGCATGTTTCCAATAGTTGCCAAAAGACCCCTTTTATAGAGGTGAAAAATACAAGAAAACCAAGTTGAAATTGGAATAAAATACAAGAAATCGAGTATGTTTTGGGATCAACTGCCCCTTGCCAGAATACCCTACCGTCGACGGTAGGTCGAGGCCTACCATCTGTGGTAGGTCTCTGTTTCCAATGCCCCTTTGTGCTACACAACCTACCGGCAATGGTAGGTCAGCCTACCTCACACGGTAGGTTAGATGATTTGTTGCTGACGGTTCTGTCTTCGTCGTTTTCACTATGTTCTCATCGTTTTCACTTCCGAAGGGCACCTAAGATAAGAATAAGATGTATTAAGCTAAAATATATACTTTTATATATTAAAAACACCAAAAATGATGAAATTAACATATAGAAAATATATAGAAATATGAACTTATCAAATACCCCCACACTTATCCGTTGCTTGCCCTCAAGCAACAAAACTAAACAGGCAAAACGAAGGGTTTAAAAATTTTATTCTATGAAAATGACAGAAGACAAAATACAAATAGTTAAGATCTAAAAAACGATTACAGGCATTGGTAGTGGAAAATCAAAACAAACTCATCAAAAACAAAAACTTTTTAAACTTAGAAAAAATAAAAATAAAATCACTTCAATAAATTGTTTCACTATCCAACTCCAAAGATAATTCGAAAATAGACAAATGACAAAATCACTAAGTCCATCATAAGTTACTAAAAAATCATTACCGATCAAAGGTGTGTAAATGTGATTTTGCTCACGCTGTTCTTCATAGGATAAAATAAATATTTTCAAATACAATGCTCACAACTCATACTTTTTCTATTACTTATCCACTCTTAAGTCTATTTTAGGTCGATCCCGAATTAGGTAAGACTTTTTGGCTTGTAACATTAAGCTGGAGACATAAGTAGGTTACAGACGAAGGTAAAAAGAGACAAAAACAAATGAGGTAGAGCTAATGCAACCGAAAGAAAAAGATAAAAAATAAACGAACCACTTTCTAGCCATCGTTTTCACTCTTCTCACTCACCCTTGCACAACTTACGTCATTCTTCTTTGGTGCACAACCCATTTAACAACATACTTTCTCAAGAATTTATCAAGAATAACCAAAAATAAGAGAGAGATGCTTGATTTTTCAAGATTTTACTATAAAATAAAGGCTTATATTTTTTCTTTGTTTTCTGCTATTTTTTCATTTTTTTTTTGCTTTTTCTCTTCTTTTTCTATTTTTTTCTTTTCAAGCATCAATATTTTCTTTCTTTCTCTCTTTTTCAATAGCCGAAGGCACTGAACATATGAACTTATTCATAATACCCTTTCTTTTTATGATAGGGTTTTTCTTTCTTTGTTTCTTTCTTCACCCTATTCCCCCCATACTTATCCATTTCTTTCTTCACCCTATTCCCCCATACTTATCCATTTCCCACACTCAAAAAGGCTTAAAGAGATATAAAAATATTTAGCTCCATGAATTGAGGTTTTATATAGTGAGGTTAAAAGAACAAAGAAAAGAAGGGAGTATAACCCTTGGCATGAAAGCGCAGAAAGGGAACTAGGGATTGATTTCATTTAGGATATGATAAGAAAGGCACAATCGGTTCAAAGAAGGCCTAAGACCATCATCTCTGGGACTATCCTAGACTAGACTTCTCTGCTTTTAAAGATAGAAAAATCATAGAATTGCTGGCAAAGTTAAAAAATTATTATCATAATGCTAATTACCCAAGATTCCTAAACTACTATTACTTAACCAACATTCACAAGTGTATAAAAACCATTGATCATGTAAGAAATTTAGTGAATATGATTTTCAAAGTAATTAAGTAATGCGTCTTTTTTGAAAAACCTAAAGAGTTTTATAATTTAATACTTTACCAAAGGTGATAAAAATATAAAATATTTTTGGATTTTTATAAGTAAAGCAAAAGAAAAGGAAATAAAAATATTTTTGAAATTTTAAATTTTCTAATTTTTCCGAATAAGAGACAAACAAAAAAAACTTGAAAGAACGAAAAACAAAAAGAAAAAGAATGAGACTAACAAAAAAAAACTTAAAAGAATGAAAATATCCCTAATACTTTAAATCACATTGTCCTCAATGTGGGGGTTAGACTAAAGGCAACACAAAAACAAACACATACATGGGAAGCAATCTTGCATATATAAAGCAATAAAAGCATATCGGGAAGCCATCCCCACACAAAAATAAGATAAGAAAAGAAAAAAAAATAAAGAAATACACGAAAGCAAGAAATTTAAAAGGAACAGAAATAAAACAAAAGAAAAGAAAATAAATCTATCCCTAATTATCTACTAGCTACTCCTAACTGCTCTCCCAACCCTAATGCCAGAATTAACTATTTATAGGGGAGAAATTACATCAACACTGAGTCAAAATCGGACTAAAACTACTCCAGTTAGAACCTACCGTGCACGGTTGGTTGGGCCCTACCGTCCGCGATAGTGTTTTGCCCAAAAAATTCTTCTCGACGTTGGGGCCTACCATCGACGGTAAGGGTAGCCTACCGTTACCGGTAGCTTTCTATCTTGTAATCACTTGTGGCTTTGACCTATCATTAGTAGTAGATTGGCCTACCTCAGGCGGCAGGTCTGCTTCATTGATGCTGTGGGCTCCGTTTTCGTTTCCTTTCATCATTTTCTCTTTTTAAAAGCATCTAAGACAAGAATAAGGGTATTAATTTAAAATATGCATTTTTACTTATTAAAAACATTGTAAAATGATGGAAATAACATATATAAATATAGACAATTATGCACATATCATCTCTCCACTAATCTCTCTTTTTCTTCCACTCTTTCTTTTTCTTTATTTTCAATACTCTTTCCATTCATGATACGACAAAGTTCCTCTTTGGATGTCTCTTCCACAAAATGAATTACAATACTTTCTTCAACTACCTCTTGAGCTTGTGAAAGCTCATTTACTTTTGAAAATTCTTCAATCATTGATGGTTTCAAGGTTTTTCTACCTTTGCAATTCCTTCAGGTGTCATGGAAAGTTTTTCCTCCACACATTTTAGCCTTTACAATGTTCTTTTCCTTTCTCTCTTGGTCAAATATTCTTATCCTTTCTTCCAACTTCTTTTGCTCTTCATAACTTTCGTGAGGCATCAAAGAATTTAGAATGCATCTCTTGCCATCTTTGGTAAAGTTGCAAGAACTCTTGTCCCCATTGTATATATCTTTCCTATCATTTATCCAAGGACTTCCAAACAATAAATAACCTGCTTGTATGGGTGCTACCTCACATAACACATCATCTTTATATATTCCTTTAGAAATAGACACCCACATTACTTAGTGATTTTGATCTCATCATTATCATTTGACCAATAGCATATGTAAGTCTTAGGATATTCAAGAAAAGGCAAATTCAACTTTTCCACAAGGTAAATACTAGCCACACTAGCACGACTACTACCATCAGCAACAAGATTAACAACTTTCTCTTTCACATGGCATTTGAGAAGGACGACATACGTACTTTCATTCTTCCTCCCATAGACATTTTCATCTTATAAGCTCTCAAAGTAAACTTCTCCACCATAACTATGATGATACTTTTGATAACAATCATAAGGACTATGCTCATAATTATTATGTCTAGTATTAACTCTTCCATAGCCCATATAATCATCATAAGAAGTATGCTCAAAAGATTTAGCATAAGAAGAGAAGTTACCAACTCCATTATGTCTTTTAGAAATGAAGTTTTCATTTCTATGGTTGTTCCCACCATAAGCATTGAATCCATTGTCACCACCATGATGGAAATTATGCATATTCCGTACAAGCTTAGATTGATAATCCTCTTGTTTGCTCTTTGCTTCCATCTTTTTCCAGGATGGATTAGACCAATTGTTTTCCATTTATTTATTGTTTTAAACCTACACAAAAAGGTTAGAAAACAAGAAAAATACCTCACCATCACTCTCTAAGTGTTTACACTCTTTGATGATCACTCAATTCACTCGTGTTTAGCATTCTTTATGGCTTTTATCAAGGTAGCTCACCCTCTTGCCTTTTCCAAACACTCAACACTCAAGTCTCTATAAGATTCTTCAACCTATTAACCAACTCAAACCAAGAGCAACAATCCCAAGAAAGTAAATCAATTAATGTACTTAGTTGGATATAAGTGTTCAAAGAGGCAAAGTTTCAAACACTTGAGGTGTAAGAATTTTGGAGAATGTAATCTATAGAAAAGAGCCAATAAACTTAAGTTATCATAAAAAAATATTAGGAACACATAAGGAAATAATTAGAAGTAAAAAACAAAGCAATTCAAAACAATTAGGCTAAACAAAGAACACAAGAGTACTAAAATAAATTTTCCAGGAAATAGGGGATAATGACACCCTGTCACTAAAACGATGATAACTGGCAAAATAAACATCCAAATCAGATGAAACCAACTCACTAAGATTTCTCACTCGACGATATGCAAAAATTTCATTCGAATTGAGTATTATAACATAAGATATGCTCAGACTATTCCACACTTTTTTTAGTGGCAATTCTGAAACACTTTTCACAATTCAATCAAATTGAGCAATCAATTTTACTCCAAATTAAGTAAAACTTATTTCACTTGAATCCTAACTCAAAGGAGGACATATTTATTACAAATCATCAACAAATTCTCACATAATGGGCATTCATGCCCAAGAAACAAGCCAGCAAGAAAGGTCCCCATCCAACAAGAAAGGTAAAGCCTTTCTAGAGGAGGATGAATCTCTTTAATAATCCAGCTCTCGAACGTCTTTCGACTTGGGGAAATCCATTTTGATGTAATCATTCTTAGTGGTCCAATCTTGTACCACTCCGGTCCTAATCATCAATCAAATATAAGGAAAGTATAGAATCCACGAATAAAATACCGGCAGCCGTACCTAGCCAAGGAAAATGACTCGTGTTTCATTCAAAATTTCAATTTATTTTCGGATTGATTTTTCTATACTTAATATTGCCTGATATTCATGAAATTTTGGTTGATCATCAAGTACTTCTTTTTTTGTTTTTTTTAAGCGAATTTAAACAACTTACAACTCAAATTGATCTTCATTTGGAGGTTGCTCTGATACTACTTTGATGTAGTTCCTCTTTTGATTGTAGATTGGATTCCACACCTTCCCAAGATCACCTCCTTTGATGAAGAACCTCTATTGAGGAGTTTGTAATTTCAACACTCCAATGGAAAACCTATGAGTATCTAGGCATGATAAACCTAATATTGAGAGGCAAAACTCTTCCCTATTTGATTGGAAGAACCTTGAGGAAACTAAGGCTTTAAAACCCCAACTACACAAACTAGAATACCTAGGATTAATTGAATCTAAGAACAAGAACAATTAAAGAAATGAATTGGATGAGCAATTGATTCCATGGATTCCACAATCTAAGGCAAACAATTGTTCACAAAACTAAGGACATTAATCCTTAGCAAGCTAACTAAGAAGGGTGAAGAACCCTAGAGACAATTGGAGAATCCTCTCTCAAATTTCAGCAAAATTTCATCAAACTTAGTTATAGATGAGCTTAAAATTGGGTATTTACAGGCTAAGGTCTAAACCTAATGTAGCTAGTTATTAATGGCTTCAAAATACCCATTAAGCCTGTGATTAAAAGCTGGAAAACAAGTTCAAACAATAAAATCTGGTCAAAAGATTACAAAAGTCATTTCCTTCCCAAACCTACTGGCGACAGTAGAGGGCAACCTATCGAACATGATAGGGTGTTGTCCTCAAAGTCTAGCTCGACCAGAAGCCTCTCAGGGACGATAGGGGCAGGGTCTACCGTCGACAGTAGGTCCAAGAATTCCCAAAACTTAGTCATTTTTCACATCCAAGTTAGTCCCTTGAATAATCTTAGTTTATGGAATAGATTTTGAGCAACTTGGAGACTTGACCTTTATCTTCAAAACCTTCAAGCTTGTTCCTCAAAGCATTTTTCCATGTAAACAACTGTGCCATTATCCATATTTCCATCGTTATCTTTGATCTTCTTCGAACTTGCACTAGAATGGTCCATGTAATAAATCTTTAGCATCTTGGCTTTTCCGATCTACATCATGAACATGGGAAATCTAACCAAAATATATCTTGTTAAATTCTCCCACACTTAGACAATCCTTGTCCTCAACCTTTCAAAAGTTTGAATGATCAATTTCCATATCATCCTCTCTTTCATCCAACTCATTCATTTATGCTTCAAACTACTATGCTTTATAAATTCAAATTAAACACAAGCAAAGAAGAAGCATTGTATAGAGTAAATTTTTATCAAGCACACATATAAAAAACTACTCTAACAATCTTTCTTAAATCAAAATGCAATAGGACTTAATCTTACAAAATCCTCACATGTACGCTCAAATAGTGTTTAAGGCGTCACACCTCTCAAGTCATAATATAGAAAGACTTTTACCATAACCTTGCAAAGATATCACATCTCCACTGCTACAAATATGACTTGAATGCAAAAATCTAAGGGACTTTTGGATAAATGGGAATAACTTTAAGTGATGGCAATTTGGTTAAGAATAGATGAAGGATGAAGGACTTATATGTCAATAGAAAACTAACCATGAATTCTTCTTTACCCAATACTCTAATCTCTTTTTTCTCTCTTCTTCATCTTCTTCTCTTCTTTTCTTTTTCCCTTTTTTCAACTTTCTTTTCCTTTTTTTAATTTGTTTTTTCCTTTTATTTTCCTTTTTTTTCCTTTTGAGACAGAAGAAAATAAAAACTTAATACTTGCAGAACTTCTTTAACATCTTCCACCATTTCTTCAAAATAGCTCAATACACATGAATAAAATTCCTCATCTTAGGAGATCCAATACAGGCAAAATAGAAATATGAGAGGTAGTCATGTTATTCTTTTAATGAATTTGAGATGGTTAATGATCAAAGGACAAGACACAAGGCTCAAAAGGCTACTAAGGGACAAAATAAAAGAATGGTTTCAATAATGAAGTTTAGCCTAAGTGTCCTTTTTATCTTAAAGCATCCAAGTCAGATAATGTGATCTCAACATGTACAGCAAAGCAAGTTCTAGAAACATCAATCTACATTAACAATCACACGATCAATGAAGAAAAATGAGCAATGCAATGAATGCTCTTATGCTCAAAATTTCACTTGGATGGTTATCAAGTCCCACATATTTGTCATTCAAATTAATCACAAAAAATAATCCAGACTATGTGAAATGTAAAGACTGAACAACTATTTATGCTAACTCCCCACTTTAGTTTAATTCAATTCTATGATTCATAATATTCAAATCATCAAACAAATGAGTAGCCTTAGAATCAAGAATTTTGAGAAAAACTCAAGTACACTTGAAAACCATCAAAATTCAAGAAAAATTTTTCAAGAAAATCCAAGATTTCCAAACACTTCCATACACTTAAAGTTTACATTGTCCTTGATGTATCAAAACGATACTCAATAAATGAAATAAAGAAAAACTTCCCTATAAAAATAAATTGAGTATGAAATGACACATTCACGTGTATGATGGTGATGGTAATATCTCAATCAATTAATGAGGATTGATTGTTTCTCTTTGTTGTTCTTGTCCTCATTCTTAATCTTGAGTGCTTTCAGTTCAAAATTTTCCAGAAGCTCTCTCTAAATAAGCGATGGGCACGTCTCATTCTGTGATTGCTTAATGATAGAACCCACAAACTAAATAAAGAGAAATACTTCAACAAGAAGTAAATTAAATTAAAATCAAACATCAACGAATAAAATAAATATGAAAAAAAATGATAAGGAAAAAGAATATTGGGTTGCCTCCCAAAAGCGTCTTTCTTTATTGTCTTTGGCTAGACATTCCATGAGTCACACGTTATTGTAGTGGGATCGATCCTTCTTCCATATCTTGAGTAGGATGTTGCATGTTTAGAAACATCTCTGATAAAGCACCTATAGAAATCTGCAAACTTCTCAATCACGTGGTCAATAAATAGGAGGTGGAAGTGGTCTTTCCTTTTGACTTCATTAAATTTCTTAAAACCACCACACATTCTCCATCCATTGTTAACTCTAATAAGAAGTAATTCATTTTTCTCATTTGGAACAACTAAAAGAGCAGTAAAATTCTTTGAAAACGTATGCTCAGGACTTACCAATTGAATTTTTGAAAGTGGATGTACAATTCTTTGATCTAAAAATTATAAGGTTTCTTTCTTGACAAACTTTTCAAGCAATATAAAAGAATTGACGTACCAATTTAATCCTTCCTCTTCATGAAAAATTAACAAATTATCCTTAAGAGTGGCCAGCTCCATCCACGTTCTTTGTGCATCCATTTCTTGCTCCTAGAGGAAAATTTTCTTCTTCAAAGGTCTATCCTTCTTAGCCAAGGTTCTAGGTCCATTAAACCCTTGGGTCAGGTTGCAAACACCATCATTTCTGGAACACTAAAATGGAAAACATTCACCCATATTCCTCTCATTTTTCTCCATTTCTCTCCTTTTAGATGAGAATGCAACCATTACGAAAAATTTCATGAGACCTCCTGCTGCTCCTTCCTCGTCTCCTCCTTGATCAGATGGAGCAACACAGCAGGCTCTCCTTTAGCAGACGCAAGAAATGTTTACCCCTCGGAAAGATTTTTGTTCCCAGTAACAGTTCCGGCTATCGCAACAACAACATCTAACGAAGTCTCAATTCGGCAGCTCTACCCTATCTTTGCAGAGCTAAAAAAGTTCTAACCTTCTGCATCGCCTTTTCTGGAGGTGGTTGGGCTTTCAATTGATGTTTGCATCGGAGACACTGTCAACGAAGTTTCGTATCTATAAGAGGTCCCCCTAAACTTAGTTGATGGGGCTTCTCAATGATTGGACTACACCAACAGCAATAAGTTTGACCATAGACTTGGACCCATCAAGGACCAGAGATTGATTCTCCATCAGAGTACAAATCCCTTGAGTCTTACTCTGAGTCTGAGGATGAGAACAGTGACGGAAGTTAAGTCATGGAACTAGAGGAACTCTCAGCAGTCAATGGAGATAGGGAATCGATAGTGGAGAGGAGAGGTAGGAGAACCAAGTCAAAGAAGGCCAAGTTCAAGAGTTCTTTACTTTTGGCTATATCAACTACCCCTAAAACTCCTGCTTATGAGCTAAAAAACGCTTCCTCTTCTGATAATCCTGGCATTCTAAGTCACCAGGGAAAAACTCTACATAGATTCAGCCCCAAATGCATAGGGGAGGGAATATTGGACTCATGTAAGTCCCAGTGTAAGAATTAACCAGCATCAAATTATTCCACAAGAATGGTGTCCCTGCGAACTACCGGGGAAGAGACTCCAACCACCTATACCATTTTTGATGAAGATACTCGCTTTGAATATTAGAGGTGCATTACATTTGGATTTCTTGGAATACATCCTCACTCTCATCGACATACATTAACCAAGGCTACTCATTTGGCTGGAGCTATAGTTGGAGGGTAAAGAGCTATAGAAATATGCAACTGTTGTGCGGTTACTATCCTATTAAAATTCTATTATTAGGCAAGCATACCTATAGATATAATATGGCAAGGAAAGTCCCCGGTCTCGGGGCGGCCAAGCACTAGTACTAACTATATCTCATCTGTTTAATTGAATAAAACGTTGGAAAAGATGTTTTAAACTAAGAAATTATTCAACTAAGAAGTTAACTAAAATTTTTAAAACAAATTTGGAAAAGAGCGGTTAAATAGTAGAATCCCTCTAGAACCGTAAGTTAATTTTAATTAGAAAATCGTTGTAATTAATTATTAAAACCCGTTAGTAGGATCTCACTCAAATGTCAGATAATCTCTATTCCTAGATGAAAACCCTCCTATTCAACTTAATCATTTAGAGAAGAATTCCTTCTCATTCTAGCCTGAATATGAACAGGTTATGGATTATAGTGATTTTAGTGATCTAAAAACAATAATTAGTATTCCTACTCAATTACCAATTCCTATTATGCAATTAAGTCCTAGATTAACCTTCCTTTGTCAAAGTACAATTAACCTTTCAAAATAACCAATTTCTAGAAAATCGATAAACAAACACAACAATTGAATAACAACCAAACAAGAATTAAATAATCAATATAAGAAATTCATATAAAACTTAACCAAGAATTCTAGGGTTAATCCCCATTCAAACACAAGAATAATTAGCAGCTAATCATAATTCTAAAACATAAATTCATTTACAAATTTATGAAATAAAAAGAGTTTAAGGGAGCTTAGGGTAAGTCTTGAAGATTCTGCAGTTCCACTGAACGTCCGAGCTCGTCTCTCGAGTCGACCGAAGAACTCTCAAAATTCGAGTCTTCAAAGTCTTCTTACAAAATATGGAATTGAATTTAAAAACCTAGATCCCCAATAATCTAGGTATTGAAGAGTATAAATAGATAGTTTTGCTACTAAAATCGCCCTAATCCTTTCCTTAAAAAGTTTGGAATCAAATTACAAAAGGGAAAGGAATGAGAACCTAAAATGATAACATGAAAAATCGCGTTTTAGCCCTTTCTGACGAATTTCGGGATCTGTAAAGCCAGCTTTCCCAATCCGAAAAGCTTCTACCCAAAACATCTTGAATCATATAGATTGGGGTTGTATATCTATTTTTATAATTATTGTACTGAAAGGTGTCAAACTGGAATGTCATGTGAGAAAGCAAATATTTGCATAATACTTTGGATAATGAAATAAACTTCGGTTTAGACAAATTTTAGCGTTCTGGAAACCTCATGAAATACTCTACAATCTCTAAGAAGGATGCTTCTTCAATTAAGGTCAATAAGAAGGTCAAAAACCCAGCAGAAACTGCATTGCTTGGCCATGGACACTGTTTTGGGCAGATTGTTATTTCTTCTCCTTGTTTTCGCTCCAAAGGCCTTTGTTTTGATTTATTTTCAATATATCTTCATTCCAAAGGTACCTATAATAATAAGAGAATAAACAGAGTTCGATTAGTCCATTTTATAAGTAATTAAACTAAAAAATCGATAAAACAATAATGCTCAAAGAGGGTAAAAATAGATATATCAAACTCCCCGAAACTTTGAGACAAGGGCTAAAAGAAACAAAGCTAAAACAGAAAACAAAAACAAACTAACTAGCCACTTTTGTAGGAGTCACGATTTCACTTAGCATTTGCAACAAGCCATTTACACCCCTAAGTTACCAAAGAGGACCAGTAAGGTCTCGTGAGGGTTTGCAGACGATATACCAACAAAATCACACAAAACAAACACTAAAAATTTATAAAACAAACTTCAAAACAACTTGAACTATTAAAAAAAAAAAGGCATGCCACCTTCAAAACACAACCAAGAGGTACAAAAACTGCTAAAACTCATCAAGACACAATTCAAAAGTTAACTAATGCGTCCAATATTCCGTGGTATCACATGAGAATCAATGATGTGTGTGTGCATTACTATGTTTAGTTTCGAAAATATGCAAAAAGAATTTCAAGAAATTAACTCTATGAGTCACTTTATCAAGCTATACTCTATATGCTTGACTTTTCCAACACCCTTCTACTCCAAATTCTAGCTAAAGTCACTCCCGAATTAGGTAGGACTTTCAAGCTTGTAACATTAGGCTAGAGACATAAGTGGCTATCAAACAGAGGTAAAGGAAAAACAAGAAGAATGAGAAAACGAGCTAATTCAACCGAAAGGAAAACAACTCGATTAACTACAACCTTTAAGCCGTTTTCACAGAATTCTCATAAAACACTATACCTTTCATTTAACTCACGTACAACCCCATAAACTTTATAACTCATCAATCACTCAAAAATCAAGTATATATATGAGAAGGAAATAAGGGATATCGAGAGATAAAAGGCTAATAAAATCTTCCTTTTAACTCATACTTTCTCTTTTTTTCTTTTTTTTCTTTCTTTTCATTTTCTTTTCTCCTTTCACTATTTTTTTCATCTTCCTCATTTTTTTTCCTTTATGTTTCAACAAAATGATTGAAAGAATATAAGCTTTCTCACATTTTTTCTTATTTAACATATTATTCCTTTGAGACTTTTCCTTCTCGTTTGATTTCTTTCTCACATAAATTTCCCAAAATACTCTTTCTCTCATAATTTTCTTTTCTCACTCTTTTTCTCCCACACTTATTTGTGATGCTCACTCAAACCGACTTAAAGGTGTAGAATTATTAGCTCATTGATTGAGGGTTTTATGTTTAAATGTAAGTTTGAAGACAAAGAAAAGAAGGGAACGAATCCCTTAGGCATGAAGTTCAAAAATGGTTACTAAGGATTAAATGTTAAAAGAGTAGGCAAGAAAGGCTCGAACAGATCGAAGAAGGCCTTAGACCATTATCCCCGGGATTAACAAAAACTAGACTTTTTGTCTCAAGGTGTGGAAAGAAAAGTTCTAGACTAATGCTCAAAAGTAAATCAAATGGATAATTTTCCAAGATTTTCAAAGCATTCTTTTACCTCATAAACATAAGTATTGTGCAGAAATGCCATTAATTCACAAGGTATAAACAAAAGAAGGGTGTTAAGTTAAACCAAAGATCATGTCTATTCCAAGATTTCAAAAAGTTAATGCACTTCTGTTCTATGCCTTCTAGTGACAAAAAAAGAAAAAGGAAAATCTTTTTAGATGTTTTCAAGAATGATAAAAAAAGATTATTTAGTAACAAACTTTTTTTTTTGAATTTTACAACATGTTTTTGGAGTTTTTTGGAAATTTTCAACTTTTCTTTCACTTTTTGTAAAAATAAACAATAAAAACAATTTAAGAAAGTAAACAACTAAACACTACCTCACACTTAAAACCACATTATCCCAATGTGAGGGTAAATAAAACTAAGATAATAAAATAAAAACAAAAAGAATAAAGAACACAAGCATGGACCAATGGGAGCAACAAATAAAAAAATGGATAAAAGAATTACTCAACAGGACTACTAGTGCAACTAAAAAAATAATAACAAATTAAAAAAACTAATAAGGTCAAAGTATAAAACGAAATAAGATGTTTTAAAGAAAAAAATTTATACAATAAAGGTACAAAAAATTATAAAAAATGAACAGAAACAAAAATAGGAAAAAAGTTTAAAGCAGTAAATAAATAGTATTCCTAATTTACCAACCCGGTAATGGTGCCAAAAACCTATTGTGTGGTTACTATCCTATTAAAATTTCACTTTTAGGCAAGTGTACCTATCGGTGTAATATAGCAAGGAAAGTCCCCAGATTGTCGAACTCTTGGGACGGCTAAGCACTAGTACTAACTACGTCTCTACTGTTTAACTAAATAAAATATTCGAAAAGATCTTTTAAACTAAGAAAGCAATTAAAGGTTTTAAAACAAATTTGGAAAAGAGTGGTTAAATGGTAAATCCCCCTAGAACCGTAAGTTAATTTTAATTAGAAAATCGTTGTAATTAATTATCAAAACCCGTTGGTTGGACCTCACGCAAACCTCAGATAATCCCTATTCCTAATTGAAGACCCTCCTATTCAACTTAACTGTTTAGAGAGGAATTCCTTCTCACTCTACTATCCTATTAAAATTTCACTTTTATTCTTTCACTTTCCTCAGCTTATTATTGCTCTTATTATGAGCTGCATCTGTGGAGCACGTTTTGTTATTCTTGTCAATGGTACCCTGACTAATTGGATCATTCGGTCTCAAGAGATCCGGTAAGGGGATCCCCTTTCCCCTTACATCTTTATTCTTTCTATAGAATACCTTTCTTGAGTATTTCAATATCGGTGGAAAGCAAGCGTAGGAAATCCCTTTCCCTTGGTAAGGAAGGCCCAACTATACCACAAACTTTGTTTGCGGATGATATTATGCATTTTAGCATAACTGATTTAGGGACTGTCAATGAGATGAGGAGTGCGCTAGATGATTTTTGCTCTAAATCTCGGCAGACCATCAGGTTTCACAAATAAAAAATTTTTATCTCAACCAATCTCTCTCCACAACAATCTTAAGCCATTTCAAATACTCTCCAATCCTTCTCACCAACAATCTTGGCAAGTACTTGGGCTTTCCTATTGCCCATACTCCCTTGAGAAAAGTTGATTTCCTCTTCATTTTGGAAAAAGTGCACGTAATCTTGGTGGGTGGAGAGAAAATTTGTTATCTTTAGCATGAAGAAAAACCATTATACAATCAGCCTCACAACTAATTCTCACATATTATAGCCAATATGCACCTATTCCTAAATCCATTTGTCATGCTATTGATCGGGAACATTGACACTTTTTATGGGGCAGATCAGCTGACAAAAAATAAAATCAATTTGGTGGCATGGGATCAAGGCACCAAACCAAAGACTCTTGGCAGGCTTGGTTTATGCAAGGCTTCTCATATTAACAAAGTTGGTTTAGCTAAACTCAATTGGTGGCTTTTTCGAGATAAACATTCGCGTTGAGCCACTGTTCTCAATAAGAAATATGTGGATAATCATTCATCTTCAACTCTAAAACCATTCTCTTTGAAAACCAACTCTAAAGGTTCGTTTAACCTTAAGGGCTTGAAAGTGGGAAACATCTGATTAACTGATCTATTCGGTGGATCCCAGGAGATGGGAATACTATACTTGTATGGATAGGTAACTGCATGGGTCTCGGTCCTCTGTGAAATATTATTCACAGACCCCTTAACTATCAAGAGCATGAGCTGCGCTATCTCATATTTTAGGCCAAGGGAGTTGGGATGTAACGCCTTACTCGGTAAGCACCTTACATGACTCTAAAAGTGCAATCATCACGTACATAGAGTTTGAGGTCTAACATGGTGGCGTTTATTAATATCTTTTAGTGGATCTTTTTAGTATGCTTAGCATGCACATTTTAGGGAATTGAACACTAGGCATTATCGTGTAAGGTTTAAATTGGTAAATTTAAGAAAAAGAATCTCTTAAAGAGTGCCATTACGACCCAAACATAATTACTATGGGACAGTATTACATATATGAGACATTTTTGTTTTTTGGGAATATTATTAGTAGTATTATTATTTTTTGTAATTGTTATGATCAGTTTGTTGGAGTAGTGTTGTTAAAAGAAAAAAGGAGAAGCCATTTTTTTCCCACTTCTACATGCTCTCCACTTGTCAAACCCCCACCATTCCTTAATCCCTATATATATGTAAAGAGTTGCAGAAATTTAGATTTTTTTTTCTCCTCTTCATTCCAACATATCCCAAGGGAGTCTAGGTAAGTTTTTTTTTTCTTTTTTTTTTTGTTTTGCTTTATTTTCCTTTTTTTTAGTTGGCTTTTGTTTTAGTTAATTTTTACATATCTTGTAGTTAAAATTAGTTAGTTAGAGTTAGTTTTTATTTCTTTAGTTAGCTTATATATGGTGTATGGATAAATGAATGATAATAGTTAAGATCTTTTCTTTTTTTCTTGGTTTTTATTTTCTATTTGTTTTATAAGTCATAGAGTATGATTATGGGTTCTTAAAATGAAATATTTAGGTTTTGATGGGTTTAGGATTTCATTATGTTAATTTTAGTCGCTTTGGTTCACTTTATTTATTTCTAATTATTTTTTTAAAAAAAAGTTCCTTAGTAATTTTCTCAAATATTTAAATGATTTAAAGGGATTTTATTATATATTTAAGTTGTGAGTTTAATGCCTATCTTTATATATATGTATATATATTAAGAAATTTAGGCGTTTTGGGTAAGTGTAGAAATTAAAAATTCTTGAGATTATAAGATTTTAGGTTTTCCTTTGGGGTTAGTAAATGTGTATATGTATCATACGATCATAAGGAGATAATTATAACCATATTCGTTGGCGAATAGAGATGTGGTGATTTTTAATTAAGTACTTATATTACCCTATTTATAGGATCATAGCATCAGGTCTGCACTCATGTGAGTCCACAAATCCCGCCTAAAATTTTACAAGTGGTGCTGGAGATGTATATAATTTTTTTTTTTTTTTATATGGCGAAGCATTTCATAAAATGTCTACCGCTTTTTGGACAATATAACATGGTGTTATTTTTAGATTAGAGATATTCTCCAGAATATGTTTAACTTGTACCTTAAGAAATGCATAGGAGAGGTGCTCTATATAGGTGTGTTTACTTTAAGAAAAGAATGGTCATGTTTTTTCTGAAGAAAAGTTATTGTTACTACAAGTTGAATATATTTTAGTATTGTTTAGTTCTATGATAGGACTTAGTAGATGTGAAGTTGACATATTTATAAAAATTGCATATGCATATTTTGACTGGTGGATGGAAATTTTGTTATTCTAAGACGGTTATAACTTGAATGTATGTAAACGACCGAGTGAGTGGCCTTTTGATTTTGTAAATGAATATGGAAACTCCATCCGACCAAGGATGAAATATTTTGACTGGATTGTATGTATTCGGAAGCGTCAAAGGATTGCATTGGACGTGGTTATTCCCCCTTACTAAGGCCTCTTCCAAAGACGTGGACGGTTAAAAACTCTTGAGGATGGATCCACTTGAGAGAGGGCATAATCAATATCGTATCAGATATTGCATCATGGTCTGCGGTGGGATGGCCGCCTTGTGGAGAGTCAGGACCTAGTAGGTGCCCCAAGATCTGTAGCCTGGTTTTAATTGATTGGAGAGTGCAGTGGTTATGGTACCGAACGCTCATAAAGTGTTTGGCTGGTACTGACTATGGGATGCCGGAACTTATTTCCAATGACCTTGTTATGGGTTCCAGATTCTGTCCTTGGCGCCCGACTTTTGCATGGCATGAATTTCGAATTCGGGGTATAGAAACTACACTGATGTGTCTTGATTCGCTTAGATTCCCAATTGCATTCAAACCCCTCATATAGGCTCAAGTGTCAGCATTTTTAAACAGCCAAAAAAATGCTTTCTTATAACACTGCACGAACTATTTTGTAAAATTACATAATTAATTTTAAGAAAAACAAGAAAGCACAACACACACAATGGACTCACTAAGTTTTTGCAGTCACATCTTGAAATGTCATGTTTTTTCCAAATGACTCAAGATGAGAGATGGTATAGTAAGTCGGTAGAGTATTTTGCACGTAGTCTTAAGGTCGGGACATGCTGTGTATAGTCGTTTTGAGAAGGTATTTTACTTTTCATGCTCGACCAGTTTGAAATGTCTTTTTGTGATTTTAGTTTTGTAAAGTATTTCCTGTATTAGAGATGTTATAAGAAGTTTTCCTAAATCTTATGTAGTGGTCATCCTTTCTGTTTTCAGCTTTTTTTCTGCTGCGTATATGTATGTATTTCTAAGTGTTATTCAGGTTTTTTCTTTAGCTTAGAGGCTTGTAGTTTAGTACTGTGAGACACGCTGATACCTTACTTAGCCGCAGTTAACCTAGCGGAGGGACTGGGGGTATCACAGGTGGTACAAGAGCTTGTAGGTTCGATACTAAGTTCGAATCATTGGATCCTAGGCGAGCTATAAGATTCAATCACTTAAACCTTAATTTTAACCATGAGATTCTATTGCTAGTGCTGACACTAAGATTTTGTATTGTAAGTGTAAGATGGCACATCATTCACATAGGTGGGTATACCATTAGGGCATGCTCGTGCAAGGGTCCGACAGGGCTGCATCGTCATCATCCTATTCCCTTAGAGAGGTTATCCCAAAGAGAGTCCCGATTCCGGTAGTTGATCGTTTTGAAAGTGGGTCTGTAGAGGGACCAGCAGTGCAGGAGGTAGAGTTTGGGGTGGAGATAAAGGAGGACCCTAACAAGCCCAAGACAGATTCTGAGATAGTAGTAGACCCAGAGGGAGTGGCACTAGCTGAGACGGAGAGGAGAGACACTCCTATAGCTGATGGTCCCCCGTTAGTTGCATCATCTACTCCTATTTTTGTTATGGAGTCAGTATCCTCTTTCCCATTGTTACCACCATTGGACGAGTCTGGGGGACAGTATTTCTATGGATACTATATGTGGCATGAGCAGGGACTTGAGGATGTGGGTCGGAACTTCATGGAGCTGAAGAGTGAGATTGCACAGGCGTATAGTTTATTTTACTCAGCATGTCAGGCTCGACGGCAGGAGACAGCAAGGGCTGATATATTGGAGATCGAGCTAGCTCGGATGCGAAAGGTGCATGCAGCGAAAGAGAGAGAGAGAGAGAGAGAGAGAGAGGGAGAGAGAGAGAGAGAGAAAGAGAGAGAAAGAGAGAAATCGTTGAGCTGATGGAGGAGCGATATTGGCTTAGGGGGTTCTCTTCCCAGTTCCTCGACAACACTAGAGACTTTGCTGATAGGACTCATGTTGAGATAGAGGCCTGGCCAGGGTGTTCCAGTAGTCAGCACTACTAGACGGAGGTGGACTTTAGTTGGATTACCAAGATGTTTGTACTTTTTAGTTATTCAGATAGTCATGGTTGATGTTCTGACTAGTGCATGGTGCGGTAGGTTTGGGGTCGTAGATACGAGATCCCGAGTTCTGGTATGTATAGTAAACGGGCCATATATTTTGGGTAGTAAGACTAAGGTGGTCTATTTACATTCAGATTGTGTATGGAGGCATCACCACATGGACTAAATATCATTTTTGAGTTGTATATATATGTATGTATGCAGTTATGTTTATGTCTTCATGCTTGTATGATTTTATATTTGCTTATTATTATTATAAATGAAACTATAATGATGTATCTGCAAACTGAAAGTTTTATTAGTACTAGAACTCCTTGTCATTGCAAAGAATGTCAGGTTCACGATCTCCTAATCGAGCGGAGGAGGGCACATATGAAAATTGGCAAAATACACAATCTGAGCCAGTAAGGGAAGCCACACTTCGTCTAGAACAAACTACACATGGAGTAATTGAGAATTTTATGGTCAAGATAATGGAGTTATTGGAAACTTTAATGGCAACTAGGAGGATCGAACGAGTACCTTCCCCTAGAGCAGATGAAGCATTGGAGCGATTTTTGAAGTTTTGACCTCCAGAATTCTAGGGAGAGGTTGAACAAGAAATCAAAGCTGAATTATTTCTCGAGTAGCTTAATGACATTTATGATACCTATAAGTATGATAATGCCATGAGAGTAACATTTGCAGTCTTCAGACTTCGAGGAGTGGCAAATGATTGGTAGCTTAGAGCTTCTGAAGCTCATGCACTTAAAGATCAACCATGGACTAAAATGGTTTTCAACAGGAGTTCAAGCAGGAGTACATACCTCATTGGATTCTCGAAAAACGAGAGGACAAGCTTCAACAACTAAAGTAGGATAGCCTGAAAATTGCAAAGTATACGAAAAAATTCAATAGGTTGGCTAAGTATTGTCTAAGGTTGATAGACACTGAAGAAAACAAGACACGACAGTTTGTAAAGGGTTTAAGGGTTGAGTTGCAACGGCTTTTGGCTCCTTTACCACCAATGGGATTCATAGCAGCAGTGGAAGCTGCCACATGGATGGAGATGGCAAATCAGACAGTTATGCAAAGGAAAATTGCAAATGGCCCATCTACATTTTCATATAAACATCCTGGACAAGGACCATAGAAGCTTGGAGATTCCAGGAGGCCTCGAAGTGAACTAAGAATGGGAAATAGAAACTGTCAAAACCTCATGCCTAGAGATGTCTGCGGAGTATGCACCTATTGTGGACAAAGCGGAAAGGCTGCAGAGTTGTGTTATCAGAAATTAAGATTATGCTACCAGTGTGGAAAACCTGGACATGTTAGGGAGTAGTGCCCTGAGATGCAGTGAGCACCTCCAGAGACTTTCAAAAGAGCTGGTTGACTCCCTGCTGTGAGAGGAGTGGCAGAAGAGAGGAATAATAAACCGCAAGTGAAGGCAAAAGTTTATGCATTGGAATGACAGCCCATAGACACCGAAGCTGAGGTGGTTTAAGTACGATTCAAATCTTTTCTTAACTAGAAAAAATACTTATTGATCCTGGAGCTACGCATTCTTTTGTCAGTATGCATTTTGTAAACCATATCCCTATACCTTCTGTTGTTATGCATTATTAGTTGATCGTTGGTATTCCTATGGGCATGAGTAAAGCAATTGAGGTAAAGTACCCAGATTGTGACATCTATGTCGAGAATATGATGCTATCTGATGACCTGATTGCTTTACTATTCAAAGGGTATGATGTGATATTAGGTATAGTCTGGTTGTCCAAACATTATGCTTAGGTGCACTGCCGAGAGAAGTTGGTTAAGTTTAGCCGACTGAGTATGCCAATCCTTGAATTCCAAGGAAACAGAACGAAACGGGAGAATCCCATAATATCTGGCATGAAAGCTAGAAAGTTATTATGGAAAGGATATCAAGGATACTTAGAACTTTTACTCAACAAGCCTAAGGAAGAGGTGACGTTAGAAACAGTACCCGTAGTGAAAGAGTTTGTGGATGTTTTTCTAGAGGAGTTAACAACTTTACCCCTAAAATAGGGAGTGGAGTTTGGTGTAGATTTAGTACCCAGTGTTGAACCAATATCTCAAACCCCATATCGAATGGCATAGGAAGAGTTGAGAGAGTTGAATGAGCAACTATAGGAACTATTGCAACAAGATACATCCGTCTGAGTACATCTCTTTTAGGTGCGCCAGTTTTGTTTGTAAAGAAAGATGGGAACCTTAAGATATGTATAGATTACAGAGGGCTGAATAGTGTGTCAGTTAAGAACAAGTACCCACTTCCACTTATTGATGAGCTGATTGATCAACTTCGAGGAGCAGGATGCTATTCCAAATTAGACTTAAGACAAGGGTATTATCAGGTCAGGAAAAGAAAAAAAGATATTCTAATGACGGCTTTCAACACACGATACGAACATTATGAGTTCGTTGTTATGCCATTTGGATTGACCAATGCACCCACAACATTCATGGAGTTGATGCATAGGATTTTCTGTCCTTACTTGGATAAGTTTGTGGTGATTTTCATTGATGATATTCTTGTCTATTCACCCAACCCCATAATACATGAACAACTTCTTCAAAAGGTGTTACAAACCCTACAAGAACATCAGTTGTACGCCAAGTTCAGCAAATTTGAGTTTTGGATGAGTCAAGTAACTTTCTTGGGGCATGTTATTACTCATGAAGGGATCTCAGTAGATCCAGCAAAGATAGATACAGTGACCCATTGGGGAAAACCCAACACACTAACCGAAGTACGTAGTTTCTTGGGTATGGTAGGATACTATCGGAGATTCATAAAACTTTTCTAGAATTGCTGGACCTTTAATGCACGAAAAACCAGACCAATGAACCGAAAGACCGCCTTTCCTACGTGTGCGTGCCGTTGACTCCTCTACTTAATGGGGTATTTATTTATGAGATTTGGAGTTTCGAGGCTTTGAGAAGGTAGAAAGGAATGATATCGGGTAAACAGAATAGATGTCTCGTCTCCCAGCTGCTTGAAGTCGAAACCGCAGTTGCTAGGCCCATTAGACAGAGCTAACCAGAAAAGCAATCGAGTTTAAATGGACGAAGAAGTGTGAGAGAAGTTTCCAAGAATTAAAGTATCAAATGACTTCGGCACCAGCTTTGACATTACCCAATTCGAACTAGGAGTTATTCCTATACATAGATGCTTCAGGGAAGGGCCTAGGTGCCATGTTGATGCAAGACAGAAAGGTTGTAGCTTATATTTTGAGGAAATTGAAGGATAATGAATAGAATTATCCAACACACAATTTGGAATTAGCAGCTATTGTATTTGTGCTTAAGAAGTGGCGACACTACTTACACGTGGCCAAGTATGAGATCATTACCAGTCATAAAAATTTAAAGTACTTGTTTTCCTAAAAGGATTTAAACATGAGGTAACGTCGATGGATTGAGCTGCTGGAGGAATATCGATGCCCCATTAACTACAATCCAGAAAAAGTAAATATGGTGGTGGATGCTCTAAGTAGAAAGGCAAAGATATCAAGCTTAACATCTACCCTACAATAAGATATTAAAAGCGTCGAAAAGGATAACATGAGATTTCAGGAATTTAAGAACCATGTGGGAGCTAAGAAATTGATGGATTGCCGAACATTAAAAGCCAATGGGAGCTTGTACTTTCGAAATCACTTGTGCATATCTGATGAAACCGAACTTAAGCATAAAATACTAAAAGAGGCACACGAAAGTAAGTATACTATGCATCCTGGCAAAAATAAGACGTATAAAAATTTAAAGGAAAAATTTTGGTGGAGTGGAATGAAGAGAGAGATTGCTGAGTATGTGGTAGCTTGTCTTACGTGTCAAAGGGTTAAAGCGAAGCATAAAAAATCAACAGGACTACTACAGCTGTTAACTGTCCCGGAATGGAAATGGATCGTTTGATACTTTGTTGTTGGATTTCCCCAAACCAAGGGATATAAGAATGCTATCTGTGTGATCGTTGATCAAATAACGAAGGTGGTGCACTTTATTGCCATTAATATGACATACCTCTCGCACAACTTAGTACAAATCTATGTACAAAAGATTGTACAACTTCCTAGGGTGTCTATTAATATTGTATCATATCGAGACCTATGGTTTACTTCAAGATTTTTGCCCAAGTTTCAGTCAGCCATGGGGACCAATTTGAGTTATAGTACCATGCCACACCCCAAACCAATGGGCAGTCTGAAAGACCTATTCAGACCCTAGAGGACATGCTGAGAGCTTGCGCTTTAGATATTTCTTATGCTGAGTTTGATAATCTTGCTTGTGCTGAGTTTACTTACAATAACAGCTACCACTCCTCAATAGGGATGGCAGCATTTGAAACATTATATGGTAGGAGGTGTAGAACAACCCTGTATTAGGATGAGATTGGAGTTTGATCTCATTGGAAATAAAGGAACTTGATGCCAAAATTAGAAGAGATGCAGAAACAAGTTAAGATAATTCAAGATTAGCTTTGAACAGTTAAGAGTAGATAGAAGAGCTATGCCGACAATCGGATGAGATATTTGGAGTTTAATATGGGAGATAAAGCTTTCCTAAACTTACACGTCATCACGGGAAGCTCAGATACCCGAGAGGAAGAAATTTAAAGCCTAGATATATCATATCGTTTGAAGTCGTTGATAAAGTCGATAAAGTTTCATATCAGCTAGCCTTGCCGAGAGAGCTTATGGGTGGCGTGTTTCATGTATCCCAATTAAAGAAGTATCATCCAACACCTGATCATGTTTTAAATGATCACAAATTAAAATTAAGAGCCGATTTGTCATACAAAGAAAAACCAATTAAGATCGTGGAGCGAAACGTAAAAGAGTTATATGGGAGGTAGATTCCAATGTGTAAAGTTGTATGGAGACATCATGGAATTGAAGAGACAACCTGGGAGACTGAGGAGTACATGAAGAAGAAATACCCGGAACTTGTAGGTATGTGAATTTAAATTTTGAGCGCGAAATTTATTTTAAGGAGAGTAGAATGTAACGCCTACCCGGTAAGCACCTCGCATGACCCTAAAAGTGTGGTCATCATGAACATAGAGTTTGAGGTCTAACACAGTGGAGTTTACGAATATCTTCTAGAGGATTACTTTTTTTAGTATGCCTAGCATGCATATTTTAGGGATTTGAAAACAAGACATTGTCGTGTAACGTTTAAAGTGATAAATTTAAGGAAAAGAATATTTTGAAAAGTACCATTAGGATCCAAATATAATTCTTACTGCACAATATTATATATATTAGATATTTTTGTTTGTTGGGACTAAGTTAATATTATTAGTATTATTATTTTTTAATTGTTATGATTAGTTGGTTGTAGGTGTGTTGTTATTAAGGAAAAAAAACGACATATTTTCCCACTTCCACATGTCCTCCACTTGTCAAACCCCCACCATCCCTTAATTCCTATATATTTATATATATATATATATATGTAAAGAGTTGGAGAAAGTTAGATTTTTCTCATCCTCTTCATTCCAGCATATCCCGAGGGAGTCTAGGTAAGTTATTTTTTTTCTTTTTTTTTGTTTTGCTTTCTTTTCCCTTTTTTTAGGTGGCTTTTCCTTTAGTTAATTTCTAGATATCTACGGAAAACAAAATAAACAAACAAAATAAAAACTTTGGAAATCCACCAACAGGATCCGCACTTACTAGAAAAACCGATTGGATAGAAACTACCTCAATGTTTTCTGCATGTGGAGGCGCTGCTTTTTATGCTTCGCCCTCTACTGGTATCCTTGTGACGAACTCCTTTGCAAGCGATTGAGATGCTAGCCCGTTCTGCGTTCTTAAAACTATTCAGAACTAATCTTGATTATCTGGTAATGTGTTGAATTTTGGAGAGAGGGAGGCTAGATACTATTATAGCCATTCTAGAGTTAAAGCGTTTTTGTTTTAATCAGATGATGGTGGCTGCCAAGAAAAGGTTAACATAACCTTTTATAGCTGTTAATATCAGAACCCTAATTGTCATCTAATTACAGTTTAATCTCGTCCATCTATTCCTATAATCATCAAACGGTTGGATAAAAGTATTAAGTAATTAATTTCATTTATCTGATAAATAAAATTTTACTTATTAACTTACCAAAAAATATAATATGGAATCTGATTCCCCCTTTTTGTATACCTTCAACGAATTTGGACACGATCCAGATTCGTTGAACGTGGATATTGTGCTCACAAGATCGTCTATGCGTATGACCTTGTAGGTTCACTTAATGTTGGCATTGAATGAAAAATGTCACATTTATTCACAAAACATAAACGGCCTCTAGCAAGACATTATGCTTACCCATAAGTAAAAGCAATAATAACCTAGCATCAGTTTTAATATTTAGTCCGTTTGTCACATGATATCCTAATTAAGTATAAGGCATAGACCGAATCATCCTTATAAAACTTAATTCACCAGGCAGACTGTTCCGACAAATAATATTAATAACACCTTATTAATACTTATTTGAGCATGGCCATGCGTATTTTCCAGTCTTCCTTATCAAGGGAGCCATGGATATCTCTCTCTAAAAAGAGAGGGACAAATCCCTTTTGAAAAACCTTGGGGGGGAGGGGTGAATAAGGTTTTTGGCTAATTATCGAAAAATCTTTGTTAATTAAAGGGTAAACCTCCAATTTTGTTTGAAAGAGAATTCTAAAACTCTTTTAATAAAATTCCAAACCAAACAAAATTTTGTGGTTGAGACAAATAAGTAATAAGCTTAGAAAGAAAAAAGCACAAGGATTTATAGTGGTTCACTCCCTCAAAGAGTTACATCCACTACCTTGAGTTAACACCCAAGGATTTTCCAAATCCACTATAAACACAAAATTACACCAACTACAAATATGAGGATCACTCTACAAGGGTTTTGCACACAACCTCAATTCACAACACAATGTAAATCAAAGGATTACCCAAGGGGTTTTTCAACACAATCCTTTGATATCAATAAGAGAGAAAGATAGGTTTAAAAATAATGTTACCAATTTGAACTTGAGAAATGATAGGTATAGCTCAATGAAATGTTTCTACAAGCTCCTCCTTTCTTCTTCTTTGATGATGATTAGCACTGTCAAAACAGGCTCAAGCCCGCGGGCTGGCCCGGACCGCCTGCGATATGGACGGATATGGTTTTTAAAATTTAGGCCCGTACAAAATGAGCCCGGACCGGACCGGACCATTTTTTATGCAGGTTTTTACGGGCCGGTCCAGTCCGGTTCGTGGGCTGGCCCGTTTGTGAGGCATTATTTTATCTATTATTATATGAATTATTTTAGGACCTAATTTAAGTTATTTATTTTCTTAGGGACTTAAATGAAAATAATGTGTTTGTTTGTTTGTAAACCCTACTGTCTGAAGACAGCCTTCCTTCCTCCCCTCTCTCACTCTCAGTCTCCCGCAGCTCTCGGCTCTCTCTGTCTCTCATTCTTCTTCAATTTTCAATAATCCTCAGCTCTCGCCACCGCCTCCCGCAGCTCCTTCTCTAACCTTACAGAGGTATCATTCTATCCCCTGCTCTGCTTCCTTCTCTTTCAATCACCACAACCACCAAAATGTAACAACTTATCATTTTGATCCAAATTTTAGACTCAACTTGGATTTCTTCTCAAGACCAACATTTTTTCCTTTTTTTTTTTTTTTCATTTAGGGCCTCACAATTGGTAGCTTTTGATGGTACTAAATAAAACGAAAGATTATTTATTTTTTCTTATAAAGTAATTTTGTTTTCGAATTTTTTAATTTTGATCTGTCACTTAGTGCTGCTGAAGAGTAAGACAGAAATATACTAATACATCAATGATTTTCACAATACATCATAATTATTTTGATGAGTATGCCGTAACTCTCCTACACCTTTAAAAAAGTATGCATGATCCATAGTGATTTTCTTCTACAAGTGTTCGGAAATTAGTTCAGGGAATTTCACAATTCCCATTCTTAGCAGGGAGTCTAAAGGACTTCACCAAGCAAAATGCACTATTTTGAATGAACTTGGGATGAAAAGATCACTCTGAGCCTATAACTACACATCTGCGTTAGCTAATCCACTTGAATTATCAAATCCATTAAATTACTTCAGCGAACTTTCCAATTGGTAGAAATAACCAGTCCTCACTAATCACTAATACTACAAGAACTTAACATTACTGAAAGCATAAAATCTTTACTTCATGTATAATTAAATGAAACTGCCTTAACACACACACACTCTCGAAAAAAAAATGAAAATTCATATAACCAGATTTTCATCATCATGCATAATTTATCTTACATATTCCTACCCATCATATTCCCAAAAAGAAAAAATAATCATCTTGATACTGCCTTAACATATTCATACTGCCTTAAATAGATCCCTTTTCATATTGCAAGTTTTTCATGAAGAACAAAAATTTAAAAAAAAAAAACAGAGAGATGTTTTTGGTTTGATAATACATTATTTACTTGAAATTATTAGATATGGTCTGACTCGATTTGTCAATGTCTGCAACTTGAGGCATATAGTTCGAGCATGTAAACACTCGTCATTGAGGTTTAGTTTTAGCCTACTTGTCATTATGTATCTTATTTTTATGTTATTTGTTATCGTGTTTACGTTGAAAATATTAGTATGAATGTGTATAATTTAATGTGCTTTGATTGTTTAATTTTTTTGATCAATTTATTTTGGGAATTTCTTATGCTTGAACTAACCTTACAGATGGTGTCTTGACATGCTTAACTGTTTCTTTGATTTGGAACTGCTATCTACGTTTTAAATATAAATATAAAAGATGTCCTGCAGCTACTATTTGGTGTGTCTGAGTGTCTCAATGTTTTACTTGGGCACTATATCATGTTTTAATGTTTATGTGATTGTGTTTGTGTAGTGTTCGCTATGTGAATGTGTTTGTGCATTGAAATACTGCAGAAAATGGATAAAAATGTTGGTGATGATGAATCAATTGCTGAACAATCTCAATCTTCAAAAAAGGTCAAAAAATCTAAAAGTACAGATGTATGGACATATGCTAGGAGTATAGGTGAGAAAGATGGTAAGCCGAGGGCCGAGTGTCTTAGTTGTAAGAAAGTGTATATTGCAGGGGGGAGTACACATGGGACATCTACTCTTAAGCGTCATATAGATAAGTGTCTTCCTTTAAGGGCTAAATTTCGGGATGTGGGTGATATGATTATAGACAATACTACTGGGAAGGCAAGAAAAAGAAAAATTTCTCAAAAGGTTCTTCGTGAAAAAATAGCTTTGGCAATCATAAAGCATAACCTTCCTTTCTCATTTGTTGAGTATGAAGGGATTAGAGATATTTTCACCTATCTCAATCTCGATGTGAAACACATCTCAAGGAATACAGCTGCATCTGATGTGTGGAAAGTTTATACAAATAAGAAAATTTGCTTGAAACAAACTTTAGCCGATGTTCCTAGTCGTATATGTCTCACTTCCGATGTTTGGACTGCTTGCACATCCGAAGGTTATATTTGTTTGACTGCTCACTTTGTTGATGCTACATGGAAAATGAATAGTTGCATACTTGCTTTTTCTGATTTTCCACCCCCCACATTCAGGGGTTGAATTGTCTAGAAAAGTTTATGATTTGTTAAAAGAGTGGGGGATTGATAAGAAAATATTTTCTATAACCTTGGATAATGCCTCTTCTAATGATAATATGCAAGATATTTTGCGTGAACAACTTTGTTTGCAAAATAGTTTGTTGTGCAATGGTGAATTTTTCCATATTCGTTGCTCAGCACATATCTTGAATTTGATTGTGCAAGAAGGTCTAAAAGTAGCTAGTGAGGCTTTGTCTAAGATTAGAGAAAGTATCAAGTATGTTAAGGGCTCAGAGGGGAGAATGAAAGTTTTTGAAGAATGTATTACACAAGTGGGATTAGAAATGAGGGTTCATTTGAGATTGGATGTTTCTACCCGATGGAATTCTACTTTTATAATGCTTGAAGGTGCTTTAAAATATCGACTTGCATTTTCTAATCTTGCTTTAAGTGATAGGAATTACAAGTCTTGTCCTTCACAAGAAGATTGGTCAAGGGCTCAAAAGATGTGTGATTTTCTCCGTCCTTTTTATGAAATGACTAAGTTGATCTCCGGTTCTTCTTATCCAATTTCTAACTTGTATTTTGAGCAAGTTTGGAAAATTGAAACCATGTTGGTAAAGTATATGGATCATTCTGATGATATCATAAAAGACATGGTCTTGCGGATGAAGATTAAGTTTGATAAGTATTGGAAGGACTACAGTGTCATTCTTGCAGTTGGGGCAGTTTTTGATCCTAGAGTGAAATTGAGAGTGGTGGAGGCATGTTATGAAGCGCTTGATCCAAGTACTGTTTCTGAGAAGATGGATCTTCTCAAAAAACATTTTCATATGTTGTTTTCACAATATTCAAAAACATCAAGTACTTTCTCACAATCACAAGCTCAAGCTAGCTCACAAAGAAGTGGAGATACCGATGATATTGTTGTAAGTTTCTTATTTTTTAAAACAAATGCTTTCTACTTTAAATATTATCTCCTAAACATATGCCACTTAATTTTTTTTGACTGTTTTATCTATACTTGTTTTCTTAGGATTTTATGTCACTTTCTAGGAAAGTTGTTAAAACTAGTGGGAAATCTCAATTGGAGATTTACTTGGAGGAACCACATCATGAATGGAGCCATTTTGCAAGATTAGATGTTTTGACATTTTGGAAAGATAATGCATATAGGTTTCCTGAATTGGCTTTAATGGCTTCTGATATTTTGAGCATTCCAATTACTACCGTGACTTCAGAATCTGCATTCAGTATTGGTGCTCGAGTTCTTAACAAGTATAGGAGTTGTCTTCTTCCCCGACATGTACAAGGTTTAATATGTGCACGTAACTGGTTCCATGGTTTCATTCCTCCTGAGTCAAAGAGTAAGTAAAAATTTTCCTCATTTATATTTAATTTATAATTATTATTTTCTAATATTTTATTTACTTTGTATTTTTACAAGTAATGATGAAGAAACAATTGAATCGATGTTAAATGAATCATTGTCCTCTAAAGTGGATTCAAATTTGTTGAATGTTTCTGAAGATGAAGATGATGTTGAAGAATAAATACTATGAAATGTTTATTCTTGTAAGATTGTTGGGTAATTATTATGTACTTATTCTTGTTGGAGATTGTTTGTTGTTATCTTATTTATTTTGGTTTTTGTTTTGGGAATTATTCGGTACAAATTATTTCGGTTTATGTGTTGAGAATTACTTGTTATCTTGTTTATTTCTAATATTATTATGTATGTTTATAAGTTTATAGTTTATTTAGGTTTGTAATATTTGAATTTTAGACCAATATTTAAGTTTTTTTGGTATTTAGGTGTTTCAATATAAATATACTATAATTAGAGGACTAAATTTGAAGAATATCTTTGTTTTTTTGGCCAAGCCCGTGGGCTGGCCCGTTTACCCGCGGGCTTGGTGCGGACGGATATGGGTTCCTACAATTTTGGCCCGCCAAAAACGAGCCCGGACCGTTTACTTTTGATTTACTTTTGCCTACTGGGCTTATAATTGAACTTAAAGATTGTTATTATGTTCCTGCTATGAGTAGGAACATCATTTCAGTTTCTTGTTTGGATATTGATGGTTTTGAGTTTAATACTAAGAATGGTAAAAGTTCTATTTATAAAAATGGTATTTTCTATGGGGATGCCTCTTTATGTAATGGACTTTACATTCTTAACCTACATGATTCCATTAGTAAGCCCATCTATAACATAAATACAAAGAAATTTAAATCTAATGATTTAAATCATACTTACTTCTGGCATTGTCGTTTGGGCCATATAAATGAGAAACGCATGTCAAAACTCCATCAAGATGGACTTTTATCTTCATTCGACCTTGAGTCTTATGAAAAATGTGATTCTTGTTTATTGGGAAAAATGACTAAAAGTCCATTTACAGGGCAAAGTGAAAGGGCTACCGATTTATTGGAACTTATACATACTGATGTATGTGGGCCAATGAACACACAAGCCGGGAGGAGGTTTTCGATATTTCATTACATTCACGGATGATTTCAGTAGATATGGTTATGTCTATCTAATGAAACATAAATCTGATTCCTTTCAAAAGTTTAAGGAATTTCAAAATGAAGTACAAAATCAACTTGGAAGGAGTATCAAATTACTTCAATCAGATCGAGGTGGTGAATACTTAGGCCAAGAGTTTGACGAACATCTAAAAAATTGTGGGATATTATCACAATTAACTCCACCAGGAACACCACAATGGAATGGTGTGTCTGAACGCAGAAATCGAACTCTATTGGATATGGTTCGATCTATGATGAGTCAAACAGATCTTCCAATTTCTTTTTGGGGTATGCTCTAGAAACTGTTGCATTCATATTAAATAGAGTTCCATCTAAAGCTGTTCAGAAGACACCATATGAGATATGGACCGGGAAACAACCTAGTTTAGCATTTCTCAAAATTTGGGGATGTGATGCTTATGTGAAGCGATCATTATCTGAAAAACTAGCACCCAAATCTGATAAGTGTCTGTTTGTGGGATACCCTAAGGAAACTAAAGGATACTACTTTTATCTTCCATCTGAAAACAAAGTGTTTGTTGCTAGGAACGGAATTTTCCTTGAAAGGGAATTCGTTTCCAAAAGAGTTAGTGGGAGTAGAATCCATCTTGAAGAAGCTCAAGGATAGCAAACCATTTCTGAACCGAGTATGGAAACTTAGTTGGACTCACGTATTCATACTGAGCCTGAACCTTTGACACAAGGGCCAAGAAGGTCTGGTAGGATTTCTCAGATACCACAGAGATATGGATTTCTTGTGACTGAGGATCATAATATTGATCTTATTGATCAAGGTGAAACTAATTCCTACCAAGATGCTATTCATAGTCCTGAATCTAGCAAATGGCTAGAGGCTGTGAAATCAGAAATGCAATCCATGCACGATAATCAAGTTTGGACTTTGATTGATCCACCTGAAGGTTGCAAGATCATAGGGTGTAAATGGGTTTTCAAAAAGAAAACTGACATAGATGGCAATGTGCACACTTACAAAGCACGATTGGTAGCAAAAGGGTATAGACAAACTCATGGTATAGACTATGATGAAACCTTTTCTCCAGTTGTAATGCTTAAGTCAATTAAAACTCTACTTGCCATTGCAGCATATTATGATTATGAAATATGGCAAATGGATGTTAAAACTGCTTTTCTTAATGGAAATCTACTGAAAGATGTGTATATGACACAACCTGAAGGTTTTATTCATCCTTCGAATTCTAGTAAGGTCTGTAAACTTCAAAGATCCATTTATGGCTTGAAGCAAGCATCTCGAAGTTGGAATCTTCATTTTGATTAAGCAATTAAAGAATTCAATTTCATCAAGAATGATGATGAACCTTGTGTCTACAAAAGGGTTACAGAAAATGTAGTAGTCTTCTTAGTACTCTATGTCGATGACATCTTGTTAATTGGGAATGACATCCCCACTTTGCAAAGTGTAAAAACTTGGTTGGGGAAGTGTTTTTCAATGAAAGATTTAGGCGAAGCAGCCTATATTCTAGGCATTAGGATCTATCGAGATAGATCTAAAAGGCTTATTGGCCTAAGTCAGAGTGGATATATTGACAAGGTACTGAAAAGGTTCAGTATGCAAGATTCTAAGAGAGGATTCTTGCCAATGTCACATGGCGTTAAACTCAGTAAGTCTCAAAGTCCTACCACAAGGGAGGATACAGACGCATGAGTAAGATTCCTTACGCTTCCGCAATTGGATCTATCATGTACGCCATGTTATGCACTCGCCCAGATGTCTCGTATGCATTAAGCATGACTAGTAGATTCTAGTCAAATCCTGGTGAACTGCATTGGACTGCAGTAAAAAACATTCTCAAGTACTTAAGAAGGACTAAAGAGATGTTTTTTATCTACGGAGGTCAGGAAGGAGAGCTTGTTGTAAATGGTTACATGGATGCTAGCTTTCAGACTGATGCAGATGATTTTAGATCACAATCTGGATTTGTGTTTTGTTTGAATGGAGGTGTTGTGAGCTGGAAGAGTTCAAAGCAAGATACCGTGGCCGATTCTACTACAGAGGCTGAATATGTGGCTGCTTCTGATGTAGCTAAAGAGGCAGTTTGGATCAGAAAGTTAATCACAGAACTAGGCGTAATTCCTAGCATTGTGAACCCAGTGGACCTATATTGTGATAATACAGGAGCCATTGCACAAGCTAAGGAACCTAGATCTCATCAACGATCCAAACATATTCTCAGGCGTTTCCATCTCATTCGAGAAATTATTGAGCGTGAAGATGTTAAAATTTGCAAAGTACACACCAATGACAATGTCGCAGATCCATTGACAAAGCCACTCCCACAACTTAAGCATGAGAGTCATACTAGGTTAATTGGTTTTTGAGAGTCATGTCAAATTGGTGGTAGGGCAAGTAGGAGATTGTTAGTATATGCCCTAAGACCAATTGACTCACATTTATGATTTATGAAGCATGTATTTTTTAATTGTATTTTATGCTCTTGGTCATCAAGTATGTGACTTGATAGTAAAACCTTTATAGCTAATAAAATACTATTCTTATTTGTCCCTAGTTTATTACATCTTGTAAACTAGTGTGAAGTTGATTGATGGTCAAGTTTTACTGATCATGAATATGAGATATAAAATCAATTCATAAATACATATTGAGAATATTGTATTGGACATGACCCAAAGTGAAGAAGAAATATTGCATGGGTTTAAGTTATAAGTATTTCTTTTCAGTTTTATATTTGGTGTCATTTGACCTAATGTTTCCAATGTTTCTTGCATAGGGAGAAAATATGTTTTGACATAGTTAAACATCACTTTTAATTAGGTGATCATTATGACTATTGGTTGGCTTATTTTCTCGTCATGGCTTGATTATTGGAGATAGTGAAAGGGATTTGTCCCTCTCTTTTTAGAGAGAGATATCCATGGGCCCCTTGATAAGGAAGACTGGAAAATATGCATGGCTGATAGAGTCGATTTTTAATACAAATAAACACCTTAAGTTTTAATTATTAGCCTTTAAAAATATTTTATTTATTTATTAGTCATAATTATTATATTTAATTTATTTTATTTATCTTTGTGCAGATTTCCTAAAAAAAAAAAAGAATGGAAAAAAAAGACTTCATATTTAATTTGGTAAAGGGAAGCTGCAGTATTTGAATCCTTTAAGGATTAGGATTAGAACTTTAGTATTTGAATCCTTTAAGGATTAGGATTTTGCTTCTCTTTTGTCTATATATAGAAGAACAACAGCAGCAGAAAAAAAAAACAGTAGCAGCAAAAAAATTTCTGCAGCAGAAATTCCAGAATAAGCAGAAATCCAGCAGCTGAAGTAATTTCCAGCAAGCAATAGCAGAATTTTCCAGCAATAGCAGAAAAATTCCAGCAAGCTTCTAATTAAAAGAAAGCCATGATCTACTCCAAGAAATTGGTTCCTTCTTTTCCTTTAGCCATGAACTAAATTTATTTTTAGAATTTTGATGAAACCCTAGCCAAGTGACTTTGATTTATTTTATTTTGGGAGATTTATTATTTTATTTATGTGATTACATATCTTGGGATATTTCTTGGTTTGATGCAATTAATTCTTTCTGATTATTCTTGTTGAATAATTATTTGGGTTAATTGATATTTTCATCCATGCTTGATTCTTGTAGTCTTGAGTATGAGAGATATGTAATTTTTGCAAGTATATTGTGGGTTTTAGAATTGAATAGTTCATGCTAATTTTAGATGATTTATGTCATAGGAATGAATAAGTCATGCTAATGGTTCGATGGATTATGTCATGCATTTAAACACAATATATTTCTTTAGTGAATCGAAGCTTGTAGCCTAGATCGCCACATAAATGTTTAATCTTTTCTCCTAAATAGAATTAAATTATTGTTATATAGGTTAGTGGTGGATTCAAGGTTCTAAATCATCTTCTTTGGTTAAGCTCGTGTTATCTTTAATTTAATTATTTTATTCATTAGTTTTAATTATTTTAGTAATAATTCTTAGATAACAAAATTTGATTCTTCTTTTTATAAAATTAATTTAGGAAGATAATAATTTATGTAGATAAGCCTTTCTCTGTGGTTTGATACCCTAATACTTTCATATTACTTTGATCTTTTGCACTTGCAAGTATTGGGTTAAAACTTTGTTATAAAAATCCCGATCAAGTTTTTGGCGCCGTTGCCGGGGAGAGGTTAAATTAATTGCTTTTGTTATTGCCTCCTAAATTTGTTTGTATTTTTTTTATTCTACTTTTATTCTTGAAAAAAAAATATAATAAAAAAAATTTTTTTTTTTTTTGTCTTCAAAGTTTTTTTTATTATTATTTTTTATTTCATTATTTGATAGTTTATTCATCATTATTATTTGTGGTAAATTTTTTTTTATTTTTTTGAATTTGTTTATTAATGCATGGTCGTCGTTCGCTCTCTGTTGATTTGAAAGAATTTGATCCTGAGATAGAGCGTACCCTTAAGGTTAAAATTCTAACACTTGTCAGGTTAAAATGGCTGAAAATCCACGAGCATTAAGGGTGTATTTTACTCCTAATACTTATAATTCACCAATAGGTAATAGACTACCTGAAATTGAGGCTAATCACTTTGAAATCAAAGTTTCTACTATTCAAATGTTACCATCTTTCTATGGGCTTGATTCTGAAAATCCTTATAAGCATATTGATGAGTATTTAGAAATTTGCTCTACTTTTAAACTGCCTAATGTAAGTGATGATGCTATTAGATTACGCCTTTTTCCTTTTTCTTTGAAGGATAAGGCTAAACATTGGTTGCACACACGTGAGAGAATAGGTACTTGGGCTGAGATGTCTAGGGAATTTCTAAAAAAATATTTTCCTATGGGTAAACTTACAAGGTTAAGGAGAGAAATCACTACTTTTTTCCAAAAAAATAATGAACAATTTCATGAGAGTTGGGAGAGATTTAAAGAACTTCTTCGTAGTTGCCCTCACCATGAAGTCCCTAAATGGCAGCAAATCCAAAGTTTTTATTCAGGACTAGATGAGAGAAATCACCAAATGGTTGATTCCTCTTGTGGTGGTACTTTTCTTCATAAAACTGCAGATGAGGCATGGGATTTATTTGAAAATTTGAGTGATAATTCGCAACAACATGCCACCTCCTCACGTGTAGGCACATCTAGGCAAATAGGAAATAGAGGAATGTATGAAGTTTCTCAAAATGTTGATCTTTCTTTGAAAGTTGATGCCTTATCCAAAAAGTTTGATCAATTGTTAGCTTTAAATACATTGCCTACTAATTCTCCTAATGTTCAAGGTGTTTGTGCAATTTGCTCTAGTCCCTCTCATGTTATTTATGACTGTCCTAGTGCTTCACTATTTCCAGAATTTGTGCAGGAACAAGTCAATGTAGCTCAAGGATTTCACAGGTAAAATGACCCCTATTCAAACACGTACAATTCAGGCTGGAGAAATCATCCCAATTTCTCCTGGAAGCAACAAGGAGGGGAAGGTCAATTAGGCCAACAACAATATCAGCAGAATAAACAACCTGGTATGACTGCTCCTCCTGGTTTTCAATCTCAAAGGTATGTACCTCCTCATCCTCCTCAAAGTGGAAATTCTATTTTTGAAGAAAAAGTGTTATCTGCTTTGAAAGGTTTGGAAGTTAAGACACAAATTCTAGACTCTCGCACTCAATCTATTGCTAAATTAGAAACTCAAATAGGGCAACTAGCTAATGCAATAAGTAGAAGAGAGGAGGGTAGGCTTCTTAGTCATCCAATAGAGAACCCTAGAACTAATTCTCATAAGCAAGCTAAAGCTGTAATTACCCTTAGGAGTAGGAAGGAGGTAGATAATAAAGTAGGGGAACCAATTAATGATAATGAATTAAATGAAAATGAAACTGAGGAGATTGATATAGAGACTAAAATTGAAAAGAATGTAGAAAAGGAACTAGCTTCCTCTTCTAAATATAAAACTCCAGAACCATCTCCCATGACTTCGTACAAGCCTAAGCTTCCCTTTCCTCAAGCTTTATTACCACCTCCACATCTTAGAAAGGACAATAAAATGGAAGACATATTAGAAACCTTCAAAGAAGTTAAAATCAACCTTCCACTTTTAGATGCCATTAAGTTAGTCCCAGCCTATGCAAAGTTTCTTAAAGACATGTGCACTTTCAAAAGAAAATCTAAAAGTAATGTTTCTAAGAAAGCTTCTTAACTGAACAGGTAAGCTCCATTTTGCAACATAACACTCCACCTAAATACAAAGATCCTGGTGTCCTTACCATCTCTTGTCTTATTGGTGATCATAAAATAGATAGGGCACTCTTAGATTTAGGTTCTAGTGTTAACTTGATTCCTTACACCGTCTATGAAGAATTAGGATTAGGGGAACTGCAACCAACTGATATGACTTTACAGTTAGCTGATAGATCAATCAAGGTACCTAGGGGGAGGATAGATGGTGTTCTTGTTCAAATTGATAAGGGTGTCTTCCCTGTAGACTTTGTAGTCTTAGATATGGAACCTGGTAGATCTTCTAATAATCATATCCCTGTTATTCTAGGTCGTCCTTTCTTAGCTACTGCAAATGCTACTATTAATTGTAGAACTGGAGTAATGGATGTCTCTGTGATGAATATGAGGATTAGATTGAATATCTTTAAAGATTCTTCACTACCAATTATGGAAGATGATTATGATTGTTATTTGGTAGATATAATTGATGAATTAATTGAAGAAACTCTACCTATAATGTGTTCTAAAGAATCTGCTTCTATTGAGAATGAGAATATTATGTGCATGGATAATGTAAATTCTATTTTTCCCTATATTGCACCACTAGAAAATTCTTCGTAGGTTGGGAATCATGAACCTTTGCCTATGCTTGCAAAATCCCCTGCTGTACTTTCTCTTATGTGTCCAGCCCAGCTTGAATTGAAAACTCTTCCTTCTAAACTTAAATAAATTTTCTTAGGTGAAAATAAAACTTTGCCTGTGATAATTTCATTTGAGTTAAAATATGACCAAGAAAGGGATTTAATTAAAATTCTTTCTAATCATAAAGGGGCTATAGGGTGGTCTATAGCTGATTTAAAGGGAATAGACCCATCTGTATGCATGCATAGAATACATCTAACAGACAATGTGCAACCTTCTAGGGAATTACAAAGAAGGCTAAACCCTAACATGAAAGAAATAGTAAAAAAAGAGGTAGTTAAGCTCTTAGATTCTGGTATTTGTTATCCTATCTCTGATAGTCCATGGGTTAGTTCTATACAAGTTGTACCAAAGAAGGCAGGAGTGTCTGTAATTGAGAATAAGGAAGGAGAGTTAGTTCCTACTAGAGAAGTTACCAGGTGGAGAATGTGTGTGGACTATAGAAAACTAAATGTTGCAACTAGAAAAGACCACTTCCCTCTACCTTTTATTGATCAAATTCTTGAAAAATTAGCTGGTCAAAGTTTTTATTGCTTCTTAGATGGTTATTCAGGATACTACCAAATTCCAGTATACCCCAAGGACCAAGAGAAAACTACTTTTACATGCCCTTTTGGTACTTTTGCTTTTCGTAGAATGCCTTTTGGATTATGTAATGGGCCTGCTACTTTTCAAAGATGTATTCTTGCTATCTTTTCTGATATAAGTTTCTTGAGGTTTTCATGGATGATTTTTCTGTTTTTGGACCTACTTTTGAAGATTGCCTTAATAACTTGTCTGCTATTTTAGAAAGATGTGAAGAAGCTAACTTAGTTCTAAGTTGGGAAAAGAGTTATTTCATGGTTACAGAAGGAATAGTTTTGGGGCATAAAGTGTCTAAAGAAGGAATTGAAGTAGATAAAGCTAAAATTGATTTGATTGCTAATCTTCCTCCACCTAAATCTGTTAAGCAAATTAGATCATTTTTGGGGCATGCAGTATTTTATAGAAGATTTATAAAAGACTTTAGCATGATTGCTAGACCTTTAACTAATCTCTTGAGCAAAGATGTTGCATTCAATTTTGATGAATCTTGCATGAAAACTTTTGAAAAACTTCGTTCTCTTCTTATATCTGCACCTATAGTTCAGGCTCCTAATTTTTCTTTGCCCTTTGAAATCATGTGTGATGCTTCTGATTTTGCTGTGGGAGCTATTTTAGGGCAAAAGACTGAAAAAAAACCTCATGTCATTTAATATGCTAGTAGAACTCTTACAGATGCTCAAAGAAATTATACAACAACCGAAAAAGAGTTATTGGGTCGTAGTTTTTGCACTTGAGAAATTTCGTTCTTATCTGTTACATTCCAAAGTGATTATTTATTCTGATCATTCTGCTTTAAAATACTTATTGTCAAAAAAAGAGACTAAACCAAGATTGATTAGATGGATATTACTTTTGCAAGAATTTGATATTGAAATCAAAGATAAGAAAGGTTCAGAAAATTTACTAGCTGATCATTTATCTAGATTGTGGGATAATAATCATGATGAAGCAGTTGCTTTGAAAGATACTTTTCCTGATGAGCAGTTATTTTCTTTATCACATTCTCTTGTCCCTTGGTTTGAACCTATTGTTAACTATCTCTCTGCAGGTGAAATTCCAGCACATTGGAATAAACAAGATAGGGATAAATTCTTTTCAATGGTTAAGTATTATTATTGGGATGATCCATACCTGTTTAAACATTATCCTAATCAAGTAATCCGTAGATGCATACCTGAATGTGAATTTCATAGTATCTTAACTTTTTGTCATTCGTATGCATGTGGTGGACATTTTGGAGGTCGTAAAACTACTGCTAAAGTTCTTCAAAGTGGTTTTTATTGGCCTAGTTTATTCAAAGATGCTCATAATTTTCACTTGGCATGTGAAAGGTGTCAACGTACTGGTTCTATTTTTAAACGTAACATGATGCCTTTACAACCTATTTTAATTGTTGAGATCTTTGATGTTTGGGGAATTGATTTTATGGGTCCTTTTCCATCTTCTTTTGGTTATCATTACATTTTGGTAGCAATGGATTATGTGTCTAAATGGGTGGAAGCTATAGCTACAAAAACAAATGATCATAAGATAGTTATTAAATTTGTTAGATATCATATTTTCCGTAGATTTGGTACCCCTAGAGCTATTATTAGCGATGGAGGAAGTCATTTTTGTAACCGTTCTTTTGAAGCTCTTCTTAGAAAGTATTCTATAACTCATAAAGTGGCTACCCCTTATCACCCCCAAACAAGTGGTCAAGTAGAAGTGTCTAATAGAGAGATTAAATCCATTCTTGAGAAAAAGCTGTTAGACTCGATAGGAAGGATTGGTCTCAAAGATCGAATGATGCACTTTGGGCTTATCGCACGACTTACAAGACTCCTATAGGAATGTCCCCTTTTAGACTCCTTTTTGGGAAAGCATGTCACTTGCCAGTAGAATTAGAACATAGAGCTTATTGGGCTATTAAAGCTCTTAATTTTGATTTGAAGCAAGCTGGTTCTAATAGAAAATTGCAATTAAATAAACTTGATGAATTACGAAATGAGGCATATGAGAATGCTAAAATTTACAAAGCTAAAACTAAAGCTTTTCATGATAAGATGATTTCTCGAAAATCATTTGAACCTAACCAAAAAGTTTGGCTTTTTAATTCTAAATTACGTCTTTTTCCTGGTAAGTTGAGATCTCGTTGGGATGGACCTTTTATTGTCAAACAAGTTTTTCCCTCAGGTGCTGTTCAGATTGAAGATTTTAAAAACAACCGAATCTTAATTGTTAATGGACAACGGTTAAAGCCTGCTATTACCAATGACATTGGAGAAGGAAAAATTGAATCTAATATATTGATAGATCCTACATATCAGGACTAGTTGGTGATAGAGTCTGGCTGAAGACTTTAAAATTAGCGCTTTCGGGAGGCAACCCAAATTTTATTTTATTTATTTTATATTTTTATATTTTTATATTTTTATTTTATTTTTATTTATTTTTTTTTTATTTCACTTGATTGGTAGAAAGGTATGAAGTGTTTTTTTTGTAGGGTAATCAAACAACTTATCATTACCATGGAGATTACAGAAATTGTTTACTGCTCCTGCAGACATGCATTAATATTCCCTTTTCTACCAGGTTGTATTGTTCTTTTCTTTGTCTCTTCTCCTACTCTTGGTACTCTTTTGTCACATTGTGGACAATGTTGGGTCTAGGTATGGGGGAGAAGATGCTTTTATTCTGATATCTAATATTTTTTAGTATTTTCGTTTTTTTTTTCTCGTATTTCTTGTTCAATTTGAAAAACCTTATAGGGGGGGTGAATAAGGTTTTTGGCTAATTTTAAAAAATTCTTTTGTTTGATTAGAAAGATAAACCTCCAATTTGTTTGTGAAAGATTTCTAAAACTCTTTTTAATAAGAATCCACATAAAGCACAATCTTATAGTATTGGCAATTAAGAAATGAGCAAAGAATTAAAGAGTATGCACAACAATTTATAGTGGTTCACTCTCTCCAAGAGCTACATCCACCACCTTGAGACTCAATCCAAGGATTTCACAAATCCACTAACTTCAAAGTTGGTTACACAACTACACAATGAGGTTCACCCTTCAAGGGTTTTACACTATAACCTCAAACACAACACCACAACAAGTTTATCAAAGGATCACCCAAAGGGTTTTCCACAAACCTTTGATCACAATAAAAGAATAAGAAGAGTAAGGAACAATGTTACCAAATTGGCTTGAGAAGAGGAAGATTACAACTCAATGGTATACTTCTACAAGCACCTCTTTTCTTCTTCTTTGATGGATGATCAACAATGAAGCTCAAGAAGAATTTTGTTTGGGATTTAAAATGATTTGCAATAAATGTATTTTTGAAGCTCTTTAAATGTCTTAAATGTTCTCAATGAATAATTCCCAAACTTGTATATTTTATGGCTGAAAATCAAGTGTTTATATAGAGTTTTGAAGCACAAGACCGTTGCCTTTAGACAATAGCCGTTGCTTTTCAGAAATGATAGAAGCATTCTGTGCAACGGTAAAATTTGTACAGTAACAGCAAAAACCGGACGACCGGTTCCTGAAAACGGACTGCCGGTTTTTTAAAACAGAAAGATTCGGACTTGGAAAACGGACTGCCGAATTTTGATATATAGAAAAATCGGACTGCCAGTTTTAGAAACCGAATGACCGAGTTTTTGAACAGAAAGATTCGGACTTGTTTTTTTGAAAAAACGGACTGCTGAATTTTTACTTTGGAAAAACCGGACGACCGGTTTTAAAACCGGACTTCCGAATTTTTGTTTCCTCAGCCAAGTTTCTTTTTAAGACAAAAACTTTCTTCCTTGTTTCAAAGGCATGTATTCTTGACAATCATTCTAAAGAGAAGAAAAACTTTCCAAAACATCTTCAGTCAAGAATACTTAGATTTTAACAAGAGATTATATTTTAGAAAAACATAAGAAGAGCTTCATATATGATCAATTAATCAAAGACTAAGACTAGGGAGTTTACAAGATAGTACCTAGTTCATTCTAACAAAGACAATTGCCTTCAATGTCTTCAATGATTTGATCTTGGTATGACTTGATCTCTTCTTCTCTATTTTGCCCTCATCAACAAGATCTTTTGCTTGAGACTTTGAGACTTCACAGGTTCTTCTTTTGTTCTATGAAGGGTTAGCTAACATACTCATACAAGCATATGTTAATCATAATCAAAACACAAGTATTAATGCCCTTAGGGCTAACAATCTCCCCCTTTTTGATTATGACAAACACATATGCAAGAAGAACAAAAGAGCAAGAGTAAAGTATGGTGATGCATCAAAATATCAGAAAGTGCAAAGCATAACTCCCCTTTGCATCAATAATCATTGTAAACAATTTATAGGCATCATCAATAAACAATCACCATATTAACATACTCATACAAGCATATGTTAATCATAATCAAAACACAAGTATTAATGCCCTTAGGGCTAACACAATTATTTTTTTATTTTATTTTTTAATTTTATTTATTTTTCTACATTATTTTTAAAAAAAAATCAAAAATATGATTTCACTTAAATAATGATTCTTTTTGAGTTCCTTTAAAAATGTCTTGAATGAGTTGAGAAAAGTACTTGTTTTCTTATTTTTAATTAGGGTGATGGACTTATGTTCTATATCTGGTATAACTTTTGCATGACTTACACTTGAGCACATGGGTTATTGCTGGTATTTAATAAATCCTTTACATTATTTTTGAGCTACATAAAGTTGATGAATCTCTTCCGTACATTCTCGAACTTACTTGAGTACCTCTTGAGGCGAAATAGAAAGGTTTTCTAGATTTAACTCAGAGACGATGGTCATAGGCCTTCTTTGAATCGTTTATACCTTTTAAGCTTACCAAATTTCATATTTTTACCCTCGTACCCTTTTGAGCCTAAATGTTATATTTTTCTCTAAGCCACTTAAATATTAACCCTTAATCTTGTAGAGAGCTTAATGCAGACTTCTAACTTGTGCTTCCATGATGGGTTATTATTTTTGTGTTATGGAAAAGAGAATAAGTTATTTTGACAAAGGGGAGAAGAAAATATATATAGATCAATATATGACTTATTGTGTTGAAAAAAAAAAAATATTGAGCCAAAAAAAAAAAAGAGAAAAAAAAAGAAAGAAAAGTCGATACATGATTGTTACAAGTCATAAAGTGCAAAAAAAAATTCAAGAGGCCCGAATTTGTGAATGTAAGAAAAGAGAATGGCCTTAAATGATGAAATCCTGAGAAAAAGAAGATGGTAGCTGGTGAATGTATTACAAAAAAAAAAAGGAGCAAAAACAAAGTTAGAAAATTTGTCGAAATTTAAAGTATCCATCTTCTTTGTAAGCTCTCTTTTCTTTGATTTTGAATTCCTTACCTTCGCTTGATAACCAATGCCCTAACCTTACATTACAAGCTTTAAAGTCCTACCTGATCTGAGTTGAGTTGAGAATCCTTGATTAGTGGAGAGAATGTACGAAGAGTGAGCCTATGGAATGAACCTTGCTGAGATTTGTTCTCTATATGTAATTTGAAAATTTTATTTAGTATTTATTTTATACCCTCTTATGACTACGATTACACCTTACACAAGTTTTGCATTAGTTATGGGAGATAATTGAATATTTGTTTGTTTACTTGAGTTTAAAAATAAGAAGAAGAGTGCTTGTTTTGATAAGTTTGAGATCTTGATAAATGGTACTTAATTGGGATTATTATATATCTTTTAAAAAGTTTATTATTTATTTGACTTTGTGGGTATGTCGTCTGCAAACCCTCACGAGACCATACTCGTCCACTAAGGATAACTTAGGGGTTTAAAGGGCTTGTTGCACATGCTAAGTGCAATCGTAAGTCCTACGAAAGTGGCTAGTTAGTTTTTCTTTTTATTCTTCATTTTTGCTTGAGGACTAGCAAAACTTAGGTGTGGGGGAGTTGATAAAGTCGATTTTTAATATAAATAAACACCTTAAGTTTTAATTATTAGCCTTTGAAAATATTTTATTTATTTATTAGTCATAATTATTATATTAATTTATTTTATTTATCTTTGTGCAGATTTCTAAAAAAAAAAAAAGAATGGAAAATAAAGACTCCATATTTAATTTGGTAAATGCAAGCTGCAGTATTTGAATCCTTTAAGGATTAGGATTAGAACTTTAGTATTTGAATCCTTTAAGGATTAGGATTTTGCTTCTCTTTTGTCTATATATAGAAGAACAACAGCAGCAGAAAAATTTCTGAAGCAGAAATTCCAAGAGATTCCAGAAGAAGCGAAAATCTAGCAGCTGAAGTAATTTCCAGCAAGCAATAGCAGAATTTTCCAGCAATAGCAGAAAAATTCCAGCAAGCTTCTAATTAAAAGAAAGCCATGATCTACTCCAAGAAATTGGTTCTTTCTTTCCCTTTAGCCATGAACTAAATTTATTTTTAGAATTTTGATGAAACCCTAGCCAAGTGACTTTGATTTATTTTATTTTGGGAGATTTATTATTTTATTTATGTGATTACATATCTTGGGATATTTTTTGGTTTGATGCAATTAATTCTTTCTTATTATTCTTGTTGAATAATTATTTGGGTTAATTGATATTTTTATCCATGCTTGATTCTTGTAGTCTTGAGTATGAGAGATATGTGATTTTTGCAAGTATATTGTGGGTTTTAGAATTTAATAGTTCATGCTAATTTTAGATGATTTATGTCATAGGAATGAATAAGTCATGCTAATGGTTGGATGGATTATATCATGCATTTAAACACAATATATTTCTTTAGTGAATCGAAGCTTGTAGCCTAGATCACCACATAAATGTTTAATCTTTTCTCCTAAATAGAATTAAATTATTGTTATATTGGTTAGTGGTGGATTCAAGGTTCTAAATCATCTTCTTTGGTTAAGCTCCTGTTATCTTTAATTTAATTATTTTATTCATTAGTTTTAATTATTTTAGTAATAATTCTTAGATAACAAAATTTGATTTTTCTGTTTATAAAATTAATTTAGGAAGATAATAATTTATGTGGTTAAGCCTTTCTCTATGGTTCGATACCCTAATACTTTCATATTACTTTGATCTTGTGCACTTGCAAGTATTGGGTTAAAACTTTGTTATAAAAATCCCGATCAATGGCCATGCTCAAATAAGTATTAATAAGGTGTTATTAATATTATTTGTTGGAACAGTCTTCCTGGTGATCAAGTAAATGGTTAATTAAGTTTTATAAGGATGACTTGATCCATGCCTTATACTTAATTAGGATATCGTGTGACAAAATGACTAAATATTAAATCTGATGCTAGGTTATTATTACATTTACTTAACTTGGGTAAGCATAATGTCTTGCTAGAGGCCGCTTATATTTTGTGAATAAATGTCTAGGACATTTTTCATTCATTGCCAACGTTAAGTGAACCTACAGGGTCACACGCATAGACGATCTTGTGAGCATAATGTCCACGTTCAATGAATCTAAATTGTGTCTAGATTCGTTGAACGTATACAAAAGGGGAACTAGATTCCATATTGTATTTTCTGGTAAGTTAATAATTAATTAATTTTATTTAATCGAATAAATGAAATTAATTACTTAATATTACTCATCTAACCGTTGGATGATTATAGGAATAGACGGACGAGATTAAACTGTCATTAGATGACAGTTAGGGTTTTGATATTGACAACTATAAAAGGTTATGTTAACCTTTTCTTGGTGGCCGTCCTTTATCTGATAAAAGAAAAACAAAACGTTAAACCCTAGAACGGCGATATAGTATCTAGCCTCCTCTCTCCGAAATACGACCGATTACCAGATAGTCAGGATCAGTTCTGAACAGTTTTCAGAACACAGAAGGGGCTAGCATCCCGATCGCTTGCAGAGGAGTTCGTCGCGTGGATACCAGTAGAGGGCGAAGCATACAAAGCAGCGCCTCCACAACGAACAATCAAAACATTGAGATAATTTCTATCCAATCGGTTTTTCTAGTATGTGCAGATCCTGTTGGTGGATTTCCGTAGTTTTATTTTACTTTGTTTTTGCTTACGGATTCCAACAGAAATACAATTCAAAAATACATGCTTCATAAATCATAAATGTGAGTCAATTGGTCTTAGGGCATATACTAACACGTTCTTCTATGCTCATGAAGTGCTAGCATGACAAAGGAATGCATGTTTGTGATGGATTACTTATGACCAACATTGGGGATGGTAATGTTTGAGATTATTTTTTAACAGTAAAAGTTAAAACCGGACAACCAGTTCTCAAAATCAAACGTCTGATTTTCATATAAACAAAAAATCAAATGACCCTTTTTAAAATAGGAAGACTGATTTCTCAATTCACTTAAAAAATTGGATGACTTTTTTTAAAAACGAACGACCAATTTTTTTATAATTCTAAAAATCGGACGGCCGATTTTAAAATAGAATGCCCGATTTTTCACATTCCCTTGAAATAATTAGATGACGGATTTTAAAATCGGATGACCATTTTTTATTTTGAGAAATCAAAAATTGGACAACCAGTTCTCCTTGAAAATTTGGACTTTCCTTCACATTTCAAGACATGTACTCTTGATACCCTTTAAAATAAAAAATCCATTTAAAAAGATCAAAAACTTTATCAAGAATACTTAGTTTTTCAAGTATAATTTGTAAAAGATATTTCTTCCAAAGAGCTATCATACTTGATCAAAAATCAAAGAGATGAGTTTGGGAGTTTTACAAAGGTACCTTAAGGATACCCCTAACTAATTTTCTTATCTTCAAGGTGTTCAACTTGATCACTTCATCTTTATTGACTCTTGTTGTCTTGAGTGATCTTTTGCTTCTATATAGATTACCCTTGAGACTTCTCTTGTGCATCTTTTGTTCTTCTATATAAAACTATTTCTACTTAACATAAAGCACAAGTTAATCATAATCAAAACATTATAAATGTGCCATTAGGGCTTACAATTATGGAACCGAGCGTTCGTAAGGTGTTTGGCTGGCACTGACTACGAGATGCCGGAACTTGTTTCCGATGATCTTGTTATAGGTTCTGGATTCTATCTGTGGAGCCCAACTTTTGCATGGCATGAATTTTGAATACGGGTGTAGAAACTGCATTGGTGTATCTTAATTCGCTCAAACTTTCCAGTTGCGTTCAAACCTCTCATATAGGTTCAAGTGTCGTCACTTTTAAAATGGCCAAGAAAAGGCTTTCTTATAACATTGCACGAACTATTTTGTAAAATTACATCATTATTTTTAAGAAAAACACAGAAGCACATACAGGTGGATTCACTGAGCGTTCGCGCTCACATTTTTAAATGTCATGTTTTTTCCAAATGATTCGGGACGAGAGACAGTGCAATAAGCTATTAGATTATTTTGCACAAAGTTTTGGGATTTAGACATGTTGTGTATAGTCGTTTTGGGAAGGATATTTATACTTTTCATGCGCGACCAGCTTGAAACGCCTTTTTGTAGTTTTTGTTTTGTAAAGTATTTCCTGTATTAGAGATGTTATAAGAAGATTCTCTGAATCTTATGTAGTGATCTTCCTTTCTGTATTCATTTTTTTTTCACTGCGTAGTATATGTATATATTTCTAAGTGTTATTCAGGCTTTTGCTTTAGTTTAGAGGCTTGTAGTTTAGTGTCGTGAGGCACGCTAATACCTTACTCAACCACAGTTAACCTAGCATAGGGGTTGGAGGTATCACATGGGATCTTCGACCTCTCTCTTTCTTCCTTCCCCACCATATTCCTTGTATCATTAAATCCATCCCTTGTACTGAATTTACTCCTTCCACGGATTCCTTCTGCCAACAAGGGTCACTTATCAAATATTTTCATTAAGAAAATTACTATAATTGTCCATAACACAAACAATTTACGATTCACCCATAAACATTTTTAAAAATGCTTAAAACAACACCCAAAAGTCAAAGTTTCATTTACTCTCCTAACTCTCCTTTTCCAATTCAAACTCTCTCAAGATTCCATGTTCAAATCTTCAAATTAGAAACATTATACAATTAATCATAAGAAAACGAGGTTAGTATATTAATCTTTAGGTGTTTTTCTTTATTTTTACTGGTTTAAAATTTCAAAGAAACTCACACAAATCATCCTAAATCTAAAAATAACTGTAAAAATTTTGCCCCAAAATCCAGGCCCTTGCTGTTGAACCAGGGCGAGCCGCCTGGTTGCTGGCCAGGGGCACGATCAATCTTAAACCATGCAGCATTATTTATCCAGGTGTCGTGGTAAACTGTAGAGTTAAGATCAACAAGCCCAAATCCACACAACAATGCAGGAAATCTCTAACTTCATAAGAAGAAATATGAGCATTACCATTTCTATCACTACCAATGAAGACGCTATTAAAATCTCCAAATACCAACCAAGGAACATGCACACTATTCCCAAACGGAGTAAGAGAATCCACAAAGGCCAACGGACCACTATTGAATGCAAACAATACACAAAAGAAACAAGAAAGTTCTTAAAGGCTACTTTAAAAGTAATAGAAACATGCTTTACTTGTAGATTAACGTCTAGAACATCCAAAGACACCAACATAGGTTTCCAAAAAATAAGAATACGAGCCCCTTCATGAAAATCGAAGTTGTGGCAACCTTCCAATCCTTAAACTTCCATCTCATAATATTAAAAAGTTTATTTTCATCCAACTTAGTTTCAAGCAAAGCAAACACAGAAAGATTATGTTGTTTGAGAAAATCTTTCAGACCATTATGCTTGTGGGCCTTAGAAAACCCTCTAATATTCCTCCAACCGATATTCATGGTTTAGAAATTGAGAGGGGATGCCCCTTCTTTTTCTCATACATATAAGCTTGAGAAGGAGTCCCAACTACTTTCCGTTTCCCCTTAGCCATGGCCTGCTTGTCCATAATGTCCCCTATCTTAGTAGTTGTTATCTTTAATTCCCCTATCCTCTTTATTTCCCCCATCCACACTAAGAGTATTGGTACCTTACAGTTTGAGTTGCCAGAGCCGGTAAAACAGATTGATACTGCCCAGTTTTTGCAGCAATTGTCCCAGAAACAGCCTGCATCAGAGAGGCTTGCTGCAGTCCTGGGACACCCTGCATCATACCAGAATTTTCCTGTGATTTCTGTGCCAGAATCAGTCCCGTCCTCTGCAGTAAATATACAGCTCGAAATGCTGCCTGCAGTGCCTTTTTTCTGCCCCTGCAACAAGTCTGAAACAGTCCCAGTCACAGCAGTAAATTATCCGCCTGAATCACAGCCTATAGCACACTGTTGCTAACCAGGAATTATCCCTCCAGCGCCCAGAAAATCCTGCTCAACAGCTTGCATCACAGGCTGCTTGGAAAGGCCCTGCATCTTTCCTTCTTTTCCCCTAACTGAATCAGCAAATTCTGCATCAAATTGCAGCTGATTCAGGCCTGTAACATGAGAAATCTGCCCCTGAATCAGGGCAGAAACTGCAGGCTGATTCAGACCAAATTCCAGCTCCCCCTGCTGCCCAGAAAATTGACCATCAGCGCCATAAATTGCTTATGATTCAGCTGGTTTTGATGCATGCTTCTGCTGGGTATTATTCTCTGAAGTCAGACCACCTGAACTTGCTATTTCGTGTTTCTGAATCAGGCTGGAATTCTGCTGTGCAATACCAGTTTACCTCTGCACCAAAGACACCTCCAAGCTGTCCTAACTGCTGCCCAGAAATCTGTTTCTGATTCAGAACAGTGATATCCGCTTGCTGCAGCTGATTTTGACCGGAAAGATCCCCCCTTAAGCTGTCCCGAAACCTCCCCAACAGCCCCTTGATTCTCCTGACCACCTGAAGGCCCTCTTTGCAGCCCAACTGTGTTTGAAGAGTCCTTGCTGCCCAACTGTGTTAGAAGAGTCCTTGGACTGGTGCTGCAAATGTGGTTGATTTCCAGTTTGCTGCTGAGACTTAACAGCTTGGTTATCAAGTTTCCTCTTACAAGACTCAGTAGAATGGCAAAGAACCTTCCAGGAACTACAAAACTTTGGGACATTTTCAAAAATGATAGCTTGCTTCCGTAGAACACCATTTGGAAGTTTAATAGTAACCTCCGTAACCCAGTCCTTGGCAAGATCCACATCAACAAGTACTCTAGCAAAGGAAATACGGTGCTTGTTTCCCGTCATAGCGTCGGTGTAAAGTGGAGTACCAACCTTCGAACAAATGTTAGCAAGGACATTGGCATTCCAAATATCACATGGAAGTCCCAGAACATTGATCCACACTGGTAGGGTGCTCATGGATGCACTTCCAAAGTTAAAAAGCGTAGTCATAGGTTTCTTGACAATGGCCCTAATAAAGATTAAATACGGCCCTTTTGTAAGTACCTTTTGTCTATCCTTCTCACTATCATATCGAAAAACCAACCAATCGGACTTGTGTACTTTAAAAGTATCATGAACTTTCCAAGAGTTGGTTAGCTTGTTGACTGCCTCAAACCCCGAACACCCACTCACTACAAAAGCAACAAGTGAATAACCCATTGTTTCAATCACATCATCAATCTCATCCGGCTCCACTTCAATAATGTCAGATTGCTCCATAATTTTGTAAAGCTGAATACCCTTAGAAGGGTTCCTGTTATCCGCAAACAGGGAAGCAAATATCGTCTTTGGTTGGCTCTCCTAAATACCATACACATATTCGTCCTTGGGCTTGGAAGGGGTGTCCTCCATTCCCAAAGTTCTTTATACCGACGGCGAACTCTCAGCTACAACAGATGGCTTAGGATTTTCATCATCCACCTCCTCAAGTTCCTTCAAAAACTCCTCAACAATTTCCTTACTCGTGACTGTTTTTTCCACAACAAGAGCAGGAGCAGTAGACTGTTTCTTCTTTCTTGCCATGTAGAGCAGATGAAACCAAGGCAAAAACACCAAACAAACCCAACAGCAAGAATTTAAAGGACAGTAAACATAATCCAAGTAAATTCTCCTGCTTGCTTCAAATGAAACAAAACAAAGGCGCAAAGGAGATCACCGCCTTCTAAATCTTAATAGGGCACAGCCCAAAGACAACACAAGAGCTAAAAATAACTCTCAGGGAGCTAACTGGAAAAAATAAATCACAAAGCAATTGCTGAAGACCAAGCAAGCTGATCATATAGCCAAAAACCAGTAGCTACAGCTAGGGTTGTAAATGGTCCATACCCTATGGGTACTCTTATAGTGAAACTTGGACCCAGATTAATGTGGAATGATCTTCAAGAGTATAAAATTTCATCCAAGAAGTGAGGAAGAAAACAAACAAAACAAGTGTAACAAGTAAAAGAGAAAGTGCCTTTGAAAGGACTTGAAAATGTTAAATTTCTAGCAACCTTGGATATATTAAATCCAAGACTTCAAAAAGGTTTAAACGAAATCTTTTCTTCAAAGTTCAAGAAACCTAAGGTATTTTGAACCTTAGACCTCAATGAAACAAGAAGAAGACCTCAAGACTGTTTTCTACAAGAGTGTAGTAACTAGTATGAATGAATTTTTTTATGATCAGCCTTGAAGCTCTTGGAACTTTCAACAAGTCTTCAAAGTGATTTTTCTTTCAAAGAAGTTCACCCTTGAAGAAGATAGAAAAACTAAGTTAAGAACTAAGAATACTAAAAGAAGAACCTTTGTCTTGAAAAATTTTTTGATTAGCTTCTTCAAAATGAAAGACTACATATTTATAGAAACTTGAGGGAGAAAATAGGAATTTTTCCCTCTCATATTTTCAGCCAAAATGATAGATATAACCTATACATAAAGTTGATAAGACAATAGAGGTGTTTTAATTGCATTTGGACTATTCTAGAGCACTAGTCAACATATTGCCAAAAATAAGAGGCAATTTTTCAGCTTGGGCAAAAGGGCTTCCAACCATCTACCAAGGTGAATTTTCAATTTCTAACTTATTCAAAAATTTAGGATATTGCCCCATAAAGTCTTGGACATCAAAATTTAAGTCTTGAAACTTCTCTTGCTCAATTTAATCCTTGTGACTCTTTAGTTGTTTTGCCTTGGCTCTTGTTACAACTCCTTGATGTTCTTGCATGTCTAATTGGTTCACATCATCCTCCCCCTCTTGAAAAGGATTCGTCCTCGAATCTCCATCACCTATATAAAATAAAAAGAGATCGGAAACATTAAAAGTGGCACTAACATTATAATGTCCCGAAAGATCAACTTTATAGGCATTGTCATTAATTTTCTCAAGGATTTGAAATGGCCCATCTCCCCTATCATCAAGCTTAGACTTTCTTTGTTGGGGAAATCGTTCCTTTCTAAAATGCACCCAAACCCAATCACCGGGTTTGAATACCACTTTTCTTCTTCCCACATTCTTTTCTCTACAAGCTTTTTGTTGGAGTTGACAATGGCTTTATGGACCTTTGCATGAATTGCTTTCACAAAATCAACCTTTTTGCTTGCATCTTGCTTAGTGCTTGATCTACAAGCAAAGGAACCAAATCAAAGGGAGTTAGAGGGTTAAAGCCATAAACAACTTGAAATAGAGAATGAGAAGTAGTAGAGTGAGGTGCCCTATTATAGGCAAATTCAATGTGTGGCAAACACTCCTCCCATTGCCTCAATTTCTTCTTCAAAATAGCCCTTAGAAGTTGGTCAATTGTTCTATTTACCACTTCGATTTGTCCATCTGTTTGTGGATGGAAAGTTGTAGAATAAAGCAAGTTAGTACCAAGCTTCTTCCAAAGAACTCTCCAAAAATGGCTCAAGAATTTGGTATCCCTATCCGACACAATAGACCTTGGAATTCCATGAAATCTAACTATCCAAGTAAAGAACAAGCTAGCTACATGACTAGCATCATCGGATTTCCTACAAGGAATAAAGTGTGCCATTTTAGAGAACCTATCCACAACAACAAAAATAGAATTCATACCTCTAGAGGTCCTAGGTAAACCAAGAATAAAATCCATAGAAATATCAACCCAAGGTTCTTCAGGAACTTCTAATGGTGTGTAAAGTCCATGTGGAAAAGTTCTAGATTTAGCTTTCTTGCATTCAATACAACTTCCTACAAATCTTTCTACATCTCTTTTTAAATGTGGCCAAAAAAAATGTTCATGAAGAATTTCATAGGTTTTAGTGACACCAAAATGTCCCATTAAACCCCCACAATGTGCTTCTTTGACAAGTAGAATTCTAGTAGAACAAGACAGTATGCAAAATCTACCTTCACAATAAAGAAATCCTTCATGCAAAAAATATTTTCCAAAAGGTGCTAACAAGCATTTCTCAAAAATTTCCTTAAAGTCATGATCACTAGAATACATTTCTTTAAGCATTTCAAAACCCAAAATTTTTGTTTGAAGGGTGGATAAGAGAGTATACCTTCTAGATAGAGCATCGGACACCACCATTCTCCTTACCTTTCTTATAACGGATGACATATGGAAATGTTTCAATGAACTCCATCCATCTTGCATGTCTCTTATTGAGTTTATGTTGGCCCTCGAGAAACTTCAAAGCCTCATGATCGGTGTGCACAACAAACTCCTTTGGCCATAGGTAGTGTTGCCAATGCTTTAATGTTCTTATACCAATGCCGGATGCATCACACTCCACCTCAAAAGTTTTCTCAAAGTTTGGTAGTGACAAAAGGGGTGCACTACACAACTTTTCCTTCAATCATTGAAATGCTTGTTCTTGCTTTGTTTTCCACTTAAATCCTTTGGTTTTCTTGATCACATCGGTCAAAGGACTAGCAAGTGTGCTGAAATTTTTTATGAACCGCCTATAAAAACTTGCTAGGCCATGGAAACCCCTCACTTCCGATGCGTTCCTTGGTGTTGGCCATTCCTTAATTGCTTGGACCTTACCTTCATCTACTTGAAGTCCTTGTGAGCTCACCACATAACCTAGAAATGTAACTTTCTCCAAACAAAACTCACATTTGTCAAGGTTAGCAAAAAGTTTTTCAATTCTCAAGACATTTAGCACTTCCCTAAGATGTTGAACATGTATTTCATATGTCTTGCTATAGACCAAAATATCATCAAAGTGCACAACAACAAATTTCCCAATAAAATTCCTCAACACATGATTCATTAATCTCGTAAATGTACTAGGAGCATTAGTTAATCCAAATGGCATAACCATCCATTCATACAAACCAAAGTTAGTCTTAAAAGCGGTTTTCCACTTATCCCCTTCTCTCATCCTAATCTGATGGTATCCGGATTTCAAGTCAATTTTAGAGAAAAGATTAGAACCATGCAACTCATCAAGTAAATCATCAAGTCTAGGTATGGGATGCATATACTTAATAGTAATGTTGTTTATGGCTCTACAATCTATACACATTCTCCATGTACCATCTTTTTTTGGAACAAGTAAAACCGGAACCACACAAGGACTCATGGACTCATGCACATACCCTTTTGAAATTAGATCCTCAACTTGCCTTTTTAGCTCTTTAGTCTCTTCCGGTGGACTCCTATAGGCCGGTCAGTTTGGCAAGACCACCCCGGGGACAAAATCGATTTGGTGTTCGATTCCTCTAATTGGTGGAGGACCTCCGGGCATCTCATCGGGAAATACGTCTTTGTAATCTTCAATGACCTGCAAAATTTCACTTGATAAAGAGGGTGAGTGTTCTTTAGATGAAGTAAAAGATTCCCTACAATACAAGAGCAACACCACTTCTTTTCTTTCAATTGCTCCAATCACCTCACTAGGTTTTGCAAAGAAACAATTCTTCTCTTTCATCTCACTCTCTTTTTTTTTTGTCACTCTTTTTCTTTTCACTCTTGTTTTTCATCACTCTTTCTTCACTCTTTTCTTTTTCCTCAACTCTCTTTCCCTCCTCGATTTTTGCTCTTTTGAGCTCACTTTCGGCCCTCTCTTTCTCCTTCATCTTTTTTTGTTCATATCTCACTTGTTGAGGTGTAAGAGGATTCATAGTGAATGTTCATCCATCCTTCACAAAAGAATATGTATTTTTCTCCCCATTGTGGAGGGACTTTCTATCGAATTGCCAAGGTCTTCCCAAGAGAAGATGGCATCCTTGCATGGGCAACACATCACATAGTATCTCATCTTTGTAATGTAACATCCTGACTAAGTACCTCAAAGTTATATGTTGTGTGAGGTTGAAAAATCGAACGTTTGTCCAGTGTGTTTGGAGTTCAGGCTGGTATTGACTACGGGATGCAGGAATTTGTCCGAAGACCCCGTTTCAGGTTCCGGACTTTGTCCGTTGAGCCTATCATGGTGCATGCATGTTTTTCTTAAAATTTTAGGTGTCGTGGCAATGCCGATGTGTCTTCATTCGCTCAGACTTTCCGGCTATGCCCGAACCCTTCAAAAAATTTATATTTTGCATAAAAATCTTGAAAGCACTTACTTTGATGGGATGATAAACCGTTTTATAAATAATATATATACTTTTCCCGTACGGGGAGCTCACGAATAGTACACGTGCACGTGAACTCACTGAGCGTCCATCGCTGATGTTCTCCAAACATTTCTTCCCCCATTTTCAGATGACTTGGTAACTAGCTCAGGTTAGAAGAGCCATGGTGAGCCATTGAAGCCGGCATATTTGAAGTCTTCTATCTCTAGTCAAAATATTTTGTTTATGTAGACTATGGCTTTATCGGCCTTAAACCGATGTATAAGTTTGAGAAACTTTTGTTATAAAGTTATATTCAAACCTTTCTTTCTTCTCACATTATTTAATATAGAAATACTCATTACAGCTCCTCCCGGTTGTACCTTAGTCTTGTATATTTGTAAGTTCAGTGCCAAGAAGCACGCAGGTACCTTACTCCACACCGCAGTTGACCTAGCAGAGGAGTATGGGGTATCACATGTAAGCTCCCATTTCTACTGTTACCACTACTTGTCTCAACACTTTAATTTCTCCACTATCATTTAGCCAATGGAGTTTGTAGGGTTTATCATGTTTTGTAGTAGGTAGTTTCAACTTCTCAACAAGATAAGCACTAGCCACATTTACACAACTACCACTATCAATGATAAGGTTGGCAATCCTTCCCTCAACTTTACATTTAGAATGGAAGATGTTTTCTCTTTGTTCAATCATGTTATCATTAAAACCTTGAGCACTTAGTGCTCTAATAGTAACTAAGCTCAAGACATCGTCATCACTTTTTAAAGGGTTCAAATCAACATGTTCATCATCCTCTACCATTTCTTCACCCTCAACACATTCTCCACTTTCATCCTACTCTTTCTCAACCCAACCATTCAAATTCTCCCTAAAGATCAAAGCTCTCTTTGTGGGACAACTACTTGTGTAGTGTCCTACACCATTACACTTAAAGCACTTAGGAGGGTTAGAAATGATTTGACCTCTCACTTCCATCTTTGGTTTGGTTGGAGGTTGGAAAGTACCTCTAGGAGCCTCCTCCTTTTTTTGCCATGGCTTGAAGTTGGAAGTAGGTAGTTTTGTTGTTGCAACTTGTCTTTGGTTGGGAAATGAGGATCGCATCATCCCACTTCTTTTCCTTTGTGATTCGATCTTGTTGGGAAGGTGGCACATGTCTTCATAAGTTGTATTTGGATACAACTCAAGTTGGTTGGCTATCTCCCTATTGAGACCACTAAGAAACCTAGCCATTGAAGCATCCTTGTCTTCTTCCAAGTTCAACCTCAAGATGTAGAGCTCAAGCTCTTGTCTATACTCCTCTACACTTTTTGCACCTTGTTTTAAATTCATGAGCTTATAATGAAGCTCTCTATAGTAATGCTCGCGCACAAATCTTTCTCTCATCAAAGCTTTTAACTCTCTCCAAGTATCAACCGATGGTTTACCACTTCTAACTCTTTGGTTTACTATCCCTTCCCACCAATGTACTCTTTGGTTTACTCCAAGCATTTCAGTACTTTTTGTCTGCGGAAAAGTCAGGTACACCTTCAAGTTTTGACTATTTTGAGATATCAAATGAAGTCCAAATTAGATGAGACTTGTTTCATTTGTTTCCCAGGTCCATGTAGTAAAACTCCATGTAAAAATATTGCAAAGTTCTAGTCATATTCCAGGTCGTTCAAGTATTCTATTTTTGTGATGCCATTTTCCAGCAATCTTGTCTCTTTTCTCTTTTTGGTCTTGTATTTTGGTATGTAAGATATCTCAAAAATACTTACTTGAAGGTGGCTCTGATACCAAATGATGTGGAATGATCTTCAAGAGCATAAAATTTCATCCAAGAAGTGAGGGAAAGAACAAACAAAACAAGTGTAACAAGTAAAAGAGAAAGTGCCTTTGAAAGGACTTGAAAATGTTAAACTTCTAGCAACCTTGGATATATTAAATCCAAGACCTCAAGAAGGTTTAAACAAAATCTTTTCTTCAAAGTTCAAGAAACCTAAGGTATTTTGAACCTTAGACCTCAATGAAACAAGAAGAAGACCTCAAGACTAGTTTTCTACAAGAGTGTAGTAACTAGTATGAAGGAATTTTTTTATGATCAACCTTGAAGCTCTTGGAACTTTCAACAAGTCTTCAAAGTGATTTTTCTTTCAAGGAAGTTCACCCTTGAAGTAGATAGAAAAACTAAGCTAAGAACTAAGAATACTAAGAGAAGAACCTTTGTCTTGAAAATTTTTTTGATTAGTTTCTTCAAAATGGAAGACTACATATTTATCGAGACTTGAGGGAGAAAATAGGAATTTTTCCCTCTCATATTTTCAGCCCAAAGGATAGATATAACCTATACATACACTTGATAAGACAATAGAGGTGTTTTAATTACATTTGGACTATTCTAGAGCACTAGTCAACACATTGCCAAAAATAGGAGGCAATTTTTCAGCTTGGGCAAAAGGGCTTCCAACCATCTACCAAGGTGAATTTTCAATTTCTAATTTATTCAAAAATTTAGGATATTGCCCCGTAAAGTCTTGGACATCAAAATTTAAGTCTTGAAACTTCTCTTGCTCGATTTGATCCTTGTGACTCTTTAGTTGTTTTGTCTTGGCTCTTGTCACAACTCATTGATGTTTTGCATGTCTAACCGGCTCACATCACAGACCTATATCCATACTCTCCGGTATATAATTTCTAGACCCGCACCCGACCCTCCAGGGTTCAGGGTAGGGTCTGGGTCTACACGTACTCGTATGACATTTTTATATTTTTTTCTGTTAAACAAAAACATATAAAACGATGTATAATTCTAAAATAAAAATTTTAATATGATTAACATAATCTCCTCAACATTTCTTTTAACAAACACAATCATTTAACATCTCTTGAATTCAAATAATCAAAATTCAAATACACACAAAATCTTCACAGTACATTAATCCAATAAAAACAAAAGTTCTAGTTCAACACAATATATTAATCAAAGCATTTTGGATACCGCTTGGTCTATTTGTCTCCTGCAAAAGATAATATTAAAAAATTTATTGCTCCTATTTTGATCCTGAACTCCCGCTGCTTCTCTCTGTTGTATTGGTCTCTTTATTTCTTGTACACCCTGCTCTTGCAGATCATGTTGGATATCTTGGATATGTGTCCAAACCTGTTTCTGCATAGCCTATGAAGAAAGAAGGGAAGTAATGGCTTCTGAGAATCTTAGAAATGGCAGCTATCCTGGTGAAACAAATGAAGTTGAGGATGAGTCAATGCACCCGACTTCACCAACGCCACAAGAACGTGTTCGTCTTAGTTGTTTACGTATTTTACATCAACTTGCAGCAAGCAAGTACAATATGTGCAGAAGCTATGGCAGCATGTTGGGTTTCGCTGTTTCTACATTGGAAAACAAATTTTCTCTTGCTCCAAAATTTTGAAAATTCTGAACATACTTGTCTAAACTGTAAAGATAATATGTTAAACAATTTATAAATTATATATTAATATAATATAATATAATATAATATAATATAATATAATATAATATAATATAATATAATATAATATAATATAACATATAATACATATAAAAAATATATATTATTATTTTATTAACATAGATATCCAGATATACGAGTCTGGATATCATCATACCCTGCCCAGACCCATATAACAGAATAAATACGGGTACGGGTATAGGTACGGGTCCATAGATATAAAATTTAGACCTTACCCGTTAAAAACGGGTATAAACTTACGCAAATACGGGTAAGATCCGTCCCGTTTATAGCCTTATGTCACGCCCTGCTTACAGGACAAGATGGTTTTCCACATTTTTAGACAAGCCCACAAAGTTCTAGAACGTTCCAGGAGGTTCTACTATGATCTAGACTTGTCTAGAAGAGCCTAGAAAACTTTAGAAGTCTCTACACAAGTCTAGAATCCTTTGGAAGTCTCTAGAACCATAGAGAAAGCATTATGTAGACTAATGTAGAATTCTCTAGAACACTCCATAGCTAGATCTTTATGTAGGATGTTCTAGAATGATGTAAGGCAACTGTTAGATCGTTGCCACATGTAGTAATCTTAGCCATCCATTAAGAAGGTGCTTGCCTATAAATAGGCTCACCCTGTTCATTTGTAGACACCATAACTTAGAGTTCTAAAGACTTGTAAGCTCCTTCCAAGCAATAAAAGCTTTCTTTCATAAACACCCACTTTTTGCCTACAACTTTCCAACGTTTTCGTCTAGCCTTTGAGATTTTGAGCGAATTAAGGCTTTCTTAGCATTTGTGGGAGTGCTAAGGCCGCACATCTATTTACAAGAAAAAGTAAGCGCGTGATAAGTGGTATCAGAGCTTTGGTTGAAGCCATGACGAAGACCATCAAAGATCAAGTGGCGAGATCCGACACCACCAATTTGGAGTCATCGCAACAAGGCTGGGGACTTGAGGAGCAACGTGACCCCGTTATACCAAAGCCGAGGGGGAAGTCCAAGGACCTCACAGCTAGCTTTGAGTCACGCCTAACTCGAGTGGAGGAAGGCATGGGCGCCGTGGACGCACACATGGAGAATCTAAACCAACTGGTGGAAGGTCTAGAGGCAGACATTGCCGAAACCCATGAAGAGGTGCGTGAAGCCCTTACCAAGCTAGGTGAGTCTAATCGAGTAGACTTACAGGCCCTTAGGGACAAGTTTATGGCCGAGGTAACCCGTTTGCGAGACGCCCATCAAAGGGAGCTTAATAGCTTGTTAATGCAATTGGAGGAAGCTCGAGAGGACCTAGCCTTATGTAAGAAGGCAGTCCCTGCTGGTCCAACCACATACATAGTGGAATCTCGACGGGTCGATATCCCAAAACCAAAGAGCTTCGCTGGTACGCATAACGCTCAAGAAGTAGATAACTTCTTATGGGGGCTAGAGCAATATTTCGACGCTGTAGGCATCATAGATGATGGAGCCAAGATCAAGAGCACAGCTTTGTACCTCACTGATACAGCCATGCTTTGGTGGCGCCAACGACAAGAAGACGTCAAGAGAGGTATGTGCTCCATCACTACCTTTGATGATTTTAAAGGCGAGCTTAAAAGGCAATTTTACTCGGAAAATGCCGAAGAAGAGGCACGTGGTCGCCTATGAAGGCTTAAACATTTGGGAAGCATCCGAGATTATGTGAAAGACTTCACAAATCTCGTGTTGGAAATCCCCGACATGTCCGATAAGGACTCGCTCTTCCTTTTCATGGACGGTCTACAAACTTGGGCTAAAATCAAGCTTAGGCGTCGTGGTGTGCAAGACCTTGCTACTGCCATCGCTATAGCCGAAAGCTTAATCGATTACTCAAGCAAAAAGGAGTCATCCAAATCCAAAGATAAGAAAGGTGGTCCCAACAAAAGTGGGGGAGAACATTGGCGAGGCAATCGCAAAGAAAACAACCGAAACTAGAAGCCGAAGGATAATGGCAAACAAAAGAAGAACTTTGACCGTTCCATCCCTAAAAGGGGATGCTTCTTATGTGGTGAGCTTCACTGGACACGAGATTGTCCAAAGACAAAGGCACTTAATGCTTTGACGGCCAATGTCAAGGGGCACGAATCAAGTGGCCAAAAGGATGATGCTCAAGTCGGCTCCCTTCAACTCCTCAATGTCATCCAAAGTACCCCAAAGACTCAAGCCAAGGGACTTTAGTTCGTAGATGCAACTATCAATAGGAAGGAGACGAAGGCTTTACTTGACACATGTGCGTCCCACAACTTCATCTCCGTAGAGGAAGCCAATAGACTAGGCCTTAAAATAGTTGGTGGCACTGGGTCTGTGAAAGCCGTCAACTCTATGGCCAAGCCAATACAAGGCATTGCTCGAGGTGTCAAGACCATCCTTGGTGCATGGGTGGGCTACTTGAATTTGTCCGTGGTACCTAAGGACGATTTCAAGATGGTTCTCGGGATGGAGTTTATCAATCAAGTGAAGGCGTTTCCCATTCCTTTTGCCAACACCATGTGCATCTTCGACGAAGGAAAGACTTGTGTAGTACCAATGCTATGTTCTACCGAGTCCGAGCCATGCAGTTAGGAGAACAGCTTGAAGATAGACGAGGAAAGCTATCTAGCCATTCTCAAAGAGCACGACGATTAGTAGATACCTCCCCAACTAACTATTCCAAAGGAAATAGAAGGCGTTCTTCGCGAATTCAAGGATTTCATACCCGACGAATTACTGAAGAAGTTGCCACCAAGGAGAAAAGTTGATTATCAAATCGAATTAGAGCCAAGAGCCAAACCACCCGCTATGAGCCCTTATCGTAAGGCACCACCGGAGTTAGCGGAGCTCAAGAAACAACTAAAGGGCTTAATAAATGCCGGTTTTATTTGTTAGTATATGCCCTAAGACCAATTGACTCACATTTATGATTTATGAAGCATGTATTTTTTAATTGTATTTTATGCTCTTGGTCATCAAGTATGTGACTTGATAGTAAAACCCTTATGGCTAATAAAATTCTATTCTTATTTGTCCCTAGTATATTAACTCTTGTAAGCTAGTGTGAAGTTGATTGATGGTCAAGTTTTACTGATCATGAATATGAGATATAAATCAATTCATAAATACATATTGAGAATATTGTATTGGACATGACCCAAAGTGAAGAAGAAATATTGCATGGGTTTAAGTTATAAGTATTTCTTCTCAGTTTTATATTTGGTGTCCTTCGACCTAATGTTTCTAATGTTTCTTGCATGGGGAGAAAAATATGTTTTCACATAGTCAAACATCACTTTTAATTAGGTGATCATTATGATTATTGGTTGGCTTATTTTCTCGTCATGGCTTGAATATTGGAGATAGTGCAAGGGATTTGTCCCTCTCTTTTTAGAGAGAGATATTCATGGGCCCCTTGATAAGGAAGACTAGAAAATATGCATGGCCATGCTCAAATAAGTATTAATAAGGTGTTATTAATATTATTTGTTGGAACAGTCTTCCTGGTGATCAAGTAAATGGTTAATTAAGTTTTATAAGGATGACTTGATCCATGCCTTATACTTAATTAGGATATCGTGTGACAAAAGGACTAAATATTAAATCTGATGCTAGGTTATTATTACATTTACTTAACTTGGGTAAGCATAATGTCTTGCTAGAGGCCACTTATGTTTTGTGAATAAATGTCTAGGACATTTTTCATTCACTGCCAACGTTAAGTGAACCTACAGGGGTCACACGCATAGACGATCTTGTGAGCATAATGTCCACGTTCAATGTATCTAGATTGTGTCCAGATTCGTTGAACGTATACAAAAGGGGAATCAGATTCCATATTATATTTTCTGGTAGGTTAATAAGTAATTAATTTTATTTAATAGAATAAATGAAATTAATTACTTAATATTACTCATCCAACCGTTGGATGATTATAGGAATAGACGGACGAGATTAAACTGTCATTAGATGACAGTTAGGGTTTTGATATTGACAGCTATAAAAGGTTATGTTAACCTTTTCTTGGTGGCCGTCCTTTATCTGATAAAAGAAAAACAAAACCTTCAACCCTAGAACGGCGATATAGTATCTAGCCTCCTCTCTCCGAAATACGACCGATTACCAGATAGTCAGGATCAGTTCTGAACAGTTTTCAGAACACAGAAGGGGCTAGCTTCTCGATCACTTGCAGAGGAGTTCGTCGCGTGGATACCAGTAGAGGGCGAAGCATACAAAGCAGCGCCTCCACAACGAACAATCAAAACATTGAGGTAATTTCTATCCAATCGGTTTTTCTAGTATGTGCAGATCCTGTTGGTGGATTTCCGTAGTTTTATTTTACTTTGTTTTTGCCTACGGATTCCAACAGTGGTATCAGAGCCACTTACATACTAGTTTTATTGATTTTATCTGTTACCGCTTTGATTACACATGTTGTTTTCAATCGGCCTTATAGTAAGGTTTCTGATTAGTGTAATAATCAGAGTAAATTGAATTATAGGATTCGCATATATCATATTCTGTTTTACTTATTAATGCGATTAATTAAACAGAATGTTGTTACTGCCAAATTGTTTGGCATACAGTCTGTAATCTGTGCAATTTAATTGTTAAACTAATATGCAGAATCAGATGATTTAATGTTTAACTGTTAAACAAAAATTTCTGGCGGCATGATTTTAGGGTTTATGACGGCAATAACTTATTCAATGAGTTAGAAAGAAAAAACCATTTTTCTTTCCGGGGGTGCTGCCCACTGAGACCCCGGCAAGGGCGCTGCCCCTTGACCCCGCCCGCTGACCAGCCAGCGGGACCGCCGTTTTCTTCCGGGGGCTTCGCCCCGGAACCCCCCTTGTTATTTCTTTGCATGTTTCTTCCTATCTTTAGATGCATGGTGTATAGCATGGCCATTTACCTCTTGCGATTGATTGGCTTATTTTGTTAATGGGTTGTATGTTTTTAAATACGGCCTGCGTGTCGTTGTTTTCGTTGATATAATATTATCAAGCTTTACTAGAATAGGTTAATTTTATTTCCTATTCCTATGTATATTTTTCTGTCCTATGTAACAAGATTAGAAGGCCAAGACATTGGAGGCAAGCTCATGGAGATGAAGACTTACCTAGATTGACCTTTGACTTCCATGAGGCTCGTGGAAGTCAATATAGGATTGGGGCCATGTTATGACACGTTTTATTTGATGTATATATATTATGCATGTGATGTTTAGTTTATTTCCTTTTATTTTTTATATATGTTTTGTGAAATAATATACAAATAAAAAAGGAATAAGGTTTTTGAAACCATGTAAAAAAAAAAAAAAATTAAGTCGTAAAATGTCTTCCATGATCATAAGCACTTCTCCATGCTTGGATCATCATTTTGTCTCATTGCCAAAGCAAGAGATAAATGGTTACCTAAGTAGGGGAAGATGGAAAATGGTGATTTCCATATGCTTGGAATGGTTTGGCTTAACTAGGCTATCAAAACGGTTTTGAGCCTAGGACATCATATGGAATTTTGCCGGTACATTTAGATGTAAATCCCATTAATATATTTTTCTCTAATTATGGGTGTTAAGCCAAAGCTTACTTATGATTAGAATAAAATGAATTTTATACCCATGATTTATATCAAGTGTTGAATATTTCAGGGAAAATTTAATGCTTCATTTATTTAATTTTACTTTGCAAATTCTATGTAGATAATGGCCTCAAACAATTCAAACACATCATTGCGATCCATGCTTGAAAAGAATAAGCTTAGTGGGATTAACTTTCTTGATTGGGCACGAAATTTAAGGATTGTCCTTAAACAAGAAAAAAAACTATATGTACTTGAGAACCCTATCCCTAATCAACCAGCTAACAATGCGCCCAGAGTCGAAAAGGATGCTTATAGTAAGCACAAGAATGATTCTAGCGATGTGACATGTCTCATGTTGGCTACGATGGAATCTGAGTTGCAAAAGCAATTCGAGGAAGTTGAGGCTTATGAGATGATAAAACAGCTCAAGGAAATGTTCCAAGAGCAGGCACGTCAAGAGAGATATCTTACCACTTAGCTGCAAAATGATCCCTGGCACTTCAGTTAGTGCTCATGTCCTTAAGATGAAAGGGTATTTTGATCAGCTTGAAAAACTTGGAGCACCTGTAAGTCATGACTTGGCTACTGATATGATCTTGGCCTCTTTGACCTCTGACTATGATCAGTTTGTCATGAACTTCAATATGCATGATATGGAAAAGTCCATAAATGAATTGCACGGGATGCTCAAGCAGGCTGAACAAAACATTAGGAAGTCTACTCCTAATGTTCTGATGGTTCAGAAGGGGCAGTTCAAGAAGAACAAGGGAAAGCGAAAGGGAAAGGATATGGCCAAAAAGGGTAAAGGCAAGCAGAAGCCCAAGCCCAAGGTTAAACCACCAAAGGAAGGGACTTGCTTCCACTGCAATGAACCTGGTCATTGGAAGAGGAATTGCAAGCTCTACTTGGAAGAAAAGAAGAAGCAAAAGGCCAGTGAGACTGCCGCCTGGGTATTTTCGTTATAGAAATTAATATGTCTACTCCTACTTCATGGGTATTAGATACCGGATGTGGAGCTCACATTTGTGTAAATGTGCAAGGACTCAAAAGGAGTAGATCTTTGGCAAAGGGAGAGGTGGACCTATGAGTTGCAAATGGAGCAAAAGTTGCTGCTGTAGCCGTAGGGACATTTGATTTACTTTTGCCTACTGGGCTTATAATTGAACTTAAAGATTGTTATTATGTTCCTGCTATTAGTAGGAACATCATTTCAGTTTCTTGTTTGGATATTGATGGTTTTGAGTTTAATACTAAGAATGGTAAAAGTTCTATTTATAAAAATGGTATTTTCTATGGGGATGCCTCTTTATGTAATAGACTTTACATTCTTAACCTACATGATTCCATTAGTAAGCCCATCTATAACATAAATACAAAGAAATTTAAATCTAATGATTTAAAAACGCATATCAAAACTCCATCAAGATGGACTTTTATCTTCATTCGACCTTGAGTCTTATGAAAAATGTGATTCTTGTTTATTGGGAAAATGACTAAAAGTCTATTTACAGGGCAAAGTGAAAGGGCTACCGATTTATTGGAACTCATACATACTGATGTATGTGGGCCAATGAACACACAAGCCAGAGGAGGTTTTCAGTATTTCATTACATTCACAGATGATTTCAGTAGATATGGTTATATCTATCTAATGAAACATAAATCTGATTCCTTTCAAAAGTTTAAGGAATTTCAAAATGAAATACAGAATCAACTTGGAAGGAGTATCAAATTACTTCGATCAGATCGAGGTGGTGAATACTTAGGCCAAGAGTTTGACGAACATCTAAAAAAATTGTGGGATATTATCACAATTAACTCCACCAGGGAACACCACAATGGAATGGTGTGTCCGAACCCGTAAATCGAACTCTATTGGATATGGTTCGATCTATGATGAGTCAAACAGATCTTCCAATTTCTTTTTGGGGGTTATGCTCTAGAAAGCTGCTGCATTCATATTAAATAGAGTTCCATCTAAAAGCTGTTTCGGAAGACACCATATGAGATATGGGACCCAGGAAACAACCTAGTTTAGCATTTCTCAAAATTTGGGGATGTGATGCTTAAGTGAAGCGATCATTATCTGAAAAACTAGCACCAAATCTGATAAGTGTCTGTTTATGGGATATCCTAAGGAAACTAAAGGATACTACTTTTATCTTCCATCTGAAAACAAAGTGTTTGTTGCTCGGAACGGAATTTTCCTTGAAAGGGAATTCGTTTCCAAAAGAGTCGATGGGAGTAGAATCCATCTTGAAGAAGCTCAAGGGACGATGAGACCATTTCGAACCAAGTATGGATACTCAGTTGGACTCACGTATTCATACTGAGCCTGAACCTTTGACACAAGGGCCAAGAAGGTCTAGTAGGATTTCTCAGATACCACAGAGATATGGATTTCTTGTGACTGAGGATCACAACATTGATCTTATTGGTCAAGGTGAACCTAATTCCTACCAAGATGCTATTCGTAGTCCTGAATCTAGCAAATGGCTAGAGGCTATGAAATCAGAAATGCAATCCATGCATGATAATCAAGTTTGACTTTGATTGATCCACCTGAAGGTTGCAAGACCATAGGGTGTAAATGGGTTTTCAAAAAGAAAAGCCGACATGGATGGCAATGTGCACACTTACAAAGCTCGATTGGTAGCAAAAGGGTATAGACAAACTCATGGTATAGACTATGATGAAACCTTTTCTCCAGTTGTAATGCTTAAGTCAATTAGAATTCCACTTGCCATTGAAGCATATTATGATTATGAAATATGGCAAATGGATGTTAAAACTGCTTTTCTTAATGGAAATCTACTGGAGGATGTGTATATGACACAACCTGAAGGTTTTATTCATCCTTCGAATTCTAGTAAAGTGTGTAAACTTCAAAGATCCATTTATGGCTTGAAGTAAGCATCTCGAAGTTGGAATCTTCGTTTTGATGAAGCAATTAAAGAATTCAATTTCATCAAGAATGAGGATGAACCTTGTGTCTACAAAAGGGTTACAGAAAATGCAGTAGTCTTCTTAGTACTCCATGTCGATGACATCTTGTTAATTGGGAATGATATCCCCACTTTGCAAAGTGTAAAAACTTGGTTGGGGAAGTGTTTTCCAATGAAAGATTTAGGCGAAGCGGCCTATATTCTAGGCATTAGGATCTATCGAGATAGATCTAAAAAGCTTATTGGCCTAAGTCAGAGTGGATATATTGACAAGGTACTGAAAAGGTTCAGTATGCAAGATTCTAAGAGAGGATTCTTGCCAATGTCAAATGGCGTTAAACTCAGTCAGTCTCAAAGTCCTACCACATGGGAGGATACAGAACGCATGAGTAAGATTCCTTACGCTTCCGCAATTGGATCTATCATGTACGCCATGTTATGCACTCGCCCAGATGTCTCGTATGCATTAAGCATGACTAGAAGATTTCAGTCAAATCCTGGTGAACCGTATTGGACTGCAGTAAAAAACATTCTCAAGTACTTAAGAAGGACTAAAGAGATGTTTTTGATCTACGGAGGTCAGGACGGAGAGCTTGTTGTAAATGGTTACACGGATGCTAGCTTTCAGACTGATGTAGATGATTTTAGATCGCAATCTGGATTTGTGTTTTGTTTGAATGGAGGTACTGTGAGCTGGAAGAGTTCAAAGCAAGATACCGTGGCCGATTCTACTACAGAGGCTGAGTATGTGGCTGCTTCTGATGCAGCCAAGGAGGCAGTTTGGATCAGAAAGTTCATCACAGAACTAGGTATAATTCCTAGCATTGTGAATCCAGTGGACCTATATTGTCATAATACAGGAGCCATTGCACAAGCTAAGGAACCTAGATCTCATCAACGATCCAAACATATTCTCAGGCGTTTCCATCTCATTCGAGAAACTATTGATCGTGGAGATGTTAAAATTTGCAAAGTAGACACCAATGACAATGTCGCAGATCCATTGACAAAGCCACTCCCACAACTTAAGCATGAGAGTCATACTAGGTCAATGGGTTTGAGAGTCATGTCAAATTGGTGGTAGGGCAAGTGGGAGATTGTTAGTATATGCCCTAAGACCAATTTACTCACATTTATGATTTATGAAGCATGTATTTTTTAATTGTATTTTATGCTCTTGGTCATCAAGTATGTGACTTGATAGTAAAACCCTTATGGCTAATAAAATACTATTCTTATTTGTCCCTAGTATATTACATCTTGTAAACTAGTGTGAAGTTGATTGATGGTCAAGTTTTCTATCGATCATGAATATGAGATATAAAATCAATTCATAAATACATATTGAGAATATTGTATTGGACATGACCCAAAGTGAAGAAGAAATATTGCATGGGTTTAAGTTATAAGTATTTCTTCTCAGTTTTATATTTGGTGTCCTTCGACCTAATGTTTCTAATGTTTCTTGCATGGGTAGAAAAATATGTTTTGACATAGTCAAACATCACTTTTAATTAGGTGATCATTATGATAATTGGTTGGCTTATTTTCTCGTCATGGCTTGAATATTGGAGATAGTGAAAGGATTTGTCCCTCTCTTTTTAGAGAGAGATATCCATGGGCCCCTTGATAAGGAAGACTAGAAAATATGCATGGCCATGCTCAAATAAGTATTAATGAGGTGTTATTAATATTATTTGTTGGAACAGTCTGCCTGGTGATCAAGTAAATGGTTAATTAAGTTTTATAAGGATGACTTGATCCATGCCTTATACTTAATTAGGATATCGTGTGACAAAAGGACTAAATATTAAATCTGATGCTAGGTTATTATTACATTTACTTAACATGGGTAAGTATAATGTCTTGCTAGAGGCCGCTTATGTTTTGTGAATAAATGTCTAGGACATTTTTCATTCACTGCCAACGTTAAGTGAACCTACAGGGTCACACGCATAGACGATCTTGTGAGCATAATGTCCACGTTCAATGTATCTAGATTGTGTCCAGATTCGTTAAACGTATACAAAAGAGGAATAAGATTCCATATTGTATTTTCTGGTAGGTTAATAAGTAATTAATTTTATTTAATAGAATAAATGAAATTAATTACTTAATATTACTCATCCAACCGTTGGATGATTATAGGAATAGACGGACGAGATTAAACTGTCGTTAGATGACAGTTAGGGTTTTGATATTGACAGCTATAAAAGGTTATGTTAACCTTTTTCTTGGTGGCCGTTCTTTATCTGAATAAAGAAAAACAAAACCCTAAACCCTAGAACAGCGATATAGTATCTCGTCTCCTCTCTCCGAAATACGACCGATTACCAGATAGTCAGGATCAGTTCTGAACAGTTTTCAGAACACAGAAGGGGCTAGCATCCCGATCGCTTGTAGAAGAGTTCGTCGCGTGGATACCAGTAGAGGGCGAAGCGTACAAAGCAGCGCCTCCACAACGAACAATCAAAACATTGAGGTAATTTCTATCCAATCTGTTTTTCTAGTATGTGCAGATCCTGTTGGTGGATTTCCGTAGTTTTATTTTACTTTGTTTTTGCCTACGGATTCCAACATTATTAGGCCCTCCAAAGCCCCTTTCGATGCCCCAGTTCTTTTCCAAAAGAATAAGGATGGTTCTCTATGAATGTGTATCGATTATCGGGCTCTCAATAAGGTCACCATAAAAAATAAGTATCACATTCCCCTGTAGCGGATCTTTTCGACCAACTTGGCCATGCACGATACTTCACCAAGTTAGATCTTCGCTTGGGGTACTACCAAGTCCGCATCGTCGAAGGTGACGAGCCCAAGACTACGTGCATAACAAAGTATTGCTATTACGAGTTTTTAGTCATGCCTTTTGGTCTAACAAATGCACCTGCAACTTTTGCACCTTAATAAATAAGCTATTCCACCCCTTCCTCGATAATTCATAGTAGTCTACTTGGATGATATTGTGATATATAGCCAAACAATGGAGGAACACTTGAGAAAAGTGTTTCAAGTCTTAAAAGACAATGAGCTATATATCAAAAAGGAGAAGTGTTCATTTGCCCAAGAAGAGGTATTGTTCTTAGGACATAAGATAAAGGGTGGAAAGCTTATGATGGAGGATATAAAGGTGCAAGCCATACAAAGGTGGGAGCCACCCACTAAAGTTCATGAATTAAGGTCCTTCCTTGGACTTGTAAACTATTATCATCGCTTTATCAAAGGCTATTCAGCTCGAGTGGCACCTTTGACGGATCTCCTTAAGAAGAATCGACCATGGGCATGGAGCGAAGATTGCCAACGAGCCTTTGAAGATCTAAAGAAGGCCATTTGTAAAGAGCTAGTTCTCAGCTTGCCTGATTATTCCAAGCCTTTCGAAGTGCACACTGATGCTTCAGACTTTGCTATTGGAGGCGTACTTATGCAAGATGGTCACCCGATAGCCTACGAGAGCCGCAAACTTAACGAGATGGAGCGTCGCTACACCGTGCAAGAAAAAGAGATGACCGCAATCATCCATTGCCTAAGAGTTTGGCGACATTATTTGTTGGGCTCCAGGTTCGTCATCATGATCGATAATATTACTAGTAGTTATTTCCAAATTCAAAAGAAGCTTAGTCCAAAACAAGCTCGGTGGCAAGACTTTCTTGCGTAGTTTGATTATAGCTTGGAATACAAGGATGAGAAAGCCAACGTGGTAGCTGACGCCTTAAGCCGCAAGGTAGAGCTCGCATCCATCAGCAGGGCTGATAGCCCTCTACTCAGACGCATCAAGGAAGGCCTACAACAAGACTCCCTAGCCAAAAATCTTGTAGCAATTGTAATGGAAGGTAAGACAAGACGCTTTTAGCTAGAAGAAGGGATGCTCTACACAAAGGGAAACCGACTCTTTGTGCCTAAGTGGGGGAACCTTCGACGTGAATTGATCAAAGAATGCCACGATTCCAAATGGGCTGGACATTCAGGTATGAAACGTACCCTTGCATTGTTGAAGACCACATATTATTGGCCCCAAATGCAGGATGAGGTGGAGTCCTATGTAAGAACATGCCTCATATGCTAACAAGACAAAGTTGAACAACAAGCACCAGCGGGGCTACTTGACCCATTGCCTATTCCTAAGAGGCCTTGGGAAAGTGTCTCGATGGACTTTATCACTTCCCTGCCAAAGTCAAAAGGATTTGGGAACATAATAGTGGTGGTTGATCGATTTAGCAAGTATGCCACCTTCATTCCAGCCCCTGCAGATTGCACTGCCGAAGAGGTAGCTCGGCTATTCTTGAAAATTGTGGTCAAACTTTGGAGAGTTCCTTCCAACATAGTGAGCGATTGAGACCCACGCTTCACGGGATGATTCTGGACAGAATTGTTTTAAGTTACTTGGCTCAGAATTGAACTTTTCCACTAGCTTCCATCCTCAAAGTGATGGCCAAACTAAGCGGACAAATGCACTCTTGGAGCTATACTTGAGACACTACGTGAGTGCCAACCAACGGGATTGGGTAAAGTTACTTGATGTGGCCCAATTCTCCTACAATCTTCAACGGAGTGAGGCAACCAATCGAAGTCCTTTTGAAGTAATCATGGGGCAACAACCTATAACGCCTCTTACTATTGCCACATGCTATGAAGGTAAGAGTCCATCAGCATTTAAATTTGCTAAATCATGGCACGAGCAAGCCGAATTAGCACGAGCGTACTTGAACAAGGCCTCGAAAATGATGAAGAAATGGGTGGACAAGAAAAGAAGGCCCTTGGAGTTTCAAGAAGGCGATCTTGTCATGGTGAAACTTCTTCCTCAACAATTCAAGAGCTTCAGAAAAGTCCACAAAGGATTAATTAGGAGATATGAGGGCCCGTTCCCGGTCTTGAAACGTGTTGGGAAGGTCTCTTATAAACTCCAATTACCTTCCAAGCTTAAGATTCATCCGGTCTTTCATGTGAGTCTCTTAAAACCATATCACAAAGACATGGAGGATCTTACTCGAGGAGAGTCTAAGCAAGCGCCCACCATCGTGGTCACCTCCTTTGACAAGGAAGTCGAGGCCACACTAGCCGATCGCCATATTCGAAGACGAGGAGTTCCAAACTATCGAGAATACCTCATAAAGTGGAAGAACTTGCCCAAAAGTGAAGCAAGTTGGGAGCGCGAGAATACCCTTTGGCAATTCAAAGATCATATCCAGCAATTCCACGATGAAGGCACGATGAGGGCATCGCGAGCATAGGTGGGGGAGAATATCACGCCCTGCTTACAGGACAAAAGAGTTTTTCACATTTTTAGACAAGCGCACAAAGTTCTAGAACGTTCCAAGAGGTTCTACTATGATCTAGACTTGTCTAAAAGACCCTAGAAGAGACTAGAAAACTTTAGAAGTCTCTACACAAGTCCAGAATCCTCTGGAATTCTCTAGAACCATAAAGAAAGCATTATGTAGAATTCTCTAGAACACTTCATAGCTAGATCTTTATGTAGGACGTTCTAGAATGACGTAAGGCAACCGTTAGATCGTTGCCACATGTAGTAATCTTAGCCATCCATTAAGGAGGTGCTTGCCTATAAATAGGCTCACCCTCTTCATTTGTAGACACCAGAACTTAGAGTTCTACAGACTTGTAAGCTCCTTCCAAGCAATAAAAACTTTCTTTAATAAACACCCACTTTTTGCCTACAACTTTCCAACGTTTTCGTCTAGCCTTTGAGATTTTGAGCGAATTAAGGCTTTCTTAGCATTTGTGGGAGTGCTAAGGCTGCACGTCTACTTACAAGAAAAAGTAAGTGCATGACACTTAGCTATTGCCCACAACTCATCACCAAACAAGGAAATTAACCAGAAAATTAAGGGAGAAAAGTGTAAGGGAGTGTACTGGAATTTGATACAAAGGGTGAGAAAAATTGTAATTCAAACCTAGTTAACACCGGTGCAAGTCTCCTTGAAATTCTGGTACAAAAAAAACCGATCGTGATTCAAAGCCGATCAACTACCGTCATCTTCCCCGACGAACTTCCGGCCTGTACTCACCACCAACCAGCTCAGACAACAGCGTCAAAACCTACCGAAGTCGACCAGAAGAGAAACTCCAAGCTAAACACCTAACTCGACACGAGTATTTCTGGAACTCCAAGAAATGGCGAGCTCCAAGAAATGGTGCTTGCCTATAAATAGGCTCACCCTCTTCATTTGTAGACACCAGAACTTAGAGTTCTACAGACTTGTAAGCTCCTTCCAAGCAATAAAAACTTTCTTTAATAAACACCCACTTTTTGCCTACAACTTTCCAACGTTTTCGTCTAGCCTTTGAGATTTTGAGCGAATTAAGGCTTTCTTAGCATTTGTGGGAGTGCTAAGGCTGCACGTCTACTTACAAGAAAAAGTAAGTGCATGACACTTAGCTATTGCCCACAACTCATCACCAAACAAGGAAATTAACCAGAAAATTAAGGGAGAAAAGTGTAAGGGAGTGTACTGGAATTTGATACAAAGGGTGAGAAAAATTGTAATTCAAACCTAGTTAACACCGGTGCAAGTCTCCTTGAAATTCTGGTACAAAAAAAACCGATCGTGATTCAAAGCCGATCAACTACCGTCATCTTCCCCGACGAACTTCCGGCCTGTACTCACCACCAACCAGCTCAGACAACAGCGTCAAAACCTACCGAAGTCGACCAGAAGAGAAACTCCAAGCTAAACACCTAACTCGACACGAGTATTTCTGGAACTCCAAGAAATGGCGAGCTCCCACCGGACTGTATAGGCTACCGGCGACCACCAGAGGGAAGCCCAGACGCCGGAGACCAAAACCCACCCTTCAACGTCGCCGGAAGAGCTCTAACGCTACCAGTCCGTCTGCTCCGATGAATGAATCACGAACCAATAATCCACCAGAAACTCATCAATACTTGATGAAAATTGAAAAAACAAAAGACAAAAAGATCACTCTACAAAATAGTGGAATAATAATGAGCAAACGACTTACTCATAATCTCAAATTAAACCACCAGGAAGAGCAACAGAAATCAAAGGCCCTTGTTTGTGCGCGTGGTCGCACCGTTTCGCACGCACAAGTAACAGAACATTCTAACCCTTATTCATATTATTTTAGTTGTTAGTCTCAGAACAAGTACTAAAGTCAATGTTTGAACCATGTCAACGGATGCAAGACGTGAAAATAAAAAATCCCCCAATGTAACCTTTCATCTTAATTCATCTAAAAACATGTTGTACTAGACTAAAGTTCTTCATATATTTCGCTTTCAATTTACTTCTCGCTTATATACATCTTCACTCTTTATAAAAAATCGATATGACAAGATTAATAAAATATTAAATTAATAAAATATTATTCAATATAACAAAATATATATTAAATAATAACGACCTAAAATGTAAATAATTCATATTAAACAATTGCAATATAATAAAAAAATAACATAATAATAAACAAAATTAATAAAAATATATAATTTTAAAGTATTAATAAATATGTATTAATTCGATACATAACAAAAATATACATGTTCATGGATCTGGGATTAATTATTGTTAATAGAGTCACTATGTTTTGTCGAGTAACATGACACCTGGTTAACTCTTTAGTCATAGCTATCTTGTCATCCGTCAACTTAGAAGGCTGAGTGTGCCAGTCAATGTAAATACTCACCATATGGTTATGCCGACCATCCTTAACGAATAATCTCCATTTCACTTTGTTCATATCAGGTAAAATGTGTTCCCCTTTCAACTTGAAGGGATATCGACACCTCTTCGATCCATTGCATTTACGTTTCCTTCTCTCGCCTTCTTCAGCATTTGACTCTATAGTTGATGGTTTCTTCCTAGGTTTCCCTCCACATTCACATTGTAACCATACATGTGACCAAGAATCATTAATGCCTCCTTTCAATCAGACGATAACCAAATACATATATGTTTCATGGCTTACTCTTTAGCTCATTCCATCATATCATTTCTTTAATTAAATTCATTGTCTATTTGAAAAAATGCACCGTAATCAACATATTCTTCAGGAAATTCTTCAAATCAATCATTGTCAGTGTCATCGACATTGTCATCGTCATCAACAGGAGATTGTTCAATTGAAACACCGTCTCATATTTAAATAACACATGTTATATTTTATCACAAATAAAGAATATTATCATATAAATATTAATAACATTATTACATAAACCCTTATAATTTTAACCTATATGTTTTATTATTTCTCTATAATATGTAATTCCTAAAATTACATGATTTCTAATTTCTTTAGTACTATGTCACTTCTATATTTCTATAATTTATAATTTATCTTAGCTATCATAAGTAAAAAAAATTAATTATATTTAAATAATATTGCTAATCATAAACCGTTAACCATAAAACAACCTAATTTGTAATTTATCTTATTCTCTCATATTTTATTTTTCTAATTTCAAATTTATATAATTATATTTAACTTAATTTGTACAATTATAAAGTCTCCGCTTATCTAATTTCTCTAATAATATCGAAATCTTAAATAAACTAAATAAAGAAAAGTAAATAAATTAATTCCTCAACATAAAGAAAACTAAACAAAGAATTTTTTATAATCAATAAACTAAATAAATAAACATTAAAGAAAAAAAATGAAAAACTAAATAAATAATCTTTGTAACTAATAAATAAATAAATAAATAAATAAATAAGCATTTAAGAAAAAAGAAAAAGAAAAACATCAGTTTGCCCTTTGTGATTCTCAAGGGCAAACATCCAGAATTTTTTAAAAAAACTCATAAATTTTTTATTTTGGATGAAATTTTATCTCAAAATTAATATTTTCTGGGATCTATACATCAGTTAGGTCTATGTCTTATCCACATCAACTCAAAATAGCTCAAATTATCATAAAATTATGAGTCTTTACTATTTGAGAAAAAGGAGAATTCTAATAGTTTGACTAAGATTAAACTAAACCGTTTGAACTTTGTAGGTATTGTACCCTTAAATTAAGTATTTTCCAACATTTATTCATTTAAGAGAAATTAACTATAAATAAGCATGAACTATTTTAACTTTTTTATTTATGATCATAAACTTTTATTTTATCTTTTTCTAACCATAAACTATTTTTATTTTTCTATTTATAACCACAATTTTTTATTTTATACTTTACTAGTTTTTTTCTAAAAATAGGCATGAACTATTTTTATGTCTCAAATATAGCCCAATTTATCAAAAATAGCTCATAACTATATTTGAGAGGTAAAAAATAGCTCATGACTAGAAAAGATAAAATCAAAGTTTATGGCCACAAACAGAAAAACAAAAATAGTTCATGTTTAGAAAAAGATAAGTTAAAATAATTTATGGCTATTTATAGCTATTTTTTCTCCTTTTAATTTATGCATACATACAATTTTCGATTGACTAATTCTATCAAATTAGTGAATGCATGACCGAAGACGTCCTAATGCATTTGCTACTGACCAGTGGGGTTCTTTTATCCGTTCATGAAATGTAACTATTGAACAAAATTATTTTCAAGTGCTCGAAACGACCGATATGACCCACAAATTGGTGATTTCACTATTTTATTTTTTTGTGGGTTTTATTCAGATTGGATAAGTTTAAAGGAACTTGAAACAAATTTGGTCGAGACTCGAATTGGATAAGGTTCAAAGGAACTTGAAACAAATTTAGATTGACCGTTACATTTTATTAATGACAAAATTACTCCTTTGGCCTGTGACATGTGCATTAGGGAGTGCCATCTTCTACCGTGTATTTATTTTTTTAATACAAATACCATTTATTCACTAATTGCATTTTTTTTTATACAAATACCATCTATTTGAGTATATTAATTATTAGGGAGTAAAGAGAAAAGGATTTGGAAAGAAGAGTTTGGGTTTCTTCAATTTGGGAGTTTTTGGAAGGGAGAAAAGGTAAGAAATGAGATGATGGGCTATCATCCTAAAAGACGTGGAGAGAAACATAAGGATGAAGCTGTCATTTAAAAAAAATTAACCCTGAAATGTCCATTTTGCCCCTGATGTAATAATAAAATTACACCTCATCAAATGTTTTATTTTAATTTAAAGGTTATTTTCATCCAACAATATCTTTCTCCCCCTCTTTCTCTCCAAACTCCCAAATTTAAAAAATAATTGTCTTTCTCTTTCCATTCAAAATTCAATAACCCCACTTTTTTCTCTTCTCCCTCCTCTAAGTGAATAAATCGAAATTAATTAATGCAAATTATATTATTATATTTAAAATAATATAAAGAGCAACCCCTTAGAAGCAAGCAAAGATACAAATAATAGTTCCTAAATGTTTATAGACAAAATGAAAAAATTAAAATAATTTGTAGGGTATTTATAGCTAATTTTCTCTACAACTATAGTAGTAGTAGTGCTAGTCAAATTGGGCAATGGAACATTGCCCCATATCATTATCATGTTAATTAATATAATGGCTGCCATGCCAAAATCACCTCATCTGAGAGACAGCAGAGCTAGTTGCTGTTGTCACTTGGCAACCCATCATTGTTCTCCTTTCTTTTCTTCTCATTATATGCAATCTTGGTGACTTTGGTTTTGTCACTTGCTTTGATGACCTGACCAGAAATAAAACTTATCATCATTATCATCAATCAAGTGGAAAAAGGACAGAAAAGAAAGTGTAAAATAGCTTAGCCAAAAAAAAAAAAAAGTGTAATAATAATGTATTTCATTACTTCTGTGGTAAGAATGGATGGTTGAAGTCAGGCACAGGTCTAGCATGAGGAACCAATGTTCTTCTTAACTGTTTTAAGGCCTTTTCTTCCTCCATCTACAATTAATAGAAACAGATGATGATGAGAAAGTTGTATAATGATCTGAAAGAAAGTTACAGTAGTGAGATTGACACATGATTTTCGTCTGCATACCTGTTTTGCTGATTCAGCCTCCTCTCGGTATCTCTTGTACATCATTTCCTTCTCCTTGATCTGAAATTCGGGATAACCAAAAATCCCAAGTGAATTTCGTCCTACGCTTCCAGAAATGAAACGGAAAAATAAGAAGTTCATGCATAATGTACCTTTTTATCGAATTCTGCTCTATCAACAGCTCGATGGTCTACATGCAGATTGAATTCTTGAACATCTGTGAGAGGCTTGCGTATTTTCTCGGGAACAGGAATTGGATCCCTGTAATTACCACAGGAAAACATTGTGTTATTTGATTTTTCAAAAGAAAGGGCATGCATTCATCACCCTGTCAAGTGTTTTATTCTTACTCATTCAAGATGGGTTGAGCCTTAAATATTCTCCTCTGAGCTTCTTCCATCTCCATTCTGCGCCTTTCTTCCATTTCCCTCTGGATTTCCTCTTCATGTCTTATCAAACTCTCCAATTGGAAAGGTTCTGGTCTTGTGCATGGCTTTGGCTCTGGTTTTGGGGGAACCTGTTCAAGATATTAAAGGCATTCTGAATGAAGGTTTTCTAAAATTTGGTCTGACTAGTGAAAATAAAAATGAGATCATGAGCATACATACCACAGGATAATCAGTGGTATAAGGATACGGATTAGCTCTTGGAACCCTGGCCTTTTCCTCCTCCAACTGTTTCTGCAGAAGTTCAGTGAATAGTTTCTTCTCTTTTTCTGCTCCTCTTTCCTGAGTTTATTTATAAGATGATTATGATGAAATTGAAAACTAAGCAGAAACTAGTGAAATCCATTTCATCACAGTCGTAAGGTGAATAATACCTCAGTGTGAAGATGGAAAGGATGAGGATTAGTGTTTCTTGGAAGAGGTTTGTCATTTTGAGGTTCTGAATGAAGTGAAAGCTGAAACAGAAAAAGTAAGTTCATCAGAGGTCGGACTATGTTAATGAAGTGGTAGATATAAACTAGGGTGGAAAATGAAGCAGTGAACCTTATCAAACATATCAGCAACATTTGCAGGAGGCGGGATTCTTTCATCCAACGCAAAATGAAATTCTTCAGGTATAGTAATCTGTCTCTTAGTGTTGCAAAACATTCCCAATTCACCTTTACTTTCAAATATCTGAAAGATTTTCCATAAACGTACCATATTAGACCAACAAATCTTTTCGACAAGAAGAAGAGGCCTCCATCAAAGGTGGCCTTGGCTCTTACCTTCTTATTCAATGGCCTTGCCTTGAACTTGGGAATTTTTTCCAGTTCTTCTTTTTCGAGCTCTTGAGAACTTTTGATCTTTGGAGGGCGTGCCCTAAGTAATGTTTGAAGATGGGGGGACTTGGGTGCAGTAAGATGATGTGGGTTCCATTGATGATTCTGCAATAAAAGGATGACGTTTTTCATCAGAAAATTATTAGTGTTGATGGGAGGAGAATGAGCGCCATCTGGAATTGTTTCCAGTACCTTAGAAGATTCTGTTGATGCCACACTTGATGTTTCTGCAGTCTGACTGGCTCTTGTCATTGTTTCCAGATGAAATTCCTGCAGAAGAAAAGTAAGAGGTTAAAATTGAGCTTTTTCGTGTTCCCTTTCCCTAAACTATTTCCACCACACTTAACTACCTTGAACAATGGAAGTTGTGGTGTGCTTCTTCTAGGTACTGCAAGCAAAGTTGGAGCTTCCAGAATCTGCACACAAGGAGTGCAAAAGGGAAATATGTTATTTTGAGATAAAAAACAAATATTGGTGGAAATATATCATAGAGTGAGTCAAAATGGAGTACCTTTTTATTCAACGGGCGAGCCTTGAACTTGGGCATTTTAGCCATCATTTCCTCCTCCAGCTCCGCAGAACTCTTTATTTTAACAGAACGTACTCGTTGGGCTGTTTCAAACTCAGGCTCCTTAGGCTGTGTCAATGTGAGCTTGAGCTTCCCCTGCGTTATTCCAGCAGCAACAACCTGATGAGCAAATTATGAATTCACGAGGACAGAGGAAAAAGAAGAGAGTAATTGAAACAAATTAAAAGAAAATTGAAGTTTGCTAGTTACTTGTGAAAGTGAAGTGCTTGTTCGAGATAGAGACATTTCCCTTGTGTTTGACTGAAACTTTTTCATCATTTCTGCCATTGAAATAAAAGGTGCTGCTTGTTCTCGAACATAAATCTGAAGGAAAGCGAGTAAAAGAAAACCGGGTGAATAAGGATGGGTATAACAGAAGTAAATGCAAGCGAAAGAATCAAATAGGTAGAGATTCCGAAAAGACCGAACCTTTCGGTCTTCCTTGCGAGTTTTAGCACTTGATAAACACAAGTTGTTGCTGCTGTTGTCAAGGCCTGGCTTTGATTTGTGTGGCAGAATTTGAGGTTTGACGTTGAGGATCTATAAAAATGCAACAAAAGAAGAAAAGTTCAAAGAAAATTACTATGAAGTAATACTGCAGTTTAAGAGAAAAGAAAAAACAAAATACCACACACCTGCCTAGATTTTCCTCCTTCCAGTTTTTGCCGCTTTATGGCTTGATTTTCCTGCACCAAGTTATGAGGTTCAACAGGTGTTTTTACTTTGGTGTCCCTGTAGAAAACAGAAACCATTACAGATCAGCAAATACAAAATACTAGAGCTTAGAAGTGAAGGTGAAAGAAGAGGATTCGTGGGTTAAGGAGAAACTAGTTTTGCTAAATAAGAGAAGTCATGTTTGATAGTATACCTCCTCACAGTAGTTGGGGGTTTGTTGCTTTTAGCTTCTGATTGTTGCATTTTGTGTTTTGACTTCAGTTCTGAAGGATTCTTAATCATACTGGCGATTCTTCTAGCTGTTTGGTGCTTCTTCGAATCAGTCTTCAGGGAATTACTCCTTTGAGTATTTATCTGTGGTGCTGGGGTGCAAGCTTCTGCTCCCACTGCACTAACACAAAGTTGGTTATCTAAATAAGGGAACGATGTGAACGAAAGAATAAAATACTACTAGCATTCAAACAACAAACTAACCTTGGGTAAAAGATGTCTGATCATCTGAATTCTGCAAGTAAAAAACTAAGAATGAGAAAAGAACCTGACAGTCAATTGGTTGTGACTCTGAATAAAACATGAAAATAAGCTTACCAGATTGGTAAGACTTGTTTTAGCTTCTTTATTAAGCTCATTTGCAGTTACTTCTTCTGTAACTTCAGCAGGCACGAATTCAGGTTGGGGCCTATACATTTCATCACGGAAAATTAGTATCACTTAAAAACCATGTCAAGTAAAGAACATAATGGTGGTAGGTAGACAACATCTAGATGATCCACTTTCACAGCAATCAATAGAACTTACCTTGCTTGTTTCTCTGTCTCTGATGATGATTCAGTTGCAATATCACATGTGGATTTTGACTCTGATGATTCTGGAACCTAAATTTGATGTAACCGGAGGAAAGCAGTTTAAAAATCAGGTGAGAACTAAATTTTATAAATTGCTAAACTATGATGTCAAGCAACAAGGGTTGCAAAAGAATTATCACCTTCTGTACAATCTGTTCTCCCTCACTAAAATCACAAATGGTGTCAAGTTGCAAAGTTCTCCCGGTCTTGATTCTCATCATAAAAGCTGCAAAAAGCATTTAAAGAAGATTTCTGAGGCTGGAAACCTCATTTTAAATAGATGTAATTCACTATGCACCATCAGCATATCTAAGAAAATGCCATCAAATCCTTCTTGATGGATTTAACCTCCTAAACAAAATAACGATGATTTTCTGCACAATGTCTAAACAGAAATTGCAAATCTTCAGACTCTTAGATGTCCTCCCCATCATCATCTACAGCAACATTTTCTGAGACAATAAAAATTTATTTTTCCTATTGCTCAGAATTTTTGCCTTGATCAGAGTACATCGAAATATTTATAAGGGGGATAAGTAGTTCTAAGAAAACTCCTTCAGTACGGAGATGATTTGGCAAGAAAACCTCTATGCTCTGGATTTTAATTGTGTGCTTCCAATGCAAGACTTTTGGAACATTTAGTCTTACACTATTCCCATTACTAAGAATTCAGACAGCAATCTTGATCATTCACTATTCATCATCCATAGAATCAAGTACAATGCTACAGACTTCTAAAAGGGATTTGGAAGTGAGCCTCAAAACTGACTGTTTCTTTTACCATTTATTTGCATAAATTGAAAGGAGGATAAAAATTTTACAGTTGCCACTAGAAATTGCTCTACATATGAGGAGGAATGAAAGAACCAACTAAGATTCGATAAAGATTGGAAACAAGCTAATTGCCACCTGAAGTCAGACTAAGGTTTAAGACCAAGTTTTTTCTTAATTACTTTGATTTCTTTAACAGACAGAATCCCTTAAAGAAGTGCTATGATTCAGCTACAATTTTTTTTTAACGTCATCCCCTTAGAACTGATTCTACTCCTCTCACATTTGAAGTAAACTTGTACAAGGTTTTCTGAATTTAAGAAACAGCCAGAAAGAGCACATTGCTGAGAATTCTGCTGTTATTGATCTTTAGAAAGTGACACCAGATGGTAAACATCCTGTAAGGCTACAAAATTGTAGAAGTAGTTTCTGATGACAAAACCAGTAAAGCCAACTCACGAAATCCGTTTCCAATACTGGACAAAAGAAATTTCAAGAAAACTAAAGGATAAATCAATCTGGATCAAATAAACCCTAAAATTTACTCTAAATCACAAAATCATCACAATTGAAAGACACAGCATCAAGTCCGTACAAGAAATGAGTACCAGAAAACACAGAAAAGAAATCCGTATCAGAAAAATCAAGAATTCCCATCAATAAAGCATGAATTGAAAAAGAAATCAAAGAACCCGAAAACAGAATTGAAAAAACAAACACAAAAGGGGCAAAAGAAGTGGACATACGTGAAGGTGCATAACTACACTTGGATTCAAACCACATCTCTGCTTCACGAACTTCCGCTTCCGTTTCTCCAACCATAAAATTATAGAATTTGGGAGCCGAGAATTCGTACGCTTCATCAATCGTGCAAACACTGGTGGCAGTAATTGGGTCCTCCACATCCGCCATTGCTTCTGGTTCTGATTCCAGTGGGGAAGAACAGCGAAAGAATTGGGCAATGAAAGATTCTCTGAATTTTCGACTGATCTCAAAGGAAAATAAAAATAAGAGAATTTTGTGTTGTTCTTCGTTGTTATTGTCGGGAAGGAAGAAATGAGGGGAATATAGAACTAACGTTCAGTTTGTCTAACGGTCGAATTTTTGAAAAGGACAGGGAGCTTGGTGCCTGTTGAATCGGGGGTAACGGCTACAAGCGCCATTAAGTACTAGCAGGAACGGCGTCGTTCTTCAGGGGCCACCAGCTATATCCAGTCGGCCGGACCAGTCCAGCCAGACCACTTATATGTGTATTTGATTACACCTCATCATTGATTAAAACTATATTGTTTTAGTATAGATTTTATTATTTAATTATAAATAAAATTATCTTTAATTTTACAAATACATTGGCCTCATTGTTAGGGGGAAATTGAATGTTTTTCTCCTCAGTTTTCGCGATCTCTTCTACTTTCACGAATCTCTACTGTGCAACTTCATCTATTCATCAGATTTTTTTATTTTTCCTGTGATTTTCCTTCAATTGATCGTCGTTAATCATTTGTAATTTTCATTTTTCAATGGAGAATTGTAAAGAAACCAAGATTGTGTCATTTGTTAATGTGAATTATTTAAATTGTGGTGTTTTCAATCCTTCTACGTGTATAGATGTTGATTAAATGATTCTGAAATCTATTGAAGGAGAATTTACAGGCAAGGAATTTCACGTAAGATATTATTATTTTTTTCGATTTGGTTGTTTTGGACATGATGTGTTGTTGTACATATATGTGTCTAGTTTTATAATTAGGTGTATCTAGTTAGTGCGCCTAGTTTCTCAACTAAGTGCATGTTTTATGGAATTTTCGAGTTTTTGTTCTATTTTTAGAATTTTTTGTTAGTTTTAATGTAATGTTTGTTGTGCTTTCAAGCTTATTCTAAGTTTAATGTGGTTGGGATCGTTTCATTTTATTTATATTATGTATTTGAACTTTAGTAGTTAGTGTGCCTACTTTTATAACAAAATATGCCTATTTTTTTTTAACTAAGTGTACCTACTTTTGAAACAAAGTATGCCTACTATTCTATATAAGTGAAATATTAAAATTCTGGTACGTTTGTATGTTTTATATATATATACATATTTGTTTTAATGTAAAGTTCTGTTGTGCGTTTTAATCTTATATTAATTTTATTATGTGTTTTAGATGTGCTTGTTTATATTTTTAAACTTTTTTGTTAGTTGTAATGTAATATTTGTTGTGCTTTCTAAGCCTTATGTTAATTTTATTATAGTTGTAGATTGTTTTATTTATTTTGTATTATATATTCGAACTTCATTAGTGGGCCTACTTTTATATTCAAATGGGCCTAATGCTATAATCAAATGCGTTTACTTTTATAAACTAGCGTGCCTAATTCTACAATTATATGTGCCTACATTTAAAACTATTTTTTTGTCTGACATGAATAACACTAAAGGTTGAAATACTAACATTTTTTGTAACTTTTATATACAAGGGTACAAGTACTACATTTCCAAAGGTGAACATGACACCAAACATGAAAAATGGTCCACTTAGATGTACCTATTTTTACACACATGTGTGCCTAATTCTACACTTGAATGTGCCTATATTTGAACTATTTGTACTTACATTACATCAAACTCACGTGGCATTATGTTAGTGCCCTTTTTTTTATAACAGTTTGTGTATAATTTTATAGTTGTGTGTGCCTATTTTGTAAAATATTTGTGCCTAATTATGTCAGACTCAGGTGGGATTACTTTATGCATTTGTGCCATTTTTTATAACGGTTTGTGCCTAATTTTATAGTCGTGTGTGCATATTTTGTAAACTATTTGTGCATACATTACATCAAACTTAGGTTAAATTACTATATGCATTGGTGCCCTTTTTGACAAGTGTTTATGCTCATTTTTATGTGTAGGAGGCACAATTGTTGCATATCTAAGGGTGAATAACATCAAACATACAAAATGGTCAACTGAAGATAATGTCCCTAGTCTTGTATACTTGTATAACTAATTCTAAAGTTGAGTGTGTCTACTTTTTAAACCATTTGTGCCTATATTATATCACACACAGGTTGAATTACATTATGCATTTGTGCCTTTTTGACAATGGTTTATGTCTAATTTTATGTGCAGAGTATACAATATTTGCATATACAAAACTGAATATGACACCAAACATGAGAAATATTATACAGAAACTAATGTGCTTATTTTTTATACTTGTGTGTCTAATTTTATAGTTGACAGTGCCTACTTTCTAAACTATTAATAAAGCAAGTTCTTTAAAAATTAATCTAGAATAAAATTTTAGTTGGGGCAATATATTAAATAGCAAGTTCTTTCAAAATAAAAAAGTATTCATTATTCACTCATCATTGTTTAAAAATTTAAAAATTTAAATAGAATAATTATATAATTATATAATATAAATGTCACGAAATAAAAAATAATTTTTACAGTAAAATACTAAAAGCAGAGTAGAAAATATGTACATAATAGTTTAAATCTTAAGATTTTAATGCATAAGCAATAGGGATGAAGTAAAAAGTTCATCTAAGTCAAGTTTTTTTTTCTTCTTTTATTAATAAAAAGAAGATTTGAAGATATTTATTTTCTCTTTACTTACTTTATAAAATGTCTAAAATTCAATAAAATAAAAAGTATTACAAAATTTTATATTTACAAAATATATTAATGTATCTTATTAGGGTTAAAATCACATTCCCTCTCAAGATATAAAAAATAGAATTAATAAAGAATTTAGAACACATTTATCTAACACTAATGAGTTTTAAAAATATATTTTAATCAATTAATTATATCTAATTACTACATTTATAAGAAGACCATACATATATGTATATTAAGAATTGGGAGGCCAGTACAGGCAGCCCCCACTCTAAATTCCTTTATGATCTTATAATATGGCCACTTTAGGTCTTTTCTTCAAAAATGAAGCCATTTCAAGAAAAACTCGAGGGTGCGGGGTAAAGCTTTTTGAAACATGCATTTACGATATTATAAATGAAATTTAAATTTATAAAGTTCCCAAATTTCTGAAAAATATATATAAAGCCCAAAAGCTTGTAATTGTTTTTTGAAAATCCTTCTAAATCTCCCCCTCTCCCAAACATTTTAACTTATCCTAATGAGGTATATATTTGTATAATCTTATATTATGAGCACCTCAAATTTTTCTATTTTCTTTTAAAAATTCTTCCAAACTTTTAGATTCTATTTGTATTGGTTTCTAATTTGAGAAAAGTGTGTTTAATTTTATTATGTTTAGTAAAAGTTGAATTGCTTGTGAGAAAAGTGGTGAAACCCAAATTAAAAGAAAGTGAAAAAATAAAGTTAAAAATTTGTCCTTCTAAAAATAAGTAGTACACCTCTATATTCTATTAAATTTTAAGTAAAAATATGTCTTAAATATTTTTTCAAGTAGCCTTCTAGTATTTTATCATCTAAATATGATAACCTTCTCAATTATGTGTATTTGTGATTATTTTATAGTGTTATTTTGTTACTTGTAAATGACATAACTTTTATTTCACTTCTCTCTGAAATTTAATTATGCAAAGGCTGAAAGCGGTTGAGACGTCCGACAGTAACACGATCAAACTTGTCGTCGTTACTCTAAAGTTTAATGCCCAATTGTAATCATGATTCACCCATTAATCAGAACACTCCACATTCTTGATTCAGAAATGCTCATAAGAGAGTTACCTAACGACTCTTAATTTCGGAAAAAACCCCATGAAACCTTTATTTATTTTTCATCATTTATTTATATATAGGTGAATCTATAACCTAACCTTTTACCTTAACTAATGGTTTCTGTTATCATCCACACAGAAACTTTAAGGATGAATTTACATGCAAACGGGTCATATTAATTAATTAGGCCATTATTAACACACACACACTAAAGCAACAAAATTAAACTGCAGCGTTTCACTTCATAAACATAATTAAAAATTTTCTCCTAATTAAAAAGAAATACTTTTCGAAAGAGAAACTAAATTACAATTACTATATAATAACACAAAATTCTCTAGAATTTCACTTTGGACATAGAAACCAAAAAAGAATTAGGAAAAAAAAAATGGGTAATTTTCTAGGATTAAATTTGACAGTTTTCTTGGGAATTATGGGAATAGAATATGGGCGCGAAGATGTGTATAGCAATTTCAGTTTTTGTGAAGCCTTTATAGAAGAATCAAGTTTTGAGGTTCCAACGCAGTGTTGCAATGGCCTTGCAAATCTGAATTATGCTAGTAAAACAGAATATGGAGGACCTCAGAGAATTTGCCAATGTATTGAGAATATACCTAATTCTGGCTCTCATTTTCTGATTTCAGAGTCGCGTATTTCAGATTTGTATTATAGATGCAATATTCACCTCAATTTTCCTATTTCCGAACACATGGATTGTTCCAGGTAAATTTTGTTTTTTCTTTGATAATTTGTAATCTTTTTTTTTTTTTTTTTCTCTCGGGAGAATATTGTTATTATCCATACTAAACTTATGTTTTGTACTTTTATACATAACTTTTTATTTTTTATATGTATACATAACAAATTTTTAAAAATTGGTGGTAAGATTTATCTAGCACCATAAGTCATGACTGTATGAAATAGTTAGTTATATTGTATGAACTGTCGTGACACCTGATGATAGAAAAGTTCTTAACCATCCTAACTTACTTACGGTAATAGTAGGTTTAACTGTTTGAAAAATTTTTAGATAAATTCATGGTGGATAATAAGACTCATTTTCCTTTCCATTTTGGGATTACTTAATTTGCCTTTTTGTTTTTCTCGTTTTTTTATTTTTAATTTTTATTTTTTTATAGAGCGTATTGATTATGGATGGAAGTACGGCATGTTCTTGGACTGCTTCGATATTTTCTTCATCTGTGAAGTGAAGAAGATCGTGATGTTCTTCAATTACTTTGGATTCCTGGATGTTTGTTATGATTTAATTCAAGAAGAAAGAAACACCAGTTATATATTGGGATAGCATGGGATGAAAGGTGCGTTATGTTCAACACATGTATCAAGTCTAACAAAAAAATAGCTTATATTTTCCTAGACTATTATCTTATGAAAAATGTGGTAAAATCAAATGTTAGTGTTTAGTTACTTATTATTTTGTAAATCAATCATAATTCAATTAATAAAAATATAATAAGTTTGGAAGAAGATAAATTAGTTTGAAGGGTTGATCACTTGTCGTAGGCAAATTTAAAATATGATAGAAATTGTCGGGTAGATTATAATTTATTTTACTAGTAAGATTGTAAATAGTTTATAAATATAATTTTTTTTAAATTTTTTTATTATGAATCGAAAAATATGAATAACTTATAAAAATTTTTTCAAAAATTAATATAATTATCATTATTTTGTAACTAAGTATAAAACTTATCGCCTTTATCCAATTTGAACAAAACTCCTATAACCTTTTTTTGGTTGAAATTTACCGTTTCATAAACTTATGATGCATATGGTATTACTAACCATAAAGAAGGAATGATATTTTTTATAACGATTGACGTTTCTATTGTCGCACCTAACTACCTACACTTTTCATGAATATATAAAAATACAATATACAAAAGGTCATTCTAATATGAAAATTTTGCCAATATGACTGTAATGTATCATACAAAAAACACCAGAAATGTATTTTTTTAGGAAAAATTCAATTTTATTTATTAAAATCAACCAAGATAGCTTGAAATGCACCATAAGGGATGCCCATAGTCCATTTCAGTGCTATATTACCTTCCTTTCCTTTTTATATGCTTTTTATATGAGAGAAAGAAGTAGAAGATCTATCTGTCTTACTTACAAAATCATTAGTCAAAGAATTTAACTCAGAAAAATTCTTATACAGCATAAATGTATAAGGATTAAATTAATTAAACCACTATATATAAGATCATCATCTTTCTAAATTTTCTCAACCAAGAATTCATCAATATCCAAAGAAAAAAAAAAGGAAAAAAAAATAGGAAAAGGAATAATGGCAATATTTAAGCCTTTTAATAATAATTTTAGTAGCACTACTTTCAGTACTGTCGTCAACCCTGGCTTCCAATCCTGCTGGCAGCTGCCATGATATTTTCTCCATTGATTTCAATTCTTGCCAAGCTTACATAGCAGCACAACACAACAAGAGAAATTAGGTGGTCAAAGAAAAATATGCAAGTGTATGAATGAATGAAAAAGTACTAGCTACCCAAAATGGACCTTCTGAAAATTGGCATGAATTAATGTGCAAAGGATTAATGAAACATCTCTTTTTTCGTTGCAATATCCAGCAAATTTACGCGCTTCCTGAAACCATGGATTGTTCCTAGTATGTATTATTTCTTCTAATTTCGGCTTTTATCAAGTTTTTTTTTTCTACTACAGATAAAAATTTTGATAAAAAAAATTTGATGTATCATTTAATTTAGAATTATTTATTTTTGTATGTTTAGTAGCTTAATTTTAACTGATTAGAAAGTCAAATAGCATAATATATTAACTTTTACACATTATATATCGCGTATAAATAATTACAAAATTTTATAGCTAGTTCTATTATAAAACTTACTTTTTTTTTCTAGTAATTATTACTGGTGGATTTCCTTTTTCGTTATTTTTTTTCTTTTTATAAAGAAGTTGCAAGTAATAACGAATCACGACCATATTATATATTAAAAGGTTGTGATAATTAGAATATGAATCTTGTTTGAATACTCGAAAATAATATTTTAAATCTATTTTGAATGGTGAAATTAGAAGAAAATTATTTGCAAGGATTATTCATGAGTATAAGAATTTTTATATTGCTTTGTTATAAATGATAAAATTCGTTATTTTAAAATACACATGTGGAAACCGTAATTTTTTTCCTAGAATTTATCCATAGATTTTTCTTCTTATTTTTTTTTTTCTTTTTTTATAATGAAGATAGTTGTACATCATAAAAGATCATAAGTACATACTAGGTAATTAATTAGAATGAATTTTGTTCCGGTGCTCAAAAATAATATTTCAAAGATTTTTCGATTGCTAAAAATTATTTTAGAAGAAAACTGCCATGGATGAATTAAGTGAGTACTAAAATTTCTGGATGTTACATTTGCAGGGTCGTTGATTAAGAGATGTTGTGTTGCTACTGCAAATTTGGGACACCATGAGCGCTTTGATACCTAAATGGCATATATGTAATGAATTATAAGATGTTTCAAATGAATAATAAAACTTTGGGATATATTAATTATTGTTGGTCATGTGGGCCTCATTTGCTCACATTTTTCATTTTTATTTTTCAGCCCAATACTCCCTATGATGATATGGACTGGGTTCATTAAAGATATGGGTTGAATTTTATTGGGCCAAGATGCCGGGCCCGGCCCGCCCATGGTGACTTAGGGTTTCCATATATATATATATATATATATTCTCTATTTCTGGAGGCTGCCTCAATTTAGAAAAGCAGCCCCCGTTTTTGCTCTTGTTCAACTCCTTCTGCTCCTCCCTTTCAGCCTTTCCTCCTCCACTGCCTTACCGCTGCCACTTCCTCCATGACCTCTCCGTCGCCGACGCAGCGAGTCGGCATCACTGCCTGACTGCCGTCGGGCGACCGTGACAGAAAGGGAGAGAGAGTGAGCTGTGAGAGAGAGAGGAGAAGAGAGAGAGAGAGATAGAGATAGAGAGAGAGAGAGAGAGAGAGAGAGAGAGAGAGAGAGAGAGAGCCATTTCCCAGTGAAACTCAGTCCGGCTGAGGGACTGCCGCTGGCCGCTCCGCACCTCGAGCTCGCCGCAGCTCCCGGAGCTCGTCCTCAACCCGCCGGTGACCCCACGCTGCTGCTGCTGGATCGGACCGCTGCCGCAGCGAGCTGGCTTGCTGCGAGCTTCGGCTTCAGGTAAGTCTTTCTCCCTTGGTCTTTTCCTTTCTTCTTGCTAACCATCTCCTGCAGGACTGGCGATCTACAGCCAGCCATGGCCGGAGAAGAAGTAGAAAGGAGATCCCTTTCTGAAGAAGAAAACAGGGACCAGATTTGGGAATAAGAAGAAATGGAGGACGAGTTTGTGAATCTGTAATAGTTTAGGGACCTTTCTACAATTTCTTATTTTTGAGGGCTGTAATAATAAATAGAAAAATTGTGTGTAATAGTAAATAAGTTTGTGGATCTAACAATCCACACAACAATTATGATATTTTTTGTCTGTGATTTTATGGTACTTTGGTATATGGCTTGTTATCTTATTATACAATTTTGTTGTCGACTTTTTCCTCCTAAATAATTTTGTTTTCGTCATATTCCATTTAAGCAAGGGAAAAGAGATAAGCTAATATCAAATTCAATTACTGAGATTTCTTCCTTCTTATTGCTTCTTCGATTTAATTTCTAGGCTATAATATATATATATATATACACACATTAATTGTGATTCTGTACTTGAAGCATGGAGGTATATTTATACATTATAAATACTATATTAATAATAAATTGAAATGACATCTCCATAAGTAGTCATAATATAGCAAAATAGTAAGTATATGCTATTAACTTATTAAGAAACAAAACTGTCATTATATTTATGATTCAAAACTAAGAAACTTTATATATGTATATATACACATATATATACATGCATAGATATATATCTATATATATACATATATATACACGTGTATATATATATCATACAAAAATATATATAAATATATTCTATTAATCTATTTCATTCTATGATTCTCCTCTACAACAATATTTGTTATTTTCAACAAAAAAATTATTAATCTCCCCGATTAAAGAAAAATATATAAAAATAATATATTTTCATATGATTGAAATATTTATAAGTAACATTTAAATTTTTATATTTATAGCTTCTTATACAAATTTTTTTTAAGGGTAACTCAAGATTTTTATCACTGTCCTAATTGTTTTTCCTTATTAAAAAATGCATAAGAGTAGATAAAATTTAATATAAGAAAATATTTTATAAATAACTTTAAAAATTTTAAATTTATACCTTTTACAAGAAATTTTTTAAGAGGTAACTCGCATAGAAATTTGTTAATTCATTTTTTCACTCCATGTTTTTCCTGTGTATAATGCACAGGTTTATAGTGATCTTTTATAAAAAATTTAACTTTAAAATAATAAATTCTTTTTAGTGATATAATAAAAGGATGGAAAATGACATTTCTTGGATTTGATCAAATTTAGAATAAAAGATATAAAAAAGAAAAAAAATATTAGATTTATTTTGTGACTTTAAATATATAGTGTGTAATATACTTTTATTTATGTTTTCAATCGGATTATGTATGCAAAATTAGTTTTTTATTTTTAATTGTAAGTATTTATAAATTATTGATGCTATATTAAAAAAAATACTTGAATCTCTTGCATATTGTGATTTCTGCTCTGCACCAACATTTTTTCCTTTCAAAACCAATGATTGCACTACCTTTTCAAAGAAAAATATATTAGAGTGAATAAATTGTTATATAATTAAATTTTATAAATTATGTAGTATGACATAAATCTTTTTAGAAGATAACTCGAAAATTTCATCATCTTATCCATTTAAAACAATGCATTTATTAATGTATAATGCATTAGAAAGGGAATAATATTATGTAAAACAGAAATAGGATTAAAATGTTTTCCATTTAAATGGTCACAACAAATTTTTATTAATAAATAAAAAGAAAGATATTTATCAAAGAAAAATATAGATTACTGAATTAATGTAAATACTTCACTCATCACTTCTTTTAAAAATATTATTATTTATTAAATTGATATGCTGATTTCATTCTCAATGTCAAAAGCAATATGTCTCTCCAGTCCACCACCACCCTACCCTATCCCCTCAGGAAAGAATTCAAAACTTTAAAAGAAAAATAATAATATATTAAAACTCTCACAAAGTAAAAGTTAAATAATTATAATATTATTTATTTAACTAATAAATTTTATTTATTATTTAAACTATATTAAAAAAAAAAGAAAGGAAAATGTATGATACATTTGCAACCTTTATTTTTTGTTTTTTCTCCTACAAAAAAGGTTCTTGTGACAGTTAGGAGCCTTCAATTTTTAATTAGAACAATTATGAATTAGTTAATTTTAAAAGCACTTATTTGAAAATATTATCAATTAAATAAATAAATTACTTTATAATTTAATAATTGAATATCCATTTTATCGTTTAATTCAATTTTTTAAAATCGTTATATCATATATGAATTATTTGTAATAATTATTTTGAAAAGAAATTATTGTAAGATCATATTTAAAAATTTTCATTAATCATGGATAAAATGTTACTAGTTAACTTGTTTACCTAAAATTTTTTTTATTATTATCAATAATAATCCACCAAAACTTTCTAACAATTTTATTATTATATATCAATGTTTTTTTAAGAAAATGAGAGAGAGAGAGAGAGAGAGAGAGAGAGAGAGAGAGAGAGAGAGAGAGAGAGAGAGAGAGAGAGAGAGAGAGAGGGAGAGTTTTTAATTTTTAAATATTTCTCATTTGTAAAGGAAAATTTTTTAAATTTGATTACAGCAATATTTTAGAACAATTTATTTTTAAAAACATTTTGCATTTTTCATTTTTATTATATAAGTGATTTTATTCCTTTATATAAGTGATTTTTCATTTTTTTGAAGAATTTATCTATGGCTTACCTCTAATGCACACAATTAATTTGAATTAACTTTGTAAATTAAAGATATAATTTTTACGCTCGAATACCAAGTTACCCAAAAAAAAAGATATAATGGTTAGATACCAACTTTGGAATATTGAACGAAAAATTATTCCAAACAACTTTTTTAGAGCACTAAAAGCTAGAAGAGATCAACTAAGGAGGTATATCTCTTCGGTTGCCAATATGTTGCAAATATTATCAAGAAATCAAATTCAAGAAAAAATTTAATAAAATAATGTAGAAATAACCAAATTAGAAATGAAAAAGAAAATCTTTGTTATTCCATAATATCTATATCTATCTACGAAAAGAAAAAAGAAAAGATAAATTGGCTATTAAAACTTCACATGGACAATCCATTTTAGTAAAATTAAGGTAAAAAAAATTCTAGATCAAATTAAACAATCTAAGCCAGTAATTGATAATAAGTGAAAATTTAAATAAACTACATAAAAGTAAATCTCATTTCCGACAAATTACACACATCAATTCTATTGATGACTACGATAAGAGTTCTTTTAATAAAATCCTAAAAATAGAGAAAAATTAAGACTGAAGCCTATTGAACATTAATTCAATTTAAAAAAAAAAAAAAACACATTTTAATTATGTTAACCTGTACAAAACTTCTCATTGCTAATTTATCAGCCAAATTATCGACAAGCAGAGAAGGGTAGAGGAGAAATCTACCTTCTGCTGCCTCATACTTTTTTCTTTCTGAGATTTGGCTCCTTCACTTCTTCAGGCTTTTGTGAGATGAAAATATAGAACTCCCCTCCACACCCATAATTATTTGATTAAATTCCATCAAAAGCAAAATATTGTGATAATACAAAAGTAAAATATAGTACAATGAATATGTAATATTTACATTACGTATTCTTTTTTTAATAGTCACCTATATACTAACTTGAATATAAAAGAATTGTAGATATTGAATTCATAGAAGAGTTATCGAGAGTTTTTTTTTCGAGAAAAAAACATTTTGCCAGTACATAATAGTATTCAAGATTATCCTAAATACATAAGACCATTCGGCTCCCAAATGCCGCATTTCATACAAAATTACCTTCTAAACATCAATCAAGCCACTCCTTAATTAGTGAGACCTGGATACACATATCGAACAAGCCACCCTTTAGGATTAAAAAATAAAATGCTTAAGACAATTACATACCTATCAGTAGTTATTGAGAGAAAAGAAAGAGAACAATCTTGCAATTTCAGAAAAATTTGGTCAAAAAAATATAAACAGAAAGAAAAAAGGTCGCAAGATTACATGGAACCATAATGAAGAGAAAAGTATAAAACTCTATACTTTTCAAAAAAAAAAAAAAAAAGTACTGTAGTTAAAAATAAAAAGTACATTTACCTTGGTTCATGGATAAGAAAAGGAAGGAAAAAGATGAATTATGAATAACCTTCTCTCCTTGGGAAAAATAGAGAATCACGTCTTCAAGTAGTTAGAGAGAGATTGAGAGTCGAGTTTTATAGAGTTGAATTTGACTTCAAATCAAATTAGTAGAAGATAAGTGGTAGAGTTTGATAAGATTTATCCAAAGAAATGTTGAATAATCAACTGATATAAAACTCTTTAATAAGAAAGCAAATCCGATGAATCGGGTGTATATCCAAATCCGTTAACCATTTTTAGGGAACAAAACCAATTATATATATTAGCTAATTTAATAGATAATAACTCCTTTAAAAAATATTGAATCATTCAAAAAAAATTTTCTAGCCAAAAAAAAATTCAACATTTTTTAAAAACTAATTAGAAATGAACGGAGCTGAAAAATTTTCTTCTAAAAGACCTCTAAGGAACATAACTATGGGTGCCAGGGGGTGATAGGATTGAAGATTTGAAAAATTAAAAGGCCTAATTAGCAGATAAGTAGTAGTTAATTTCATGTATATCGGACTTCTAATTCTTACCCGCTTGAACAAATTTTTTTAAACCTTATCTATCAAGAATTCCTCTTATTAATTATTTCATATATATTATTATTTGTTTTTCATGGAGATAAAAAACCTAATACTTAAATCATATTAAAAAGAAAAATGCTTATTATTCCATAATATTTATATCTACCTACGAAAAGAAAAAAAAAGAAAAATAAATTAGTTGTTAAAACTTCACACGGACGATTCCTTTTAGTAAAATGAAGGTAAAAGACTCTAGATAAAATTCACAATCTAAAAGCAATAATTGATAATGTGTGAAATTCAAATAAACTTCATAAAAGTAAATTCTCCTTTCTGATAAATTACACACATCAATTCTATTAGTGGCTACAATAAGAGTTATTTCAATAAAATCCTAAAAATAGCAAATATAGAGAAAATTAAGACGGAAGCCTGTTGAACATTAATTCATTAAAAAATACATTTTTATTATGTTAAGATGTAAAATAAATTATTATTGCTAATTTATCAGCCAAATTATTGGCGAGCAGAGAGGGATAGTGGAGAAATCACATACCTTCTGCTGCCTCATACTTTTTTTCTTTCTGAGATTTGGCTGCTTCACTTCTTCAGGCTTTTTGTAGATGACAAAATAGAACTCCCCTCCACACCCATTCTTTGATTAAATTACGTCAAAAGTAAAATATTGTGATTATACAAAAATTAAATATAGTACAAAGAAAATGTAATATTTACATTACATATATATTGTTCTTCTTTTTTTACATTTTTTACTAGTCGCATATATAATAACTTGAATATAAAAGAATTATAAGTCTATCTCCTTATGCAGTCATGTTGATGAGAGTTCCTTTTTCGAGAAAAAAATATTTCGCTAATACAGAATAGTATTCAAGATTACTCGAAATACATAGGATCATTTGGCCTCCCAAATGCCCCATTTCATACAAAATTACTTTTTAAACATCAGTCAACCCACCACTTGATTAGCCAGACCTTGATACACATATTGATAAAGCCACTTCTGGATTAAATAATAAAATCCTTGAGACAATTATATACCTATTAGTAGTTATTGAGAAATAAGAAAGAGAACAATCCTGTAATTTTAGAAAAATTTGGTCAAAAAAATATAAACAGAAAGAAAAAAAGTAGTGCAATTCCGAAAAAAAAAATTACATGGAACCATAATGGAGAGAAAAGTGTAAAACTTCTATACCTTTCATAAAAATAAAATAAAAAAATAAAAAACTGTAATAAAAAACAAAAAGTCATTTACCTTTGGTTCATGGATAAGCAAAGGAAGAAAAGAGAAGAATTATGAATAACCTTCTCTTCTTGGAAGAAATAGAGAATCACGTCTTCAAGTGGTTAAGGAGAGATTGAGAGTCGAGTTTTGCAGAATTGAATTTGACTTCAAAGCAAATTAGTAGAAGATAAGTGGTAGAGAAGTGATAAGAAGTTGTAAACTCTATAAAAATCTTAGGATTGATAAGATTTATCCAAAAAAGTGTTGAATAATTAACTGATATAAAAATCTTTAATAAACTAATTGAAAACAAATCCGGTGAATCGGGTGTATATCAAAATTGGTTAACTATTTTTAGGGAACATTAGCTAATTTAATTGACAAAATCTCCTTAAAAAAATTTTTTTTTGAATCAATCAAAATTTTTGTTCTACCCAGAATCAACATGTTTTAAAACTAATTAAGAATGAACGAAGCTGAAAATTTTTCTTTACCTCAAAGGAACATGAATGTCTGTGCCAATTGGTGATAGGATTGAAGATTTGAAAAATTAAAAGGCCTGATTAGCATATAGTAGTAGTTAATTTCTTGTATTTCAAAGTTGTATTTCTTATCCACTTGAACAAATTTTTTTAAACCTTATCTATCAAGAATTCCTCTTATTAATTATCACTTATCTATTATTATTTGTTTTTATTTTGGCATGGAGAGAAAAAACCTAACACTTAAATCATATAAAATCTGAAAACCTAATAAAAATTGTTGAACCTAAGGGAACTTTTATATATATATATATATATATATTTGAAAGGAAAATGTGCTCTTTCATTAAGTTGTACTTAGATAAACCAAGATGGCTAGATTTAAATCACGGGGGCTTCTAGCTAACTTATTTCTCAAACTCTAAATAAAATGTCTCAATTCTAACTGATCTGGAGATTTGTCCACCAATTTCTGCACCGATAGGGAGCAATCAGACTCAATGATTAAATTCTCAAGCCAAATTTAGTCCACTCCATATCGCCATGATCTCAGCCTGAGTTGAGTCTTTGATCCTTGAAGTGTCATCCCCATAGTAACCTAGATCTCTCTACAATATCCCGGGTGACCACCCCAGCTCCCGCAATATGTGAATTAAATGTGCCATCAACCGAAATTTTCACCCAATCTTCTCGGGCCTTCTCCCAGCGCCTCGGCTCCTTTCTTCTGGAGTCCGGTGCTGCCTTTTCCCCATGCATGCCTTTTCACAAGAAAGCTAAGGCTTGATCAACCACCTCTGTGGGACTTTTGTATTTTTCTCAAACAATGCTGCATTTCTAGCAGACCAAAATCCCCATAACAGCATGAAAGCTTCTTCAATCAGTCCATCCTCCAAGCCTTTGCTTCTATTAAGTAACTCCCATACAAATTCTTTGCTGCTCCCCACCTTCAACCCACTAGTCAATCTGCCCCATACTCGCCACACCTCCTGCACTCATCCTCATCCAAAAAATAAATGTCCATCTTCCTCCTTACTTCCGCAACTCCTAGGGCAAGATTCATTATCCAAAATTTTTCTTTTCCTCAAATTAACTTTAGTTGGAAATATTTCATGGCACGCTCTCCCCAGTACCCGTTTCACTTTCGGCGGTACCCTCACCTCCAAGAAAGAAGCCCACATTAACTTCATCGTCGAATTGAAGGTTCCCGGGGTTCCTCGATTTGCTGAAGTTCACTCCATATACTCCATCCCCATGTCATACGCCGATCGCACGTGAATTCACCACTCTTGGATTAATGCCAAATAATGGTATCTTCACATTCTACTGGATAAAGGGGAATTTTGTATGTTTCTTCTATGTCTCTACTCACAAAAAGAGTTTCCAGAATTTGATGCTTCCATGTTCTAGAAGTATCATTAATTAGGCCACAAACCATAACAGAATTGTGCAAGGGGTTACGTGTGATTGGCTTGAATTCAAAGGGAGTCAATAACCATGAATCTTTCCAAACCCTTACTCTTCTTCCATTTCCAATTTGCCATCGGCATTCCTACTTCATCAATTCCCACCCTTCTAATATACACCTCCACATGAAAGGCATGGTTGACTTTTAGCCTCTAGAAAAGAAGTATTTGGAGAATCGCCCCTCGGAGCCGAGGCCGAGACACCATCTGCACAGATTGCAAAGAGAAAAGATGATAAGGGGTCGCCCTGTCTAGTTAAATCGCCTTTTTGAAGTTCAATTAAGCAGTACCTGAAACAAACTTGATACTATGCATTATTAGTGGGGAAAAATGAGATGGAAACTGAAGTTGCTCAAACATCCACTCCAAAAAATCCCATAGGGTTCGCTCATGTCCAATTTTGTCATTAAATTCCCTCATCCACTTCTTCTTTTCTGCAACCAATGAAACACCTCAAATGCAATTATAGCATTGTTCGTGATTAGACAATGGGGAACAAACCAATATCTATCATGAGGAGTATCATTATACATCTTTATTTTTTCTTGTTGGCCTATTGGGCCATTGCCCCAAAACCGATAGAGAAAAGAATGACATGGCCAACATACCATATAGAATGGCTACTATGATATCCACCCGCTTACTCCATAAGCCATAACAAATTAAATGAAAATAACGTTCAAGGTGGAGTTTGTTGGCCTATTGGGCCATTTTCACATTATTTTCATTTCTTCTTTTTGGTCCATTTATTTAATCCCTATGATGAGTACACCTGGTGGGCCTCTTTAAGTGTGGAAGTTGGGCTCGCAGGCCTTTGATGCCGGGCGGGCCGGGTTCAGCCCGCCCAGGTAACTTGGGCTATTTATACTTTCTTTTCTTCTCAGCCTGCCCTAATCCTCTCACTTTGTTACTTGAGCCGCCGTTGCCTCCTCGTTTCTTGAGGCCACCGGTTAGCTGAGGGATTCACGTTGTTCTTCACCGAAAGAACACTCCGGGGCTGTCCTTCGTCGCACACGCTGAGTCGTTCGGCTCCCGCTGCTGGCGCCCTAACCGAGACCTAAAGGGTCTCGGTAAAGATCGAATCTTCCTTTCTGTTATTTACTGCTAACAGTTTCTCTGTTCATTACTGTTCTCCGATCGCTGGTGCCGGACGTCATAACATTTCTATTTTTATTTTTGCATCAGGAGAAAAAAAGAGGAGAGTGCCACATATAATACTATTCCTATTTTTATTTTTTATTTTTGCATGGCACCCTTATAACACTCATAATGGCTTTGTTTATATATATATATATATATTAATATTCTGGAAAATTATCAAAAGAAAGTGTAATTGATTTTTTAGAAACAATAGTATTGATTTGAAGTTATGTTAATCGATGAAGAAAGAGTGAGAATAACCTTGTCATACACTTCTTTATCAATTATCTTGCAGGAAAAAAATTGTTCTGCACAAGAAGGATTTCAATCTTTTAGGTTTATTTTTAAACAGTTTCGGTGCTTATGCATCATTAAAAATAATGGTTTTAAAACAATTCCAATTTCTTGATTAAGCAGGTTTTTTGGTCTTGGTTCATAGTTTCTACCCATGTTGCAAAATTTAAAAATTGGATTAAAAATATGAAAATTCAAAATGATAAAACTACAAAATTGAAATCGGAAAAATCATGTAATTGAAATCGCTAAATATAAAAACGAAAAAGTGTATTAGAAGTTGTATTAAATAAGATGAATACCGACCTAACTACATACGGGGACAGACACAAGGCTAGTGTGGATGGGGCCAAGCCCCACCCATTTCTTTTTTATAAGAAAATTAATTTGATACATATTAAAATTAAGGGATTTTGAAAAGAATTGTGTGGTCCGATGGAGTGAAACCCTGTACGTAGGTATCTCCACCTGTCTTATGTTACTGTTTGAGGGCCATGTATTCTCCGATCCTCCCGAATTAGTTGATATATATGTTAATCACTATAAAAAAGAGCTATTTACTAACGGACATTCCGACGGTAGTATTCTCGTTGGTAATTAGTGACAGCGTACAGACGAGTAAAATGATTATCGCCAAAAAATGACGGTCTGGTATCGACGGCTTATGCCGTCGGTTGAGCTCGGTACCAATGGACTTTCTAACAATCGTTTGACCGTTAGTGAATAGATAAAACTTTTGGTAGCATTAAAGATGATTACGTGTATTGCATCGGTAGTTAATTTTTATATTATATTACCAATGGCTTGACCGTTAGTTTGCCGTTGGTAATAAACTTAGAGATATTCAAAATCGGGCAAAAACCCTTCCTTCCCTAATTCATTCAATAGCTCTCAAAAAACCCTCCCAACCCTTCCCATACTCACCACTTATCGACGGCATCCCCCCTCACCAACGTCTCGCCACCAACACCTCACACCAGCGGCAAAGCCATTTCCGGTACTGCCTCCCACTGCTATTGCTCTCTTTCTGTCTCTGGTACTCTCTCTCTCTCTCTCTCTCTCTCTCTCTCTCTCTCTCTCTCTCTCTCTCTCTCATTTATTCTTCTTCTCTTCTTCTCTCCTATTCCTATTCTTCTTCTTCTTCTTCTTCTTCTTCTTCTTCTTCTTCTTCTTCTTCTCTCTCATTGAGATTGATTGCAGCTGCTGAGAGGCTACCTGAAATTGTTGCCTGCAATTGGCCGGAAACTTTCTGCTGCCGGTACTATATTCTCCTGTTGCTGCTGTTGAGAGGGTAAGAGCAGAATACTTTATTATTTGGATTTTTTATTATTAATTATAAATTAACTTCAATTTCTTATGAATGGTTGTCTCTGTTCATTTATGTTGATGATTTTATGTTTTAGGACTTTTTTTTTTAACTGATAAAGACCATATAAAGTTTTGCGGGGGGGGGGGGGGAGTGGGGGGGATTTCTTTTGATAGTTAAATAAAATTGTCGAATATGAAAATTTGCAGAAATTGGGCATATCTGAGCTATCGAATATGGTTCTGTAGAAATTTGGTATTAATTGAACAAACGCTGTGTCATTTATAAAGAAGAAAAAAACAAGAAAATGAGACAGAAAGTTGATCATTCTATATTGGTTAGAAGAAGAAGCCATTGTTGATTGTTTGTGTCGTTTTCTCTTAATTTTTAGTACCGATAAAAAAGAAGGGATTTATATAGATTTTTGTTACAGATTCCGGCTACCAACAGTACAAAAAACCACAGCCTATTTACTATTACAAACACTATTGCTATTACAGATCTCGCAGAGATCAAAGAAATAAAGACAAAAAGGAAGAAAAATAGAGACTATGCTATTACAGAAATAGCCTTCTAGCTCCGGCGACCTTCCGTCTTCAGATCCACCCACAACAGTGAACAAACAGTAATATAAAGTAAATAAGAAAGAAAAGGTGCGAGCTTTCCTTACCACGAGACCATCCGGTCTCGGAAATGGACACTGACGGTCGGTTGGCGAACGAGCTCCGCGAGTTCGGCTAGCCACCAAGTCCCGCCTGTCCCGCGTCCTTCCGGCGAAGAAGGGAGAATCCCTCAGTAGCCCGGTTGCCTTAGAAAGTACTCACTCTCGGTCTCTCTCGGCAGTGAGTGCCGAAGGCCCCTTTCCCCTCTAACTGCGGTCTCACACTCGGCTACCCGAAGGGTTGGCCGGCACCGACTAACAGGAGAGGGTCCCGAAGGGTCACGCACAAGGAACGAGCAAAGAGGCTGCTCGAACGAAGAGAGAAGACAGAGGATTTAGAGAGGAGAGAGAAAGGCAGCGGCGGCACACAGAGAATGCAAGAGAGGATTAGGGCAAGAGGCTGAGAAAGCGAGAATTTATAGACGAGTCACCAGGGCGGGTCGGGTTGAACCGGCCCGCCCGGCATCTCTTGCCAGCCCAGCTTCAATTTTGCATTCAAGGCCCACCAGGGCTTGGGTCATCATAGGGATTATGTTTGGGCCAAAAACAGAAAGAAAATATTAGTGAAAAATAAAATATTTGGGCCTTCTGGACCAACAAACTCCACATTGAACTATATTTTCATCTAATTTTGGCCAGCAATGACTCCAAGAGTCAGCCTTCATCAATATGAAGGAGATCCCTGCACAAAGAAAATTTGTCAGTTGTCACAATCTTAGTACCAAAGTCAGCAGGATTATCATTAGTACTAATTTTCTCTATGTCAATTAAACCACTAGAAACATTTTCCCTAATGAAGTGATACTTGACATCTATGTGTTTGGTTCTTTCATGGTAAACAGGGTTTTTACATAAATGGAGACAACTCTGACTATCAGTAATGGTAAACAGGGTTTTTACATAAATGGAGACAACTCTGACTATCAGTAAAAATTACAGCCTTAGATTTTAAAACATGCAATTCGGACAATAAACCCTGAAGCCAAATGGCTTCCTTGATTACCTCGGTGGCCGCAATATACTCGGCCTCCGTAGTCGACAAGGCGACTACGAGCTGCAGATTGTGACTTCCGGGGATATGCGGTTTCTGCCAAGGTAAAGAAATAAGAGTCTGGTAGATTTTCTACCATCTTTGTCACCCTGCAAAATCGGGAATCAACATACCCAACCAGGTTCAAAATCATTGGACCAATTATGATAGAGGAGACCTCTATCAATAGTCCCATTTATATAGCGCAACAACCACTTTAAAGGCGCCCGATGGTCCCTCCCGGATTAGACATAAAACGGCTAAGGAGGCTTATGGAATAAGCAATGTCGGGCGAGTGGAAATCATGGAATACATGACCGAACCTATAGCCATCCTATAGGGAATATGGGCCATCTCATTCTTTTCTTTTTTCGGTTTTGAGGGCGGGATTTTTCGAGAGAGTTTAAAGTGGCTTGCTAAAGGTGTACAGGGCTGGCTTGCATAAATGCATTGAAAATTTGGATATGATTTTTACTGCAAAAAGGGTTTACGGGATATGAATAGGGATCTACCCGCCCTATCCCTCCTAATATTCATCCCAAGGATTCTAGATGCTGTTCCTAAGTCCTTCATATCGAATTCGGACTTCAACAAGGATTTCAGGTGGTTGATCTTATCCGTATGCTTACAGGCAATTAGCATATCATCAACATACAGCAATAAGTAAATAGCAGATTCAACATCATTGCCACAAAAATACAAACAGCTATCATAGTTACTCTTAATAAAACCAGCTTTCAACATAAAAGAGTCGAAACGTTTATACCATTGACGAGGTGACTGCTTAAGTCCATACAAGGACTTCTTCAGCAGGCAAGCCATGTGCTCTTTTCCTTTCTCCTCAAAACCAGGAGGTTGACTCATGTAAATGGTTTCCTCAAGTTCCCCATGTAGAAAGGCAGTTTTGACATCTAGTTGCTCTAAATCAAGATCATAAAATGCAACTAAAGCAAGCATTATCCTAATTGTTTTGCACTTAACAACAGGAGAAAAGATTTCATTAAAATCAATGCCTTCTATTTGGGAAAAACCTTTGGCCACCAGTCTAGCCTTGAACCTTGGAGGTTCATTGGCAGAATCTGGTTCTTTTATTTTAAAAATCCATTTACAGTCAATCAATTTTTGCTTAGAGGGTTTTGGTACAAGAATCCAAGTTTTGTTTTTATGCAGAGAGGACATTTCCTCTTCCATGGCACGCAACCACAAAGAACGGTTTAGACTCTTTAAAATATCAGAGAAGCACATAGGTTCTTTTTCTTCAACAAAGGATGCAGCAGCACATGCATATGAGACAATGTAGGAGTAACCGTACCTAGCTGGTTTCCTAGTCTCTCTCCTAGCCCTATCTCTCGGCAGTGGTAATCCCTTAAGGCTTGGGCTTGTGCCTCGGGATGATCTTTATCATCCTCGTCCGAATTTTTCGATTCGGGCGTGTTATTTTCAGTTTGCTCATCGGTCGGGATATCAGACGTTCCACTAGACTCGGGGTTAGTCGTGGGGTTGTGAAGACTCGGAGGTGTTCTCCACCTCCACGGGAATAATCCCATCGGTAGGGGGGTTCACTAGGATTTTTCGGGGGTTGGCTTCGACCTTTAGACAAGGCATATCTTGTTCGTTAAAAATCACATCCCGACTCACAAGGACCCTCACTCCCGGCTCACCTTTGAGCCATACCTTGTAGCCCTTCACCCCACTAGGGTATCCTATAAACACTCCCTTTCGTGACCTATGGTCTAACTTACCCTCTTTTTGGTGCACAAAGCAGCACACCCAAATACTCTAAGGTTTGAAAGATTCGGTGGTTCACCAGACCACATCTCTAAAGGTGTTTCTGAAGTTGATGGCGATTGAAGGTGATCTGTTAATGAGGTAGACAGCTGTACTTACAGCCTCTCCCCAAAATGGTTTTGGAATACCTGAGGACACCATAAGGCACCTAACCTTATCCATTATAGTACGGTTCATCCTCTCATCAACTCCATTTTCTTTGTGGGTTGTGCCTAACGATCCTATGGTGAATTATGCCATGCAATGCACACAAATCGAGAAAACTTTTTATTGCAAAACTCAAGACCGTTATTCTGTCCTAATGGTTTTAAGTTTATTACCGGTTTGGTTTTTCGACAAGGCGTTTCCATTCGGAAAATTTTTCAAAAGTTTGGTCTTTAGATTTTAAAAGAAAGACCCAAACATGCCTAGAGAAATCATCCACAACGAGATAGAAAATAAACATTCCCACCAAAAGTTGGGACCTTTTCGAGTCCCCACGGATCACAATGCACATAGTCAAGTACGAAGTGGACTTGTGTGTGCTGACGAAAAACCTGATTTTGTGTTGTTTTCCAAGTACACAGTGGTCACAAAAATCAAGAGATTCGATTTTGTCACCACCTAAAAGATTTTGTTTGTGAAGGCACTTTGTAAAACTTTTTCAACGATGTGGCCAATCCTTCGGTGCCACAACGAGTTTTCTCGAGGGATTGTTTTCGAAACCAATGCGGATGCATTTAAAAGCAGTTTTTCCAATTAGATGGTATAGACCATCCCTTTTAAAACCTTTGAGCATTACCAATGCTCCTTTGCAAACTTTCATAATGCCATTTTCGGACTTATAAGAAAAACCATTTGTGTCAAAAGCAGGGAGATTAGATTCCGACGAAGGTCGGGCACATATCTCACCTCGGTTAGTTTTCTGGTTACCCCATCATGCATTTTTATGAAAACACTTCCAATCCCTTTTATTTCACAAACATTATTGTTGCCCATAAAAACCTTTCCACGATCAAGGGGTTTGAAATACGAAAACCGAGTGTTTGTTGGGCGTCATGTGAAAAGTGCAACTTTGAATCAAGGATCCGGTGTTCGGAAAGCGAGAGGCAAGGGTAGAAGACACACACAACACTTGGGAATACATAGAATTACCATCGATTCAAAATCGTGTGGTTTGTCAATTTTATCACTCCCTTTTACCAGTGTTTACGTTGCTTTTCCTATTTAATCCTTTTAAAACACTTGTTTTTCATGTGACCTTCCTTGCTGCAATAAAAACATTTCACTTTCTTATCTCGAGATTTCGACCTCCCTTTACTTTTAGAGCGGTGACTAAAAGATTCCCTCCGGTCAACCCTCCCTCGCACGTAAAGGTTTTCTCCGTTTGATTTATTTTCTTTTCAGTAAATCAAGATCCTTTGATTTCAAAGCATTTTTTAACATCGGCAAGGGTCAAGTCATCCCTACCGTACTTAATAGCGAGACTTGACATCGGTAAAAGAATCGGGTAAAGAGTTTAATAAAATAACGGCAACATTTTAAGTCGGAAATCTTTTCACAGACGTTTTGTAATTCTAAAACAATTTTGTTTAAATCGTCGATGTTTTTCGAGAAAGAGATTTCGACCCAGCTCATTTTAAAAGCCAAAAAGTCTGTTCTTTTAGGTAAATCTTGTTTGATAAAGATTTTCCTAAGTAAAGTTTTTCAAGTTTGGTCCATATTTCAAAAGCGTTATCTTTCTCATCTATTTCTCTTAAAACGTTGTCGGTTAAATGTAAGCTGAGGCAACTGTGCGCATCACCAAGTTTTTCCGAAAGTACTTCGCCCTTCCAAGACTCAGGATACTTGTCGGGGGCTACAAATAAGCGGGTGCGGTTTTATTTTGGACTAAAACAGCTTTCATTTTTCTGCGCCACATTACGAAATCCGATTTGCCATCAAACTTGTCAGTTTCAGTCTTCTGAATAGACATGGTTAAATGGCAAATGAGAGTAGTGCTGGCTAGATAAATGAAAGGTTTGAAAAACTGGAAGTTTTGTCCCCAAAAAAAAATTGCCCGGATTTTACTTTTTGATGGAAAAACAGAACAGTTCAGTACGTAGTACGCGAAAATAGTTTTGTAGCTAAAACAGCGCAAAAGTACTCACAAATTTAACCAAACCAGAAATAGCAGAAAGCACGGAAACAACACGGCAGAATTGAAAGCAGTTTATGCAATTAAAGAAAACCACCAAGTCACGAGATCTTGGGTGTCTCTTGGACTCCCGGGCCCAGAGCTTAGGGTTTTAAGAATTTTTCAAAAAACAATTGCCAGAAACAGAACTCAGAAAAATATGCTGCAGTTTATGAAGCAGAAATTGGACCGTAAACAGAAACTGGAAACAGCTTGAATCAGAAGCTAAAACAGTAAAAGCTTTAGCAACAGATCCGCAGAAATAGTAATGGCTAACAGGTTCGCGTAAACAGTGAACAGAATAAGCAGTAGTTTAACAGACAAACAGATTCAGATCAGTTTAGCAAACGAACAGCCACAAATATCGCAAAAACAGTAATAGCAGAAAGTAAAGCAGAAACAGTAAATAAGGAGAGAAGGTTTAGAGATTGTCCTGTTCGTCAGATCCCGTCTGGATCTGACACCGAGTGGTAGCCGGATAATAAATCCGGCAACCTTGCTCTGATACCATTATTACAAATTCCGGCTACCAACAGTACAAAAAACCACAGCCTATTTACTATTACAAACACTATTGCTATTACAGATCTCGCAGAGATCAAAGAAATAAAGACAAAAAGGAAGAAAAATAGAGACTATGCTATTACAGAAATAGCCTTCTAGCTCCGGCGACCTTCCGTCTTCAGATCCACCCACAACAGTGAACAAACAGTAATATAAAGTAAATAAGAAAGAAAAGGTGCGAGCTTTCCTTACCACGAGACCATCCGGTCTCGGAAATGGACACTGACGGTCGGTTGGCGAACGAGCTCCGCGAGTTCGGCTAGCCACCAAGTCACTTTGTCCGCGTCCTTCCGGCGAAGAAGGGAGAATCCCTCGAGTAGCCCCTGGTTGCCTTAGAAAGTACTCACTCTCGGTCTCTCTCGGCGGTGAGTGCCGAAGGCCCCTTTCCCCTCTAGCTGCGGTCTCACACTCGGCTACCCAGAAGGGTTGGCGGCACCGACTAACGGGAGAGGGTCCCGAAGGGTCACGCACAAGGAGCGAGCAAAGAGGTCGCTCGAACGAAGAGAGAAGACGAGAGGATTTAGAGAGGAGAGAGAAAGGCGACGGCGGCACACAGAGAATGCAAGAGAGGATTAGGGCAAGAGGCGAGAAAGCGAGAATTTATAGACGAGTCACCGGGGCGGGTCGGGTTGAGCCAGCCCGCCCGGCATCTCTTGCCAGCCCAGCTTCAATTTTGCATTCAAGGCCCACCAGGGCTTGGGTCATCATAGGGATTATGTTTGGGCCAAAAACAGAAAGAAAATATTAGTGAAAAAAAAAATATTTGGGCCTTCTGGACCAACAATTTTAAAAAAAAAAAGGCAGTTGAAGATTAGACTAGAAAAAAAAGTTTAATTTGGCAAAAATATAATCTAGCATTTGATGAATTCTTTTTTGATTGAGATGGGAATATGGGAGTGATGAGTTGACATTTCAAAATTGACCTCTTATCTCTGTTTTTGCATGGACAAATGTTTTTTTATTTCTAAAAGTAGCATTATCATTTGTGTTTCAATTTTTTTTTTATGTTTTAAAGTTTGGAGTCTGTATAATGTGTGTATGATACACAAACGAAATATACGATTCTTTCGTTTTTTTACTTGTCACGTTTCAAACATTAAACAATTTAAGAAAATTCGAAAAATCTAGATGTTTCTTTTTTTGTGTGGACTAGAATGCCTTTCAAATAATTTCTCTCTTCATAAATATTTTTAATTTGATAATGTATTTGTATGATAAATTTGAATTTCCAATGTAATTTAAGTGAACAAATGAATGGAAATACATACGAATTATGATTTTCCCTTTGAATTGTTATTATGTGAATTATGATTTTCCCTTTGAATTGTTATTGTTATATAATTACCTTCCTACTCTTTATATATTTTTATATATACTTCAAAGTTGTTTCTCATGATTAATTATCAATGATTATTAAAATCTTTTAGGAACTTTATTAAAAAGAAAAAATGATAAAAGAGTAAAAAAAAATATGAAATTGCATGATTTTATGTTAACGTTATCCATTTGATATCTTTTTAAGGTTTATACCAATGGTCTATAACATCTCCCAGATATTATTTCATAACATAGTTTCATACCAATATATTTTCTCTCTTAGGTGCTAATATTTGTATAATATATTTTTATACTAATATATTTTCTCCGTTGGCTACAAAGACAAAGAGCATTATAAGAATTGCTTTGTTTTGAACCGGGTTTGTATAAACTATAAAAAGAAATTTTTTTTTCTTTTTCTTGGTCTATAAATAGACTTTTATAATCATATGTTTTTTTTTTAATTTTATCAATTTTATAAGCATATGTTATTTAGTATTCTAAGGTAATTAAATCAATAAGACCTATTAACAATCGTGTCCATTTGTTTATTCCTCAGGTATAATAGAACTACTCTTGTGATCTAAAAATTTCTGTTTAATTCATATTTTTCCAATAATGGATTTCACATTTCGGTCCTTCATTCAATTATCTAAAATCAACAATTATAGCGTGCAATATAACCGCAGGCATTAAGAACATAAAAATTAAATAACAAATCAATAACAAAAACAGCAAAATTGAATCAACACTCAACAAATAGAAATTCATTAGGCTAATCACATCGTAGATAAAGAAATTACTCACACATATCTGAACAATCAACTACAATCATCAACAAATTCATCTTGCAAATAATTAATAAATAAAATGAAATAAAAAGATAGAGAGAGAGAGAAGAAAATAACTTTGCTCGATGAATTGAATTCAATGTCTGAGGTTGATCATTCAAGAATTGTTGATAAAAATCTAATTTTGTTCTTCAATTGAAATTCTAAAAAGCTAGGGTTTGAGAGATTGGAAGAGAAGAGGTGTGTGTGTGTGTGTGTGTGTGAGAGAGAGAGAGAGAGAGAGAGAGAGAGAGAGAGAGAGAGAGAGAATAATGATATTTTTTTAATACTCTTTGTTTTGTTATTTTTCTCCCTAAAGCCCTATTACAATGCTATCCTAATAAGTCTCCGAATCAACCTTTAAAATAAAAGAATAAAATAAAGATTTATAATAATAATAATAATAATAATAATAATAATAATAATACAAACTTTTAAGTCTTCTAATAAAATTTACGACCTATTTTACGCGGCCGTGCATAATTTCACGTGTCCGTTTAAAATGTCCATAAACTTTTCAAATTATAGAGGTTTGCGTGATGACGTAGAATTTGCGTGCTCGCGTAATGTGTCTAGAAACTTTCAAGCTTCTTGGGAGGCTTCAACTCAATCGCGAAGAAACTTGTTGATGACACATAATGCTAAACTTCATAACTTAAGCCCTTTTCTTGTGCTCATCCTTTGACAAATTGACCCCCGAGCATATCTTCATCAAACCTTAGACTCCCCTTTGTTATTATATGCATTATCATTCACTAAAGATACCAAAATCAATCAACCTGCACAAAAGAAGAGTAAATAAGTAATCTAATCCATATAAAGAAAAATCAATAGAAAACAAGTCATAAGTTCATTAAAACCATGACAAACAATGATTACTTGTATGCTATAACAAAACACTTTAGCCCCTATCATAGATTTGTTTGTAAATTCTCTTATTTTGCTATCTATCCTTCTTTGTTGCTCTGCAATTGTTAAGTGCTTTCTATTTCATGCTTCTCATGAGACTCGTTTGATACTTGGAGCTTTTTAAGAAGTTTGTTTTGCTCAGAAAATTTGAAAACCCTCAAGTTTTGATATTAAATCATGATTTTTTTCTAGGCCTGGCCCACTTTAAAAAAAGCCAGACTGAAGTGGGCTATTTTTTTTTTCGGTTCAAGCCATAACGCACAATGAGTGTGCGTTATCTGTAATGATAACGCACAACCATTGTGCGTTATCAGTTACTTACGCTAATCAGCCAACGTGGCCGATAAAGCACAATAAATATGCATTATGACTCGGCATAACGCATACTTGTTGTGCGTTATCAGCCACGTAATTAATTTTTTTTAAATTTTTTCAATTTTTTAAAATATTTTTTTAATATTTTTTTTTGTTTACAATTGTGTTATTTAATTTATTTTATTTTTTTGAATGAACATTTTTTTTTGTTTTTAATAAAAATTTCTTTTGGGAAAACTTATAATTGTATAAGTTTTTTTTTTAGTAATTTGTTTAATGAATTGTTTTTTTTAATGAAAATTTGTTTTGAAAAAAATTTATAATTGTATAATTTTTTTAAAAATACCGTATTTATTATATTTAACTTATTTTGTGCTATTTATATCATTTTCTTGGAAAATATATTTACATTTTGACCATTTCATCGCAAGTTATTTGAAGAAGTAATACTAAAGAAACCGAAAAAATTTAGAGCAATGATGTAGTAATTAGAAGAAATTGAAAGAAAAATTTCATTACTATAAACATGTTTTATTACAACTATTTCAAGAAAATATCAAACATTCGTACACATTTGTTAATAACTACAATTTTAAACATAAATCCAAAACCACAATTTCACAAAAAAATAAAAAAACATGATGTAAAATTTTGGATTTTAATAATAGATTTTTAAGTTTTGTATTATTTAAATTTTACAACTTTTAAGCAGCTAAAAAAAATTTTCCATAATTATCTAAATAAATTCATGAAAAAACATTATCCCTAATATCACTTTTCAAATACAAAAAAAACAATTACATACATAAAATTATCAAATTTGTACAAATTTATTAATAACTACAATTTTAAACATAAATCCAAAAATTAAAAAAATGCAAAATTTTGGGATTTTAATAATACATTTTTTAGTTTTGTATTATTTAAATTTTACAATTTTTAAGTCACAACAAAAAGATTTGTTTCCATATTTTCTTCATTTTAAAAAAATGTTAAAAATATCGAATTACATATTCTCATATTTTCTACTCAATAATTTATACGAAATATGCAAAATAATAATCTAAATAATTTCTAATAATCATAAAGTAAGGTAATACAGTAAACATAATTATCCACATAAATTAAAGAAAATAATACATCACTCTAATATCACTTTTTAAATTAAAAAACAATTATATACATATAATTATCACATTTGTACAAATTCATTAATAACAAACATTTTAAATATAAATGTAAAACCCATTTCCACAAAAAATAAATTAATTCAAGTTAATAAATAAAATTCATAAAAAATATTAACAAACAACAAATACCGAAATAATCACACTTAATATGTAATAAACAAAAAAAATTCTAAATAACTAAAAACTTACTGAAAATTTAAAATGCAGCTTTAATAGCCTTCGTACTCCAAAGAAAATCTCCAAGATTTACTAATTTAACTGTAATTTTCAAAATAAAATACGCATTTATTAGATAAAAAGAAATCAACATATAATAATAAGAAAAAAATAGAGTAAAATACCTAGCAGTTGGCGGGGTCAGGAACAAAAAATCTGAAGAAAGAAGGATGAAAAAAGGAAGAAGAATGAGATGAAGGTAGCTGAAAAAAAGAAGAAAGAATTAGAGGAAATAGAATGAGAGAGGTTGGAAAAACAGTAAGGGGGAAGGAGAGGAAATAGAGAAATAAGGAGGAAAGGAGGAAATGAGGGAAGGAGTAAAAAAGGGGGCGGGGAAAAGGGCCTGAAATAGGCTGGGGAAAAAAAGAGGGGGGGGAGGGGGGGCTAAGCTGGGGGTAAAAAAGGGGGAGGAAGGGGAGGGGGCGGCGGCCGCAAAGTAGGGTTTTTCTATAACATGATAATGCACAATTATCAGTTTAATAACACATAATGGCTGTGCGTTATTAAGCTTGATAACGCACAGTCATTGTGCGTTATCTACAGCTCAGCGCCAGCTGAGTCCACGTCAGATTTTTACGCGATTAACGCGGTGATTAAGGATAACACACAACGATTGTGTGTTATCATCTCTGATAATGCATAATCAATGTGCGTTATGGCCTTAACTGGAAAAAAAAAATGCCCACTTCAGTCTGGCTTTTTTTAAACTGGGTCAGGTCCAGAAAAAAACCTTAAATCATAGGTGCACTTTGTTGAAGGGTCCTTTGATCTATCTTAGGAGGTTTTGCATCAAAACTCCTTGCTTTGCCATCTTCCATTTAAAGAGATATTTTGGAAACATGGCTTAGAAAAACACTTCTAAGTACTTTCATGGAATTTATTTGTTGATTGGAAGTGATTGTCTTAAGTTTCCTTATTTAGAAGCTATGTTCAACGACTCGAGAAAATATTTTGAGGTGTATTTGAAAAGGAAAAGAGAAATGATTTGGTATTGACATTTACCATGTGAAGAGTTATTTTTGAAATTTGACGTTGCAAAGGAACTATGAAATGATTCCAAAACCTTATATACCAATCCCGTGATTATAAAAATGAATCTTCTTGTTAATTGTGTCTTTCATTTCAATACTCTTGTGTCCGAAACTTCTTGGATTCTTCAATGTGCATTTAGAGTTTTGAAGCATTATGTATCAAGAATCCATTAATGGAATATGGAAAATGTTGAGAATAAAAGCTTTAGTTATCATCTCGCTTTAAAAAAATATTTTTTTGAAGCATCTTTTAATTGTGGTTCTTTAAACTTGTGAAAGAAAAATTCAATCGATCCGTGTAAACCAACAACATCTTTTGGACATGTGGAATCTTAAAAGTTGTATTCTCTTCTTTTATTCTAAGAGATTCCATATGTGCAAATACTAGTTTCGAATTTCATTGATATATGCAAATAGAAGCTTAAAAGTATAGATTTAAGTTTGAGTAATTTAATTACTTTAAGTTCATATTTCTTTATACAAGAGTCATAATGTTACAAGTTTAAAATTTAACATTATTCTCCTTTTTTTTTATAGTTTTGTTCGTGAGGATTTTTGTGGCATATTCTCTATCATATACACGCTAGAGGTATATGTTTATTAGTTTAAAACTTAAATATTCAGGGGAGCCCTGACTCTTTAAAAGTTTACTGGGAGCCCTAACTCGTTGAAGTTTTATGGGGACCCTGACTCTTTAAGTTATAGATGATGTTTTATTGGGGAAGCCCTGAGTATTAATTTTTTGTTTGCTATGTGTTTTTTGCTTGTTTGAGTGGCATGAGTGCCATGAAAATATCCATAATATAGAGGAAACTCTGCCAAAATTTTTCAATCTTATAAAAAAATTAGATTTTTTAGTAATGACTCAACGAAAAACTTAAAATGAAAGGAGAAATTAGAACTTTTTTAATCTTTTAAGAGAAATTATGATTTCAAAGATTATTTAAACTTTTAAGAACTAACAATTCTTTCTCCTAATCATTTTTTGGATCTATGGAGAATATACCAGATCGTAGTTCGATGTATAGACAATTGAAAAACCTTAGAGGGGGTGAATAAGGTTTTTTGCTAATTTTAAAAAATCTTTTGTGTCATTAGAAAGATAAACCTCCAATTTGTTTGTGAAAGAATTCTAAAACTCTTTTTGATATAAATCCACACCAAACAAAATCTTATAGTTTTGGCAATCAAGCAATGAGCATAGAATTAAACTTTAAAGAACATGCACAACAATTTATAGTAGTTCACTCTCTCAAAGAGCTAAATCCACTACCTTCAGACTCAACCCAAGGATTTCACAAACCCACTATCTTCAAAGTTGGTTACCCAACAACACAATGAGGATCACCCTTCAAGGGTTTTACACAAAAACCTCAAAGTTTACACAACACAACAATACAACAAATTTATGAAAGGATCACCCAAAGGGTTTTCCACAAACCTTTGATCACAATAAAAGAATAGGAAGAGTAAGGAACAATGTTACCAAATGAGCTTGAAAAGAGGAAGATACAACACAATGGAATACTTCTACAAGCTCCTCTTTACTTCTCCTTTGATGGATTATCAACAATAAAGCTCCAAGAATATTTTTCTATTTGTTTTTATTAGATGAAGATATATGAAAGAATGTACTTTTAAAGCTCTTTAAATGTTCTAAAATGATCTCAATCAATTTTCTGTCAACTTCCATCTTTTTTGTAGCTGATCAAAAATCAATATATATGAAAAAAAAAAAGTAGCCGTTACTCTGTGTAACGGTAATATTTTTCACAGTAAAAAGGAAAACCGGACCACCGGTTTCTAAAAATGGACGTCTGATTTCCTTATATAAGAAAATTGGATGAGCTCTTTTCTAAAATAAGATGACCTATATTGAAACAGAAAGATTCGGATGCATCCTACAAAAATCGGATGATCCATCTTAAAAATCGGACGACCGATTTTTCTACCGAATTTTCTCCCTTGGAAAAAATCGGATGACCAGTTCTAAAAACGGATGACCCTTTTTTGAGAAGGATTTAAAAGCCAGTTTTCCTTAAACAAAAGGAACTTTCCTTCACATTTCAAAAACACTTCAAAACATGTATTCTTGATACTCTTTTAGAGATAAGAAAACTTGCGAAGGCATCAAAAACTCTATCAAGAATACTTGGATTTTTTAAGAATAATTTATAGAAAGAAATTCATCCAAGGAGCTTCATACATGATCAACAATCAAAGATGAGAGCTAGGGAGTTTAACAAAGAAATACCTTAGCACATCCCTAACTAAGACATAAGTCTTCAAGGTCTTCAATGCCTTGATCTTTTCTCCTTCATTTTGCCTTGATCACCAAGATCCTTTCCTTCTAAGAGTGTAGCCTTGAGACTTCAAATATGCTTCTTTTGTTCTACTTAATATTTCATCACACAAACATATGTAAATCATAATCAAAATCATATGCAATAATGCCCTTAGGGATAACAACAATGACTCGTGCCAGGAGTTAAGTGTTTTACAAATGAATTCATTAATGGGGTTAATTGTTTTATTCGTCATTGTCTTGAAACGAATAATGGAAGTAAAAAAGAGATGAGATGTCTATGTGCAAAGTATAAAAATAAGAAATTTATAGAACTGGATGGTTTGACGGATCATATTTTGCGATGGGGTTTTGTGCCTTGTTATCATAATTGGATAGGTCATGGTGAAAAAATATGGCCACATGATGAGGGACATATCTTGCAAAACGTGTTGGTATAATCTAGTCAAACATTGGGGTAGAAAATTCACGGTAAATGCCAGAGGAAATGAACTTATATCGTTAGATGATAATTGATTAATTGGTCCGAACTTTATCTCTCATGAAGAAAACAATCATGAAGAACCACCTAATCCTGTTGCAAAAAAAGTTTTTTGACATTTTAAAATTGGTAGAGACACTGTTGGTTGAAGGCAATGACAGACATTCAGTGTTATCTTCTTGTACGGAGTTGTTATACATTAAGTCTGAGAATCAATGGACCCAAAGCTCGTACAATGATGTTTGTGCATTCATAAAGAAGCATTTGCCGCCAGGAAATAATATGGTCGAAAATTGGTACGCAATGCAGAAATTGATATATGGGTTAGGATTGCTCGTGCAAAGATAGATGTATGTCCCAATAGTTGTATACTTTATTAGAAGGAGGACTCTGACATATAACGGAATATAAGTTTTGTGGCAGTCACTATTACAAGATCATTACAGAAGAAGAGAGAGAGAGAGAGAGAGAGAGAGAGAGAGAGAGAGAGAGAGAAAAGACGAAAAAGAAGAAACCAGGTAAATGAATCCAATATTGTAGTTGTTTTACTTTGTTTTAATTTTTTTACAAGTCTTTATACTTATAATATTTTTAATCTTTTTTTAATCTTATGCTTGTTATACTTATATTTATACAAATATTATTTTCTAATCTTTTGAATTTTCAGAAAAGATATGCATGAGACTCGACATTACCCATCACCAGGATGAGGCATGCATGAGGGTCAAGGTCGGCGACCAAATGTTTGGGTTCCAAAGATGTTTTGGGAGCAGATGATGAAGTATTGGGAGAGTCCTGAGTATAAAGATTTTTGTAAACAGAATAAAAAGAACAAGAATGAGGAATAGGGTTTTGGGAGCGGGGAAACACACAAGTGGTTCTATCTCCTTCATGAAGCATCAGTTGAAGAACGCAAGAACTCTTTAATTTTATTACTTCATTATAATGTAATTAATAACTATGTTGTTGTTCTGTAGCAAGCGGATTTAATAAAGAGGTTCTCAAAGAGCAAACACTTGGAGGAGCTCCACAAGCATCAAAAAGGGTATAAGAAGGGTCAGTATGTGGATTTTCAGTCAGAGGAGTTCTAGTAAGTTTAGTGAATTTTTTAACTTAAGTTTATGTAATGATTTATAAATTATAACTTTAAATTTTATATAATATTTTATAAATTATTATCTAACTAACATTTCATTTAGTAGTCAAAATTTTACAAGGCCCGATAAATGGCCAAGGAGGAAGCTGTAGCCATAGGCTCTGCTATGCCTGATGAGCTCCAGCTGATGGCCACTGTAGCTGGTGGATTGAGCCGCGACTGGTTATATGGAGTTGGTTCAGAGGCAACTCATCTCAAAGCTGAGAGCAGTCAGGGATTACTGGACTGCCACTTTGCTAATTAGTTTTGGAGCAGAGGATCATGAGGATGGTTGAAGCTCCTGTTGCTTCTAGTGTCTATGCTATATAAAACAAATTTTATTCTAAATTCTGTCTATGATCCATAAGTACAAAGAAACTATACAGAAAGATGTTAAAATTAGTTATCATTACTTTGTAATATGTTCAAACTTACCATTTATTTGTTAAAATTTAGCACTTTCGCATCCAATTTGAACAATATAGGTTGAAGGATATTTTATTATAACTACTGGCGAATTTGTTATCACCTCTACATACACTTTTCATGAATGCGAAAATAAAACATACAATAACTCAAATTAACATGAATTTTTTGTCAATAGGAGTCAACTTAAGTTTCATGCCAAAAACACAAAATATAACGTCCCCAAAATGTATAAGTAGATAAGCATTATATAAGATCATGGGTGTAGAATTTCTCAATCCAAAGAAATCAATGTCTCACGCACAAAAAAAATAAAGATAAACTGTCTAATCATCTTTTAATAAACTTTTTCTTTAATGTTTATAAATCTTATAAAAACAAAAAGAGAAGTTATTATAAAAGAGAAGTCACTATTAGAAAAGTATAGTAATAAATATATTAGAAGTTTATAAAATGATTCGAGTGTCTTTCTATATATATATATATATATATATATAATTCTATTATGAACTAACTCCATAGTAGAAATATGAACATTTGGAACATATTGAACTACACATCATGAACACATTACACATGTGATTAATATTTTTGAATCTCTTGACATAGATCCAAAAAATTAAATTAGTCATGTGGGTCATATAATTTAGGATTAATTCCATAAAAGCTCTTGAATTTTAGGGTCACTGTCAAATTAGTACCATGTTTTTTAATTTTTATACATGGGTATTCAAATGAAATTTTTGTCTTGAAAATAAAGCTCTTGGATTCTACATGTAAATTTAAAAAAATTTGAACATTTTTGCTTGTTTTTTAATATTAGATAAAGAGCCGGAATTCTTAAAATACTCCATTAATTTTTATAAATCAAGTAATCTAATTTAGACAAAAACTTGAGTTGTGTACTCATTTATCTAAACTAAAAGAAAAAGTATTTAATTAACACGGGACTTTAGGAATGTTTTTAAATTAACCCTATAAATTAAATCCAAGAGTCTATGTCTCCAGTAATAAATGGGATCCATATAAATAGGCATATAAGCTCATCTTTCATATCCAATGAATTAAGAAGCAGAGAAACCAAAACAGAAATGGGAAAATTTCTCATCAGTTTTGTGTTCCTCTTGTTAGCAGTGATGATTTCGCGTTCAGTAATGGGATCAGAATTTATAGACTGCAACGACGTTTACTTTAATTTCTTCTATTGCCAAGAATACATTGAAGGAGATTACTATTATGTTCCGAGTGATTGCTGCGTTGGGCTTAAGTACCTAAATTCCCTTGCTCAACTTGAGAAAACAGCTCCAAGACTAATATGTCAGTGTATTGAGACAAATGCTGGAGCTAATCACCCTCCATTTTCTTATCAACGCATTCAAGCACTTCATGCTGTTTGCCATGTCCACTTGAGTTTCCCCATTTCTGAAAGAATGGACTGCTCCAAGTACCTTTTTTTTTTTCTTTTTTTTTCTGATAAAAAAATTATAAAATATATTCCCATGTTTTTGGTACTGAAATGTTTTATTTTTGTGCGCTTTTTTTTTTTCTTCTTTGACAGGATATAATAATTATACAAAGTAGAACTTGGGAGTTTATGATGATGATGATGTTTCCATGTTGTTGGTTCACATTCATAATCAAGTCACTGGCGAGGAGATAAAATATTATTAATTTACATACGTTATATGTAAGGTTGATTGATGAAAATTATACCCCATTTTACTTTCTGAAATTCATCTTTCACCTTTTGTACTACTCTATATCACCCCTTATAATTTGTTTATTAAGTCCTAAATATTTTTGCTACTTTAATTTATGACATGTTTGGTTCAAGAATTTTTCTGAGGAGAAAAAAATTGAGAAAAAAAAATGAATATTCTTAGAAAACTAATTCATATATTGTTTGGTTAATTCAGAGTTTTTTTTATTGACTTGTAGATTTTAGGATGGAAAATGGAAAAGAAAAATAACGGAAAAGATCTTATTGTCACTATAAAAAAAATATTATTAGCACATTACTGATATTAATTAGTTTAATTTGCATTAGAGAAATAATTTTATTCTTACGGCCTTATTTTGTATTTCATATACAATTACTTTGTTCTTTTTTCTTCATTATTTTTTTTTTTTTTAAACGTAGCCTCAATAACTCGAATGTTAAAAAAATATTCAAACTCATTAGTCGCTTCAACATGATATTTAATTTTCTTTCTACTGTCAACTTTCATAATGCATCTTTTTATTGGCCAACTAATAAATCAATTATAAACAATAAGAGATAAAAAAAAATAAATTTATTTCATTATTTAAGTAAAAAGAAGACTATAAAAAAGAATGTAAAGAAGATAATATTTTTAAGGAAGAAAAGAATTTTAAAAGTATATATTGTATTTTTTTTAGGTAATATATATTGTATGATAATTAGAATGAAGTATATGAGGAATAAAATGAAGAGAAAGGAAGGGGGAGCAAAACAAAAAAGACAAAAAAAGAAGAATTAAAAAAGGATAAAAAGCAAAAAAGAAAAATGGCGATGGATAAGAGAAAAAATATTATTATTGTGAGCCTTATTTTCATCTAATGAATTAAAAAAATAAAATTAACTTATAAATATAAAATTTTAATTTTTTACTCTAAAAAACAAAATCTTTTTTCCCTTCACGTTTCCCTTTCCTTACCACACAACGTGAGGAAATAAACTTTTTCTTAATTTTAACTCATTTTTCTTTAGAGTTTTCTTAATTTTTTTCTTTATTTACCAATCAAGGGAAACTTTTCCCAGGAAAATTGCTTTTTTTCTAAACTAAAATTTCAGAACTAAACAGGCAATATTTTTTTAGCTATTTAATTAATTAATATTCTTTGCGGACTTTTTATTTTTAGGATTAATTATATTTTTTCTCTTGAGATTTGTTCAAACTACAATTTATCCTTCTATTTTATATAAATTATAAATACATCCTTATAGTTTATATTTTCATAACTTATTAATCCCTACTACTAATTTCAATGAAAAAATTTTATCAGAAAATAATGATTCTGCAGTAAAAAGTTTAAGATCTTCCGACAATATCATTTTGCAAGTTTATTTCTTGTTTCTTATCATATATAAAGACAACAATATCTTTGTTAAAAGAATTTTGAATTAGTCTAATTTTTGAAATGAAGGATATTATTGCCTTAATATATGGTAATAAATAAGAAGTAAACTTGTAAACTAATATTTAAAAAAGATTTTTTTACCACATAATCATTGTTCTCTGATAAAAATTTTTCATTGAAATTAGCAGTAGGGACTAATAAGTTATAAAAATATAAAAGTTAAAGATGTATTTGTAATTTATACAAAATAGATTGATGAAATTGTAATTTAGACAAACCTCAACGAGGAAAATATAATAAACCTTATTTTTTATACATCGAGATAAATGAAGTGATTCGAATTCAGGAATTCTCACATGGTAATGAGAGGTTCTACCATTAAATTACTATCTTGCAACTTCTTTTAGGTTAGATATGGGATTATCTAATAATTTTATACTTAATTATAACCATGTGAGAATAACATTTATTACTAAAATACTTTCTTGATATATTTTTAAATGACAAAATCAATTGTAGTAATGCCTAACTTATTGCAACCACTTATAAATATTGGTCTATATATACTACTTCCCATCAAGATATAAGTCAATTGGCACTTCACTATAATTAGAAAAAAAATATTGTAATTGTCTTTAATATCCTTAATAAATAAAGAGAAAGAAAAATAGAAGAGAAAGTAATAAATATATTAAAGAGAAGATAGATATACATTAAAATGTATAAAAAAAATTTATAATTTTAACCATTTATTTTAGGTCTAAAAATACTTGTATTGCTAACCAAATATTTTTCTACATTATTTTTTACTATCGGGCCACTCTATATCCCTCACCATGGATATTAGGTACACTTCATACCAATTGAGAAAAAATATCAATAAATAGACTTAAATTGTTTGCAAAATTTTTTAGACAAGATTATATTTATTTTTATCTTTTTATATATACCTACAATATTTTGTTCATCTATTATTAAATAATTACTACTTACTAAGATATTTTTGGACATAAATGCACCTATTATTAAATAACCATTAATTACCAAGATATTTTTGGACATATATAGATATGGATTTAGTTTGTGACCATGTTTTTGAAAGAAAAAATCATCAAACTCATTAATATAAATTGAATTGAAATGAATATGAAGTGAACACTCGATCTGTACTCCAATTTCAATTCATATTTATTCAATTTCAATTTATATAATGTGTTCAAACAATTTTATCCTTCGAAAATATTCAGAGAAGTAAATTTAACATCTTGGTAAATGGTGACAATCTAGTAACAAGGGTATATAAATATTGTAGGTATATATAAAAAAATAATCTATTCTTTTTAAAAACAGTAAATAGTTTAACTCTATTTATGAATATTTTCTCGGCACTCAAAGCGGGGAATTTTTTAGAAAGATTTTGTGTATTTTTTATTTTCTGAATAAATACTTAGGATTTTTGTGTCCCGCTACCACCTGGTGGATTCCCACCGGTCAGATTTGTGTCTGTCGTATGGGACACGGGAACTCTTTAGTGTCATTTTGAATGAATTCGGCTAGATAGTTACTCTACTGAGAATTTGTTGATCATCACTAGCACATTAATTGCATGTTCATGCCCAAAGCATTATTTTCTCCAGAAACCTATTCAACACAAAAAACATTTTCACAAAGATTGCGTCTGGGAAAAAGAAATTAATTAATTATCCTCTTATATATATATTTATAACACCATGAATTAACATAACCTATAACATAATTATCCGAAGAAAAAAGATCAAGAAATGGCTAACTTTTTTGCAATTTTCCTAGTAATTTTCTTAGCAATTTTTTCAAGATCAACAACCATGGGCTGGTTTGCACCAGGTTGCCGAGATGTATTTTGTAACTTCGACTATTGCGAAGCTTATATAGTAGGAGCATACGATGACGTTTCATCTTATTGTTGTGACGGGCTTAAGAATCTTAATTATATGGCAAAACATGAGCAAGGAGGTCCGAGGAGGATTTGTGAATGTATAGAAAGAAATGCCTTAACTGGAGGACACCCTCCTTATTCTCAACAAAGGATCAACAATCTTTATCACTATTGTAATATTCATCTCAGCTTCCCTATTTCTGAGAGGATGGATTGTTCCAAGTAAAACTCCACCTTATTCCTTCGGTTTTTTCTTTTTAATTTATTTTATTTATTTGTCGTAGAATAAAAATAAAAGAAGATCACCATTTAGAAAAATATACAAACTATAGTAGCACCATTTTTTTATATGGACTAAATGTGGTTCATTACATTAATACCTGTACAATTTTTTCATAAAGAAAAATTAAAGGAAGGCTCAAATTCTATTTTTCAATATAATTGAAAAAACTCATTAAATACTACTTAAATCTTATATTTTATATTGTAATAAATAAAAAATAATTACTATTATTTAAAAATTTAATTGATTATGACAAATAAAAAAAGAAGCATATATAAACTACTAACTTTGTGCTTTGTTATGTTGTTTCAGGGCGGCAATCGGATCATAGGGGTGAAAAATGGATTATTACATCAATTTTCGGTTTATTATATAAAAAGTTTACTATTATTATTATTATTATTATTATTATTATTATTATTATTATTATTATTATAATAGAGGATGATGCTAAATGGATCAATTTGATTGATAATATTGTGGATCAAGAGAGTTATTTATGTAATTTTATTAGAAAACAAAATATATTCTTCCAATATTACCCTTCATTAATTTTCATACGAAAATTTGAATATACTAGCTGGAGCATTTATTTAGTGGTAAGTTCCAAAGTTTTGTCTTTTGTTTATTCCTAAGTTTAGCATTGCATGAGATAGGGACCATCATCCATGGTTACCTGCGAACCTCTTTAACCTCTTTTTATCTTTTCTTTTTTATGCTAAATGAACTTTAAATTTAATTCATTTCTCTAAAGACCTTTTAAATTTTGTATAGAGGTCTTTAAATTTCAAGTTCATTTATTATATTTGTACTTTCTTCAAGAAATTTTTATATTTGTATTATATTTCAATATATTTATTACTTTTACATATTCATTCACAATATTGTAACCAAATTATTTGATTCAAATCGTTGTATCACTTTATGCATCATTCTCTATACTATATCATAATTTAATATATTTTATTAATAAAATCTATTAAATATATAATAAATTTTAAAAAAATACATTATAAAAGAGTACAATCGGGAATGGTACCAAAAATGATACTGACATCCTGCACCCAAATTATCCCACCTAGTATATATTCACAATAGGTAATAATAACTACTATTTTTTTAGAGGAATTATAGCTATTAGTTAAAGTAAGAGATTTATATTAATAGGTATTACTATTATTATTATTATTCTAACTGAAATATATTGACAATAATTATTTAGTTACTCATAATCAATCTTTCAATTTAACCAAATTACTAGATTAATTCACAAATTACTAGATTGTTATCAAAGTCTACCAGACATATTTGATCAAAGATAGTAATGAAACTAAGAAATTAGTTAATGAATTAATCATGCAATTATGCTAACTAAATGTATTAAGGATCAACTGTAGTTAATCATAGTTAAATGCGGCATGTTGCTCCAAACGTTCAAAGAGTTTGAATTACACCTTTTGGCACAACTCGGATTAAAAGTATTGACCATTCACACCTAATTAGTGTGGATATACACACACCAAATTATCTTAGTTAATAATTACTTAATCTTTTTTTTAAAAAAACTATAAGCACTTAATCATACTATTGAATATTTAGTTGAACACATTTAACTATTCAATAGTTAGCCATCAATAAACAAAGTTTATTAACCAAGAATAATTAACAAAACTACTAAATGGAGATTATATTTCTAAAAAAAATGGGATTGTTATTTTTTTTATACATAAAAAAATGGGATTATTAACTTTAACTATTTAATTAGAGTGAGTCATTAGTTAATCAATGATCAATTTATCTTCATTGTAGGGTTATCTACATTTTTCTCCTTGAAGTCTGTCCAAACTTCAATTTCATCCCTCTATTTTGTATAAGTTATAAATACATCTTTATCATTTATATTTTTATAACTTAGTCCCTACTACTAATTTCAATGAAAAAAATTTATCAAAAAATATTTTCTTCATATATAATAATAAATAATAAGTAAACTTGCAAACTAATATTTTAAAAAAAGTTTAAACTTTTTACCACATAACCACTACTTTCAAATAAAATTTTTTTATTTAAATTAGTAGGAAGGACTAATAAGTTATGAAAATATAAATAATAAGAATGTATTTATAATTTATATAAAATAGAGAGATAAAATTATAATTTGAGCAAACTTAAAAAATATAATTAATTATTATTTTAATACATTGGGAGAATAGATGTGAGTCATACTCAGAATATCTAGATTGTAAAAGAGTATCTCCACCACCGAACCATTACCTTCCCAAAAAACTATCTAACTAATATATCATTATTATTAATAGGATTATAGTTATTATTAAAAAAAAAAACCTAAATTCATTGCATGATCTCCACATGCTAAAATTTACACTTTTGAGACCCATTTTTTGTGTAGGCGATGAAATGAATTTTGCAAGCAGATCTTATACCAACCAAAAAAAAAAAAAACTTAATAGGCAGGAAGGAGGACTTAACTTATAAATTTTAGGGCCTGAAACCGAGTTGGAAGCAGAGTTCAAAAAAAAAAAAGAATACGGGCCCTATTTGGAAGTGTATCTAAAAGAATGGTTAATTTCAAAAAAATTCTCCAAGTCTATCGTATCCTTTAGTTTTGATAATAGCTACCTAAATTAATTTTTTCTCCTTAAAATAACATTGAACATTCTTAAATTCCACTTGTTAACTTAAGAAATGAGAGTAATTTTAATTTTTTTTAATATTAGAGTAAAAATTCTTAAAATAACATGTTGATTTTATAAAGTGAAGTAACTCAATTTAGACGAAAGCTTAAGTTTAATACTTAATTGTCCAAATTAACAAACATAGTAATTAATTGATAATGACCTTAAACTCAGAGTATAATTTTTAAATTAATCCTAAAAAAGAATTTAAGACGTGGAAGTTAAGTTAAAATATGAAAATTTTATTTTTTATAAAATAAATCATCCAATTCTCGTTAGAGCTTTGACCAGTCCAAGTATAATCGGGTTGATTTTTGTAAGAAAAATTTGTTCACATATTTTTTATAATTAAAAAGACAATCTCAAAATTGTATTTCTACTCTTTAAAAAAATTGTTTAGTTTTTAAAAAACCAAAGAAGTTTTTCCCTTAACGGCCTTAAAATTTCTATCTTGTGCTTGCAAAAATTTTTTTCCCTTTTCCATAAAAGATCTGCTTCCGAAGTTAAGCTCATTGCATATACATAAACATGAATCTTAAAAAAGTAAGCAAAAATAACCATTTAAGTGGTAAATAAGAAGAGAAAGATTGAAAAAGCATACAAGTCCTTTCGTTTTGGTAAAAGGCATGACACATGCTTGATGAATGATGATTATCATATGGTATGAGTCCATTGAGTTCCTAAAAAAAAGTCCGTTCTGGAAAGGTGAAAAAGAATTCTGATGTGACATAGACACATTGGCCCCTGCATTAATGCTTCAACTTTTTCATCTGAAGGGGACAGAGTAAAGGATGTAAACAGTGGGAATGTTTCCGGAGCCCAAATTCTGTCCATTGTCCACATTTTATTTCCTTAAGTCTATTTTTTAAATTTTTTTACAATGAATTTATGGACCTGAACTCATTATTATTATTACCCTTAAGATGTTGGACAGGTTGTTTTAATCCGGCCAGTTCTAGATGACTTAGATGGAGATTATATAAATCTTTGTCTCACTTTTTGCTGTCTTAATACGAGCAGCTCATTTTCTTTATACTCTTTCGACCGCCTCTCGATGGCTACCTCTCTGCGTTCTCTATGACCTCTCACCTCTTTTGTGCCGTCCGTCGGCCTCGTGCTTGACCGGTCCGTGAGGTGAATAGAAATAGAGATTAACCGTGAGTAGAGAAACTTTTTTGTGAGGCTCAGTTCCAAATCGGAGGGTGCTCGTTTTTTGTCCTTCTCCATCGACAATAACCAGTTACATCAAATCGAATTGTTCATCCTCTTTCTTTAATAGATTAGAAGTTTTTCTATTCTGTTATTATTCGATTTGGACTATAATAGTAAATAGGTTGGTTTTTGGGTTATCGGATCTGTAACAATGGTATCAGAGCCCGGAAAACTGCGATATTTCTGGTGACCGTTCGGTATCTCGTCTATAGAAGCGGCGGCACGGCGGTGGTGATGGTGTTGCTGTTGCTCCCGAGTCCGACAGTTGCGTCTCTCGATATTCTAGATCTGAAACGTCGCGGGTTTTTCATCTTCATGGGAACTGTTGAGTTCCGTGAACTTGAACTCAGGAAAGTTTTTGTGCTATATTTCTCCGCATTTCTCTTAAGTTTTTTTTTCTAGAAATATTCATATATTTACTGTTTGATATCTCGGCACCACGAACCGATAATGTTTTTTTGTGATTATTCTATTTTTTCTTGAAAACCAAAACCCAAGCCTGGCTTGAATCCTGTTGATACTCTAAATATCTGTAACTTAGTGTTTTTCTCGTTTGATTGCAAAATAATTTTTTTTGGTTCGTGACTGTTGAGATCTCTTCTGTTTTGGGGATGTTGCTCAACTTATGTTACTGCTTAGATTTTATTTCTCTATTTTGCTATATATTGGTGGGTGTTGCTTAGCCTGTGTTGCTTGTTGTGAGATCTTATTTCGACTATCCGCATATCACTTGTTTTTCACTGTCTCGATTTTGGGGAAATACCGATGTTGTTTTTGTGTCGAACTTTCTGTCACTCGCTTCTGCTATTACCCAGCTTTTGTGATTCTATCTCCTGTTATTGCTTTTCTTTGTGCCTGTTGATAATTAGTATTTGCCTGTGTACACCATTTCCACTCCAAAACTTGAAACTGATAAGATTGATGGCAAATTTGATTTTATTATGTGGAGAAGAAAAATTAAAGCTATTTTAGTTCAAAACAAAATTACACCCACTATTTGTAGTCCCAATAAATATCCAGAATTCTGGAAGGGAGAAATTCTTGCTGAAAAACTTGGTGATGCACATAGCTGTCTCACCATATATTTAAATGATAGCGTTTTACGATAAATAGATGAAAAAGACAATGCTTATGAGATCTGGACAAAACTTTGAGAAACTCTATTTGGGAAAGTCTTTATCAAATAAAATTTATTTAAAATAACAACTTTTTGATTTTAAAATCAGTGAATCAAAATCACTTTATGAAAATATTGATGATTTAAACAAAATCATTTTAGAACTACAAAATGTTGGTGAAAAGATTTTCGATAAAAACATTGCTGTGATTTTGTTGAATTCTTTGCTTGAGTTTTTTAATAATGTGAAATCTGCCATCAAATATTGCAGAGATGATTTGACTTTGTCTCATGTTAAAAGTGCTTTAAAATCAAAGGATTTGGATTTGCGAAAAGAAAACAAATCAAGTGAAGAAAACCTTTACGTGAGAGGAAGAGTCGATAAGAGAGAATCTTTCAATCATCGGTTTAAAAGTAAAGGGAGGTTCAAATCTCGAGACAAGAGTAAAAATAAAATCAAATGTTTTTACTGTGGCAAAGATGGTCATATGAAAAATAGGCGTTTTAAATGAATCAAAGATGAGAACAACATAAGAAAAGTAATGGGAGTGATAATTAACATCAAAATTAATGATTTTGAACCAGATGGTAATTCTATGTATTCCAAGGTTTTGTGTATGTCCCCCACCCTTCTTCCTCTAATGTTTTTGATGAATGGATTCTTGACTCTGGTTGCACTTTTTATATGACTCCAAACAAGCATTGGTTTTTTTATTTTAAAACACTTGATTATGGAAAAGTTTTTCTGGGAAACTACGAAGTTTGTGATATCAAAGGAATCGGAAATATTTTTTTAAAAATGTATGATGGTATGACTAGGAAACTAATGTGAGATATATGCTTGAACTTAGAAGAAATTTAATTTCCCTTGGTGTTTTTGACAGAAATGGTTATTCTTACAAATCTGAAAATGGAATTTTGCGTGTTTGCAAAGGATCTTTAGTCATACTTAAAGGTTTTAAGAAAAATGGCCTTTATACTTTGCTTGGTAAAACCATTTGTGAATCTTCTGCATTGTTTACAAAAACTGTTTTGAAAAGTCCATATTGTGGCATAGGAGAATAGGTCACATTAGTGAAAAAGGTTTAAATATTTGAACAAACAAAATCTTTTGAATAGTGACAAAATTGATTCTCTAGATTTTTATGATCATTGTGTTCTTGGCAAACAGCACAAACTTAGTTTCTCCACTGGCACACACAAGTTCAACGCTGTTCTTGATTATGTGCATTATGATTTATGGGGTCATGAAAAGGAACCCACCTATGGTGGCAATGTCTATTCCTTCCTATTCTGGATGATTTTTCTTAGCTTGTTTGGGTTTTTTCTGTTGAAAACTAAAGACCAAACTTTTGAAAAATTTAATGAATGGAAATGTTTTGCTGAAAATTAAACCGGTAACAAACTAAAGGTTATAAGAACGGATAACAGTTTGGAATTTTGTAATAAAAAGTTCAATGACTTGTGTGCATTATATGGGATTGTGCATCATAAAACCATTAGGCATAACCCTTTGCAAAATGGTATTGGTGAGAGGATGAATAGGACCATAATAGACAAGGTTAGGTGTCTCACAGTGTCTTCTGATGTTCCTAAGCCTTTTTGGGGTGGAGCTGTAAGTACAACAGTCTATTTAATAAATAGGTCTCCATACACTGTCATTAATTTCAAAACCCCTATTGAGTTGTGGTTTGGTGAACCACCAAATCTATCTAACCTAAGAGTGTTTGGGTGTGTTGCCTTTGCACATAAAAAAGAAGGGAAGCTTGACCTTGAGTCAAAGAAGGGAGTGTTTATAGGTTATCCTACTGGGGGTTAAGGGTTACAAGGTATGACTCAAAGATGAGCCGGGAGTGAGGGTAGTCATTAGTAGGGATATGGTCTTCAATGAGCAAGATATGCCTTGTCTTAAAGCCAAAACTGATACCATTAGTACTACAGTTTTCCCTCAGTTGGGAATATTCCGGTTGAGGAGGAGGACACATCTAGCCATTCGAGCACACACTTAAACCCGAATCTAATGAAGAAACGGATAACCCAAGTAGTGTACCTGAAAACAATGTGCCTAAGTCAGAAAATTTTGACGATGATAAGGATCATTTTGAGGCACAAGCACAAGCCTTTAATAATTATCAATTAACTAGGGATAGGGTTAGGAGAGTGTCTAAGGAACCTATTAGCTATGTATATTCATACATTGTGTCTTATACATTTTTTGCTGTATTATTTGTAGAAGAAAAGGAACCTATGTGTTTTTCTGATGTTGTCAAGAGTCCAAATTACTCTTTGTGGATGCATGCTATGAGAGAAGAAATATCTTCCTTGCATAATAATGAAACTTGGATGCTTGTTCCAAAACCTCATAAACAAAAGTTAATTGATTGTAAATGGATTTTCAAAATCAAAAAACCTAAATCTAATAACGAACCTCCACGGTTTAAAGCTAGATTAGTTGCAAAAGGTTTTTCTCAATTTGAAGGTATTGACTTTAATGAATTTTTTTCTCCCATCGTTAAGTACAAAACGATTAGGATTATGCTAGCTATTGTTGCCTTCTTTGATCTTGAACTTGAGCAGTTAGATATCAAGACTGCCTTTTTGCATGGTGAACTAGATGAAACCATTTACATGCGTCAACCCCCGGTTTTGAGTTGAAAGGAAAAGAGAATATGGCTTGTCATTTGAAAAAGTCCATGTATGGACTTAAGAAATCACCTAGACAGTGGTACAAAAGGTTTGATTCCTTTATGCTTAAATCTGGTTTTATTAAAAGCAATTATGATAGTTGCATTTATTTTTGTGGTGATAAGTTGACAATGCCATCTATTTGTTGCTTTATGTTGATGACATGTTGATTGCTTTCAAACATAAAGAAAAGATTGTAAAATTGAAATCTTTGCTGAAATCAGAATTTAAAATGAAGGATTTAGGATCTGCCTCTAGAGTTCTCGACATGAACATTGATAGGGATAGAGCTGACCACTCTTTGTTTATATCCCAGAAATCCTTTCTAAAGAAAATTGTTTGAAAATTTTCTATGTATGTGTGTAAGCCTGTTAGCACTCCTCTTCCTAGCAATTTTCAGCTTTCTTCCAAAACTTGTCCCAAAACTAAAAATGAAAAGAATAGTGATAGGATCCGTTGTGTACTGCATGATTTCCACACGTCCCGATATAACCTATTCCATAAGTCTCCTTAGCCGATTCATGTCTAATCCCGGTAAGGATCATTAGGCCACACTTAAATGGCTGTTGAAGTACTTAAATAGGACAATTAACAAAGTTTTACACTATCATAACTAGACCGAAATGTTTGATTTGGTTGGTTATGTTGATTCTGATTTTGCTGGTGATAAGGATTTCAGGAAGTCTACTACATCTTTTTTCTTTACTCTTGCTGGTAATTGCATATCTTGGAAATATCATCTTCAGCCTGTAGTTGCACTTTCAGCTACAGAGGTTGAGTACATTGCTACCACTAAAGTAATCAAGGAAGGCATTTGACTTCAAGGTCTTTTAACTGAATTGCATCTTCTGCATTCCAAAGCAATTATTTACACTGATAGTCAAAATTGTATGCATTTGTGCAAAACTCCTATTTATCATGAAAGGACTAAAGATACAGATGTTAAATATCATTTTATTAGAGAAAATGTTACAAATGGTTTGGTTAATGTTATTAAGATTAGTGCTAATGATAATCCTGCTGACTTTGGTACTAAGATTGTGACAATTGACAAGTTTGCTTTGTGCGGGGATCTCCTTCATATGAATGAAGGCTGATTCATCATGAGTCTGTCTTGGCTGGGTATTTACTAAAATGTGTTCAAGGTGGAGTTTGTAGGCAAAATCCGGCTCATTGCTCACATTTTATTTCCCCAGCCCATTTTTATTATTTCCCTATGATGAATCTATGGACTAGGTCTCACAAGTATAGTGGATTAGACTTATTATTATTATTACTCTTAAGATGTCGGGGGACTATATAATGTCTCTTTCTCACTTCTTGTTGCCCTAATTCGAGCAACTCATTTTCTTTCTACTTTTTCGGCCACCTCTCTGGATAGCTGCCTCTCTGTGTTCTCTGTGACCTCTCACCTCTCTTCGTGCCGCATGTCGTCCTTCTTGTAGTAACTTGTCGGCCTCATGCTTGACCTATCCGTGAGGTGAATAGAGATAGAGATTAACTGTGAGTAGAGAAACTATTTCGTGAGGCTCAGTTCCAAATCTGAGGGTGCTCATTTTCGGTCCTTCTCCGGCGACGATAACCAGTTACATCAAATTGGATTGTTCATCCCCTTCTTGTAATAGATTAGAATTTTTTCTATTCTGTTGTTATTCGATTTGGACTGTAATAGTAAATAGGTTGGTTTTTGGGTCTTCAGATCTGGTTTCCTCCAATATGTTAGAGGGTAATTTTGGTACTTAAAAAAGGTAATTAATTGTTGATCCTTTTTCATATATATATATATATATATGTAAACTAAAAGTTTAGATCTCTTTGAGGCCTCTTCTCAGATACTTCTGAAATATATGTGTTAGCCCTAAGGGCATTATTGTATATGTTTTTTATTATGATTAACATATGTTTGTGTGATGAGTATAACTTAGTCTCTATAGAACAAAAGAAGCATTTTTGGAGTCTCAAGGCTACACTACATAAGAAGTAAAAGATCTTGGCAATTAAAGCATAATGAAGAAGGAGAGATCAAGGCATTGAAGACTTATATCTTAGTTAGGGATATGCTAAGGTATTTTGTAAAACTCCCTAACTCTCATCTTTGTTTGTTGATCAAGTGTGAAGCTCCTTGGATGAATTTCTTTTTATAAACTATTCTTGAAAAATCCAAGTATTCTTGATAGAGTTTTTGATGCGTTCAAAAGTTTTCAAATCTCTAAAAGAGTATCAAGAATACATATTTTGAAATGTGAAGGAAAGTTCTTTTTGTTTAAGGAAAACTGGCTTGTTTAAGGAAAACTGGCTTTTAAATCCTTTTCAAAAAAAGGGTCATCCGATTTTCAGAACTGGTCATCCGATTTTAAAACTGGTCATCCGATATTTAAAACAAGTCATCCGATTTTCAAAATCGGACACCCTATTTTAAAATCAGTCGTCCGATTTTTCTAGCTTTAGAAAAATAGATCGTCTGATTTTTAAGAGAGATCATCCGATTTTTGTAGGATGCGTCCGAATCTTTCTGTTTCAAAAATAGATCATCCATTTTCTAAAACCGGTCATCCGGTTTTTGTCTTTTACTGCAAAAATATTACCGTTACACAGTGTAACGTCTACTTTCTTCTCCTTCATATATATATATATATATTGATTTTGATCAGCTTAAAAAGAATGGAGGTTGGTTGAAAAATTTATTGAGATCATTTTAGAACATTTAAAGAGTTTTAAAAATACATTCTTTCAAATATCTTCATCTCATAAAAACAAATAGAAAAATCTTCTTGGAGCTTCATTGTTGATCATCCATCAAAGAAGAAGTAAAGAGTTGCTTGTAGAAGTATTCCATTGAGTTGTATCTTCCTCTTCTCAAGCTCATTTGGTAACATTGTTCCTTACTCTTCTTATTCTTTTATTGTGATCAAAGGTTTGTGGAAAACCCTTTGGATGATCCTTTGATAAATTTGTTGCATTGTTGTGTTGTGTAAACTTTGAGGTTTTAGTGTAAAACCCTTGAAGGGTGATCCTCATTGTGTTGTTGTGTAACCAACTTTGAAGATAGTGGATTTGTGAAATCCTTGGGTTGAGTCTCAAGGTAGTGGATGTAGCTCTTTGAGAGAGTGAACCACTATAAATTCTTGTGCATGTTCTTTAAAGTTTAATTCTATACTCATTGCTTGATTGCTAAAACTATAAGATTTTGTTTAGTGTGGATTCTTATCAAAAAGAGTTTTAGAATTCTTTCACAAATAAATTGGAGGTTTATCTTTCTAATCACACAAAAGATTTGTTTAAATTAGCCAAAAACCTTATTTACCCCCTCTAAGGTTTTTCAATATGCATACTTGAATTTTTGCACAATTTTAAGAGATGAGAAGAAAACAAGAAGAGCAGAATTCTCCAAAATGTCATTATTCCAAATAAAATTAATAACAGAAATGACATAGGCAAACTTAATTCATACAATATGTTGATTTAGAAAGAGAGAGAGAGGGAGAGAGATTAAGCTAATTTGGCATTAACACTTGTCTTTCCGACACCTTAAAGAATTCAAACAGAATTATTGTTGAACCAGTTTTTTGTCAAAGACAAGCTGAGATAGAAACCTCTCCTCCCACCCATTAGAATTACTTTTAGTTTACAAGCTCCTCATTATTTACAATCTGTGCATCAAATGCAATTTCTGAACCAAATTCCACTCACATTATTTTTCATATACAGAGAGTTAGTTATTGTGAATCAATTTGCAACATTCATAGATTCATTGAGTAACAATATGTTAGAAATAATGTAGAAATAATAATGGTAATAATTCAAGGAAAAACATATATATAAATGAAATAGAAGAAAAATAGAAAACTTTAAATCGAAATAAAAGGAATTGTTGAGGCCTATATAAACAGTTTCATTAAGACAGATTCGTTTTCTCCTTGGTGCTTGTGAATCCATGGACGTCCAAACACAGCAGCAAAACTGCAATGAAGAAAGGAAACTTAACCGAGCCTTTTTTCTATCGCTAGAATATATTGACTAGAGAGAATATTTAAGAAAGAGTTTGTGTTATGAATTTTTTCTAGTTGTGTTAAACAAGAGTGAGTTTCCCTCTATTTATAGGGAGAGGAGAAGAAAGGTGACATAAATTAAACAAAATTTAAAACATAAATGCAAGAAGAGTTATACACTTTAATTAAACTTAAAAATAAAGATAAGTAACAACTTGTCATCAAATATCAAGTAACTAGAGAGTTACTTTAATTAAAACAAATTAAAGGCAAAGTAGCATCAATCCTCATTCACTCTTCATTCTCGTAACTCCAACAATCCCCCACATGAATGAGATTGAAAGACAAAGGAAAACAAAGACTCAATGTCATGATAGAATTTACGTTCGATATTTGCATAGGATAGATAGGCATCAACCCTTGAACCTTCCCTTGTGAAAGTATACTTACTTTACTAACTGACCAGCAGACATGATATTCTTGAACTGTTCTGTCATTTGTGTAAACGATGATGTACCTCACACAAATACCTCCCTAGTTCGGTTTTGGTTCCCATGGTTATGTTCATATTGCCGTGAACATCTCCTGATTCTGCAAGAGTTTTAGAGAACTATGCCCCAATAGTCTCCTTTGGAGTGGCCCAACTTCACTCTTACATAGGTAATTTATGTTGCTTGGCTCATCAAGGTACACAATGATCGTTAAAAGCATAGCTTAACCTTTTCCATGTTTCTATCACTGTTTACGTAATAGGAACGGACTTGGGGTAGGACCCCTAAGTGACATCACAAGATCTATGTAAGTAGGTTATCTCTTTGAACCTAGATATTGGAATCTCCAGTCAACTAGGTAAGGTTTCCTTCATATAGCACCTTAACTTCTCATGGGCTTCAATCCCATTCCTTTTGATATTTTATCGACCTGATCTCTATTTAACCCTTTTGGTTAGCAGATCCACAATGTTATCTTTTGATTTTACAAAATTAATAGAGATAACTCAAATGGAGATCAGTTGTCTAATGGTATTATGTCGATGACGCATGTGTCTCCACTTATCATTATACATTATGTTATGTACTCCACTAACAATAGCTTGTTTATCACAATATATGTATATTTTGGGCACAGGATGTGACCATTCAAGAATATTCTCTAAAAAGTTTCGTAGCCGTTCGACCTCTTCTCTAGATTTATCTAAAGCTACAAACTCAGATTCCAAGGTGGATCTGGTTATAATCGCTTGTCTTGAGGATTTCCATGTCATAACTCCTCATTCCAATGTGAAAACATATCCACTAGTGCCTTTAGTGTCTTGAATATCATATATCCAACTAGCATCAGAGAATCCTTCTAACACAACAGGATCTCTAAAATACTGCAGTTCGTAGTTCCCAGTATAACAGAGATAGCTCAGTATCCTTTGATATCAGAAGGTTCCAAGCAAGTTCAAGAGTTGGAGAATAAAGTTAGACTAAGTTTCAAGATTCCAAGTCCATCTTCCAAAGAGGGGAGATCCAAAGTGATTTAGAAGCTGTTTTTGGATCAATTTTGAATAATAAACTATATCATTCTACGAGGAGTCAGTCAATGATATTTATATCGTTGGAAAGCCTATGAGTCTAGTTTATGATGCAATAAACCGTTCATAATTTGGAGTTTTCCTACTTCAAGATATGATCAATTTACTAAAGTATATCATTTCTGTCTGTAGTTGTGAGATTAGCTTGATGGTCCAACTTCTTTGGAGTATTTCTTGACTTCCTTTGGGATTTTAACTAACTATTAAGTATTTTTATGTTTATCAACAAGTCTTTATTGGTTTTTTTCTTTAGTCAAAATTACTAGTTCTTAAGTTAGCATTCATTTTGGAGAGATATTCCAACTATCTATATAAACTCTAGACAAACTATTCTAATATAGATTGGAATGATATACAATATTTTAGCCTTTGGCTTCTTGAGTAGAAGGTTCCCTTCTTCCTCATTTTACTCTTATCTCTTTGGTGGATTCCTTTGAGTAGCGAGTGTTATAAACTCTTATCCTTAGGTGGAATTCCTTTGGTGGTGAGTTTTGTAAACTGTTATCCTTAGGTGGATTCTTTTGGTGACAAATTTATATGTTACTTTCATATTGTTCTTTTGTTCTTGATATTTCTGGTATCAAGTGGTATCAGAGCTTTGGTTGCAATGGTTGGACAATGCCAAAAGCCAAATATTGATCAACTAACTTGTCAATGTGATTTTCGTGACATTGAGTTGGATGAATTGAGGAGACACAACGTGAGGATGTCAATCCATTTCATGAACCTTTATTGTCTAGTGCTGACTCTTCCCCTCGGTTCCATAGAAAACATGATAAAGATTTTAGTTGTAAGATTAAAGTCCCATATTTTGAAGGAAAGCATGATGTAGATGAGTTTATTGATTGGTTGAATACTATTGAGAGGTTCTTTGAATTGAAAGATGTACCAGAACACCAAATGACTAAATTGATGCAATCAAATTGAGAAAACATGCATCAATTTGGTGGGAGCATTCGAAGAAAAAAAGAGCTCGTGATGGAAAAGGAAAAATTACTTCTTGGGACAAAATGAGGAAAGCTTTGAAGAAAAAGTTTGTGCCCGAGAATTACCGGTAAGATGTGTTCCTGAAATTTCATAATTTTAAACAAAACAATTTGAGTGTTGCGGACTACACAGCTGAATTTGAAGATCTCATGTTGCGATGTGATGTCTATGAGCCCGATGAACAAATAATTGCTTGTTACCTTGGAAATTTGCATACTGAAATTTGTAATCTTCAATTGCAGCCTTATTGGACTTACTGTGATGTGTGCAAATTGGCTCTTAAAGTGGAGAAACAAATTAAAGAAATCAAAACTAGTTCTTTTCGTTTCTACCAATAAGGAGGAAATGCTAACCGGACAACCTCTTCCTCTCCTAAGGTTGTTAATCCAAAGGAACAAGTTACCAAGTCAACTAAAGGAGATAATCACGTGGCTGGTCCTAGTCGCTCAAATACTTTTAATACAGTTAAGAAGTATTTTAAATGTTAAGGCTTTTGACATATTGCTTCTGACTGTCCAAATCAAAAATTGTTTCTCTAATGGAGGAAGATATTTTGGATGAGGGAGAACCCCTCTAAGACTAAAAGGTAATATATGAGGATCATGGCGAAGCTCTTGTCATACAAAGAAACTTGAGTGCAACTCATGTGGACGATGACTCTTGGCTTCAACATAACATCTTCCATACAAGGTGCACAAGCTATAGAAAGGTATGTGATGTGATCATTGATAGAGGAAGTTGTGAGAAGTAGTTGCTGCCAAGATGGTAGAGAAGCTGAATCTAAAGATGGATGATCATCCACAACCATACAAGCTTTCTTGGCTTCACAAAGGAGATGAGGTAAAATTTAATAAGAGATATCTTATTCAATTTTCTATTGGCTCTAAATATAAGGATGAAGTATTACGCGATGTTGTTTCCCATGGATGCTTGTCATTTACTTCTCGGTAGACCATGGTAATATGATAGGAGTACTTCTCATGATGGCAAAAAAAAACACTTACTCTTTTCTGAAGGATTTCAAAGATGGAAAGTCCTATTAAACCACCTCATGATGGGTAAAATACTTTTCTCTCTTAATCTGAATTTGTTAAAAGCTATGTATGAGTCTTGTGATGCTTATGCTTTAGTTGTTCTTGAGGATAATGAAGAGCATGTTGAGATTCGACTCGAAGTGTGGCCTATTTTACAAGAATTTCATGATGTTGTTCCTGAAGAAATTCTTCCAGGTTTACCTCCAATGCATGATATTCAACATTGCATTGATCTAATATCGGTACTACTCTTCCTAACAAGGCAGCTTATAGAATGAGTCCAAAGGAGCTGAGGAGCTGTGAAGACAACTTGATGAGCTTTTAGTAGCAGGGAGAATCCATGAAAGTTAAGAGCCCTTGTACTGTACCATCCCTCTTGGTACCAAAGAAAGATTTAACATGGCGCATGTCTGTTGATAGTCGAGGCGTCAACAAGATCACCATCAAGTACAGATATCCTATTCCATGACTTGATTATCTTTTTGACCAACTTCATGGTTTCAAAATTGGTTCCTAGATAGATCTTCGTAATGGGTATCATCAAATTCGAATGAGACCTAGAGATGAATAGAAGACACATTTCAAGACAAGAGATGGTCTCTATGAATGGCTTGTTATGCCATCTGGTCTTTCTAATGCCCCTTCTATCTTTATGCATCTTATGAATCATATTCTCAAACCTTTCATTGGAAAGTTTGTTGTTGTTTACTTTGATCATATTCTTGTATATAGTCACAGCCCCAAGGAGATTTGGAGCATCTTTGTCAAGTGTTCCAAGTTTTAAGAGAACAAACATTGTTTGCTAACTTGAAAAAGTGACACTTTTTTAATACTAGCCTTGTGTTTCTTGGTTATGTTATTTCAGTTGATGGAATTGCTATACATGGCAGCAAGGTTGAGACTATTCTTAGCTGGCCTACTCCCAAATTTATTCATGATATTTGAAGCTTTCATGTCTTAGCTTCCTTTTATCGACGTTTTATAAAAGATTTCAGCACCATTGTGGCACCAATCAATGAATGTTTAAAGGGTAGCAGCTTCAAGTGGAGTGATGTTGCTCAAAAGAATTTTGATTTGCTCAAAGAAAGGTAAGCAAGGCCCCTATTCTTGCATTAACCGATTTTGAGAAAGTGTTTGAGGTAGATTGTGATGCATCTGGTGTCGGAATTGGAGCAGTTCTTAGTTAAGAGGGAAAGGCCATTGCATACTTTAGTCAAAAGTTGAACGGGGTGCATGTTTGAATTATTCAACTTATGACAAAAAAAATCTATGCTATTATTCGTGGCTTAGATCATTGGCAGCATTTTCTTTTGTTTAAAGATTTCATTCTTTTCTCTTATCATGAGGCTTTGAGGTATTTGACTTCTCAGCAAAACTTTAACAAAAAACATGCCAAATGTGTAGAGCTTCTTCGATCCTTTTAACTTTCTTATCAAACATAAAGCCAGTACTTGTAATCGTGTTGGTAATGCTTTGAATAAGAGGCATTCTTTGTTATCTACCTTACAGATGCAAGTTTTGGGATTTGAGGATCTCAAGGAGCTTTACAAAGATGACGCATATTTTGACACCATATGGGAGAAATGCAATGAAGGACTCATGCCACACTTCTTGATTCAAGATGGATTTCTTTTCAAGGGAAACCGACTTTGTATTCCAGATTGCTCTCTAAGACAACAAATTATCAAGGAATCAAATGAAGGAATACTTGTTGGACATTTCGGAAGGGATAAGACACTTACGCTTTTGCAAGAAAACTTCTATTGGCCTAGGGTGGAGAGGGATGTTATGAAATATGTTGCATGACATCATACATGCCGTATTGCTAAAAGTCATGTCCAAAACACAGGTTTGTACACTCCACTTCCATTTCTTAATTCCCCATGGGAAGATATAAGTTTGGACTTTGTTTTAGGACTTCCAACAACTCAACGGAAGAAAGGACTCCATTATGGTCGTTGATGATCGTTTTTCAAAAATGGCACATTTTTGTACCATTTGCTAAGTCCTTTGATGCAACCAACATTGCTGAAATTTATTTTAGAGAGATTGTGAAGTTACATAGAGTTCCAAAGACCATTACTTTTGACAGAGACTCTAAATTCATGAGTCATTTTTGGCGAACTCTTTGGAGAAAGCTTGGAACTACTTTGCAATTCAACTCTACTTGTCATCCTCAAACTGATGGGCAAAAAGAGGCAGTTAATAGAAGTTCGAGAAACCTTTTGCAAAGTTTGGTAGGGAAAAATACAAAGCAATGGGATCTTATTATAGCTCAAACTGAGTTTTCTTATAACCGGTCTTCAAGTCACACAACTGAGAAAAGTCCATTTGAAGTTGTTTATGGCAGAAATCTTATTAATCCTATTGATTTAATTCCATTACCTATTACGAATTCTTTTAGTACAGACGCTGATGAGGAGGCTAAGTATATTAAAAAGTTTCATGAGCAAGTTTGTGATCAGATTCAAAAGCGAAATGTCAAGTATCAAAAGCAAGGCAACAAGCACAGAAAACTAGCTTCTTTCGGTGTTGGTGATATGGTGTAGATTTATCGACATAATGTAATATTTCCTAGGGAAAACATGGAAAGCTCAAACCTAGAGGTGATGGACCTTTCAAGGTACTTGAAAGAATTGGGGATAATGCCTAAAAAATTGAGCTACCCAGAGACTACGGAGTTTTACCAACATTTAATGTATCTGACCTTTCTCTTCGTATGTTTAAGGCGATTTTGATCAAGACTCAGGTCGAGTCTTTTCCAACTCGGGGAGTATGATACCAAAAGGTTCCAAGAAAGTTCAAGAGTTGGAGAATAAAGTTGGACCAAGTTTCAAGACAAGTCCATCTTCCAAAGAAGGGAGATCCAAAGTAATTCAGAAGCTATTTTTAGGTCAAATTTGAAGAATAAACTGTACCATTATACGAGGATTCAGTCAATGATATTTGTACTATTTGAAATCTCTATAAGTCTAGTTTATGATGCAATAAACGGTTCGTAATTTGGAGTTTCCTACCTCAAGATATGATCAATTTACTAAAGTGTCATTTCTGTCTGCAGTTGCGAGATTAGCTTGATGGTCAACTTCTTTGAAGTATTTCTTGATTTCCTTTGGGATTTTAACTAGCTATGAAGTATTTTTATGTTTACCAACAAGTCTTTATTAGTTTTTGCTCTTTTTTAGTCAAAATTACTAGTTCCTAAGTTAGCATTCATTTTAGAGAGATATTCCAACTATTTATATAAAATGTAGACAAACTCTTGTAATGCACATTAGAATGATATACAATATTTTCAGCCTTTGGCTTCTTGAGTAGAAGGTTCTCTTCTTCCTCATTTTACTCTTCTCTCTTTGGTGGATTCCTTTGAGTGGCGAGCGTTATAAACTCTTATCCTTAGGTGGAACTCCTTTGGTGGTGAGTTTTGTAAACTCTTATCCTTAGGTAGATTCCTTTGGTGGCAAGTTTGTGTGTTACTTTCATATTGTTCACATGTTCTTAATATTTCCAGTATCACCCTTACAATTGCTTTAAGTGGTTCTCCTCTGGATTGCTTGTGGACCTGCTTAAATTGCTTATAGTAAAGCAATATATGGTCTTGTACAACTCATAAAGTACATTAGACTTCTTATTACCCTTGCATAATTCACTTGGTCAACACTTTCATCTTTGTTTTTGAACAGAATCATTCTTGCTAAATTTTTCAAGAATCTTGTCCACATAGTGTGACTGAGTTAATATGAGATCGTCAAGAGACCTCTTGATTTGGATGCCCAAAATCAAATTTGTTGGTCTCATATCTTTCATGTCAAACCTTGAGTTTAACATATCTTGAGTACGCTTTAACATTTCATAATTACTTCCAACAATGATTATGTCATCAATATATAAACACAAGATTAAATATCCATTATATTAGTTTTGACATACACATTTGTCGCACTCATTACTTTTAAAGCCAGTTGTGATCATGACATTGTCAAACTTTTTATGCCATTGATTTGGTGTTTGCTTAAGTCCATACAAAGACTTTATTAATTTACAGACTTTCATTTCTTGCCCTGGAGCTACATGACAGGTTGTTCCATATAGATCTCTTCATCAAGATCTCCATTCAGAAAAGCTGTCTTAACATCCATTTGATTTCGCAAAGCAGCTATTGCAAGTATCATTCTTATGGAAGCTATTCTAGACACAGGAAAAAATGTCTTAAAGTAGTCAAGGCCTTCTTTTTATTTATAACATTTTATAACCAATCTGGCCTCGTACTTGTCAATTTTTCCATCTGCTTTCATTTTCCATTTAAAAATCCATTTATAATTTAATGGTTTAATTCCTGGAGGAAGATCCACTAACTCCCACGCATGATTTTGCATGATGGAATCAATTTCACTTTTAACAGCATCTTTCCACAAAGAGCTTTCAGTTGAGCTTATAGCTTCACTATAAGTTTAAGGTTCAACCTCTAGCATATAGGTTAGAAAATCCTGTGCAAAGGATTTTTCCACCCTTTCCCTTTTGCTCCTTCTAGGCCTTTCCTTAACTTCAACCTCTTATTGAACATCTGGACTACTTTCTCAATAGTCTCCAAAGTTCGTTTCAATGAATTTTACTCTACTTCTCTAGACTTACAAGGGAATATATTTTCAAAGAATGATGCATTCTTTGATTCCAATATCGAATTCTTGTGGATGTTAGAATTTTTGGATTTATACACAAGAAATCAATATGCATTGCTATGGTTTGCATAGCCAATGAAAATATAGGTCACCGTTTTTTGACCTATTTTAATTTGTTTTGGTAAAAGAGCCATTACTTTTGCAAGACACCCCCATACTTTCAAGTAGTTGTAGGAAGGTTTTCTACCGTTCCATAACTTATATGGTGTCTTATCTTCCTTCTTGTGAGGCACCTAATTTAAAAGGTAATCCCACATGTTCTGTGACAACCCGAAGCTTCCTATCATTGCGTTCATTATTTCCTTTCAAGTTTAATTTTTCCGCTCTGCTACTCCGTTGGATTGAGGAGAGTATGGTAGTATCACTTCATGAATAATACCATGTTGTGCACAAAATTCACCAAATGGTTCAATATATTCACCACCACGATCACTTCTCACCATCTTAATCTTTTTCTTAAGTTAGGTTTTAACTTCTTGCTTATAAAGAAAAATTTTCTCTATAGGTTCGTCTTTACTTTTAAGCAAGTATACAAAGCAATATTTTGTACTATCATTAACGAGGGTAATAAAAGATATTTATTCCCTCCTCTTGTTCATACAAATTTTAAATCACAAACATCACTATGTATTAAATCAAGTGGTTCTATATTCTTTTTAGCATATTGGAATGAAGACCTTGTTAATTTTGCCTCTATACAAGTTTCACGTTTATGATTATGATCAATGTGAAACGAAAGAATATGTTCTAAGTTTATTAATCTATTCAAAGAATCATAATTAATGTGTCCAAGTCGACCATGCTATAAATTAAATAACTCAAGCATACAAACAGAAAAAGAAGCATCATTCTTATTATTTATAGCTTTTGATTTTACAGAGATAGTATTGAGTTTGCACATGTCTTTAAATTCATATCTCCTACCTACAAACATTCCTCCTTTAGACCAAACTAACTTTTGAGAGTCAAATACCATCCTAAATCCAAGCATACTTAGGAGTGTCCCAGAAACAAGGTTCTTGCATATGTCAGTACATATAACACATTTTGAAGCTTCACTTCTTTCTAGAAGTCATCAAAATCATAGTACCTTTTTCTCTAATCTCAGAAGTTGTAGCATTGCCCATATAGAGCTTCTTCCCATCCTCACAAGGAACTAATTTAGCAAAGGAGTCCTTGTTACAGCAAATATAACATGTGACGCCGGTATCCAACCACCACTCTCTTGGATTTGAGTCAATTAGGTTGACTTCAGAAATCACAACACAGAGGTTAAGTTCAGACACTTGTTTAGTAATTCCTCCACACCGTTTGCCTCATTTACTTTTACTCTCTTCGGAAGTCTTCAATCAGATGTCTTGTGCCCCATCTTATTAAAATTGAAGCACTTTTCTTGAAACCTTGGCTTCTTAGAAATGCTTCATTTCGGTCCCAGCTTAGTCCCACTCTGAGGCTGTTTTGCCTTCTTAAAGCCTTCTTGACTTCCACCATATTTGCCTTAGCGACATTAAGATTTTTTGTATTGTAGAGCTTCTTAGAAGTACCTCTATTGTCTTCTTCAATTCGAGGTATGACAATTAACTCTTTCACTGTCATTTACTTTTTCTTATACTTAAGGTAGTTCTTGAAGTCATTCCAAGTAGGGGATAGCTTTTAAATAGTGGTTGCGATCTGAAAGGAATCATTTATAAACATCTCTTCAACAAGAATATCGTGAATAATCAATTGAAGTTCCTGCACCTGATTTACAATAGCTTTAGAATCAACCATAGCCAAATTCAAAAATTTGGTCACTAAAAATTTCTTCATACAAGCATCTTCATATTTGTACTTATAGTCCAGTGATTCCCATAATTCTTTAGCCGTCTTCTTAACATTGTATACTTCATATAGTGCATCAGATAGGCCATTTAAAATGCAGTTACAACAAAGAAAATCAGAGTGCTTCAAATTCTGTACATTATTGATGGCGGTAGCAAAATTTACCTCATCATCTCCAATAGTAGGAGGATCATCCTTAAAAAATTTGGGCAAATTCAACATGGTCAAATAAAACAATATTTTCTTTTACCACGTTTTGAAATTTTCTTCAGTGAATTTCGCAGGGTTTTTATTGTGGCTCATTGTAACTGGCAGTGTTTGGCTCGAGGCCTGAGCAGTGATAATAGCATTAGACTGAGAAGTGGAGTAGTTCTTGATCATATCAGTCATTTTATGTTAATGTTATAAATTAAGAAAATGAAACCCGAATTAGAAGATAAATCTCAATAATTTTGTTTATAAAAAATAAAATTCTAAAACACTTTCTGTGAAATGTCCCTTTTTTTAATAAGTACTTCTGTTAAATGTGAGGAATTTAGTCGAAAACTAAAAACCAGAAACAAAAAATACACTCGAACTATTCTGTATACAGAAACAGAATAACAATTTGTTTAAAGAAAGAAACACAAATATATATATATATATATTAAAAAAATAGAAAGACAATTGTGTTTTTGAGTTGTGTTAAACAAGAGTGAGCTTCCCTTTATTTAGCAATGTCAAACGGGCCATACCAGACCGAATCGGCCCAAACCACGTCTAGCTTGCTTTCAAACCGTTCGAGCTCATTTTTTACGGGCAAAAAATATCATGAAACATATCTGTCCACGGATAAACGGGCCAGCTGATCAGGAACGGGCCAGCTGATCAGGATTTTTATAACAAAGTTTTAAACCAATACTTGCAAGTGAACAAGATCAATGTAATATGGATGTATTAGGGTATTGAATCACAGAGAAAGGCTCAACTAATTAAATTATTATCTACCTAAATTAATTTTATAAAAAGAAGAATCAAATTTTATTATCTAACAATTATTTCTAAATTAAGTAAAAATAATAAAGAACTTAACCAAAGAGATTTTAAAACCTTGAATTCACCACTAACCTATATAATAATGATTTAATTTTATTTAGGAGAAAATATTCACTAAAAAAATATATTGTGTTTAAATGCGTGACATAATTCATCTAATTTATTCAATTCTATAACATAAATCATCTAAAATTAACATGAATTATTCAATTCTAAAATTCACAATATATTTACAAAAATGAATTAAGCATGGATAAAAATATCAATTGATTCAAATAATTACTTTACGAGAAAAATCACAAAGAATTAATTACATCAAACCAAGAACATCTCAAGATATGTAATCATATAAATAATATAATAAATCTCCCAAAATACATTAAACCAAAGTCATATAGTAAGGGTTTTATCAAAGATTTTAGAAAGAAAATTGGTTCATAATTAAAGGGAAAGAAGGAACTTATTCGCAGATCATGACTTTTTTTTCTTCACTTGAAGCTGCTGACTGGTTCCCTCTGCTACAGCCAAGCGTCCGTGTTTGGCATCTCTGCTTCTGATTCTGCTTGGCTGCGTTTGCTGCTGATCTCTGCTTCAGCTGCGCAGCAACTGCTTATTCAGCTGCTTCTGGTTTTTTGTCTTCTTGCACAGCCGCTGTTCAATTGCGGCTGTTGCTTTCTTTCTGCCGCAGCCTCCTCTCTGCTTCAGCCAATTTTCTCTCTTCCCCAAGTAGCTCTCTCTTTTCTCCCTTTTTCTCCCTGCGCCGCAGCAACTGCTGCTCCTTTCTTTTTTTCCTCTGCCGCTTGCGCAGCAGCTTCTTTTGGGCCCCCCTTTCTTTCTCCTCTTTTTTTCGGTTCACCTCTTTCAACGAACCTTCTTTCATCCAACCTTCAGATTCTCCGTAACATTTCCTTTAACACTCTCTGTAATATTTTTAATTTAATATCTTTTGTTAATAAAACTTACTAAATAAAAAATAAATCTTAAGGAAAAAAGGTAAATTCTAAAAGAGAAAATATATTATAAAAAAAAAATTGTTGCTAGAAATGTTACAGGAATTATTATAGAAGATCCTGAGTGCTTTTCCTAAACATCCCTCTCCTTTTATTATTATTATTATTATTATTTTTTGTCATGGCTTCTCTAATTCTTCTTGACCTGGCCATTTATGGACTTTTTTAATTTGTGAGCTTTTTTCCATTTACTGTCAAAATTAATTAAATTAAATATAATAATTATGTTTAATAACTAAATAAAATATTTTTTAAAAAATTAATAATTAAAATTTAAGTTGTTTATTTATACTAAAAATAGACTTTATCACCGGCCCATGGACTTTCCATTTAATTTTTTTCCTAGAATTTTTAATCTTTTTTTAATATTCCTGAAATTTTTTCAAGCTTTAAAAAATAAAAAATAAATGTTCTCCAAATCCAATCAAGTAAATTATCGAAAATCATTGGCATCCCAAGCAAACAATGCAACAGAAATTGGAGAACCAATTCTTTGCCACTCAACTGAAAGAAGAACACATGGAAATTTACAACACCCTAAAGAAATAGAATCTAGTATATTATTTTGTGACAAACAAAATTTTTAGACGTCAAGGCAAAAATGAAGGAAATATAGCCATATAGTAAAACTTCCAAAGCAAAAATGATTTCATAGTACCAAGAAAAAGAAGAAATAGAACAAGAGGAGATTGAAAATTGATGAGGTTTTGAAAGAATCTCATGGGTCTTCTGGATCTAACTCGGCTTTTTGTTTTGTTTTAATATACTCAACTTTTTATCTACTCTGAATTTCCATTAACAACTCATACAAATTTCTTCCCACTACATGACATTTTCTACAGAAGAATCATTTTGAAGAAGAAGAATTATTACCTGATCTTTTCTTATGGTGATAATCAATTTAACAAGAATTGAGCTCTCGATCAATCTTTTCTCTTTCTTTAAGCTTCTTCGATCACCAATGAGGGTTGCAAATCTGGGGTTGGTGGTTGTGCAATCGACGGTGATGATTGGTGGTGGTTGGCGATGGTTGGGTGGTGATGGTGGTGCTGCTGAAAGTAAGCTGTGAGTGTGTGTTGTGTGTGTGTGTGTATGTGGTGGTTCGTGGAGTGGTGCAGCGGTGTGAGCGAGAGAAGAGAGTCCGTGAGTGAGAAAAATGTGAGAGGTCAGGTTATTTAGGTTTATGATAGGAAACTTTCTATTTAGGTCCCTAAGAAATTGGTTCATTTAAATCAAATCCTACAATAATAAAAAATAGGCCAGCCTGCGTTCAAAACGGGTCAGTCCGGTTTGTGCTCATTTTTACAAGCCTATTTTCAAATATTCATATCCGTCCATTTCGTGAACAGTTCAAGCTAACCCTCGGGCTTGAGCCTAATTTGGCAATGCTAATACTACTCCAATATACACTATCACCGCCACAAATAAAAAAAAAAAAAAGCATTCTACACAATATAGGTACGTCCTCTATACAAACATTAGCCATAACACATCCAATAGGACTAACAATCGACCCATATCTATATTTATTCTTAAGGGTGATGCTAAATGGATCAACTTGATCCACAATAGTGTGGATCAAGAGTATTACTCATGTAAATTCATCAAAGAATTTGTTGCACTGTTCCATAAGTATCCTTTATATTTTTCCAATGAAAATGCGAATATGATAAAATCGAAATTAAAGCTTGAGATGAAGTATTTATTAGTTTCTAATTCCAAGATTTTTGGGAATAGATTTTGTATATTCTAAATTGTTCACACATTTTTTAAGATTATACAGTCAGCTATGGTTAATGGTTGGATGAGGACTATATCTTGTGCAATTTTGGCAGTAACATTCTCGGGCTTTAAATTTCATGCCGGCGATATGAGAGCCATATGAGGACAATATCTTGTGCAATTTTGTCATATGAGAGCCATGTGAGGGTTTTGGATGGATTCCGTCATGAAATATGCTGTCAAGGTAGTTTTAGATACACAAAAATAGTGTGGGTATAAAATGTATAGATATCGAAAATATTATATAGTTTAGGTATAAGCGGACAATTTTTCTTAATAAAACTATTATAAAAGGAAAACATAGTATACTAATATTATATAGTTTAGGTATAAGCGGACAATTTTTCTTAATAAAACTATTATAAAAGGAAAACATAGTATACTAGAAAATGTATTAAACACATAAAAAAATTCTAAAAAGTTTGTTTAAAGATTTTTAAATTTAATATTCATATTATTTTCAATTACTGTGACGAATTTCAATCAAAATTATTCTAACCAAATTATTCCATATCAAGTATACAAACATAGTTAATTATAACTATTTAAGTCAGGTAAAATTAATTATTCTTCGAATGGATTGGATTTTAATTTTTTTTAAAAAGTTTTTTATTTGATTTCGGGGAATGTAAATTGTTTGTAAGCACAGAGGAAGGATATTAAGTTAAATAGAGTAGAATTTTGTCCTTTAAAAATCAATCCAATTAACCATATAAATGATGCCTAAATCAAATTATTAAAGTACTATAGTTGGGAAGAATTATAATGATTATTATAATTGAAATCTACTAACTAAATTTCGTTTAGTTTTTTTTAGCAAAAAGGAACAAAATTTAGTTAATCTTTTAAATAAAATCAAATGACAAATATTTTATAAAAAACTATTAAGACAAATATCACTTAAAATTTGAATTATTAAAATATATTGGTCGAGAAAAAAAATGATATAACAAATATTTTTTAAAAAATTCTTGAAATATTATATTTAAAAATAATACATTACAAATGAAAATTAAATTGTACTAAAAGGTCACTCTAATAAATTTTAAAAGGTTTTCTTAAAGAAAAATTAGTGGTTACGAAAATGAAGAGCCAAAGTGAGAGACACACACAATGGAGAATTTTTAAAAAGCTTATATATATATATATATATATTGAGAAAAAAAAGAGAGTGTGAATCGAATCCATAACCTATTACATTGTAGAGATACTTCTAACTATCTCAGCGACATTTCCAAAACCTTTACAAATTATCTATAAATATTAAAGATAAGATCTAAAAATTTTTAAATCTTAAAAAGATATTGATTAATATTTTTTAAATAAAATTTAATAGATATTTTTAAGGAAATTTTGATGTATTTTTAATGATAGTTATAAAACTTTTTTGTAGTTAGAGCAACTTAACTAGTAATGCTTTATTCATAATTAATGAAAACATTTAAATGATCTTATAATAGTTTTCTTTAAATAATTATTATATCGTAGGAATTGAAATGGTAGTGCAAATAATTCATATAATCATTAAAAAGAATTGAACCAAACCATAAATTAATTATACAACTATTAAAAATATAATGTTTATTTACTTAATTGAAATAATTTCAAACTTTAGAAGTATTTTTTATATTAAAAAATTATAATTATCATAATTAAATGTTAAGATGCGTCTAATTATACAATTAAAATTTAAACTTCTAGTTGGCATAATCCCCTATCAATTCGGTGGTTTTCTAACTTAACCCAATATGGTACATGAAAAGAGAAAACGGTTGTAAATAACCATAAACTATTTCAACTTTATCTTTATAATCATGAACTTTTATTTATTTTTTTATAACCATTAACTATTTTATATCTTCTATTTATAATCATTAACTTTGATTTTATCTTTTCTAGCCATGAACTATTTCTTTCTTCTGTAAATAACAATGAACTATTTTCGACATATCAAATATAGTTGCTATATTTGAGGTTGAAAATAGTTCATGGCTATTTTTAGAATAAAAAAAATAATTCATGGGTATAAAAAGATAAAATCAAAGTTTATAAATAAACAGAGGAATAAAAATATTTCATAGTTTAAAAAAAAGATAAATAAAAATTCATAATATAAACAGAAAAGTTAAAATAGTTAAAGTTATTTATAACTAATTTCTCTACAGAAAACATTGAAGATGGTATCTTCTCGATTGCTCGAGCTTATTTAATGCTGCTGAAATAGAAGTGTTTCTAAAAATTTCTTTAGGATGAAAAAAAATTTAAATTTTAATATAATATTTTAATTTTTTAAAAACATTCTTAAAAGAAATCAGCTAGGAAAAACAACCTCACGCAACTTTTTTTTCTAAACAAAATAATTTTATAATATTTTTTTATGTTAATAAGTAAATATAATAAATAACTAATAATAACTCAAAAATAGTTTATAATTTAAAATAAGTTAAATATGTTTATTTTAAACAATTGAGAATATAATAAATATGTATATGTATATATATATATATTTTATATTCCACCTGTTGAAAATGAGAGAAATGACTATGTATTATTTTGATAAGACGTGAGTTTTTTTTTTTAAGGTTGTAACATGTATTATTAAACGGCCGAAGGTCATAATATTACATTACAACATAGCTTCAAATATTCCTAAGAAATTAAAAGAAAACACAGTTCTACATGAAAGAAGATCATCACCCAAAAAAAGGAAAAAAAATGAAGATTATAAAGTGGTCGTGTATAATCAAGGGACTCAAGGCAGATGCATTATTAACGAGATATTTTAAGGATTTCATATATTTTAGTTGTGTCAGTTACTTGTTGTATATCTTTTTCTAGTTTATAGTTCTTGCATGTATACATTTCTGCTATTTAGTTATGACTTAAACTGTATATATTTGGTTTGATACGATATTAATAAATGCATTGGTATCAGAGGCAACATCTTCAGCAAGATGAATAGCAACTATAGTAAAGAAAATAAAGAAAAAGAGACAAATGTGTATTCTTCATCTAGGGTTTGATTCCCAAACTAGAAGATGATCCTGATAAAGAGGAAGATGATCCTGATAAGGAGGAAGAATGGTGGACAGTTAACATCGTTGATTCGAGAATATTAAACACGATCGAGCCATCCATAAAATCCACATTTAAAACGATATGACGAATTTTGAATCGAATTAAAGAAAATTTTCTCTAAAAAGAATGGTCCTCGATAGAATAAGATTATGACCGCTTTGTGTAATTGTAAATAGGCTGTTTAACAGTTTCGACTTATTACTCGAATTTAAAATTTCTCTGGGATGAACTATTGAATTACGAACAATTATCTACTTGTACTTGTGGAATGAAAACGGAATTACTTAAACAAAAGGAAGAATTAAAAATTCACCCTTTTTTGCTGGGGTTGGATGACACAACCTATAGCACTGTTTGTTCAAGTATCCTACAGATGGATCCTTTACCTTCCATAAAAAAAAAGGTCTACTCTATGATAACAACTGAGGAACAACACAAGCAAATTTGCTGAAAATCGTGGAAAGGCTGTTGCTTTCACTGCCGTCAAGACAAATTCTGGCAAGATACTCACACAGTGCACCCACTGCTGTAAATGGGCCATGATGCCTCCTCCTGCTTTCAGATTATCAGCTACCCGGACTGGTGGCCAGAAAGGAGCATCTTCAGTGGAAATAGCTTCAATCACAGTAGATGACGGTCAACTCCAGGCGGCGGCAGAGCGGACGATCCAGCAATACCGGTCACGGTAATGATTGTTGGGAATTGCACCGTCAAAATCACAAACCACCTAGGGATATACTGTTGCTGCTGTTCGAGATGATTCCGCCACAGCAGCTGTTGGAGAACCCCTACTGCAGTCGTTTGCTTCTTCAACGGCACTGACAGGGCTTCTAAATTTAACCCAAGAATAGTGGAGCAATTTGGTGAATTTGTTAAACACACAGAAATCCTCTTCTTCTAGTTTTGGTACCTCTACTAAGATGAGTTGTTCTTGGATTCTAGATACTGGTTGTTCCCATCATATGAGTGGAGGAAGAGATTTTCTGAATGTTTTAAAGTCTACTATTCCGTATAATATTAAGTTTTCTAATGGTACCTCGACTACTGCAGTACTGGACGGATTTGCATATTTGAATTCTAATTTTAAAATAAATTACGTGCTTTATATTCTGAATTTACACTATAATCTTTTCTTTATTTCTCAATTGGTAAAAGACCACAAGTGCTCTGTAACTTACTGATGAATTGTGTGTTTTACAGGAGCGTATATCAGGAATGCCGATTGTAGATTGTAGTGGGTGAAGAGAAGGATATGATATACTTTTACCGACAGATGCCTGTAGCATCTCTCTATGCCTGTATGATGGCAGTACGGTTTTGCATCTAGATGAAAGTAATTTGCAGCATGTTCATTTGGGCCACCCTTCAAATTATGTGGTTAAAAAGTTCTTAGGAAGTTCTTCTCATTTTAAAAATAATTGCAATATTTATTTTCGTGCAAAGCAAACCACAGACTCTTTTCCTTTAAGTTTAAGTCATTCTGTTGAACATTTTAACTTGGTGTATTGTGATCTCTAGGGTCCTTATACAGTTCCATCAACTTGTGGTGCTTTATATTTTTTTAACTATATTAGATGATTGTTCCCGATGTATTTGGATTTTTCTCTTGGCTGAAAAAAAAAAAAAAAAAGTTGCCCCTAATTTGAAAGAGTTTTTTGCTATGGCTCATACACAATTTAATAAAACAGTAAAAATTGTGTACACAAATAACAGTAAGGAGTTCACATGCTTAAAACCTTATTTTTTGAAAACCGAGATTTTATATCAAACCTCTATGGTACACACTCCACATTGAAACGGTCTTGTTAAACAGAAGCACCGTTACATTCTTAATGTGGCACGTGTCTTACTTTTTCAAGCTCAATTACCAGCTCGTTTTTGGGGAAAATACGTTTTGACGGCTGGTTATCTCTTTAATAGGACTCCTTCGTCTGTATTGCATGAAAAAGCGTTTTTTGAAGTATTGTTTAACAAAATTCCATCCTATTCTCACATTCGTAGTTGTGAATGTTTGGCATATGTTAATGACAATCGGGTTCCTAAAGATAAATCCCATCCTAGGGGTCGAAAGTGTGTATTTTTGGGTTATCCATATGTTAAAAAGAGTTGGAAATTTTTTGATTTGGATACTCATGCTTTTCTATGCTCTAGGGACTTTATTTTTCTGGAAAACGAATTTCCTTTTTCTGCTGAGACTTCATCTTCAACACCTGATACCTAGTTGCTTTTTAATTTTGTTGAGATAATTCCCTCCAAGCCTACACCAGCAGTCGCAAGGAGGAGCCCAGTCACAATCCAGCAGGCCCTTCTATCCCTAGGCTTTCCTTCTCTTCTAGGCCTTCTTTGTCCCTTTTTTCTCATGGGCTGCTACTTCAGCCCAGCGGCTCAACTGTCCCTAATAAGCCTCTCATCAACGCTTGCAGCCAGGGGGCTCCACCAGCTCTTGTGGATCAGTCTCCTCTACCAGTCAACTCTTCTTCCCTTGATGGACCAGTGTCCCCTTAGCCCGAGTCAGATTTTTCCTCGTCTCAGTCCAGTGGGCCGTCGACTGCCTCTCCTCCAGTGGCTCTTTCGGCCCTAGCTCCTCCTCCTCCTGTTCCGACACTTCGTCGTAGTACTCGTCTGACGCAGCAGCTTGGTAAACTCAAGGATTACATTTGCAACTCCATTTGGTCTACCAAAAGTACATCCCATCCCTCTACTCCTCTTTCCTCTTTGGCTACTCCACGTACTTCTTTGTATCCCCTCACACAATATATCTCTTATTCTAAATTTACTGCACCTCATGGTCATTTTTTAGCAGTCGTACGAAGCCTACTACTTATGTTGCTACTGTCACCATTCTTGAGCGGCATCTTGCGTTGCAGCAGGAAATTGCCGCTCTTGCAAAAAATGCACATAGACGTTAACTTCTCTTATTCCCAGGAAGCAGGCCCTTGTAACAAGTGGGTCTATCGCATTAAATACAAAGCCGATGGCTTTATTGAATATTACAGAGCAAAATTGATTGTTTTTAGAAACACTCAAACCGCTGGTGTTAATTTTACATAAACTTCTGCTCCCATTGCCAAAATGGTATCGATTCAGGTTTTTCTTATCTGCTCCTGCTGCCAGCAACTAGGAGGTTCATCAAATAGTTGTTCACAATGCATTTTTGCATTGTGATCTTCACGAGGAAGTAAATATGCATCATTAACTTGGGTTTCGGCCTTCTGCTTCTCATCAAGTCTGTCGACTGAATAAGTCCTTATATGATCTTCCTCAAGCCCTCGTTGTTGGTTTTCTAAACTCTCCGACTCACTTCGTCAGTGTAGTTTCTCTCAATCATATGAAGATTATTCTCTTTTTACATATACAAAGCATGAAGTTTTTCTAGGTATCCTCGTCTATATTGATGCTTGTTGATTTCTAGCAATAATTCTTGCTCGGTTGCAAAGTTTAAAGATTACGTAAGTTTGTATTTTCACATGAAGGACTTAGATTTTCTCAAATATTTTTTGGGCATTAAGATTGCCCAGAACCCCACTAAATTTTATTTCTGTCAACGTAAGTACGCCTTGGAGATTATCTCTGAGGCTGGTCCTGTTAGTTCTAACCTGTCTCTACTCCTCTAGAACCGAATCATAAACTAGCTACGGCATCCGATGCTCTTTATTCTAATCCAAAACAATATCGTCGTCTTGTGGGTAAGTTGATCTATTTGACCATCACTCGTCCTGATCTTACATACACTATGCATGTCTTGGCTCAATTTCTAAAGGCTCCTAAAATAGAGAATTGGGTTGCTGCTCTTCGTGTTTTTCGGTTTCTCAAAGGGAATCCCAGTTAGGGTATTCAATTTCGTGTCGATTCTGCTCTTCAATTGATCGCTTATTGTAATTCTGATTGGACCAACTGTCCAATTAACCGTCGTTCTATCACCGACCATTTGTCTGACTATTTGTCTCTCTGGTTGTTCTCAGTTTCTTGGAAGATGAAGAAGCAACATATTTCTCCTATTTGTCTGCCGAGGCCGAGTATCGTTCTATGGTCGTTTCTATGGTCGTTACTCTTTATGAGTTGAAATGGCTTTATCGCCTTCTTCAGGATTTTCGAGTTTCGATTCCTCGTTCTATTCCTCTACACTCCGATAATCAGGCTACCCTTCATATTTCTGCCAATCCTGTCTTTTATGAACATACGAAACATATCGAGATAGATTGTCATTTAGTTTGTGACGTTTTTTATTCTAGATTTCTTTCTCCTCATTACATCCACAGCTCCTTGCAACCAGTCGATATCCTTACCAAAGCTTTGCCTCCTTCCTCGTTTCATTTTCTTCTTCTCAAGTTAGGTATTTGTGATTTACATGCTCCCACTTAAGAGGGAGTATTGAAATATTTTAGGGATTTCATATTTCTTAGTTGTGTCAGTTGTTGTATATCTTTTCCTAGTTTATAATTCTCACATGTGTATATTTCTGCTATTTAGTTAGGACTTAAACGGCATATATTTGATTTGATATGGCATTAATAAAACACAAAAATATTAAAGAGCTTTCCCATTGACAGCTTTCAATTATTAAAGCTTGCTTAGCATAACTAGTATTCAGGAAGAGAAACATCCATTTGGCAGAAGAGATTTTTTTTTTTTGGAAGGCGGAAGAGATTTTGGTACTTCATTAATTGCAATGTTTCAATTTTCTAGGTGGGAATTGAAAGGAAAGAAATTGAAATATTACCTCCAACTTATATTATTTTAGTAATTGTAAATGTTGATTTAATTCTTGATATATGTTTATTTGGTTCAAGTTGATCCAACAACCATTTTCCCATTCTTAATCTTTTAAGAATCAAGTATGATCAATTGTTGTAATAATTGGTTTATAATTTATAGGCTTCTTTTTGTGGGAGAGTTATAATTCGATTTGGTTTAGGCTAGTATAGGCTAATTACTAGCTGCCGTCCGCGCCGGAAGTTAATTCGAAACTCTAGAGCTAACTTGGAAGCAAAGTTGTTTACAAGCATTATTTACAATATTATTGCATCATAAACTCTTTATAACGTAATTGTCAAATTACATCCCAAAAAAAAAAAAAAAAAGTAGAAAATATAATTCTATTTCAGGTATTGAGTATTTTTTGTTTATGATGTTTATGCACAGAGGAACAAATTCTTGATCAATATTGATTGATGGTGTTGTTTTTGCATAAATGGGCAATTTCTCGATCCTTACCAAACATTTTTCGGTTGGCCTGGTTATTGGTAAATACAATACTTTGCCTTTAGGATTAACTCTTTCAACCCTGCAGTTATGAAGATGAAAATACCGACATGTGTTATGTTATATACATTATATTACAAGTACGACCTTTTTCCTTTCTATACATTATTAATCCACAACTATATACCTGTGAGAATGACAAACACAAAGCTAAAATAGAGTAACCACTGATCCAAGTTACAGCTATCAAAACAGAGCAATTGAGTTCACAATTTTGTCAAAATAACTTAAAAAGCTAAAACTACAAAGGTTAAGTAAGCATTTTCTAGTTATAAAGACAGCTATCAGATCCTACATGTATCAAAGTTTACCAAGAAGATTTTGAGCTATTTGCACATTGATGAACATTTTCATTCAAGTCACCCAATATATATGTTGGGTGATGAGCCGTTTGAACAGTCTCTGAGAATGACAAACACGGGTATTACATTAATTAGCCATAATCACTACTTATTTTGTAACTCATAAGAACATCTGATAGGTTCAATGAAAAAAGAAAAAAAAAAAAAAAACTTACCAAGCTCCAGCCATCAAAACAGAGAAATTGAGTTCAAACTTTTTCCAAAGTAACATAAAGGTAAAACTACTAAGGTTAAGTAAGCATATTCATTTTTAGTCTATGATCATACATGTCTCATAGTTTACCAAGAAGTTTTTGAGCTATTTGCACACATCAGCCATTTAACCGGACGAGGTTTTCTTGTCACCTGATATTGTCACTATACTTGTGAAGAATTCCCCTCAAATCTCATTTTGACTTTGACTGTGCAGAAAGCACCTTTATGGTGGCTAAGGTGACATCTACTCCGAAAACGAGAAATAAACTTTCACCCATCCTTAACACCAAAATCAGTAAAAATCGAAAATGAAGATAAACCAGATGATTTAAGATTACCTTGTCAACTGAACCAAACCCTTATTCACCATTTTATTTGCTAGGCCAAAATCTTCAAAGCCAACTTTTAATTCTTTATAAATCTACAATCTTGCGTTCTCAATATTTGAAACTTTTGCACCCAATTTAAACATCCACTCAGAATATTTGAAATGGAAGAAAGCACATGTTAGAGTACATGCCAAACTGAAAACATGGTTTGATTATATGAGGTTCAAAGGAATCACAAAAATGCTCTAAGAAAATTAAAATCGTGTGATGTGTGATCTTCCTATAGAGAAAAATGAAAGTCTATTTCACGGACAATTTGGATATAGATTGGTTTAATGTATGCTAAAAAAAGAGCATATTTTTTATCTTTCAAAATAAGCAAGAAGGAAAATTTCACGAAATTCCCAAAGCATAATTCAGCTAGAAAACAAAATTTTTCTATTAAGCATCAACGCTCTACCTATGTTCCAATGGATGTCAAGATAGCAATAGACTTACAGTTGCAGAAGCCAATGAGTGCAGGCTTAAATTTTAGTTCAACCATAAGTTTAGTAGCTTCTTACCAGTCTAACTTTGCCTTCACTGCATCTTTCTCAGCAACCCAGATGGCATCATCCATCTATAATTCAATTAGACACTTTAAATCAAAATTCCTTTTTCCATCTGATACATGAAGAGAATATAAAATAAATATCATCGTTATTCTCAAAGTTTCTAATTAAACCAAATATAGCTATAGGTTACAACTAACTTGCAACGCTTGAATTTTGAATTGACTAAAGTCTGCCAGCATGTCATAGCTGTGAGGCAACTGCTTCAGGTAAGGGTACCACCAACCAAGAACATTTTTAAACTCAACCATTTTTTTCCCTTTTTCCCCCTCATCTTTTCCAAACTAAAAACAAATCCAAATAAGGCCTTGATCTTTAAAAATGAATAAGCAGAAATATTTTAGCAAATTCCCCAAACAATTCAGCTAGAAAACAGATATTTTCTTGCAACAAAAAAATCATTGATAGAGAATTCAACCCTCTTAACTATCCAAAAAAATGCAAAATCACAAAAACACAATGTGCACAATTCCCTAAAGCAGCAATGTTATCAAACTTAAAAATGTAAAATCCATAAAAAAAAGGCTTTGAATGTTTAAAAAAATTAGAAAAAGGGAGAAAAGGAAAACTTTTATCAGGAAATAGAAGACAACAAACAACAAGAAGAATCTCTTAAACAAAAACTTAGAAAAAGGCAGAAAAGAGAAAATTTTACCTGGAACTGGGTAGAAGACGACAAACGCAAAGAAGAATCCCTCATGACAAATTACCGAAGAAGGATCCTGAAGAGGCCGACAATGAGGAAGATGCCATTGATCTCCTTGGTGTCGCTATCTGCGCAAAATTTCTGCAAGAAACAGCGAGATAGAGAGAAAGCGCCATGGACAAGGAGGAAAATAAATGGAGCCTTTCACGGCTCTACAGAGAGAAAGAAAGGAGGGGAGAATGGGAGAGTGAGGGGAAGAACACGTGTTAACAAATACGTCTTTACAGGAGGCTGAATTTGAATCATCAGATCATTAAATTAAAAAAAAAAAGAAAAGAAATGGATGGATAAGATTCATCCTATCTCCCACGCGAGTTCTCATTTAGAATATAGGTATTGGTTGATATTGATTAATATATATTTTTGCAGATTATGATTGTATTGATGGGCTGATAAAACAACTCGGAAATCTAATAAGGATAATTTAAAAAAATTTAAAAATTTTATTTTTCCTCCTCTCACTTTCTCTCTACACACATTCACTCTAATATCTTTCTAAAATTACAAACTTCAATTCAAATTGAAAAAGAATGTTAGTTCTTCAATCTATTCTCTTTTATTTACAATATTACCGTTTTAGATTGTTGAAATATTTGTTAAAAAGGGAAAAAATTGAAATTTAAAAAAAAAAAAGTTCTAGCGGCACTTTCGCCGGCGACGGCCGAAAATTCTGTCAAAATTTTTTTAATTTTTTAAATTTCTTTTTTAATTATTTTATTTTATTTTTTAATTTCTTTTTTAATTTTTTTAACATTTTTTAAATTTTTGTTATTTTTTTAATTTTTAAAATCTTTTTTTAAATATTTAAATGTTTTAATTTTTTGTTCATAGTATATTTGATTATTTAATTAATTTTGTATATGTAATATAATTATTTGTGACTAGTTGTTTGTATATGTACAATGTGTGTAACTAGTTGTTTAACATATTTTATGTGATACCCATTTTTAATTGTTGATGTGAATATAGATTTGTGAACATTATGAAATGAAAAAAATAAGGAAATGAAATAGGATAATAATCGATAAAGTGAACAATATTAAAATAATAATAAATATCTCTGATAATGTTATATAATTTTCTCCACTTAGAGTAATATAAGTAGCTTAAAATTGTTTGCTTCATAATTATGTGTTTAATAAGAAAATGTGTAATGTAATTGCTAAACTATTTGTATTTTAATTTGAAATCATAGTTATGTTATTCTTGGCCTTAGTTTTAGGATATAATTCTAAAGTTGTATAATTTACAAATAATAACTATTACTAAAGAAGAATATGAGTGATAAATAATAATTGAACGAAAGAAATAGTAGCCCCGTGAAATAATAGATATCGATAATTCTTAAGATAAAATAAGAATCGATGAAGTGAATATATGATTATTTAATTTATAATTTTTTGTTCACAATAGTATATTTGATTATTTAAGTAATTTTGTATATATAGAATGGATCCTTTTCAAGAATCTCTGCAAGAAAATGTTGGTTTTGAGGTAAAAAATTAGGATTTATTTTTTCACATTTTCGGGTACACTTTCGCCCAGATTGAGCAAAAGTCACTGTGAGGACATACTATATCTAGGCGAAAGTGTGGCCGATAATGTGAAAATTTTTTTTTTTTGTGTTTTTTGTTTTTTTAGGTTTTTCTTTTTGTAATATTAACTTTTCATTATACATTAACAGGGTGATGAAGATCCAAGCACCTTTGAAGAATTTCTAGATCCGGAAGAATATATCGATCTTGAACATTTATTTACAACGGACCGAATATTTAGTTGGAAAGATGAGTTGGTGGAGTGGGCAAAACAGATTACAATGAATGCGAAGACATTTTTAATCATAACTCGGTATCAGAGAGCAAGAATATTTGACTGTCGACCGTATGTCACATTGGTTTGCAAACGCGGAGGTTCAGTAAAAAAATATAAAAAACCATTAGTCGACGATGAGGAAGAAGAAATATCGAAAAAAAAAAGCGGGGACCGTATGGGACGAAAAAATGTGGTTGTCCATTTAAGCTAAAGGGAGAGCAAATGGCAACAAGTGAAAATTGGCAATTGTTTGTACACAATGTGAGGCACAACTATAAAATAGCTGTTTATGGTCACGGTCTGCTCAAGCTGCAAGACTTACGGATGAGCAGTTGCAACAAACCTATTAGTTCAGGAAGAGTCATGTTCCACCGCACAATATATTACGATTTTTCCGAGAACAAGACGTTAGTTGTGCAGTCAGGTAAGTTATAAGGGAATTATTAGATTATTTTTAATACTTTATTTAAATATTTTAGAGTTTTTTTTTATTCCATTAATAAATATAAAATTTTGCATCTATATAGTTCCTAGAAAATTTACAATGTTGTTGCCAAGATTAAGAGGGACCGGATGCTGGGAAGAAATACGGTAGAGGAAGTTCTTCGCTTAAGTGCAGAAAGGGGCTACACCGTTTTCTATAGAAATGGTGAGGACAACAACGTACTCACTGATATTGTCGTTACACACCCGACATCGATTGCAATGCTTAGAACGTGGCCATATGTGCTGATAATGGATACGACATACAAAACGAACAAGTAAGTACTATAGTGGATTAATTGTATTATTAGCTATCTTTATTAATTTTATTCGCACAAACATTTTAAAAAATTTTTTTAGTAAATAATTAATAACATTTTTAAGTCCGTGAAAAATGATTAGCCAATTCATAATAATTAAATTTATCGCTCATTTTTTAAGGTACAACATGCCATTATTAGAATGTATAGCGATGACTCCAATAGGCAAGAACTTCACAGTGGCAACAACTTTTATGTGCAACGAACAGGCAACGACATACAGATGGGTTCTTCAACAAATCAAGCACTTATACTTTACATATGCTATGTCGAATGGTCAGGTTCGGCTATCAATGAAGGAGAGCCTATAGTTGTTCTTACGGATAGAGAAAGTGGACTAATGCCGGTGATCGATGATGTGTTTAACAATTCTTATCGTATGTTATGTAGAAGACACATCGATCAGAATGTGTTGGCAAAGTTGACTGAGATGGTGAAAGATGAAGATGTGGCTCAACGGTTCGTGAATGGCTCTTGGAGGAAATTAATTAATGAACTTGATGAGGTGGAATTTCAAAGAAAGTTGGAATTGTTAAAGACTAGGTGGCGAACCAGGCCCGACTTTCTACATTACCTGTTCAGCACATGGTTGAATCCATTTGCATATAAATTTTGCAGGGTTTGGACCTCTCAAGTGATGCATTTTGGGGTGGAGACAACGAACCGTGCTGAGAGTGAACATTCAGTGTTAAAGTTGTGGCTATCAACGTGTCACGGTGATTTGGACACCGTATTTTTGAATATCGACTCTCTCATCCAAGCTTAAGTCGCAGAAATTAAATACTCTTTGGAAATTTCAAGACTTAAAGAGAAATATGGCGCCAAGAGTAATCCCATCATGAAGAATTTATGTAGTAAAATTAGTCATTTGGGATTGAAGAAGATAATGGATGAGTTAAAGAAGGCACGACAAATGGTAGAAGAACCAGGCAGTAATTGTCTGCATTACTTAAGGAAGTCGCACGGTCTACCTTGCGCATGTGAACTTATCAATCGGTGCCAACATTTATTGCCAATCCAAGAGGGAGAAGTTGTCATGTTCTGGAAAAAACTAGAAATTGGTTCTGATATTCCTGAAGAACACCATAGAGATATGGAATCAGAAATGCGTGATCTCACTTCACTGTTACAGAAAATTAGTACTTGTCCAATTTCTAATGTCCGGAAAGTTAGACGACTCATCAAAGGTGTTATACATCCGGTGTTGCCTAATGATCTTTCTCAGCCGTTGTCAACCTCCCCAGAGACCGCAGTCACAAAGGGACGACGGAAGACGAATTCTACCAAAAGGGATAAGTCTCACTTGGAATACGTCTACATAGCCCATAGGAAGTTAGGAAAGTCAAGCGGTTCAGGTCCTGGGTCTGGTAGCGGTTCAGGTTCAGGGTCTATTCCTAGCCCTCGTGGAAGAGGTAGCCGCTTCGTAGTGGTAGGAGCAAGGGCAGAGGACGTAGCAGTGGTAGATCGAGTTTATCAACCGTCGTAAGTCTCGATTCACCTCTAGTGCCATTCTCTTTCAAAAATGCATTTCCCGGGTTTACGTATCAATTTATACAAAACTGGAAGAACGTGACCGGAGATGGTAATTGTGGTTTCAGGGTTGTATCAAATTTCTTGTTCGGAGACAAAAATCATTGGGTTGAAATTCAAAGAAGAATGATCTTTGATTTAAGGCACCATATGCGGGTATATGAGCAATTGTTCGGGTCAGTTGAACGTGTGACAGTTGATAATGCAAACAAATTGGGAAGATGGTTCAGCGCCACGGGAGTATTGGATGAACACACCTGATCATCTTTATGTAATTGCTAATACATTCAACCTATGCGTTGTATTTCTTGCACGGTCACAGTCAACCACTGTCCTACCTCTTGTTTATAATATGGACGGGCCTTTGGAAACGATATTCGTCAGACTCATAGAGGAACTGCAGCATTTAATACAGGTATTTATGATTCATAACTTTTTATTATTATTAATATTAATTGAATTATTGTAGATCAATATTATACTAATTGTATGTATTAAAGTTTTTTTTCCAATTATAGTTGATAGATGGATGCCCTTTGCCCCCATTACATGTGCAATGGGAATATCATCGAGATATGTGAGTCAGTGGATGAGCGGCCCCATATCGCAATCGGATGGCAGATTGGATTGCGAAATACAATAAAATGTATCCACCATAGAGACATTTTATGTAATAATGTTGCAACTTATAATTTATAAAGTAGTTTATTTTTTAAAAGTGTTAATAATCTTTCGTAAGTTTGTTGTTCAGAATTTTTTTATTTTACCCCTTCCCTGTATTAATTATATTAATTTGCAAAGTAATAATTAATTTGCAATAATAAACCAGTCCATACATGCATGAGGGAATAAATATAATAAATATGATAAAAACTCGGTAATACACAACCAACAGAAATAAAAAAAACAAATACACAATATAATAAATAAGTATCCGAATACATAAAAATTTACTAAAGAGCGTTGTAATGAGTTCTTAGTAAATCTCGAGCCCAATGGTGAAACTTTTCACTTGAAATATCCTGTCTATGACACTCACGTGCAATAATATCTAAGAGTGCTTGTGGTGGTATGGCAGGAGCTACCGGGACATTATATCTAGCTGGAATATTCCCGGGATTCTAAATCCTCGGATAAGTGCGAGGGAGGTACCAGTCCAAATAATCATCTGTACATGAACTGGCTGGAATGGCCGGGACACTAGTCCATGTCTCTGTCAGTAAGTGCGAAAGTGCCTCGAGCCAGAGTGCCTCTACGAAAGTGTTCCGCAAGACATACATCCTATTGATAGGCGGTCGGCGTGCCTCCCGAGGCTGGATGGGGTGGGTGGGAATATACTGTCTAAACCCGAACTGCCTCAGAATCCGGTCAGGCATGTACGGCTCCACGCAGTCGAAATATGCAATGAAACCGTGCCATGTTGACACCCAATAATCATGAACATCCTGAGTCCTGTGCGGCATCCACTGGGCCTCATCAGCTGTCATCATATCCAGCCTTAGGCGAATATCCAAGAGTTTACGTTCACTCTTATAGCCGATCCGCAGGAACATCTGTATGTACGGCTTGCATCCTTCGGGAGAATGTCTAAACGGGGGGAGCGAACATGAGAAAATACAAATATATCCACGCCTAAAATATAAAACATAAATTCAATAAGAATATAAAAGTGAAATAAAAATGAAATACTAAATAAGTAAACCCTAAACACTAAACCGTTTAAATATAAATAATGACATGATTAACGTTAATTTTAAAACACATACCTCCAATAGTAACCAGCAACTTGCAAGCTCCTTAGCATCAGCCCTGGAAGCCTGACCCAGATTCCGGTATAGAAATGCAAGACAGGCAGCACCCCATGCGAACCTCCCAACACGACTCACATCCCGCAGAAGTGGCCACAGTCTTGCAGGTACAATGTTGCCACTCTTGTCATTGAAGAGTGAGTTACCCAAAATGTACTGTAGGTAACATGCAGCTCTGACCTGATGTGATGTGAAGTCTGTCTGCTAGTAGCAACAACGTGGAGCTCTAGTGCATTAAACCCTAAACCCCCAGTTAGACCTAAACCCAGATCTTGCTAAACAACCCCCATCAACTGATCCCTCGATAATCTATAATCCACTACCGCACCATAAGCAGGCACCCCAAGAATAAGCTCCACATCGTGCAGTGTAACAGTCATCTCATCCCAGGGCATGTGGAAGCTGTTCGTGTTCGGCTGCCACCTCTCAACAAATGCCGACAACAACGCAGCATTGACGTGCTGAAACATGCACGATCGTAGATGCGTCAGACCGGACTCGGATGCCAGAGACCCAGCCTGCGAATCGGTCAGCTCCCAACCAGTGAGCGCCATATAACGAGATCGACACTTCAATAAACCACGATCATGGAGATAAAACATATAAATTTATACAAATATATAAAAATATATTTATTCTATTATTATTTTTTCTATTTATCATAATGAATAATATTTTATATTATAAAGACTAATAACAATAATAACATGTCAATTTAACATAAAGATAAATACCTGTCCACGCCATATCCGACTCGCCACATGTCCATCGTATGACGGGATGAGCTCCGGGTCAACAGGACCTCCCTCTGTTGCCTCTGTATGCTCCCAATTGGAAGGCTTCACTTTCTTCCTCTTCTATGTTGGTGCCAGAACATCACGAACCATGTCGGGTCTTTTGTTACAAGACCCTACAAACTTACTCATCACCGACATAAGGCTGCCGGTCAAACCCTTCCCTTTCCCATGACGAGGACGCCCATCCGATCCACTGGCTGGTGCCACAGGTGCAACATATACGAGCTGCTCCTCATCTCCATCATCATCACCGTCATCGTGATCATCATCACCGCCGTCACCATCACCATCATCGCCCTCACCATCACCATCACCACCATCACCATCACCACTATCGTTGTCACTTCTCTCATCTGATTCTCCTGAATATGTAGGGTTCGGACTCTTTCTTGCTCCTCCCCAAAAACCCTATCACCCTCAGGAACCCTATCTACAGGCTCATGTACTTAATGATCAGAAGATAAAACACCATAATCAGCATGAGAATACCCGTGTGTGCTGCAAGAAGAATCCTGACGGGCGGCTCCAAGCATCTGATCAATAAACTCAACCCTATCTGTCTCGCCTGAGACCCATCGTACAATATAGGCTCCTGGAAAGAAGATAGATACGTTATGCAAGGTCGCACAACGGTAGGAGCCTGTAGGTATGGATCATATACTGTGTCTGTGTGGTGTGAAGGTGGATGTGTAGATCAATATGACTCATAGGGTACAGGTGTGTGACTGATGGGGATGAAGGGGAGGTCGAGATCTAAAAGGTACAGCAGGTGGTTGGATAGAAGACCTGGATTCACCTGTACCATGATGGAAACCAAGTGCAAGAGGGGTAGGAGTAACAAGGATGTCAAAAGTACTATGTCGCCCCCTCACACCTCTAGACGAAACTATCACAGGGCGCCCCTCAACTCGACCTGTCCTATCCGTGACAAGACCAAGATCAGCATCTCCTCTACGGCCGCTAGGTCGAACCATCTATTAGTTATTCAAACTCGTTAATAATTGTTTATAACATATTTCATTATTTACTTTATCGATTATTTCATCCCAAGAATAACGTAACAATGATTTCAAATTAAAATACAAACAGTTTAGCAATTACATTACACATTTTCTTATTAAACCCATAATTATAAAGCAAATAATCTTAAGCTAGTTATATTACTCTAAGTGGACAAAATTATATAACATTATCAGAGATCTTTATTATAACTTTAGTATTGTTCACTTCATCGATTCTTATTTTATCTTAAGAATTATCGATATCTATTATTTCACGGGGCTACTATTTCTTTCGTTCAATTATTATTTATCACTCATATTCTTCTTTAGTAATAGTTATTATTCGTAAATTATACAACCTTAGAATTATATCCTAAAACTAAGGCCAAGAATAACATAACTATGATTTCAAATTAAAATACAAACAGTTTAGCAATTACATTACACATTTTCTTATTAAACACATAATCATGAAGCAAACAATTTTAAGCTACTTACATTACTCTAAGTGGACAGAATTATATAACATTATCAGAGATATTTATTATTATTTTAATATTGTTCACTTTATCGATTATTATCCTATTTCATTTCCATTATTTTTTTCATTTCATAATGTTCACAAATGTATATTCACATCAACAATTAAAAATGGGTATCACATAAAATATGTTAAACAACTAGTCACACACATTCTACATATACAAACAACTAGTCACAAACAATTAAATTACATATACAAAATTAATTAAATAATCAAATATACTATGAACAAAAAATTAAAACATTTAAATATTTAAAAAAGGATTTTAAAAATTAAAAAAAATTAAAAAATAAAAAAAAATTAAAAAAATTAAAAAAGAAATTAAAAATAAAAAAATTAAATTAAAAAAATTTAAAAATTTTAAAAAAATCTGGTGCCGGTGAACTTCTGGTCGCCGGCGACGGAAGTGTCGCCAAAAATTTTTTTAAAAAAATTTCGATTTTTTCTTTTTTTAACAAATATTTCAACGATCTAAAACGGTAACATTGTAAATAAAAGATAATAGATTGAAGAACTAACATTTTTTTTTCAATTTGGACGGTCAGATCTTCCAAGATTTGAGATTAAAAAAAATTTTAAAAAAAATTTCTGGCAGCACTTTCGTCCGTCGCCGGCGAAAGTGCTGGAGAACTTCCGGTCGCCGTCGCCGAAAGTTCTTCGGCACTTTTGCTGGCGACGGACGAAAGTGCCGCCAGAATTTTTTTAAAAAAAAAATTCGATTTTTTCCTTTTTTAACAGATATTTCAACGATCTAAAACGGTAACATTGTAAATAAAAGAGAATAGATTGAAGAACTAACCTTCTTCTTCAATTTGGACGGTTGGATCTTCCAAGATCTAAGATTGAAGTTTTTAATCCTAGAGAGATGTTAGAGAGAATGTGTGTAGAGAGAGAGTGAGAGGAGGGAAAATGAAATTTTTGAAAATTTTCAAGTTATCCTTATAGATTCTCGAGTTGCTTTTATCGGCCTCCTTGTATTGAGTTAATTTATAAGGTCATTACTAATTGGGTCCACTCACTCAAAAGATATATTAACGAGAAGAGGATTGTCTAAATTTATTAAAAATTTATTAATTTTTCAATTAATGGATGTGAGATTTTCAATCATGCTGGCCGATGTTGAATTTGAATTCAAACTCTCAATAATAATATATATATTAAAGACTAGAATTCTTGAGATTCAAAGTTTTACAATATTGGAGATGACTTGGGGTTATAAAACATTAGGATGCATCTACCACTTTTTTTTTTTTATGATATATTTTTTAAGATTATTTTTTATTTAATAAATTTCATTAATAAAAATATATTAAATTATGAATGACACAATGACATAGAGCATAGTAAAAATAATTTGAACCGATTAGAGAAGGATCAAGATTTAATCGACGATTGTTTCCCAAAAACAACATAAAGCTTTTTAGCTCTATTATATACTTCAAAGCTCTACTACTAAATTTCTTTTTCTTTTAATATTGAGAAATTAATTATATATAGCCTTAAATTACTTTTATTTTTCTTTTTATGGCTATAGACTTTTATTTTATCCTTTCAAATGCATGAATTATTTTTTGCCATTGCACGTATAGCAACTTAAAGATTTCACGATAAAACTGACGCATTTTGACACATGAATCTAATAGAGTGGTAAATACTTTTTAAATCTTTTGAGTTAGGTTATAAACATATGCAAAAAAATGTACTAAATGTTACTATGACATCATGAAATTATTATAACTTTGTAATCTTAAAAGTAGTTCATAGTTAAAAAAAAAAAGATAAAGTAAAAATTCTTAGTTATGAACAACTAAACTAAAAGTTCATGTTTACAAATAGAAAAGTAAAAAATAGTTTAAAGCCATCTATAACTAATTTCTCTTTAATAAAAATAAAATTTATTTTTTATTATTCGACCCACGTACGTCCAAAATGAGACAAAGGATCCTTTGTACCACTTTGTATACCACTCTATGTACCATCTTTCTTTTATAATATATTTTTCTTTAGAGTTTATCTTTTTCCCTTAGGATTTATCTTTTATTTATTAGATTCAATTAATAAAATATACCAAATTAAAAAATAGTACAGAAAGTAGTACACAAAGTGTTATCGGAGATCCAACTCCAAAATGAAACTAAGAAAAATGAATAAAATTAGTCTTCACCATCCCCATCCCTTTTTGTTTCTAATTATGTGATAAATTCTTTAGAATGCCAATCGTATGAATCACCAACCAATAGTATAATCCTTTATAATTTTAATTTGACTATTTCCTCATAAATTTTTGTATAAGTTATTCCCGTATCTCTTTCATTTTCACAAAATTGAAAGCACACATAAATAAAAATTGAAGATTGATATTTAATCTTGGGGGTAGATAAACCTAACTCGAAAATATATATGTATAGTACGAAAAAAATCAAAATAATTCATTTTTAATTAGAAACTTTCTCTTTCTTCAGAAAAATCCTCTCAGTTCTCTCTAAAACTTAAAATTTCAACTTCAGATTTAGGAAGATCCGAACGTTAAAACTCGAAAAAAAGGTTAGTAATTCGATCTACACTCATTTATTTACATTTTTATCGTTTCAAAATTTGAAAATAACCGTTGGATTGAAAAAAAAATTACTTTTTTTAAAACTGAAATTTTGGCCGGAATTTCGCCGGATCGTGGGTACCAGCGACGGAGAACATGCCGGGTCGCTTGGACCAGCAACCGGAACCTCGCCGGGTCGCCCGGTTCAGCGACGGCGGCTATTGGTGACCGCTGAACCGCGCGATCGCTGTACGATTCCGGTTGTCTGGTCCAGCGATCCGGTTCAACCGGCCGCTCGGTTTTTTAATTTTTTAAATTTTTTTTTAAATCAATTTTTTTAAATTTTTTTAAATTTTTTTAAATTCTTTTATTAATGTATTATTTTTTACTTTTTTGTTATGTTTTATTTTTATTTAGTTTTAATTTTTATTATTTTTATTTTTTTATGTTTTATTATTTTTTAATTTTTGTACGTTTTATTTTGTTTTATTTTGTATTATTTTTTTAAGTTTTTATATATTAATTTTTTTAATTTTTTTTTTCATTTCATTTGTCTATGCTTATGCTATTTTTTTAAAGTTATGATTTCGTTTGTCTATTTGTTTAATTTAGAGTTTATATTATACTATTTAATTTGTTAATTTTGTAACTTTTTTATTACATTTGTTTATGTTTATTTGTTTAATTTGTAGTTTATGTTATGTTATTTAATTTATTTTTAGAATTTGCTTATGATTATGTTAAATTAATGATTATGTGAGTTTTTAAAAATAATTATTAAGTTTATGTTTATTTGTTTAATTTATAGGTTATATTATGTTCAGTATAATTTGTTTATGTTTATTAGGGTGCCTGTGGACTTGATTGATTGTATAATTTTGTTTATTTAGAGTTTATGGTGTAGGGTTTATATGAATAATACGGCTTTATAAACCAATGTCCTAAACAAATTGAATAAATAAGCCTTTATGAAATTTGTAATTAGGTTTGTTATATTGAAAGATTTTGTGTTTATGGCTAAGACAATGTAATAAAAAGCTGTGAAGTGTGGAAATGGAGTAATAAATATAACAATAATAAATTTAGCTTAATGTACGATTTTAACTTAATCATATAAAGATGAAGAAAAATGCATTACTTGTATCGTATAAAAATATGATTAATTAGACAGATATTACGTAATGTCATTGAGGAAAATGTTTGCTAATTTGTTTAGATGGTTCGGCCTGGAGCACGTGGTGATGATGATTTAGGTGCTGTGACAGACATGACCGGTCGGGTTGAACGTCCTGCAGTGACTGCGTCATCCCGTGGTGTGAGGGGACGCCACAGTACATCAGACATACCGTCCACTTCTGCACCTATTGCATCGGGTATGTATTCTGACCCTGGTGCACCGGGGTCTTCCACCCAGCCCCCCATACCATTTATGACCTATCCTCCTCCTACCACATCATACCATCCGTACACCCCCGTACCCTATGACCCTTACGGATATTCTCAGCCACCACAAACATCATATGATCCATATGCACATGCTCCTTCTCTACCTATTCATATGCCTGGCTTGGATCCGACACAACATTTCTCTAGAACTCAGATTCCATTAAATGATGTTAGTGGTCTAGGGTTGCAGTTAGGTGCTAAGTTCTTCGAGCAGCTTGCTGGGTCCGTCCCGGTAAACTCATCTTACAGCGGTGCTGAGTATGGAGCCACTACTCGTGGCATTTCCTCATCTGATGTTGGGTTGGGTAGGGATTCTGGTACATCCCAATCTGAGGAGGCTGGCAGAGTTGGTTCCCTCCGCATTCATAGCAGTGAGGTCAATGAGGATGAGCGTGAGGATGATGATGATGATGATCATAGTGACGATGACGGTGATGATCACGAACCTATTCCTGTGGTTGAGGCCTTATCTCTAGCCATAGACCTACTCCGGGTAAGGGAAAAGGATTCAATGGCAGTTTAATGTCAGTGATGAGTAAGATTGCTGGGTCGCGACAAAAAAGACCTGAGAAGTCGCGTCCTCCTACCAACCCTACGCAGAGGAAGAAATCAAAGAATGACGATTGGGAGCAGACAGGTCTAGCTGATGGCGGTCCATAGGATCCAGTCATTGTCTCTTCGTATAACGGTCATGTCGCTGGTTGTATATGGCGTGGTCAGGTAATTTGAATAATTTGTATATTGTTTATTTATGATTATAGATTTGAATATTTTATTTATTTTTTTATTATGGTGTTTACATTATTTTTGCAGGATAGAGGCATTCTGAAGTCGAGGTCCCGTTACGTGTCTATGACCGGTTGGACCCCTAGTGAACCTGCAGTGGTACAGTTGGCAGGGGAGACACGACTATCACAGTTGAGGTCTTGCATGTTCCAGCATGCGAACTCCTCCTTGCTATCTGCTTTTGTGGAGAGGTGGCAGCCAGACACCAATAGTTTTCACATGCCTTGGGGGGAGATGACTGTTACATTGCATGATGTTGAGTTGATTCTGGGCGTACCTTCTTACGGTAACGTTGTCGACCATTATTATTCACGAAGCAGATAATTGCAGTTATCCAAAGCGGTCTTCATATCTCCGACTCCAGTATAGGTATAAATGCTCAGGACTTGGCAGGAGTTGCTGACTCACCTCGTAGTGGACTGTCTACGGAGCAGAGGGTCGCCTGTTATGTCTTGTATTTACTTGGTAGTTCGCTCTTCACTGACAAGAGCAGAAATAATGTCCTTGGTAAGCTGTGGCCACTCGTGAAGAATGTTACTTTTGTTGGTGATTTTGCATGGGGTGCTGCTACACTAGCCTACTTGTACAGGAGTTTAGGGCAGGCCTATCGCGCTGATGCGAAGGAGTTGTCTGGTTGCTGGTCGTTGGTTGAGGTAGCATTATTATAATCTTCATCCTGTTTTAATTATGTTTTACGTTTTAGGGTTTATTTTTGTCTAATGATGGGGTTGCTGATTTTTTTTATTAATTTTTTTTGTAAAGGCTTGGATATACATTTATTTTCCTATGTTTGCACCTCCGGTGAGAGCGGGAGCGAGGTTGTGCAAACCTTACATCCAGAGATTTGCGATGTTGGGTCACAAAACGAAGAACAAATTAATCAACTTATGCATTCGTTTAGACACGATGACTGTTGACGAGGTCAGGTGGACTCCGTACAGATCCGATGAGATTTCTGATGTATGGGTTTCTACGTACCATGGGATGATTGCATACTTTGATTGTGTAGAGCCCTATATGCCTGATAAGGTTGTCAGACAATTTGGGTGGGTTCAATGCATTCCAGCTCATCCTATTCGTCCTCAGGAGCACCGCAGGCCAACAAATAACAGGGTGTACATGGTGAAGAATGTGTTCATATAGGCACTTTGGCTGGAGGTGCCATCTCATCTGCTTACGTCTACATGGACCAGTATCCCTACTATACCTCCATCTCAGTGCACCGATGATTACATGCCTTGGTTTCTCTCCCGTACTCATCCACGGATTCAGAATCCGTGCAGGCTCCCCTGCGACGTGCAAATGCCGACCATTGCTCCTATTTTACACCGCAGGTTCTATTGGATATGGTAGCTCGTGAGTTGGACAGTGACGATATTGATGATGCTACGAAGGTTAGTAGGGCTTCCGACATGATCAAGAGGTATTATCAGACTCGGCGTTAGTGTATTGTTTTATGTACTTTTATGGTTGTTGTTTCTGACTTATTTTGTAGTGTATGACTTTTTTTATATTGTTGTTGTTACTTGGTTGATGAGAATGTTTTTATGCATTCAGTTTTTTTACAATTGTAATAGAAAAAAAATAAGGTACCATAAACCCCGAAACACATTAAATATAAAGATATTGAACCATAAAACGAGTTTACATTTATCAAAAGTAAAAAATATACCAAAAAAATTCAACGTGTATATGATTTAAAACTAAGTTAAAAAATTTCGTACATATAATTTTCTTAATAAAAAAATAAAGTCCTATTTACTTTCTATTTCGAGCAACCCTCGCGTTCCAATCTGCAATCCTATGCTGATACGAATCTGCCCAATTGCTGACCTATTCGGAACGATGATGAATCCATTGAACGTGTAAAGGAGGTATCGGACACATATCATTCAACTGTAGTTGTGTAAAACAAACAGAAATATGTAAATGTCAAAAAAATTATAAAACCAAACATCATATAATACAGAACAACGTAAAAAATCATAAAGATACACGTATTCGACACTTACCTGCATAAAGTGTCGTTCTTCTGTCAAGAAACCAATAACCAATGTACCTTCTAGATGATCCGAATATGAATACAAAGGTAACACAGTCGTAGAACCAAGCTGTGCAATTAGTATCACACACAGATTGAATGCATTTGCTACGATGTAAAGCGAATCAGGTGTTTCGAACCAATGCGCGTACGGCGCAGGTCCATCCACTAGCCAATTTATCTTATGAACGAGCTCATTAACACGTTCCTCTGAACCCACTAAATTAACGTACAAATTCGTCGAATGCTCCAATTCATAAAGCATTCCTCTACGAACCTCAGGCTGTTGATGTTCATCACTGAACACAAAATCTGCCACAACCCGATAACCACAATTTCCATCACCAATCACGTTCTTTCAATTGCTGATGAAAGGATAAATGAAAGCAGGGAAAGCGTTTGTGTAAGGGAATGTGGAACACGGGGATGCATGTTTCGCAGTAGATAAATTACTTCGGCCACGGTCGCGTCCTCTGCCCCTTTCCCTAGGAGCTCGTGGCGGTCTCCCTCTCCCACGGGATCCCGACCCTAAACCCGAACTGGGCAACGACCCAGATCCAATGCCAGAACTAGAATAAAATCCGCTTGACTTCTGTATCTTTCGATGAGCAATTGACACGTGCTCTCAATATGACTTGTCTCTTTTTGTTGAGTCCGTCTTCTTCCGCCTTTTAGTGACTGCTACCTCAGGAGGTGATGTCAATGTCACACCCGGATCTTCAGGCAAAACAGGATTCAGTACCCCTTTCGCAAGACGATGCATCTCTCTAACTTTGGATATGAGTCCTGTACTTATCTGATGCAAGAGGTCAGTGAGAGAACGCATCTCAGAATCTATGTCCTGTTGTCGAGCTGAAGGATGAGGACCGCCAATTTCTAGTGTCCGCCAAAAGACATCAATATCATGTAACTGTATAGGAAGAACGTGATCGAACCGTGTAATCAGCTCGCAAGCACAAGGGAGCCCGTGTGATGTCCTCAAATAGTGGCTGCACTTATTTTTTGAATCATCATATATCCCGGCAGCTCTCGTTATCTCCGACCATATCTTTTTGAATGCAAATGACTGATTTTATTACTTACAATATAAAATATGTGATTACTCTCTTCGCATTATGCTTCTCTTTAGTCCTGGAAAACTCTAATGATGCCTTAATATCTGCTATTTGACCTTCAATAAGCACAATATTAAGGAACACAGTATCCAAATCACCATGGCATGTTGAAAGCCATAGCTTCAGCACTGAGTGTTCACTCTCAGCTCGATTAGTGGTCTCCACCCCAAAATGCATATGACTCTTAGTCCAACATCTCACGAATTTATGAGCAAAAGGATTCAACGATTGTTGAACAAATAGTGTAGGAAGTCCAGTCTACTCTTCACTTCGTCTTCAAAGCATCCAATTTGATTAAGTATTCCTGCTCATCGATTTCGTCCAACAATTTCTTCCATGACCCATTTATAAACCGTGATGCAACCTCTTCATTTTTTATCAACTCGGTTAATTTGGCCAACACGTTCTGATTGATGTGCCTTCTACATAGCATATGGTACGCTGTATTAAACACTTCGCCGATCACGAGCATAAACCGCATTCTCTGTCTGTAATAATTACCTTCGGCATAGTCTCACAAACATCTTCTTGATTCTCTGTTGACATTGTATTTGAAAAGTATAGATGCTTAATCTGTTGAAGAACCCATCTATATGTCGTAGCCTGCTCATTTCGCATAAAAGCACTGGCCACAGTGAAATTCTTACCAGTCGGGGTCATTCCTACCACTTCCAACAGTGGCATGTTGTATCTATTTTTAAAAAACACATAAAGAAGATAAATTGTTTAGAAAATAAACATAAAACCCAACAAACTTAACACAAAACCGATTAATTATGACATATTTCATTCTACTATTCATTCAAGTGTTACTCCTAAACAGTCAATTTGCAAATAACACGTAAATGTACAATTAATATAACAAATTTAATACAACTTACTTGTTTGTTTTATATGTCGTATCCATTATAAGTACGTATGGCCACGTTCTCAACATTTCAATTGATGTCGGATGTGCAACGACAATGTCACTGAGCATGTTGCTATCCTCACGGTTTCTATAGAAGACCGTGTAATCCCGTATAGCACTTAGGTAGAGAACTTCTTCAACCGTGTTTCGCCCCTGCATCCTATTTTTCTTAATTTTCGCAACGACGTTATATATTTTCTGGGAACTACAAAAAGTCATGCAAATCATATTATTAGAACCTCAATTTAAACCCTAAATATAAAACCAAGATGCATTAGAGTTGATGCAGCATACCTGACAGCACAACCCACATTTTATTCCAGGAAAAATCATAAAATATTACGGGGTGGCACATGACTCTTCCTGAATGGCTCAATTTGTATCAGTTGTTCCTCCGTCGGTTTTGCTGCCTGAGCGTGACCGTGACTATATACACCTATTGCATGTTTATGCCTCCCATCGTGTACGAATAATTGCCAATTTTCACACATTGCCATTTGTTCGCCTTTTAATTTGAAGGGACAACCACACTTTTTAGTCCCGTAAGGACCCCGTCTTTTTACTTGAACTTCTTCTTCTTCATCGTCGACTACGGGCTTCCTTTTCGGTATATTTGCACCTCCACGCTCGCAACCCAGTGTAACATACGGTCGGCGGTCGGATGTTCTGGACCTTAAATACCGAGTGACAATCAAATACGTGTTCACTTTTATAGCTGTTTCTTTTGCCCAGTTAACCAACTCTGGTTTCGAATAAAAAATTCGATCCGTTGCAAATAAATGTCCGTGATCCACGTATTCTTCCGGTTCCAAGAATTCTTCAAATGTACTTGGATCTACGCTGTTCTGTTACGATATAGTACGAAAAAATTAAAATATGAACACATTATATATTGAAAAAAAAGTTGTCAAAACATTGTAATGAACAAAAATTTCATACAATAACATTTAGAAAAAACAAAAAAAAATTTCATATATTAACATTTAAGGAAAAAAAACAGAAAAAAACACAAAAATCATATAGTAACATTCCAAAAAATATATATATATATATATATTCTAAAGAAAACAAAAAATTAACATTCAAAAGAAAACAAAAAATTATCATTCTAAAAAAAACAAAAAACATAAAAAAAAAATTAGTAACATTCTACAAAAAATGGTAAATTCTAAATTAAAAAAAAAGAGCAACATCTAAAATTAAAAAACAAAAAAAATTAATAACATTCTAAGAAAAAATTTTAGTAACATTCTAAAATTAAAAAAAAAAATAGTAACATTCTTAAATTTAAAAAAAAACAAAAGTAACATTCTAACAAAAATAAAAAAAATTAATAAAATTCTAAAAAAAATTAGTAACATTTTAAAATTAAAAAAGAATAGTAACATTCTTAAATTTAAAAAAAAAAAAAAAAGTGACATTCTAACAAAAATTTAAAAAAAAATTAATAAAATTCTAAAAACAAAATTTTGTAACTTTATTAAAAAAAAATTGTAACATTCTTAAATTAAAAAAAAGTAACATTCTAACAAAAACAAAAAAAATTAGTAACATTCTAAAATTTAAAAAAAAAATAACATGTAAAATTAAAAAAATAATAATAACATTCTAAAATTTAATCAAAAAACGAATATTCTAAAAAAATTAGTAATATTCTAAAAAAATGAACATTCTAAAAACAACAATAGTAATATTTAAAAAAAAAAAGGAACATTCTTGAAAAAAAAGAATAGTAATATTCTAAAACAAAAAAAAAAAAAAAAAAGGAACATTCTAAAAAAATATTATAAAAAAAAACCAGTAGTAATATTAAAAAAGATGATAATAATATTGAAAAAAATAAAATTTTTTTAAAAAAACATAACATCTAAAATTAAAAAAAAAATAATAACATTCTAAAATTTAAATAAAAAAAGAATATTCTAAAAAAATAGTAATATTCTAAAAAAAAAAAAAGGAACATTCTTAAAAAAAAAAGAATAGTAATATTCTAAAACAAAAAAATAAGAAAGAAGGAACATTCTAAACAAATACTCTAAAAAAAACAATAGTAATATTAACAAAAAAAATTAATCTTGAAAAAAAATTAATATTAAAAAAAATTAATATTGAAAAAAATTAATATTGAAAAAAATTTAATATTGAGAAAAAATTAATATTAAAAAAAAAAAAACCCTACTCAGGTCGCCCAGGCCGGTGGTCTGGACGTGTCCGGGTCGCGCCGCTGGGCGATCCCCTTCACCCTGGGTCGCTCGGCCGGGCGTTCGTGGAGCGTCCGGGTCGCCACCCCCTGCGATCCGACCAAAAATTCCGAAAAATTTTTTTTTTTCTTACCTCTAAACCGATATTTTCTTCTACAAATTCTTCATAATCATCCATATGTACCTCCAATACAAGTTGAATGTTAAAGTTTATAGGTTTAGAGTAAATAGAGAATAAATAAGAGTAATGAAGAATTTTTTGCTGAGAGAAAAAGTAGGAAAAAGGAAGGGAAATAATAATTTATTTCGCGCTATACATTCATTTTTCTGAGTTAGATTTGTCGGGCCCCTTTAATCTTAGGTTGATTAATTTGTTCAATTGACATGTGCAAGAATTTGGTATATTCCACCCCATAAAAGTTGATACAGATAATATTGTTTTTAAGAAAACTAGTTTTAGAATTAAAATATTAAAAAAATAATTATAGGACTAAATTAATATTAAATGAATAATTTTCAAACCAACTTTACTAATTTCTATCAAAGTTAATACTACAAAATTCAAGAAGTCTAGCCGAAATTATTACCAAATTTTAGAAAGGGTTGTGATATTACTTAAACAAATATTGAATTTTTATTTACCTGCTTATAAAGTCTACAAGTGATTAATATATATGTACTCTTGGCAGGTAAAGTTAATATGCAATCTCTGCAATCACTTCTTGTGCGTATTTAAAAAAAAAAAAAAGAAACTCAATTTATGAAGGTTAAATATGACACACATACTACTTTTCCAAATAATAATAATAATAATAATAATAAACTGTTTTCCTAATAAGGTGTATATATAATATTAATATATATATATATAAAAGATCCTTAACATATATATATATATAAATAAAAGATCCTTAACTGCGAATAGTATTTTTGGTCTTCCAATTATAAGGATAAAATTGTCTTTTCCTATACTTATTCTTCATTGCTTAATGTTTATGGTTGGGTTATGCAGAACACTTTCTTGTTAATTGCCTAATATACCCCCATTTGTGTTGGTGTTGAATAAAACTCTCCGTGCGTGTCTGGTTTGCTCTCTCTCACAGCCTCATATTGCCTTTGCTTGGTACCACAAGGTGAAATCCTTCGTTTATAGGACTCCTACAAACTCTCTATGCTCAGGTGAGGATGTAAATCATGGTAACTCAACGGCCCTATAGATTGAGGCTAGATACTGGTACACACAAAGAACCATCTCCTACATTGGAAAAGTTCAAATTCTCACACTGCAGTTGTTAGGATTTAAACTTTGGGCCCTTGTACCAACTTTATAGTCTCAGAACCAATTAAGCTACGCCCATGCGGGCTTATATTGCCTTTTCTCCACTTAGGATTTAAATTCTCACACTGCAGTTGTTAGGATTTAAACTTTGGGCCCTTGTACCAACTTTATAGTCTCAGAACCAATTGAGCTACGCCCATGCGGGCTTATATTGCCTTTTCTCCACTTATACACACTAAACAAAAGTTTACTCTTCTGCCGGTTCAAGTACAATCAATGGAAATAGGAGAGAGCTCTTCTTCTGGTTTGTTATCTCAGGTAATTTTGAGTTTTTGAAATTTTTTTCCTTCTTCAATTTGGGTTCTTGGATGTTGAATGTGAGTTCTTTTTGTTCAGACAAGCTGTAGTTTTTTTTTTTTTTTAAATCAGATTTCTGCAAGTTCAATTGAATGTGTGCATGTTGCAATTTATGGGTTAGATTTCTTATTTTTAGTGTTTTTTGTGTTCAGAGGAGGGTCTTTAAAGTTTTTTAATTCTAGTAATTTTCTTGTTCCTCGATTTTGGGTTCTTCAAATTTTCTTAATTCATTCAATTCTTGAAACTTGGTCTCTTCTTCAATCTAAGTTGCAATCTATTGAGGTTTATTGCAAAGCGAAGATGGGATGAGAAAAGATTGGATGTTGAACGTCAATTCTTTTTGTTCAGACAAGCTGCAATTTTTTTTTAAGGTCAGATTTCTGCAAGTTCAATTGAATGTGTGCATGTTGCAATTTATGGGTTAGATTTCTTATTTTTGGTATTTTTGTGTTCAGAGTCTCTCTAAAGTTTTAAATTTCAATAACTTTCCTTTCTTCGATTTTGGGTTTTTCAAATTTTCTCTGTTATCATTTTTCAGTTCTTGAAACTTGGTCTCTTCTTCAATTTAAGTTGCGATATTTTGAAGTTTATTGCAAAGAAGACATGAGATGAGAAAAAGATTGGATGTCGAATGTCAGTTCTTTTTGTTTAGACAAGCTGCAATTTGTTTTTTTTAAAAATCAGATTTCTGCAAGTTCAATTGAATGTGTGCACGTTGCAATTTATAGGTTAAATTTCTTGTGTTTGGTGTTTCTTGTGTTCAGAGAGTCTTTGAAGTCTTTTAATTTCAGTAACTTTCCTGTTCTTCGATTTTGGGTTCTTTAAATTTTCTCTGTTCATCAATTTTTAGTTCTTGAAACTTGGTCTCCTTTTTAATTTAAGTTGCGATCTTTTGAGGTTTATTGCAAACAGGAGATGAGAAGAGAAAAAGATGTAACTTTTTTTAATGAAATTCGTCCCAGTTCAATTTAATGTCTGCATGTTTTGATTTATGGATTCAATTTCTTATTTTTTAGTGGTTTTTGTATTCAGAGAGTCTTTAAAGTCTTTTTATGACTTTAAATTTGTGTTTTTTGTGATCAGAGAGTATCAATTTTCAATTATGAGATTTATGTAAGTTCAATTTAATGTGCATGTTTTGATTTATTGGTTCGGTGTCTTATTTTCGGTGTTCTTTCTATTCAGAGAGTCTGTAAAGGCTTTTGTTGGCTTCAATTTTTCGTTTTCACTGGAGTCTAAGATTTCAGTAAGATAGAGTTTGGACTATCTTTGTTTCGTTGTTGAGTCAATGGTATTCTTTTATTTCATTTACAGTGATACTTATATTCTTTTTCTCTAATTTTCCAAGTTTTGAAGACATAGGTTCACAATATTCAAGTAATAAATTTAGATATATTGAATTATTTTGTTAGGGGAAATCAGAGTAAAGGAATATTAAGCTTGTTTTTACAACATATCTAGAATTGATGTGAATTGATCGAAATTGAAAATTGATTAAGCAATATTTATAACTCTCTCTTAAGTGTTGTTGTGAATAAATGGAAGCACCATGAATAACTATACTCCCAAACACCTTAATATGTTCTTAAGAAGAGAGTTATAATTTAGGACTTAAGAAAGGGACTGGTGGTTCACATTTTCTGTACATTGTATGGAATCAAAACTGATTTTGTTTTTTGCCTTTTCTTTTGGGGTGGGGTGAGGCTTTGGAAACCAGCAGACAAGACTAATAACTTCTTTTGTTGTCTTTTTGGGTTCTCTAAGAGGGCATCTCCTTCTATTTCATACGATTTTATCTTCTAACAAGTCTATAAAATACAGAAAGTTCCTTTTATTATTTTTATTAGGCAAAGCTATAGCTCTCCTTTTTGGTTTATAATTTAATATTGTACCTTAATAATAGTGTTTTTGATGTGCAAATTCAGATGGTGAGACTGTATGCGGAGACAGTAGTAACCTCCTGATATATTTGTTGTCATGGTGTTGGAAGTACAATGATAGCTTATTATATGATTTGTTTCTTGTTGAAATAACCTTTGCGGTAATGCTTGGAAAAAAACTAATTGCATTGTATATAAAAAAGTTAGTTTCTTTTGATACACTAGTTTTTTATCTTCATTTTCTCAGTATCACAGACTCTTTGAAGTGGTCTTGATACTCATCTAACACATTTTGGTCCATTTATCTCTCTGCATTAAAAGATGCTTGATATTTAATGACAAAGAAATAAGTAACTCTCCCAATAGAATCTTGTAATGATATAGGATTTATTTGCTAATCTTTATGAAATATGCTGAAGAAACTATTTTGTTAATGCGTGTCCCTTATTATTGAATATTTTGGTTTTGATAAACAAGCATTCTGGCTTTGGTTGGTCTCGCAAAGTATATAATGGAATACTTCAGTACAATAATAGTATAGGTGTATTGGTCTTCAAACATTTTTTGTGCTACTGTTACTGTAGCCTAAACCATCTTCCATTTTTAGCATCTTGATATTATCCTTCTAATTCTGAATAGGATTTTTCTTGTTTGATCCTGGTTCAGCTCCATCCTTCTCCTCGTCATCCTTCTCATTTCTTTATTTTGATCATGCTTTTCTCTTTTCAAAGAGGTTGTAAACTGTTTTTATGTTTAATTTAGTGTTTTTTTGTGTATTCTATAATATGTTGGCCCAATATTTGGTTAGATGATGTTCAAGTGGCAGAGAAATGAAAATAAAACTTTGTAGAGTTAATGAAAAGTCTATATTCCCTTTATATTTGAATTTTGATTTTCTGAATTTTTAGTTTTTTTTTTAATTTTATTTTTGGGGTGGAGAATTGTTTCCTACATACTTCTGTGATAATATTAGTGTAACTCAAATTTTCCTGAGCTTTTTCCTTAGGTTTCAGGAGCATAAAGTTGTGCTCTGTTATTCTAAACAAAAAAGAATTGGTGATTGCAAAAGTGTATTATGTTTTTCCTTTAATTTGAACACATGAAATTCCTTCTTGATTTCTGGTCGGGATTTTTTATAACAAAGTTTTAAATCCAATACTTGCAAGTGCACACCATCAATGTAATATGGAAGTATTAGGTATCGAACCACAGAGAAAGGCTTAACTACTAAAATTACTATCTTCCTAAACTAATTTTATAAAAAGAAGAATCAAATTATATTATCTAAAAATTATTCCTAAATTAATTAAAAATAATAAATAAAATAACTAAATTAAAGATAACAAGAGTTTAACTAAAGAGATAATTTAGAACGTTGAATTCACCACTAACCTATATAACAATAATTTAATTTTATTTAGGAGAAAAGATTAGACCTTTATGTGGTGATCTAGGCTACAAGTTTCGATTCACTAAAGAAATATATTGTGCTTAAATAAATATATTGTGCTTAAATAAATATATTGTGCTTAAATACATGATATAATCTATCTAACTATTAGCATGACCTATTCAATTCTATGACATAAATCATCTAAAATTAGCATGAACTATTCAATTCTAAAATCCACAATATACTTGCAAAAATCACATATCTCTCATACTCAAGACTACAAGAATTAAGCATGGATAAAAAATACCTACTAACCCAAAAAATCATTCTACAAGAACAATCACCAAGAATTAATTGCATCAAACTAAGAACATCCTAAGATATGTAATCACATAAATAATATAATAAATCTCCAAAAATAAAATAAACCAAAGTTACATGGCTAGAGTTTCATCAAGATTCTAAAAGAAAATTAGTTCATGATTAAAGGGGAAAGAAGGAACCAATTTATAGATCATGACTTTTTCTTCCCAATAATTTTTCGCTGTTGCTTCTTAGATTTGCTTATTCAAATTGTGGCCGTCTTGCGGCTGCTTTTCTTTTTCTCTCGTTGAAGCTCGGGTAGCTGCTATCTCCCCGGCAACTCTCCTCTTTTTTTCTTGATCTTTCCCCCCCCCCCCCCCCACCCCCCCTTCTTGTGTGGCTCTTCTATATATAGACAAAAGAGAAGCAAAATCCTAATCCTTAAAGGATTCAACTAAAATCCTACTAAAATTCTAATCCTAATCCTTAAAGGATTCAAATAATGCAGCAAGTAATATGCTTTATTATTATTATCATTATTATTATTGTTATTATTATTATTTATCTTCTCTTCTCCAATGACCATGCGCACTCTTTCTTCCCTTTACCAAATTTAATATAGAATCTTTATTTTCTATTCTTTTTTTAGAAATATGCACAAAAATAAATAAAATAAATTAAATATAATAATTATGACTAATAAATAAATAAAGTATTTTCATAGGCTAATAATTAAAACTTAAGGTGTTTATTTGTATTAAAAATCGACTCTATCAATCTCTTCTCTAATTGTATGAGTGTCTTAAGGACTTTCATATCATATTAAAAGAACCTTTTTAGCTGCTCATATTTGTTCTTTTAATTAGCGTTCTTTACTAAATGCATCTTATTTCATTTTTCCAGGCTCTTTTTGTATAAACTTTCCTACTATCTTCGTTTTGTTGGATCCCTTTCTCTCAATTGTTAAATCAAAGACTTGTGCTTTTGTAGCTTTTCTCACAGGTTTGTTTTTCTACTCTTGTCCTTTTATGTGTTAGAACAATTGGAATTGTTTTCATTGCAAGATGTGCTTTTCTTTTTAATAATGTGTCACATTTTTGTTGATAGCGCATATTGAGCTATTTAATGATATATCTTGTTGTGCTTTTTTATTTCTATACTTTTATCTTACAATTTGTATATATGCTATGACTTTTTAAAGTGAGATAGAAGACAACTACACTAAACCAGCAATTTTAGACAAAAGATTAACATATACATGTGAAAGTAGAATAAGAAAGGGAATTGAGAATATCAACAAAAAGAACACCAGCCGTAGTAGTACTTTGCAGATTAGACATTTTGAGTCTGCAAAACATGTATGTGATGATATTAGCTCTAATAGCCTTGGTTATAGAGAGCTTCAATTACAAAAAAGAAGAGAGCGTTATCATCAAAGGAAAAATGCTCGCGCTGCTGACAATGAAAAGCACATTTTACATAAGACCCAAAAGCACGCTGTTGAAAGACAAAATAAAAGGAATAGAGAAACCCAAGACAATCTTCTAGTTGAATCAGGAAAGAAAAGGATACAAAAATGTGTTGGCAATGAAGGTAGCTTCGTGTTAAATTTACTTGTGTATATCGACAAGCAAAATAGCTTCGATATAAACTTCTCACAATATAATCAATCATTTCTATTTATTTTAGGTGATGGATTTCCTTTCTATGAGATTCCACAATCTCTTCAGCATGGAATTATTATAAATGAACCTTCTTACATTACAAAAATGGGTTATTTGTTATTTTACCACTACCTATCTTTCCATATTCATGTCTCTTGAGCTTTTGCTTTTTTCCCTATATAGGCTCCCATAATATATCAACTGAATGCAATAATAATGAGAGTGGTAAATGATCAATTATGGAATTTTCAGTTTATGAGCGAGGTACATGTTCAGTTGTGCTTTCACAACTAAATATGTAAATTCATCATCTGCAACTACCTCGTTGGGACTGTTTAATCAATTCAATAAAGGTTCATGAAATTTTACGTTTAAAATTGCATTCTCAATTTCTTCCCAATCCTTTACTCATATATTGGTTTTTTTCCACCCAATAGATCATCCTATGATTTGTGATGATTGTTATGAAATTTTAGATCAAATATTAGAAGATACAACAGTTTCATATCGTTGTTATCATATCAAATATCATCCTTCTTTCTTCCAAAGAAGTAATCTTCTTTTATTCTTCAATACTGAATGGATTAAAACTTGATAGAATATGACCGATTTGAGATTTCACCTGACTATCCATCTCCTTTTTATCATCATTCTACAAACATATATGTTGGTAACCTTCTTTCAACATAATATTACTTTCATTCACCTTAATTCTTCTTACTAACGTATCCAAATACACATATTTTTGAACTTCTTTCAGGTAAAACTTTTGTCCCAAGTATTAATCTTTCTACGAAAACAAAGAATGCTACAATAAATCTTATCAGAATAAAAGGTTATTGGTCAACTCTTTTTATTTTAAAAAAATTTGCTTCAAAACATCTAGATTATCAAAGTACCAGTATCAAATCTTTGGCTTGCAACATCTCTCCTGAATTTTTGATATCGGACAAAGAAAAAGATTGTCCATATTGTCGTGCAAAAAAATTTCCAACCGAAAAAGTGCAAAGTTCTGGTATGCCAATGGTGATGTTGTCCCCATGAAAACAAATAACCTGACGTTCTTATTGAATTATTCACTTCAAAGTCTGATGAGACACTCTTATTTAGGAACTATGTTCACACTTACAATAACATGTTTGTACTTCTCTAGGAGTTAAGTGCGATAAGAATTTGTGCAAAAGAAACAATGGTATCTACACATTTAGAGTTCAAGGTCAAATCTACCATTTCACAAATGATTTGATAACACAAAATGGTAAATGATTATTTTACAATTATATTTTCATGATACTAGCCATGAACTGAGCAATCGCTTGGCAACTTCTTCAAGAGTAACTGAAACAATTGTTTCTAAACTCATGGATGTCATGACACAAAACCCATATGCATGTTTTTTCAAAAGCTTAGAAGAGTACCTGATTTAGAGTCTTATCAAATAGTTTTAAAATCTCATTTTGGCGGGGATCAAAGAGTATAAAATAAATCATCTGTGTCTTAAGTGGCTGCTCTATGGGTAGATAATGACAGGGAAACACATGAGTCCTTTAGGCATATAAAAGTCCATGCTAAAAGTGGTGAAAGTCATTCAATTCGATATTATTATAGTTGTTATGATCCATTACAATATCCATTGTTTTTTCCTTTTAGTGAGACTGGTTAGCATCAAGGAATAATGAAACACAGATTGGAAAATTCAAAAAAAAAAAAAAAAATTCATGCACAAAGAAAACGTAGCTTAAATGTTGTTGCATCCAATGTTACAACCGTTGGTCAACTGATCGAAAATGAAGAAAATAGTACACATACATTAAACAATTTCTCTTTAAAATATATAATCCACTACCTATTAATATTTAAGTCATTTCTTCTCTTTTTTTCTCTGTGTTGATTCTTTCTCTTCTAGGTCTAAATGCAATTGACATCAGTAGATAATTTGTTTCTATGCTTGAATATTGCTACCACAAGCTGCAAATCCTTAATGACAGTAATTCATTTCTACTCCGTTCTGGGAAATTATTGCAGCAATATGTCGTTGATATGTATATCGAGTTAGAAAGCCAGCGGTTAGACTTTTTTAGGACTGAACAACAAGGAATACATAGTGAATAGTACAGGGTGTAATGGACAGTGTTGGCATTGGAAATGTTAGAGGTTCACAAATATGACAACCAATAACTTTGCCTGCTTCTTTTATAGGAGGACCAAGAGATATGAGACAACGATATATAGATGCTATGTTATTAGTTTAGCGATTTGGTCTACCAGATATCTTCTTAAGTGTTACATGCAATCCATGTTGGCTAGAAATTAAGGAAACCTAATGCCTTACGAAGAAGCCCAAAATAGACCAGATTTAATAAGTAGAGTTTTTCATGTAAAACTGCAAGAGTTAAAGGTTGACCTCTTTAAAAGACATATCTTTGGAGAAGTAGCTGCTTATAAATACGTTGTTGAGTTCAAAAAACAGGGTCTTCCTCATGCACATTTCTTTTTAATAATGAAACCAGAGTTCAAATACCATGGACCTAATTCAATTGTTTCTGCTGAAATACTAGATTAAAAAAATTCTCTTATTTGTTTGAAATGGTTACAAAATATATGATGCATGGACCTTGTGGGAATTTAAAATTGAATAATGTATGCATGCAAGACGGAAAGTGCAAAAATGAATATCTAAAATCATACTAGGAGAAAAACGTCCATCTACAAAATCAATATCTTGCATTTAGGAGAAGAAATAATGGAATTAAAGTTAAAGTATGTGGTGCTGAATTAGACAATCGATGGGTTGTTCCATATAATCCGTATTTGTTAGCCAGATTTAATTGCCACATAAATGTTGAAATTTGCTCCTCAATTCATTCAGTGAAGTATGTGTACAAGTACATTTACAAAGGTCATGATAGAACAAATTTCAACTCAATTCGGAAAATGGAGATCAAGTTGTGGATGAAATAGCTAATTTCCAATCAGCTAGATGGGTTTCTGCCCATAAGCAATTTGAAGAATTTTTAGGTTCCCTCTTAGTGAATATACCAATGAGTTATACATTTCTAATTACTCCTTGAAAATTTTCAGACAATAAGCTTTAAAAAGTCTGATAATCTAGAAAATATAGTAACTAATAACTTTGTGAAGAAAACAATGTCAACTAAATTTTTTAAAATGAATAGATCTATTCCTGAAGTCTAGAGTCTTAATCGTTTATATACAAACTTTTAAGAATACTATATGTGGATAAAACGTGATAGAAAATGTAAAAAATAGAACGGGGGATTGTTATAGGAAGAATAGTTACTACTAACGCTATTGAAGGAGAAAGATATTTTCTACGAGTTTTGCTTCTAAATGTTAAATGTCCCAAGTCTTATAATGATCTCAGAACAATAAATGGAATAGAAGTGGCAACCTTTAGAGAAGTACTATTTTACAAGGTTTGTTTCATGATAATAGCAATCAAGAATCTTGTATAGAAGAAGCATTTTTGTACCACATGCCTTATAGTTTAAGAAAATTATTTGCTTCTATACTTGTTCATTGTAATCATGCAAATCCAAAAACTCTTTGGGAAAAATTTGAAGCTCCAATGTCTGAAGACTTTCAAAGAATACCAAATCTTACAAAAAATGAAATTAAATATAAAGTTTTGGAACACATAAGCAAACTGCTTGATTCAATAGGTAACAACATTAATACTTACAATCTTGTCCTACGAATTTTAAAATTCAGAGATGGTAATAAAGACACCATGGAATTTGAAGATGAAAGAAATATTCAAGTTTCAAATCAAAATTTAACACTATTTGAAAAATTGAATCATGATAAAAAAAAAAATAAAAAAAGCATACAATATCATCTTAGATAGAATAGAACATGAACATTCAGGAGCTTTCTTTATCGATGGTCCAGGAGGAACCGGAAAAACGTTCTTATATAGAGCTCTTTTAGCAACTACACATTCTAAAGGTTATATAGCATTAGCAACCGCAACTTCTGGAGTTATTGCTAGTATATTACCAGGAGGAAGAACAGCTCATTCACGTTTTAAAATTTCAATTAACTTAGATGACCACAAAACTTGTCATATCAGTAAATAATTTGGAGCAGCTAAACTCTTCAAAGAATCAAAACTAATAATATGGGATGAAGCACTAATGGCTCATAAAAGTTGTATCGAGGTTTGAGATAGATTATTACAAGACATAATGGATAATAACATCTTTGGTGGAAAGGTAATAGTATTTGGAGGAGATTTTAGGCAAATCTTGCTGGTAATCCCAAAAGGAGGGCACATTGATCTTATTGATGCAGGTTTAGTTCAATCATACATATGGCCTCATCTTGAAAAATTGAAACTTATTGAGAATATGAGAGCACAATCAGATCCTTTATTTTTACTCAATATCTTTTAAGCATAGAAAATGGCACTGAAAGTATAGATGAGGAATATAATGTTAATATTCCAGATTCATTGCTCTTACCTTTTGTGGATGACAAATACTTCATTAGAAGCTATAGTCAACATTACCTACCGTAATTCAGAACATTTTTCACATTCTTTTACAGTACAAAAAAATAGAGTAATTCTTACTACTAAAAATCATTTTGTTGATCATATAAATGAACTATTGATAAACAAATTCCCTGTTGAAAGTAGAGAATATATTAGCAAAAATAGAACATTAGGCCTAGCACAACAAACTGAATATGAAGATTATCTTAGCGGTGTATCTTGTGCAGGTTTGCCACCTCATAAACTCATCTTAAAGCCCAATTGTCCAATTATGTTACTTAGAAACCTAGATCCTCATAAAGGTCTTTGCAATGGAAGACGCTTGATTTGTATAAATTTAGATTCAAATGTTATTAGTGCCATAATTTCTACATGAGAATTTGCTGGAAAACAATCATTTATCTATAGAATTAAATTAAGTCCTTCATCTGATGAGCATCCAAGAATTCCATTTGAAAGAATACAATTCCCAATTAGGCTCTGTTTTGTTATGACAATAAATAAAGTACAAGGTTAAACATTAGATTTTGTTGGAATTTACTTGAGAAGAACCGGTGTTCTTACTTGGACAACTTTATGTTGCAATTTCAAGAGCTAAGAGTAAACAAGCTATTAAGATACTTATAAGACCCTCTTTACACTAAAAAAAACAAGGAATCACAAAAAATGTCGTTTATCAAGAAGTCTTAGAAGCCGCAACTTCATAGTTGTATTATTTACTATGTTTAAAGGTATAACTCTCAAATATTATAATTTTTTTTTCATGCCTATGAGCTTGCTATGTTTATGCTTTGTAACTAAATTACAAACAGTTATCCACCTTCAAACCAATCATTAATTCCAAATCTATTCTCTTGCAGATGAAAAGATCATACAAGAAAATAGCTGAAATCGATGCAAAATCGAAAATTGGACAGTTATTACTCAAGTATATGATAGAACTGGCACTATGATGTCGAAGAAGGAGGGATATCAAAAAGAATTTCAATGTATTCACTTAATAGATGAGGAGGTAATATGTCTCCACCTTACACTCTCCAAGTACTTTCGTCTCACCTTTTTATTCTTCACAATCCTATCTAGTCTCTGGTTTAGCAGAAGAAAATTTGTAGGTGTCAGCTTATGTTTATGAGAAGGAATCGAATTCTTGTAACAAAGAAGAGGCAAAAGGAAGAGTTGGAATGACTTTTATATTCTTGAGTTCATTTCATTCAATTCCACTCTCAGCACAAATTTGCTTCCAATAATCTACAGTGACCATCTTTAGTTATTTGAGCACTCATCTTTGCTGCTTCTCATGAAATCTAATATCTTGAAATTGCCTTTGACTTTTTATGGGAATTTCGCCAATAATTTTTGCACTACTGAAGTAATTTAGTTTAGGTTCCTGAAATAATTTAGTTCATCGACTTTGAATTCCTTATGCTTTCTTTGTTTTCTTTGATTAATTTGTTTGATATTTGCTTCTTCATTTTTTTCCAGGTGAAGTGAGCTAAAGAATAAAGGGTGTTTTTGACATTTTAAGTTTTAAGCTAATTTTTCTTATTCACTACTTTTGTTTCTTAAGTTTCTTCATCTTATTTGTATCTTCATACTTTTTGTCAGAATGTCATTTTCAAAAGTAATTAATCACACATTATAAATCTATCTTTTTTTATTTATTTCTTATCAAAAGCTTTGCTTTATTTCTAATACATGAACCGAAATTTGATATTCAAGCTTGGTTTGCATGTTGATGGAATAACGATGACACAGTCATCTCATTATATAATATACATAATTTTATCCGTTTCAATGTATTAAGCAGCAAATTGTCTATTAGGTTATTCATGAAGAATTTGATTAATTTGTTTGATATTTACTTCTACATTTTTCTCTACATTATCACATGCTTCTTAATTCTATATCGCCTCTCCAAATGCATAAGAGCCTTAAAATAATTTTACAACCTGGTAATTGAAAATTCTATTGCCATCTGTTTACAGATTTTATCCTTTCACTTGTCCATCATGTACTTGTTGTCTGTTTAATAATTTTTGTACTCACTAATATGCTGGGAAGAAGATAATTTTGAAGTGATCATGGGAAGGTTAGGGAAAAGGATTTAATATCCAAAAACTTCTATAGTTTTCACATTATGCTATGAGTTCAATGATTAACTCCAGCATGAACATAGTAATCATATCAGGTTTTTTGATGTTCTAACAAGTTCACAACTTCAAGTTTTATGTTCCCCTTGATTTATTTCTACCTTGTTTTTCTCCATACTTGATATTCTTTTACTTTTGCTTTGGCCAAATGAAAACAATTGCACTTACATACTTCTATTCAACTTTTCGACAAGGAACAACAATAGTTGCAATGTTTTGTGACAAAGTTGTAGCCCACTTCAGAACTAGATTCAAAGTAGGAAAAAGATACAAGATTGCAAATGCTAAAGTAAGGGTTACAAATCCTGCGTATGCAACCAAACCAAGAGAACTTTATTGGATATACACCAACACTCCTATTCAAGCCATTCAAGAAACAATCCCTCGAATATTGCCTGCTCTATACAAATTTCACCGATACAATGATCTTTTTCGTTGGACACCGAACAAGATCATAGTAAATATTTCCATGTACCTTGAAGTCCTTATCACTGAAATTTTCAACTCCAACACATAACAATAGCAAAATTTTTATTTTATTGCAGATGTACTAGGAGCAATAATTCATTCACTAAATCCAAAAGATGTCAATACAACTCATGGCCCAACAATCATTCAACACTTCATCATTGTGAACCAAGAGTAAATATAAATATATCACATTTGTCTTTTTAGTTGTCCATTTTGTACTGATTGTATGTTTATTAATTGCTGCACCTGGTAATATCATAAGAAAAGAATAATATTTTTCACGTCATGCTAAGAGTTCAATGATTAATTCCAGCATGACCATAGTGATCATATCCTATTTTCTTCTATTTTTTCACTTCCTCTAAACACCATCAATCACATTATCAACACTAACTTAGCTGTATGCATCACATTTAATCTTATGTCTCTTTGTTATCTTTCATGCACCTCCATTATGCAGGTGTTATTACACAGTGCAGCTATCAGATAGAACAACAGAAATTAATCTTCAACTGTATAGATCAGACGGAGAATAACTCATGCCATTTAATTCTCTTCAATACCATGAACAAAAAGAAAATGTAACAATTTTATTGATCAAGCCCAACCACTTATCCCTACTCCAAAACTTATTTCAAAATTACTCACCATCTAAATCCTTCCATTTACGTAGGAGAAAATACATTTCTCAACAATTCATAAGCAATCAAATCGCAACATTGACTGCTTTGGTGAAACGATTAACTAGAGACATGAGGTATACAAACAAATATGTTGCAATTGCTGCGCACTCAAACAATCCCAATCTCACCATAGAAGAACAAATAAGCCACTCTAACCTGCAAGATTAACAACAAAATTTGCTGATTCCACTTCAAGTGAAAAAAACACAGAGACTCAAATGGGAGATTCTCAAACCTCAAGCCCAGTAACACTAGCAAAACAAGCTAGAACAGCTGTTGAAGTTTCTAAAGCACAAACAACACAACACCCACAAAGAAGATCAAGATGGATTGATCTAATCTCCCAAAGAACCTCTCTCACTTTCTTTTGGAAATTTAGTATATATGAATCCTCAAACCTATTCATACAAGGTCATACATTAACAAAAAACCTATATTATGTGGCCATCTTTTGTCATTTGACCTTGCATGAACAAATCCATCTATGAAAACACACTACCTTCTTATGAGAAGAGTTTGACTCATAAGAACATGAATATGTACATATTTTGTCTTTTAACTTCCTTTCGGCATACATATTTAGCCATCTTTTATCTTTTCACTTCCTCGTATAAGAATGAATTTATAAATACTACCGTAATGTTAGCCTCAGGTACCCCTCCTTACCTCGGTGGAGATTCCACCTAGTCTTATATATATATATATATATATAAGATTGCTAAACTGTGAACAACAACTTTGGTTTTGGGATAGAAATGTCATTTTCTATTGTTTGTGAATAAAATTGTCTTTTGGGTCTTTTCTGTTCTCTGTTGTCTCTGGGCTTCTTCTTCACTTCTTTTTTCTCTACCGTACTCATTCTTCCTCCTCTATTTGTTCATCTCCACTTTCTTGTTAGTGTTCCAGATTTTCCCTTTTTCTTATGTACAGTCACTCTCTTAGCACACTCACACTCTCTTAGAGTCCTCTTTTCTTCCTAAAGCTTTTCCTTTTCTTCTCCTCAAGCTCTCTCTTCCGTTCATTTCGAAGTTTTTCACGGTTTTCTGGTAGGAAGCAATTTCTTGAGGTTATTTATTTATTTATTTTAAATCAAAGGTTAGTTCTAAGCAGAGAAATCTTTATTCTTTACTCATTCCACCTATTTCAGATTGCAAAAAGGAGATGGATGAAGAAAAGATGTAACTCTTCTACAGTGAGTATGTTTTTTTCCTAAGTTTCCTTCCTGCGTGTTTATGAATTTTCAAATTTGATATGTACTAGAGTTCAATTTAATGTTCCCATGTCTTCATTTGTGGGTTTAATTTTGTGTTTTCAATAGTTTTTGAGTTAAGAAATTCTTTTTACCGAATTGCAGCTTTTCAGATTTTAGTTTTTTCTTTTTTATTGATTCAATCTGTTTGAGATTGCAGGGGAAAATCAGATAGAGGAGATGGGAAGAGAAAAAAGCTAAACCTTTTTAAGGTAGGTATGTTATTTTCTTAGTTTCTTCCATAGGTGTTTCTTGATTTTCAATTGGGAGGTTTCTTGAAGTTGCATTTAATGTCTGCATATTAATTTTGTGTTTTTACCATAGGTTTAAGAACAAGATTTTTTCTTGTTCAAAAAGAGACTTTGGGATGAGTTTAATTTTGATGGAATCAAGAAATTTGTTAGTTTTAGGCTTCTTTGCTTTGTTGTGGCAGTGTTAAGATTTACAGTTCTACTATACTTAGAATTATTATTATTGGTTTATTAGGATTCTTATTCCTAATCCATGTATATTTTATTTCCAAGTTGTACATAGATTTAGTTACCTAGTCCTATTTTGTTTAGGATTGGTCACATAATGACAACTATATAATGTACATTATTTTACAATAATAGACAGAAAACATTGGATTGTTTTCCCTACTGGAAACTTTCATGGTATCAGAGCTAATTGTCTAAAATCTCTCATAATGAGTAATGACAATATTGGCAAGGTTGATAACAACAAGGTGGAAGAAAGACATGTTCGCAGAATGAAGAAAGATACTTACTATGTAGCATCCGCCGATGGACTCGGACTAATCCTAACAACAGTTCAGCTAAGGGAGACCGAGAAGGACAATAATTATGCATAATGGGTAAAAGCCATACGCATGGCCTTGAGATCAAATAAAAAGTTGGGATTTATTGACGGAATAATTCCATTCCAGACGATGACCCAGACGAAGAGGAAGAATAGTGGGAAATCAATAACCTAGTAAATTCTTGGATTCTCAACACTATCGAACCCTCTCTTCGATCTTCCATAAGTTACTCCGAGAGAGCTGATGAATTTTGGACAGATTTAAAGGAAAGATTCTTGGTCGGCACCGGGCCAAGAATATATGAATTAAAAGCTGCATTGGCAAATTGTAAACAAGGCGGAGATTCAATACATGTGTATTTTTCATGCTTGAAGAAATTATGGGATGATTTAGAAAATTATACTCAACTCCCACCTTCCAACGACACACAATTATTAGCAGTAATCATAAATGAACAGGAGCAAGAAAAAGCGTTTCAATTTCTAATAGGATTAAATAGTGCAATTTATGGCACTGTCAGATCCCATCCGATTCAACAAGAACCCATGCCAAAATTAAAAACAATTCTTGCCCAAATATGTAAGAAGAAGCAGCATCGGAGTCTCATGCGAATGACGGAACACGACGGCGACGGTGCCGCCTTTGCTGTCGCCGCATATCTTCAAATCTATTGTGTAGCCACTGTAAAAGGAGTGGCCATGAGATCTCAGGTTGTTTCCAACTCATAGGATACCCCAATTGGTGGCCCCGGAGTACCGCCACCGGCGCGAGCAGTCGTGCCACACCGACCAGCCGCAGTCTTGGGACGCAAGCTCTTGGCAGAGGACGCAAGCTCCGAGAGGCTCTACGGGACGCTTCTGGATCTGCTGCTGGAGCTGGAGTTGGAACAGGACCTCCCCAGGTACGCTGAGCTAGAATGGATAGACAGCAATAGCAGCCGGCGCATGGAAGTACTGGCGCCGACGCCTGGGGTCACACTGTGGCCGTCTGGCGCTTGGAGGAAGAAGAAGACAGTAATGGCTATTTTTCAGCCACAACGGGTGACCAAGGAGAGAGAAACAAAGGGAAAGTGGGGAATCCCCAAGCCACTTTCCTAGTTTGACTCAAAATCAATGGTCAAAATTGATGACCTTCCTAAATGACAGAAATGCCACTACTCCGACAAATTATCTGGTATGACAAATTTTTGGATTTTAGATTTCGGATGTTCTCATCACATGTGTGGTAGGAAAGATTTATTGAAAATTTAAATAATATTTTTCCTTATACTATTGGTCTGCTTAATGGTGCCAAGACAATTGCTCTACAAGAAGGAACAGTCTCATTAAATCCTAGAATGAAACTTCTTAGTGTGTTCTACATTCCTGTGCTTAAATGTAACTTAATCTCCTTGTCCCAATTGGCTCGAGAATCTCGGTGTATTATTACTCTTTCTGATGAATTTTGTGTTATACAGGACCGTATCTCGATGAGGCCGATTGGAGTGGGTGAGCAGAGGAATGAGAGTTTCTTCTACAAACTTTTATCGTTACCGTAATTATATGCTTTTTCTAGTGCAGTTCTTGACTCAAGCACATTATGACATGTTTGTTTGGGTCATCCTTCGGATTTTGTAATCAACAATTTGTTGAATTTTCCAAGCAAAACACTGGCCCTTGTAATATCTGCTTACGTGCCAAACAGACACGTGATAATTTTCCTTCAAGTACAAATAAAACTTCTACAATTTTTGATTTAGTTCATTGTGACTTATGGGGCCCTTATAAAACTACATTTACTATTGGAGCTTCTTATTTTTTTAGCTATTTTGGATGATTATTCTAGAGTTGTTTGGATTTATCTACTTTCTGAGAAAAGTGAAGTAGCGTCTGTCTTAAAAAATTACTCCGCAATGGTACAAACCCAATTTCACAAGACCATAAAATTATTCAAAGTGACAATGGCACAGAGTTTATCTGTCTCCAAACATATTTTTCTGCTCAAGGTACAATAAACTAGACAACTATTCCTGGTACCCGGCAACAAAATGGACAGGTTGAACGTAAGCATCGTCGCATTCTAAATGTCGCCCGGGCTCTGCATTTCCAAGGTAACCTGCTGATAAAGTTTTGGGGGGAATGTGTTCTTACTGCCGGGTATCACATAAATCGAATGCCTTCCAAGTTGATACATAGTAAGACTCCTTATGAGTTACTTTTTGGAAAAAATCCCTCCTACTCTCACATTAAAATTTTTGGGTATTTAGCTTATGTTAATGACCACGATCTACCCAAACATAAATTCTGCACCGCAGTTGACAGTGTGCCTTCCTTGGCTATCCCTTTAACAAGAAAGGTTGGAGATTTTATGACTTACAAAAAAAAATATTCGTTGTGTCTCGAGATGTGATTTTTTATGAGATAAGATTTCCATACTAGGAGAAATCAGATACTTCCATCAGTAGTACAAAATTTGCAAAATTATACAATTTTGGAGAACAAATTTTGGCCTTCAAAGATAGGGGGTGTATAAGCCCAGCAACTGGAACCAGTCCACTAAGTACACCAGCCCAACAGCAAGGCGCAGTTGCCGAAATTAAGCCTCCTAGCCCAAGACAATCACAAAGCCCACCACTGGCAGCTGCTCACAGCCCAGGAAATCCACCTCACGACCCAACTATCTCAACTTCACGCGGCCCAGCAACTTTAGCCTCAAGCGGCCCAACGAGTCATTCGCAAGGTCCAGCCGCTCCTCTGCGAGGCCCAACAGCTCCAACTTCGCGCGGGCTGACTGACCATGCTCCTCGTGGTCCAGTCTCTCTTCCTCTTAGCCCAGATTCATGCCCTGTCCAGCAGACCTCTTCCCACGGCCCAGCGCATCAGGAAGGGGCAATGTGTGAGCCATTGAGTGTTGGCGTGTATGCTTGTCGTCGTGCTGAAATTGGGCCTCAGACTAATGTATTGATTCTTGGAGCTGGTCCTGTTGGCCTTGTTTCTTTGCTAGCTGCCTGTGCCTTTGGTTCCCCTCCCTCCTACTGCTTCAAGGTACATTACCAAAATCCCATAAAATTTTGCTTATGTTGGGACTTACGGACATAGGGGTCATATAATTATTTTATATTCAGGGAAGTTGATATTCTAGGGATTTTTACTGAATTCATTAGGTCAGGGAAGGGAAGATTGATGTGAAGCAGTTGATCACTCATAGGTAGGTATGGTTTCTCACAGAAGGAAGTTGAAGGGGCATTTGAAACAAGTGCTCGGGGTGGCAAATCTATCAAAGTTATGTTCAATCTCTAGAAACTTGTATTTCAACTCAGGCCCTTTTAACAAATATAAATCAGTGTTCATATTTTGTACTCCAGTTTAATAATAATAATAATAATAATTCTAGTTTGTTGATTTTTTTAAATTGATTTTTGTAAAATTAATTAATCATTTCTTTAAATTAATTACTATGTTATCCCTCCATTTAAATCCCTAGGTTAAGCTAATCTATCTTCTAGAGGTTATTTGAATGAAATAAGGTAAAAATCGTGTTGTAATGTTTGTGGGAGAAAATATAAAATTTAATTTTAAAATCAATTTTAAGAATAATATTGAATATGTAATACGGATTACACTATGATGACCTCATCTCTTTTTATATTATTTACTTTATCCAAATTCTTGAATTAGAACAAGATTAATGAGTTTAATATTTTTATTAATATATTCCATGGATTTTTTTTGGTATGCATGCATTGAGTCACCATTCAACATTTGCATACTAATTCTCACACACGGTTATGTAACATTTATCGGAAAATAGTTTCAAGAATTATATTAAATTTTAATGAATTAATCATTGTTGGCAAATATTAGTGGAAAAAATATCCCTCAATTTGGGGATGTCCTTTTCATTCTTTTCAAACAAATACTATTGAAAGAAAATTATATTAATTTGAGCTAAATAGGAAAGACATAACCTTATTAAAAAGTATAGTATAATTCTTGCATCTAAGTTCTTACCATTCGGAATTTTTATTATATTAATTTTAGTATTTTACTAGGTAATTTTTATATGGACTAATCCAAAGCGGTTGGCCTAACCATTTTTGTTGAATGGTATAAGAATAGTCATTTCATTTTCTAATATAGGTTTTTTATATAATTAGCTTTTTTTTAAAAAAAAGCTATTAAAGTGGTCCTAAAAAAACTTTTTATTTATAATCTAGTCATAACACACAACTTTAGTGCATTATCAACTAAGATAACGCACAGTGGTGGTGTGTTATCACTTAATTACAGCTCTGTTTCTTAATCGGTCCATGTGGCAGATAAGGCACAGAAGACATGTGTTATAAGCCCAATAACGCATCCCTATTGTGCGTTATCAGCCATATCATTTTTTTTTTACAAAACTCAAAATTTCTTTTTTTTTTTTTTTTGTTGCAAAACTTATATAATTTTTTTTTAAAAAGACTGTATTATTTTATTTAAACTATTTTATAAGTTAAACATATTTTCTTTTAAAACGGTTAAAATATGAAGAAGTAATTTAAATTATTGTAAATTTTACTATCAAAATTTGGAGTAATGAAGAAGTAGTTATAAGAAATTCAAAGAAAATTTTCATTAATAAAAACCTTAAAAAATTACGACTTTCAAGAAAACAAACTTATAAATTGCTTGAACTGGAGTTATTATAATTTTTTCTATTATGTCCCGGCATGCGACATCTGCTACATCTTGGGGGAGAATCTGGATTTCGATAATTCATTCCCCCCCTCCCCCTCCCGCTCGAAACCTTGTCCCCTGTTTTCTACCTCGTTCATTATTCATGTTTGGAGGATGAAATGTTAAATTATGAGCATCTCTCCAAAACTGCTCATACCCGACTAGATAAAAATTCGATTGGTATGTTCTTCTAGACATTTCTCGCAAATATATATCCGGCACATAAGTATCTACGCTCGTACCATTTTCTCTACAAACCGCAAGAGTATGAGAACAAGGCAGTGTATATGCTTGCCATTTACCACAACTGCAAGATTTATTATTCATTCTTAAAGTATAGACGCTATTGCCGGTACCATCAACGCGGATTGGAGATTTGACATGTAAATTCCTTCTCGCGGATTGTAAGTTGTAATTTTGTGGTCTCTTGATTTTAGTTCAATCCGCAGGAACTTGTCAAAAACTCTAGTCGGAAGTGGATGCACACAGTTTTGGGCCTCTTCATAGTGTTGGTTGAAGTATCTAACAAGTTTGTTGAATATTAATTCAATAAGGCTTTTAAAAGTAAGACCCTAGCTTTTTTCAACACACTGTTAAGTGTTTTCGAAATGTTAGTTGTCATCATTCCGTGTCTGTGCCCGCCATCATGCAACAGTGTCCATTTGTCCAGGTCTATCTTTGCCAAATAAATGTAAGCATCAACATTCCTTTTTTGGATCTCACGCATAACACAGTCAAATTTCCACTGCTTAGATTCCATTCCGACCTGCCATATTAAGCTTTTGAATTCGATGTTCTTGAAGGTCTTGTTGAAATTTGCTCGAATGTGGCGTAAACAAAACATGTGAACTGCAAATGGAGGTTGCCACAAAGGTTAATTTTGTGTAGCTGATAAAATTCCTTTGTGGCGATCGGAAATAAGACATACATGCCGATCCTTGACAACATGTTCCTGTAGAAGTTTAAGGAACCACTTCCAAATTTCGGACGACTCCTTATCAACAATTGCAAATGCAAGTGGGAACAAATGATTATTGGCATCCCATGTACTTGGAATTAACAGTAGCCCTTATATGGTCCTCGTAGGTGAGTGCCATCCATAGAAATCACCAACCGACAATATTGAAAACCATCAATATAAGGCAAGAAATACTAGAAAAGAAATTTAAAAATATAGTTTGGGGGGCTGGTCGTTCTGTGATGCAAGAACTCGTAGATAGTCCCTGGGTTTGAATCTTGCATTGCCTGTAGATATTTTGGTAGAATATTAAAAGTTGGAGTTTCATAGTTTAGGATTTTAGGGTTTTTAGATGCCCGTATATTATAGTGAAGTATTATTACACACTTCCTAAGGTTTATGATTTAGGTTTCAATGTTAGGGTTTTAGATTTTCAATATTACAGTTTTACGATTTATGGTTATACACTTTCAAAGTTTAAATCTTCACGGGTTTAGAACTTTAAGTACAATATTTAAAGTAAATTATTATTACACAATTTCTAATGTTCATGGTTTGGGGTTTTAGGGTTTAGTCTAAAAAAGTTTAGAGTTTTAGGGTTTAATGTTTAATATATCAAGTTTAGGGTTTATGATTTACGGTTTAGGATTTTAATATTAGGATTTTAGAGTTTTAATCATATAAATACTATATTTTATAGTTTAGGGTTTAGGTTTCAGGGTTTAAGATTTTAGGGTTTAGGGGTTTAGAGTTTAATCATGTAAATGCTATATTTTATATTTTAAGGTTTTAGGGTTTTAATCATATAAATGCTATATTTTATACTTTAAGGTTTTACGATTTAGGAATTCAATATTAGGTTTTTGGGTTTTAGGGTTTAGTCTATGTTTTTCTTTTTTTTAAATAAAAGTCTTCATAAATTTAACATAAAATTATATAAATGCTAACAATACAAGATTATAGGAAATTAATGGCGCAATATAAACATGCTAACAATATTTTACCCAAAAAAATAAAAAACAATCACAATTTATGACAAAAATAAAAATAAATTATATAATCTATACCAAATTACCTATTTCAACAAATCACATTTCCAATAGAAGCAACTAGATTAATAACATAATCAAATATGCACAAATTTACCAATAGCAACTCTAACATAGTCATAAAACCCCTAACTAGAAAAATTGTTCAATTATCCAAGTAAAAGTCATAAAAGTTATTAACAAACCACAACAAACCACAATTTTCATATAAACAACAATAGAAATTAACACATAGTGTACAAAAAATTTAAAATAATTATAGACAATAAGATATTTACTGAAATAAGAGAAGGAGGAGAAACCAAGTAAGACAGCAGCGGCAGCGAACAAGGCAGCGGCAGTAGTGGCGGAGGACGGTCACAGCAGTAGCGAGAGGAATGGAGGAAGAAAGAAAAAAAAAGAGGATTGAGAAGAAGAAGAAGAAGAGAAGAAGAGGAGGGAGGGAAGGAGGAGAAGAGAAGGAGAACAAGGAGGCGGCGGAGCGAGTAGCGGGGAGAGAGAAAAAAAATGCAGCGACAGGAATGAATGGAGAAAAAAGAAGAAGAGAAGAAGAGGACGGCTAAGGTAAATCGATTTTAACATATTGATAAGCACGCCGGTTGTGCATTATCCCTCACAAAAATGCACAATGGTCGTGCATTATTGACAAGGATAATGCACAATATCTGTGCGTTATCGTCCAGTTCACTGATACATCATCTCCACGTCTTCGCCACGTCTTTAATGAAGAATAATTTGGAGATTTAGCTCCTGATTACGGATAATGCACAGTCAATGTATGTTATCATAGATAATAACGCACAATGGCTATGCGTTATGACACGTTCCAAAATTTTAAAAAAAAAGTGGCCTTTTTTAGAAAATGGACTAATTACATAAAAAAACCTCTAATACAGGAAAAGGCTTGCTTTCAATATATTCCAGAAAAGAAAAAAAACTAGCTTTCAATATTGTCTAACCACGTGGCAAGATATTAGCTTAGTAGCACTTCTCATTCTTCGCTTATATTTTTTAAAGGTTAATCTTATATGTTTATATAATCATTTCCTTTTTCATAGATTATAATCACCTATGATCTGATGCTAGATGAATGAAAAATGAAGAAAAATAATTTGATCATGTACAATAATTTAGACTGAATCATATTTATCTTCCATGATTTATGTAAATAATAGATAAATTTTTGAGATTTCGTCAAACTATATCTTCCTCCCATACTTGAAAAATAAATAATACATATTTAAATGCTTAAGATAATTCCCCCAGTAGACCAGGCATAGTGGAAACTTGCGAAGGATTAACATTTTGGCGAAGCTGATATTCATATCATTTATACATAATAAAAAAATTAATATAAATAATCAAAATATATATTCTCTTTTTTTAAAATCACAAATATCATTTGTAAGTAAATTTACATTAAATTTTCAGTAATTTCTTTTCCAATATAAGTTAACAAATAATGATATAGAGAATTATCTTCCACTGTACTACGATAATTATTTTTATTGCATAACATGATCGTTTTGTGCTAGTTATAGAATAAGAGCTACTGCACTATAAATCTTTTATTAAATTAAATTAAGAAATATGCTTAAAATTTAGGAGAGGCCATCATATTAAATTACACCAAATTATTCTCTTCTTCTTCCTTTTTTTTTTTTTTTTTGTTGAATACAACAACTTGTTCATTTATATCACTATAATAAGAATAATATATTCATAAAGAAAAGAATAATATAGGAAATTTTTTAAAAATTGGTATATATCTTGGAAACTTTTGTGAAAGTTCCTGCCACCTTTAAGATTTTTCCTTTCATTGTAGCAGCTCCGATGGTGTTGCACTTTACTATCAACAATGGACAAATTTAAAGATTGACTTGCATACTATCAAAAATTGTTCAGAAATATCTATTTTATTTATTTTTTAAATCAAAGAAACAGCTTCCTTTTGGAAGCTTTTGATTCCTCCATAACACCTTTGAGCTTTTTCAGATGAGGATGATGTTGTTTGATCGGTGACTAGAATATATTGCAGCGTTGGCTCTTTATAGCTCTTAATCTAGATTAGATCATCATATTCCAAACTATAGGTTACTGAATCTGACGGTGGAAAAATGACTACTCTTCTCGCTGGAAAAAATTCCCTTACCTTTAAATGCTAAATTGCATTTTATATATAATTATGTCTTGCATTTTCTGAATGTGAAATTTTCTTTAAACTGGCCTTGGATATTCATTTGTAATGTTTTTAGAGATTTTTTAAAGTTTGTCATTTACACCAAAAAAAAAAAAAAAAAAAGTAGGGTAAAAGAACTTAAGTAGTAGAACTTAAAAAATAGGAAATAAGAGCTTTACTATCTACAACTATTAGTCAATAGTTAGATCAATTAACCACCGTTAAAATTCATATTAATATATCTATTTATCCTTAATAAGTTTCTTTATTGACAACAAAACTAAACTCTTTAATCAAAAGGTAAAAGAAAAAAAAAAACTTTTTGTAAGAGTTAGAACAATTGTGACACACGCCTGGTTTTTCGAACTAGCTTTCTTTTTCACCTAGACTTCTTGGTTAGAGGACCAAGATATTGGCTAATACCACATATGATCAAGAAAAGAGTGCAAAACTAAAGTTGGCTTCAATCGAGATTGCCTCGGCTCCTTAGGCACATGAGAAGAAAAATCAGGCTCCAGTTCCTGAGAATTTTTGTATTTCAGCTCCTGCTTCTCACAAAGTTTTACTATGGAAACCGTGGAAAGTCGTCTTTTAATTCCTCACATTCCTACATCTGAATTTTTGTTGACAATTTAGAAAGGATGAAGGACCACTTCAATAGCATCCAAACCCGAGTGAATAAATTCAGTCTTTCCCTTCCAACCCACTTCTGTTTAAGCCTCTAAGGAGAGAAAAAATAGAAGAAAAATAAAGATCAATATAACTTTTATGACTAATATGAGTGATTATTCCATGTTGTGGGAACTATACTCATTGAAAGAACACTGAAATTATTTAAGCAAAATGTTAGAGACTAAATTGCAATAAGTAAATTAATTGGATGGTTGTTTTTGCAAATTACTATTCATGTTCAAGAGAAGAAAGGCCAAGTGGAAAAAATAAAGGACTTTGGTTTTAGGATTGGCCCATGAAAAAAGAAATCAAAGGAAAAAACTCTAAATTTTAAGTGAATGCTCTCTCCTCTCTCATGAGAGACGGTTTTACTAACCGCTGCAATATGGCTTCCTACTGCTTACCACTGAAAAAAAGGACTTGTTTGGTCGTAGTGTTCATAAAGTTAAACAGCATATCACCGAGGATCCTAACTCCCTTCTTGAGTTCCCCTTTGAGTCTCTCCCACAAGATGAACTTCCTACTTTTGATGCACCCCAAAATCTGCACCTTAAGGCTAGCCTGCTTTTGTAAAGAAAATAGCTGAAATGGTAATCCTCCGACGTACAAGGCTCTGATGATGAAGACGAGGATATGGAGTCCTTCCATATAGAGGACTTTTATGTTGTTCCGGAAGAGGAACAGTCCTTGGAAACATGCTCTGCTTGTTAAAGTACTTGGATGTCAATTGAATTTTTAGTAAGGAACTCCTTCTAGATATAGGTAACCAAATTGGGAAAGCCACTACTTTTGCTACACGCGATCAATTCGCTCGAGTGTGTGGGGAAATAGATTTTAACAAGCCTTTACTTTCGTGTGTCCACATTACGGGACGAGTTCAGCGTGTAGAATACTGGAATACGAAGGACTTCATGTCATTTGTTCCCAATGTGGAAAATATGGCCATCGAACTGAAAATTGCTCTCAAATTAAACCACAGAGATCTGATAACGATCCTATGGTTCTTGAATCGGTTACCATTGATACTCCTTTGCCATCAGTAAAACTGATTCATCAACCACTTATTTCAGCTGTGGGCTTTGGTATTTGGATGATTCTTCGAGGTAGACCGCCTCCAACGACTGGGAAAAAACCATTACCTGATGACGGTCAACATGCTCGCGTGATTCGAGGATGCTGAAAGATCATGTCCATCCCATAACCGATGGACCAGTGTCCCCAAAATCATAGTCTATGGTCTTATGTTTTCCGCAGACGCTGCTCGTAGTGCTCATAATGGGGGTCCACATTGAACGTAGAAGAACTTGAGGATAACTTAGAGGGAGTTTGTGCAGAGGTAGCTAACCTAGGAGACAAATTACAGCTCATTCCAAGGCCAGAGAGTCGTGTGACCTTTACTGGGTCTATTTCAGCTTGTGATGAGACTAGTGGAGCCAGCAAAAAATTTGATATTAGGCCTAAAATGAAAATTCCAGTCCAATTTTAATTCAAGCTAAGGTCCATCCTCTTAGTTATTCTCAATCTAATGGCCCAGCCCACTCTAACCCACCCCCATCTCTCTCTTTCTGCCCCACCACATGGCCTCCCCTTCGTGAGGCAAGGCCTATACCTATCCCAGTTGTAGCCGGCCCAACCCCACCCCAACCCAAACAAAATCAACCCTTACACCAAAAGTCCATGTCTATAGCTGTGGGCCAATGCAATATATATGATTCCTCTTATGTGAAAAATCATCCTTCTAACATTTTGAGTGATCTTTCTTCTTCTAAACACAACTTGCAACTTCTCCATCTTTGGGAGCAGAAGATTCTTCCACATCCCATAGTGATATTGGGATGCCCCAGGTCTTTGAAGATCAACTAACTTCTCCTTGTCTATAAACCTATGAATATTACTTTTGGAACTGTAAAGGAGCCGGTTCTGAGGATTTTCATTGTGCTCTTCTTGATCTTATTAATTCAAATAACTCGTCTATTCTCATTTTAGTAGAGACTCAGGTTCATAGTTCTCGCCTAAAAGATTGTTTTTCAAAAATTGGAAGTTTGATAAAATAATATGCTCAGAAACACGTGGATTTGCGGGCGGCCTTTGGGTGTTATGGAATTCATCTCTGGTAAACTTACATCCTGTTGTTATTGATTTTCAGATTTTTACATTTTTTGTTCTTAAGCAGGGTTGCATAGATTGGATTCTCTCCACCATATATGCATTCCCACATGCTGATCTTCGCAATGCATTACGGAGTTATGTGCAAGATACGACAACGTGCATCTCCCTTCCATGGCTACAGCTTGGTGATGTAAATTAGACGTTGTCGATGGCATATAAATAGACTATATATAATTATATTTTAGCTGCCTTGTTTAGGTTTCCTAGTCAAAATATGTTTAGGATTTGTCCCATGGACAATCTATATAATGTACACTATTTTACATTAATAAGACAGAAAATATTAGATTTTTTTCCCCACTGGAAACTTTCATGGTATCAGAGCTAGGTTGTCAAAAAATCTCTCGTAATGAGTAACAACAATCTTGGCAATATTGATAACGACATGGTGGAAGAAAGCCATGTTCGCAGAATGAAGAAAGATGCTTAATATGTAGCATCCTCAGATGGACCTAGACTGATCTTAACAATAGTCCAGCTAAAAGAAAACGAAAAGGACAATAATTACGTAGAATGGGCAAAAGCCATGTGCCTGGCATTGAGATCAAAGAAGAAATTGGGATTTATTGACGGAATAATTCCCATTCTAAAAGACGACCTAGACAAAGAAGAAGAATGGTGAGAAATTAATACCCTAGTAAATTCTTGGATTCTTAATACTATCGAACCCTCTCTCCGATCCTCAATAAATTACTCCGAGAGAGCTGACCAACTATGGACATATTTAAAAGAAAGATTCTTGGTTGGAAACGGGCCAAGAAAATACGAGTTAAAGGCGGCATTGGTGAATTGTAAACAAAAAGGAGATTCGGTAAATGTGTACTTTTCACGTTTGAAAAAGTTATGAGATAAGTTGGACAACTACTCCCAACTCCCATCCAGTACAGATATAGAACTCTTGACCGTTATCATAAAAGAAAGTGAGGAAGAAAAGGTTTTTCAATTTTTAATGGGAATAAACAGTGAAATTTATGGCACTGTTCGCTCCCATCTCATTCAACAAGAACCCATGTCAAAATTACGAACAATCCTTGCTCAAATCTGCAAAGAAGAACAGCATAAAAATTTAACCCGAGCTAGAGATCACGCCGTCGCTGGAACAGTCCGAGCACTATCTTCTTCCTCCAGATCTTACTGTACACACTGCAAGAGATCTGGCAATGACATGGCTGGTTGCTTCCAGCTGATTGGGTTTCCAGACTGGTGGCCACGGAGCTCAACACAAAACCCAGCTGGCCGTGGAGCTCCGACTGAACAGAACAGCAAGATGACTGCATGGCGTGGTGGCAGATCTCGCATCTCTTCTGGCCGAGCTCCAGGAGCAGCAAGACAACTTCAACAAGCAGCTGCGGGACGCAAAACCGAGGCCTAGGCATGCACTGAGACAATGCATAGAAAGGCAACTGAGGTGGCAGGCAAAGACCTTGCAGCGGCAGTAGCTGGTTCGAACCCAGCAGCAGAAAATTTCAGCAAAATGGAAGATTCTAGCAACAACTTTCCAAAGTTATCAAGTGACAAACGGTCAAAATTGTTGACCATTCTAAATAATACAAATTCCACTCAATCCGAAAAATTATCTGGTATGAAAAATTTATAGGTTTTTGATTCGAGATGTTCTGATCATATGAGTGGTAGGAAAGATTTTTTAAGCAATTTAAATAATGTCTGCCCATATATTATTGGTCTGCCTAATGGTGCTAAGGCAATTGCTATACAAGAAAGAACGGTTTCCTTAACTCCTAGACTCAAACTCCTAAATGTGTTTTTAATTTTTGAACTTAAATGCAACCTAATTTCCTTGTCTCAATTGGCCCGAGACTCTCGATGTTTTATCACCCTTTCTGACAATTTTTGTGTTATACAGGACCGTATCGCGCTGAGGCCGATTGGAGTGGGTGAGAAGAGGAATGAGATTTTCTTCTACAAGCCGATGAAATTATCAGCATTATATGCTTTTTCTAGTAATGCTCTCAATTCCGGCACCTTGTGGCATATAAGATTGGGACATCCTTTGGATCTTGTGATGAATAAATGTTTGGGAGTTTCCAAAAACTCTAGAACTAAAACTGTTCCTTGTAATATCTGTCTGCAAGCTAAACAGACTCGTGATTGTTTTCCTTTAAGTGATAATAAAGGATCTGAAGTTTTTGATTTAATCAATTGTGACTTGTGGGGTCCATACAAAACTGCATCTACTATAGGTGCCTCATATTTTCTTACCATACTTGATGATTAATCTAGGGTTGTTTGGATATATCTAATCTTTGAGAAAAGTGAAGTTGTATCAACCTAAAAGATTACTTTGCTATGATAAAAACTCACTTTCACAAAACTAACAAAGTAGTACGGAGTGACAATGGCCCAGAGTTTACATGTTTAAAGTCGTATTTTTCAACTCATGGCGTGCTGCATCAAACTACTATTGCTGGCACTTTGCAACAAAATGGTAGGGTTGAACGGAAGTATCGGCATATACTAAACATAGCTCAGGCTTTGCGCTTTCAAGCAAATTTGCCCATAAATTTTTGGGGGGAATGTGTACTAACTGCTGGATATCTCATCAATCAAACACCTTCTTCATTATTGCATGGAAAAACTCCTTATGAGATGCTACATGGGAAAAAGCCATCATACTCTCACATTAAAAGTTTTGGGTGTTTAGCTTATGTACATGATCATAGCCTACCCAAGGATAAGTTCAAAGCCCGAAGCAGAATGTGTATCTTTCTCGGATATCCTTTAAACAATAAAGGTTGGCGATTTTATGACATAAAAAGGAAAAAGTTTATTTTGTCGAGAGATGTAATTTTTTATGAAACCAAATTTCCCTACAAAGAGTCGGACACCCCATAACATACTCCGAATTTTTCACGATTTTATAGTTTTGGGGAACAAATTTCAGGCCTAACAAAAAGGGGGAGTACATTATTTTATAACACAAGAGAACAGCTATCTGTTCAGCCCAGAGCCAGCAGCCCAAAACCACCTCATTGTGAACCAGAAACACATGGCCGCGAAGCCCAGCCACCTTGGCCAACACCAGCAGCCCAATCCATCCAGCACCCTTATTCTCTTCCATCCGAGATACGCGGCCCAAATACACAGCCCAACCCCTCTTTTCTCACTTCTGAGCAGCGGCCCAACTCGTGCGCAGCCCAGCCCTAGCGTCCCAGTCTATCGAGCAGCTTCCTTCTCTCCCATCCGTGATGCGAGGTCCAGACGAAGCCCAGCCGTTCGACCCAACGGCTCCCTCCTGCGATAGCCCAGCCAAGACAACAATTGGCCCAGCATCTCCTTCATGCACTAACCCAGCTCCTGGCCCAGAATATTGTCCAGAAATCTTTGGTCCAGTAATGGGAAAATACCTCCTTGGCCCAAATAAAAATCTAGCTGCACGAATAGCTCCCAGTAACATTCCAAATACAATGCAACCTACCAAGAAAAGCACTCGTATTAAAAAGATACCTGCTCGACTCCGTGATTCTGACTGCAATGCCATATGAAAGTCTTCTATATCCCATTCCAACTCTGCTTCCTCACCCTCTTCGGACCTCTCAGGTACATCCATTTATCCTATAACATAATTTGTAGACTATCAAAAATTTTCTCCTTCACACAGACATTTTTTAGCATCTGTTGCCACCAACTCAGAACTTACCACCTATTCTGAAGCTGTTTCTGACCCACAATGGAGAGACGCCATGCAACCAGAAATTCATGCACTCGAAAAAAATGGCACATAGTCCTTGACATCATTACCCCCTGGAAAAGGTGCTCTTGGAAGTAAATGGGTTTTTCGAATTAAATATAAAGCATACGACACCATTGAACAATATAAAGCCCAATTAGTGGTTTTAGGCAACACACAAATAGCAGTTATTGATTATACAGACACCTTTGTTCCTGTTGCTAAAATGGTTATAGTTCGCACCTTACTTTCTGTTGCTACCGCTAGAAATTGGCCTATATACTAAATGGATGTCCACAATGCTTTCCTTCACGGAGATTTGCAGGAACAAGTTTATATGCAGCCCCCATTGGTTTTCACCCATCTTTTCAAGGACAGGTTTGTCTTTTGAAGAAATCTTTGTATGGACTTCGCCAGGCCCAACAATGTTGGTCCTCCAAAATTGCTATTGCCCTTCATAAGTGTGGATTTTCTCAGTCTTAGGCAGATTATTCTCTCTTCACATACTCTCGAGAAAATATTTTTTATGCGTTCTCATTTATGTGGATGATTTATTACTTACTGGAAATTCACTACCCACTCTAAATAATTTCAAAATTCCCTGAATAAGTGTTTCCATATAAAGGACTTGGTACCTCTTAAATATTTTCTGGGTCTTAAAGTTGCACCGAATCCTTCGAGTTTATTTTTATGCCAACGAAAATACATTCTAGAAATTTTCTCTGAAACTGGCTTGTTAGGGACCAAACCAGCCTCTACTCCTATCGAACCAAATCATCAGTGGACCAAGGCTTTTGGATCTTTTTTTGATAAACCAGATCGCTATTGCAGACTTATTGGCAAGTTGATTTATCTTACTCTTACTCGCCCCGAGCTCGCCTATGCAGTCCACCTTGCTTAGTTTATGCATGCCCCTCGCCGTGCTTATTGGGACGCTGCTATCCCCGTTGTTCGATATCTCAAAGGAAGTCCTGATCGTGGTATTCTTTTTCAATCAAACTCACCGCTTTTACTCACTATATATTGTGATTCAGATTGGGCTATCTGCCCCATCACTCGACACCCTGTTACTGGCTATTTTATTTCCCTTGGTGGGTCTCCTATTTCCTGGAAGACAAAGAAACAACATACTATTTATTGCTCATCTGCTGAAGCTGAGTATTGCTTTATGGCCATAACCTTATGTGAATTAAAATGGTTATCCAACCTATTACGTGATCTTCATGTCCCTATCACTCGCCCCGTTCCATTACATTATGATAATCAAGCTGCTCTTCACATCGCTGAAAATCCTGTTTTCCATGAACATACTAAACATATTGAAATTGATTGTCACTTTGTCCACAATGCTTTCCAGGATGGCTTTATTTTCCCTACCTATTTTAGCAGTGAATCTCAGCTAGCTGATATTCTCACTAAAGCTCTTCATCCCACATAGTTTCATCGCTTAGCTTCCGAGTTGGGCATTTCTGATATACATGCTCCAACTTGAGGGAGAGCGTTAAGAACTGATATATAGAATTAAAATAGGATTATTATTCTAATAAATCCTAGACTATATATAATTATATTTTAGCTAGTTGTATTTTGTTAGGCTTTCTAGTCATAATATGTTTAGGTTTCCTGGTCAAAATATGTTTAGGATTTGTCCATGGACAATCTATATAATGTACACTATTATTGAATATGATTGATACATGTGGATTCATTTATTTGGGTTTTGTTGGTTGTCAACACACTTGGACTAATAAACAAGATGATGGGGCTCTGAATATGGAACAAATTGATAGAGCTTGGGGTAGTCAATTATGGCGACATCGTTTTGCAAAGGCAGTGGTACATCATCTTCTGCGAGTTCATTCCGATTATCATCTTATTTCTGTGTATTGTAATGATCTTTCAGGCCTATTCAGAGTTGAATTAGCTTGGTTATGTCATCTAAGCTTCTGTAATTTGGTTCAGCAATGCTAGGAGGAGGGTGAATGTGATACCTCGTACCCCTCCGCTAGGTCAACTGGGCTGGGTAAAAGTATCTGCATGCCTCTCGGCACTGGACTTACAAAAAAAAAAAAATAAAGCTAAGATACATCCGGGAGGAAGTAGAACGGGTTCCTCAAAACTAAACAGCGAAGGAAGAACGAATAATATGAATATAATTTCATAATAAAAAAAAACTTCTCAACTTATACATAGAATTAAGACCGTTAGGTCCAAAATCTTCATAGATCAAAACCTTATGACTCGAGGTGGAAGACCCCAATTATACCGAATCCAGCGGGCCACATTAGCTCAACTAGCTGGATCTGGTTACTGAGTTATCTGAAAAAGGGGAGAAACATTTGAAAAGCATGAGCGATGGATGCTCAGTGAGTTCACGTACACATGTGTTTCTCGTGAGTTTCCATCGGGCAAAATACTTTTATAAAACGATTTGTCATGCCAAAAAATAAATGCTTTTATAAAAATCTCTTGTATGCAAGTTATAAACTTCCCGAAAGGTTCGGACATAGTTGGAAAGTCTGAGCGAATCAAGAGACATAGGCGCTGCCGCACACCCACGCTTTTAGAACCATGCATGCACTATGATAGGCTCAACTGACAAAGTTCGAAACCTTAAATGGGGTCTTCAAAACAAATTTCGGTATCCCATAGTCAATACCAGCCTAAACTCCAAAGTACACTGTACGAACGTTCGATTTTTCAACCTCACACGACATTATCACAACAGGTAATGAGCCCTGGGGTACCTACCAGGCCATGTGCTACCCTAGCTGATGGGCCCCTCCTGACCCAACCTGCTAGAAAGTAGCCAAACCGCAGAGCATGATACAGAGTCAAACGCAATACCGCCTTAGGCCTAACCCTCTAACAGTACTATGCCCTCTGTCAACTGGATCCATATCAAGCGTAACACTACCAAGCATGTCGTTCGGAAGAGGCCCTCGTACAGAGTACTAGCCATGCACAGTGCAAATCCTCTCGACATGTTGATCAAAAATATATACCAAGCCCCTTTTCTTTGCCGGATTAGGATTTTAATTTATTTTTTTTTAAATCATAGGCCATCTCTTGACCACACCAATCTCTTTAGGTATCGAAAATCCCTATCCACCGAGCAAACCCACAAACTCGTAGCCATGACAAAGGTATCATGAATGCAATTTTGTGAAACTCATGAAAACATTTGTTTTTCTCAAACATTTGTCTTTCAAAATCATGTTCACCATGGTAGTATGCATAAGTGACTTTAATACACATTATTGGGTATAAAATAGGTTATGCTGCTATGTTTTCCAAAAATCATGATAACTGTATTCTCTAACGGAAATTATTAAATACCTCCAACATTCAAAGTAATATATAAATAAAACCTTATAGAAATATTCTTTTAAAGGAAAAATATAAAATATTTTTGAAGTCATAATATAAGAATATTATGAAAATATTTTAATAATTCAAAAGCCTTTACAAGAATATTTAGAAAATATGTATATTGTTTTCAAAAAGACATAGTAAATATTTTAAAGGAGATTTTAAATCTCAAAATCTTATAAAAATATTTAAAATATTATTTTCAAAGAAAATAATAAGTAATTAAAAATAATTTTTCCAAATAAATAATATATCTCAAAACCTTCTTAAAATATTATTTCCAAGAAGAAATAGTAAATATTTTAAAAATAATTTCTCAAAATAATTTTAAAACTCAAAATCTTTAAGAGAATTCAAAATATTTAAAGATATTATTCCTAAAAAGAATAGTAGATATTTTTAAAATAATTTCTCAAAATAACTCTAAAACTCACAACCTTTAAGAGAATTTAAAATATTTAAAAATATTATTTCCAAAAAGAAGTAGTAAATATTTCGAAAATATTTCTCAAAATCATTTTACAACTAAAAACCTTTAAGAGAAATTAAAATATTTAAAAATATTATTTCCAAAAAGAAATAATAAATATTTTGAGAAATAATTTTTCAAAATAATTTCTGAAACTCAAAACCCAAATTAAAAGGGTTGTAAAAATATTTCAAGTAAACACATCATGAAAATACGTTACTAACTCAAAATATATTTCCATACCATAAAAGAATATTTAAAACATAAATATTTTAATAACACAAACATATTTAGTATAACCTGTAATAATCCCGGTAAATATTTTGTAACTTTTGTCAAGAACCCAAAAATGGAAAAAATATGTTTTCAAGAAATAATTAAAACTCTTGTAAAAGAAAAAGGTTGGTGAACTCAACTTGAGCCGCGGAATGAATTAAACCTACAAAGAATATCATTCCAAACTTAATCAAATAGCTCCATAAAAATATAACCATGACTCCATGATGACCCTATGGTTTACCTAAATTTATTTTAAACCCAAAGAAATTCTAAAAAAAAAAGATATCTCCAAAATAATTTCATAATAATTCCTTGAACATCATGGGTTCTTAAAATAAATCTATAACTATTAAACCTTAATATTATTTATCTTAGAAAATATAACGTAATAATAAAATAAAAATTGCTACATACAACTATATTTAATTGAAAAAAAAAGAAACAAAACATATATGTGTATCTATATATATATATATATGTTACCTTGAGAAAATGAGGGAGAGATAGTCGAGAGAAAGAGAGGAGAAAAAGAAAAAAGAAAGAAAAGAGAGAAAGTGGAAAAGAGAGAAGATAGTGACTGCCGAGAGAGAGAGACAGAGAGAGAGAGAGAGGTGAGGAATTGGTCATCCTAGCACCTCATATATATAGCCAAATATGCATGGTGGTGCTTTGTATGGTCAAGATGCATGGCATTCACTTGTCATATGTCCACAGCACCTTATCCCATTTGGCACCACTAATACCCATAATTGCTCTAAAGTACTCCAAATTTTTAGACTTTCTACGTTGGCCCCAAATCTAAAAAATGACTTAAAATCTTTTTTAAACTTAAAATTTAAATCTCTACGTTAAAGCGTTAAATACAAATAATTCTAAAATATGTCCAAAAGTTTTTCACCGAAAAATTCTTCCCTTAATTTTTTCTAAAAATTACCAAATGACCCCAATACTTACTATTCTTTATAATATAACCCAAAACTTTTGTTTGAGCTTACCGAGACTTATGTTAACTTTGAGGTGCTTTGACGGGATATTACAGTGAACATGATTGGTCTCCTTCAGTGGCAGAACCATGACAAAAAGGTTGGGGCTGAAGAACAATAAAAAATTTTGTAGAATTTCGTCTATAAAATAGATGCATTATTTCAAGCACAAAACTATTCAAACAATTCCAAATTTACAAATAAAATAGCAAAAAAATAGGTAATCGCCCATTACCAATATGGGGTGATCACCCATCACACACGAGGAATGATTACCCATCACTCACGGGATAAGCATTACAATTCTAAATTTACAAATAAAATAAAAAAAATAGGTAATCGCCCATTACCAATGAGGAGTGATCACCTATCACTCACGTGATAAATACCTCTATCAAAGTTGAGAATCTTGATCAGAATCTTGAGATAACCGATGAGCATGATCAGAAGACGAAATCCAATATGAGCTGCAATTTAGAATGATTAGAAGATTAACATAAAAACAAATAACATTCATACAAATACTTTTACAATGAAAAAGAAATTACTATTGAAAATGATCTAAAATAGAGTTTTACATGTTTGTGATTTTGACCTTTAGCAAACAAATAACAACAAAAACAAAATACTGCATCATTATGTACATGATTGAGTTGGGCCTTTAGCCACATACCGTCTCCTTAATTCATCTCTAATTTCATAAAGATAACTATCAATGGGTTTACGCAATCCTGGATCACCAATAATTTCATAATCCGAAAACTCTATCCCTACTCGAGGCTTTTTAGATGATGTTTCTTCAACTGGTTTAGAACCCTTCTTCCACTTTTCAAAATATTTGTCCATAGTAAAATCCTATATAATAAATATTCAAATATTTTAAATTAAATTCAACACATTTCACTATTGATATAATCATTAATTAGAACATAAATTAAATGAGTAATCATATTTTTACAAAAAAAAACCTAGAAATTTTTTGAAGAACATGAACATCACAGCAGTAGCAGCAAACAACAACAGCAGGATTCAAGAAATTTCATAAAATATATTAATTTAAAGAACAGCTGAATAGGAACACCAGTAGGCAGCAGCAGCAAGAAGGAGCAGTAGTCGTCGTCACCGTCGTGCGCTGCGCGCCGTCGCCATTTGTTGCTGCCGGTCATCGAGAAGAGAAGAGGAAGGGAGAGGGAGGCAGCAGCAGCAACAAGAAGGAGCAGCAGAGGTCAGAGGAGCAGTCGTCGTCGTCACCGTCACGCGCCGCGCACCGTCACCGTCTGGTCGCTGCCACTGTCGAGAAGAGAAGAGGAAGGGAGAGGGTTCTAGAGAGAGAGAGAGAGAGAGTGCAAGACGGAGAGTCGAGGGAGGAAGAGGGAGTGATTTTCTTTTCTGGTTTGGGCGCGAGAGACAAAGAAATATTTTTTTTTTTTAAATAAGCAGCCCAGCCCAGCCAAAGTTCTGGGGCGGGCTCTATTGAATAAAAACAAAACTAGGGGGGAGGGGGAGGGGGCTTGAATGTAAAAACATCAGAATTTCTAAAGTTTTTAATTTTTTCCGAGGGGGCTCGAGCCCACCCGAGCCCCCTAGTTCTGCCACTGGTCTCTTTCAGCAGTAATTTTTACCCGTCGAGCCACATGGGAAACAGGTAGTTTTTGGCCAATTCTCGATTAAAAAGAAGAAATGTAAGGCTTGAATACTTGGAGTACAAAGAGAGTTGGCGATTAGACCCACAAAATTCTTACAACAATTGGATTAAGAATTGGAAATGGAACAAATCACTTCCATACCAAGAAGAATTACATTGGTTTCAGAGATCTCCTACTAAGTGGTTACTGTCGGGGGGAAAGAAATACTAATATTTCCACACTTGGGTTCTCATTAAACGATCTCGGAATAAAGTCCTAGCCGTTAAGGATAATCAAGATCAATAGAATGGGTGGTAGACAACCAGTTATTGGAAGAAATGCTAGAAAGTTTTATATGGAATTATATACAGCGGATTCTGTAATACCAGTTATGCATGGGGATTCTGCAATACTAGATATGCATGGTCCGGACCTTCTTCCTACACTGTCGCATGTCGATCACCGACTCTTAATAGACTAGTCTCTCTTCCAGAGGTCATCACGCTTTATTTGATATGTGTCCTAATAAAACTCAAGGACCAAAATTCAAGGACTAGATGGTCTCCTACAGGCTTTTCTCCAACAATATTGGGACATTACTCACCCATCTATATAGACACTAGTACAACAGCCGTTCTAAAGGGGAGAGTTTCAGACTGAGTTGAATACTACTCTAATCACTTTGATCCTGAAACAAGTAACCACTGAATTTATTTTCCATTTTCGTCCCATTGCTCTGTGTAATGTTGTGAAAATTATTACTAAAATAATTACAAATCGTTTGAACCGTTAATGGATAAATTAACTGGTCATAACCAGACATAGATAATATTGTTCTTACTCAGGAACTTTTTCACTCTATGCAGCGAAAGATTGGGAAAAAGGGATGGATGGTCTTAAACTTGATCTAGAGAAGGCTTATGGCGACATTAGCTGCCCATTTCTTGATACAGTGATTTGTAAGATTGGTTTTAATACTCCCCTCGCATCTTTAGTTAAAATTTGTATATTCTCTACTTCTCTTTCGGTGTTGCGGAATGGGGAATTGCTTGAAAGTTTTACCCATTCTTGTGTTTGAGACAGGGTGACCCACTCTCCCTAGTTATTTGTCCTTTGTGTGGAATCTCTTAGTTTGGCCATTACTCAGTCTATTACTTATGGCTCTTGGCACCCTCGCAAAGCTGCATGTAATAGTCTTGGTGAAAAACCTTAGAGGGGGGTGAATAAGGTTTTTGGCTAATTATAAAAAATTCTTTGTTAATTAAAAGGTAAACCTCCAATTTTGTTTGAAAGAGAATTCTAAAAATCTTTTAATAAAATTCCAAACCAAACAAAATTTTTTGGTTGAGACAAGTAAGAAACTTAAAGAAGAACACAAGGAGTTATAGTGGTTCACTCTCTTAAAGAGTTACATCCACTACCTTGAATCAACACCCAAGGATTTTTCAAATCCACTAAAACACAAAGATATACCAACTACAAATATGAGGATCACCCTACAAGGGTTTTGCACACAACCTCAAATCACAACACAATGTAAATCAAAGGATTACCCAAAGGGTTTTTCAACACAAACCTTTGATATCAATAAAAGAAAAGGATAGGTTTAAGAACAATATTACCACTTTTGAGCTTGAGAAATAATAAGTACAACTCAATGAAATTGTTCTACAAGTTCCTCCTTTCTTCTTCTTTGATGATGATCAATAATGAAGCTCAAGAAGATTTTGTTTTTTTTTTGGAATGAAAAGTGTTTGCAATAAATGTACTTTTGAAGCTCTTGAAAGTTTTAAATGTTCACAATGAATATTCCACAAAACTTGTCTACTTTATGGCTGTTCATAAAGTCTATATATAGTGTCCAAAAAAAATTGACCGTTGCCTTCAGTGCAACGGTAATATTTTATACAGTAAATATGAAAATCGGACGACCGGTTCATAAATTCGGACGACCGGTTCTTTAAAACAGAAAGATTCGGACTTGTCCAGCTAGAAAATGGACTGCCGAATTTTTGATTTAGAGAAAAACTGGACGACCGGTTCTAAAAACTGGATGACCGAATTTTTGGACAGAAAGATTCGGACTTGATCCTCTGAAAAATGGACTGCCGAATTTTTGATTTTGGAAAAACCGGACGACCGGTTCTAAAACCGGATGACCGAATTTTTGTTTCCTCAGCCAAGTTTCTTTTTGAGACAAAAACTTTCTTCCTTTTCAAAAGCATGTATTCTTGACAATCATTTTAAAGAGAAGAAAAACTTTTCCAAAAACACCACAACTTCAGTCAAGAATACTTAGATTTTAACAAAAGTTTATATCTGAGAAAATCGTAAAAGGAGCTTCATATATGATCAATAATCAAAGAGTAAGACTAGGGAGTTTTACAAGGTAGTACCTAATTCACTCTACCAAAGACAATGCCTTCAACGTCTTCAATGTCTCCAATGATTTGATCTTGGAATGGCTTGGTCTCTTCTTCTCCATTTTGCCCTTATCACTAAGATCTTTTGCTTGTAGACTTTGAGGCTTCCCAGGTACTTCTTTTGTTCTATGAAAGGTTAGCTAAAATACTCACACAAGCATATGTTAATCATAATCAAAATCATAAGTATTAATGCCCTTAGGGCTAACAATCTCCCCCTTTTTGATTATGACAAACACATATGCAAGAAGAACAAAAGAACAAGAGTATGGTGATGCTTCAAAAGATCAATAGTAAGAGCAAAGCACAACAGTCACCAAAAAAGAGATAACTCCCCCTAAACACATGTTGTTATGTCAAATATGGCTAAAGAATATTTCAAGATCAAACTAAGCCAAAAAGCCCGTAGCATCATAACATCACAAGGTATAAGCTGCAAAACACCATCAATAATCAACATAAATACCAAGATTTCTCCCCTTTACATCTTGCACTATTTTCTCCCCCTTTTGTCATAAATCAAAAAGTTTTGGGAGAGAAGTTCCAAGGGATCATAGAAGAGGTAGTAGTAGGACTTTCAACATTAAAGTATCATCATGAAGTCCATAACAAGAAAGGCCAATCAACAAAGAAAAAGAGCAACAAACAGATCACTTAGCATAACAAAAGCAAATTAAGATTAGAAATAAGCAAGTTAAAAACCATATCATTAAGAGAATGAAAACCGGAGTTTGAAAAGAGTTACGGACAAAACAAGAAAGAGAAAGAAAAGGTTTTATAAGATAAATCTCAATCATCTCTATCTCCTCCTCCTTGCTCAAGTCTCTTAACCCGTTCTTGTGTATCGGTCATTTTTTGGTCCAATGTATCAAGCCTTTCTTGAATGTTGGAGACTTTCCCATCTAAAGCCTCAAAGCTACCGTCGAATGCATCAAACCGGGTGTTCATTGATGTTTGGAGAGAGGCTATCATATCCATCAGATGACTCATGCTCCCCGAAGATGAGCCTTCCTCTGTTCTTTCTTGGCGTTTCTTTTGTCTTATTTCTCTTCTTTGTATTTCAACCTCTGTTTCTTCATCACTGTCCTCTTCTTCGATATCCATGTCCTCTTGATCGTCATCATCATCTTCCTCATCACTGTCATCAACATCTTGTCCACCTCGGATGAATGTCCCATCTTCATCTTTCTCAAACCCCATTCTTTTGAAGGTTTGCTGAGTGTATATCTTGCCAGGTCCAATATGATTACCCATCCCAACCAAATTGATCACAAAGTGTTGGAGGATTTTTGTGATAAAGCAAGTATACGGCAAGCATTTCATTTGGGAAGATTGTGCAGCTAGCATATGTTCTATAGCCATAAATCCAAAATTCATTCTCCTATGCTCATGCAAGGCTAGCATCACAAATGCGTGCATGTTGGTGATAGATGATTTATGCCCAACATTTGGAATGATGATGTTAGATATTATGTGATGGAGCACTCTCCCATAAGCATCCAGTTTGTTAACATTTCTATCATCATGTCTTTTTAATACCTCTCCCTTAGTGAAAATTTCTGCAAATCGTTTTTCAATGTATAAAAATGGATCATAGCATTTTTTGTTCTTGGTGTAAAATCTTATACCATCTTGAAGGGTATCCAAAATTTCATTCACCAGTCTATCATCAAATGCAATATCCCCTCCCCCAATTCTAGTTACAATCCATTGATGTGAGACATTATCCACTTTTTCAATTCTTCCTTTGTGGAGATTAGCATAAAATTCATATATCATATCCACATAATAAAGTTCATTTACAATCAACAGAGGTATCCAACCGATCATTTCAAAAAGATGAGGAATAACGTCCATACCTTGCATATCATATAAGTCCATCCTATGACCCGGAGCAATTTTCCGTCGATTTCTAGTCCATTCTTCAAACCTGGCAGCTTCCTTTACTGAAATAAACCTTTCTCAAACTCTAGAAACCCTAGCAGCAGAAGCCCCAGTTCCAAAAGGTACTCTTTTTCCTTTTCCTTTCCCTTTACTGGTGCCTCCTTCTTCAGGATTTTGCCCTTGACCAACTTGAGCATTCTTTATTTTAACCATTTTGAAGAATTTCTTGGGTAGGGTTTTGAGAGGAGATGAAGAGTTTTGAGATTGGTAGATAGTAATCAGAGATAAAAATAGCTTCTTTGTTGTGATAAGAGATGAATTTGAAGAAAAAGAGGAAGAAAATTGAAAATCGGAACAAGAAATCGGATGGGTCTTGTGAAGAGGGGGTTTTCGGTCGAGAGAGTGAGAGAGAGTTGAGAGAAAAATGTGAGGAGTTTTGAGAAAAAGTCTGATTTTAAACCGTAGACCCGACCCTAATTTATGAATTCGATCGACCGTTTGTTAAAATCGGTCTTCCGGTTTTTGGATTTTTGAAGAATTCGGACGTCCGAGTTTTTGTGTAGGCGTCCGGTTTGTGAGTCCGAATATCTCTGGAATTTTTTTGAAAGGTAAGGTATGAGTCCGGTTTTAAAACCGGACGTCCTAATTTTAAAAAGGGCGTCCGAATTTTTGAAAAATATCATCAAGGCAGAAATAAGGAAAAAACAAATAATACAAGCAACACACATTACTCATTTAATTTCCCGATACCAAGTAATTTTCTTAAATAGCAAAAGCGATCTTCTGAAAGAGGTTTTGTAAAAATATCGGCAATTTGATCTTCTGTGCAAATATATTCTAAAGATACATCACCTTTAGCAACATGATCTCTAATAAAGTGATGTTTGATTTCAATATGTTTTGTTTTTGAATGTTGCACAGGGTTTATGGAAATGTTTATGGCACTAGTGTTATCACACATAATAGGTATGCACTTAAAAAAAACACCAAAATCAATTAATGTATGTTTCATCCAAAGTACCTGAGCACAGCAACAACCGGCTGCGATGTATTCCGCTTCGGCGGTTGATAGGGACACGCACGATTGTTTCTTGCTGTACCAAGATACTAAGCATCCTCCCAAGAATTGGCAATTTCCACTTGCACTCTTCCTTTCTACCTTACATCCGGCGTAGTCCGCATCAGTATAGGCAATAAGATCAAAACAAGATTGTTTAGAGTACCACAAGCCATAATCATATGATGAAATTATCTCAAAATACGTTTTACAGCTATTAAATGAGATTCCTTGGGGCAAGCTTGGAATCTAGCACACAGACATACGGCAAACATGATATCCGGCCTACTAGCCGTTAAATAAAGTAAACTACCGATCATACCTCTATATGTCTTTTCATCAACAGTTTTACCTTTTTCATCTTTGTCAAGCTTTAATGACGAGCTCATAGGAGTACCGATACCTTTTGCATTGCTCATCCCAAATCTTTTGAGAAGTTCTTTGGTGTACTTCTCTTGATTGATGAAGATTCCTTCTTTTGTTTGCTTGATTTGGAGGCCGAGAAAGTACGTCAATTCTCCCATCATGCTCATTTCAAATTCTTTTTGCATCAGTGAGGCAAATTCTTCACATAAAGAGACATTAGTAGCATAAAAATTGATGTCATCAACATATATTTGGACAAGAAGAAGATCATTGTTACAAGAGGTGTTTGTAAAAAGAGTAGTGTCCACTACACCCCTTGAAAAGTTATTTGAAAGAAGAAAACCACTTAACTTTTCATACCAAGCCCTTGGAGCTTGTTTTAAACCATAGAGTGCTTTTGAGAGTTTGTAAACATAATTTGGAAATTTTTCATGTACAAAACTGGGAGGTTGTTCAACATAAACTTCCTCCTCAATATCACCATTTAGAAAAGCACTTTTAACATCCATTTGAAAGAGTTTGAATCCTTTAAAACAACCAAAAGCTAAAAGCATCCTAATAGATTCAAGTCTAGCAACAGGAGCAAAGGTTTGATCAAAATCTATGCCCTCTTCTTGATTGAATCCTTGGGCAACAAGTCTAGCTTTTTTCTAATGACTTCTCCGGATTCATTTAGTTTATTTCGAAAAACCCATTTTGTGCCAATTGTGGGGTGATTATGTGGTCTAGGGACTAAAGTCCAAACTTTGTTTCTTTCAAATTGATTTAACTCCTCTTGCATAGCAATAATCCAAAACTCATCGCATAAAACATCCTCAATAAACTTAGGCTCAATTTGTGATAATAGGGCAAAGTTATCGATAAAATACCTTCTTGTTCTTACCCCTTGAGATACATCACCAATAATTTCATCTTTGGAGTGTCCCTTTGGATATATCACCTCTTGAGGAATATTTTGAGTTTCTAGATCGTTTTCTTGTTTTTCCTCATACTCTTCTTCCTCCATAGCATGCTCTTCCATTGCTTGAGTGTACAATGGTTGGTTACTTTGAGTGTTATCTATGTCATCATCATCATCAACTTTCTTGTCGAAAATGTTAGTTTCATCAAAATTAACATGAATGGACTCTTTAACACACAAGGTTCTTTTGTTGAAAATTCTAAAAGCCTTTTTGTTTGAAGAATAACCAAGAAAAATTCCCTCATTGGATTTTCGATCAAACTTTCCAAGATTGTCCTTGGTGTTTAAAATGAAGCATTTGCATCCGAAAACTTTAAAATAACCAATTGAGGGGGTTTTATTAAAAATGAGTTCAAAGGGAGTTTTCTTTAATGAAGGTCTCAAGATAACACGATTCATAATGTAGCATGCGGTGTTAACGGCCTCAGCCCAAAAGTATTTAGGAAGGGAGTTTTCACAAAGCATCGATCTTGCCATTTCTTGTAAAGTGCGATTTTTCCTCTCCACAACACCATTTTGTTGTGGGGTTTTAGCGGCCGAAAAATTGTGTGTTATACCAAAATCATCACAAAGTTTTGTAAAATCTTGATTGTTAAATTCTCTCACATTATCACTTCTCATAGAGATCAATTTACAATCAAGGGAGGTTTGAACTCTTTTAAAAAGTTTAACAAACTCATGAAAAGCTTCATCTTTTTGACTAAAAAACAAAGTCCAAGTAAATCTAGAGAAATCATCAACAATAACAAAAGCATACCTCTTACCACCGAGACTAGTGGTCCTCATTGGTCCAAATAAATCCATGTGAACAAGTTCAAAAAGTTTTGAAGTTGAAATCATTTTCTTTGGTTTAAAAGAGGTCTTAATTTGTTTTCCAAATTGACAAGCATCACAAAGTTTAGTTTTCTCAAAGTGAAGTTTTGGTAGGCCTCTAACAAGTTCTTTTGAAGATAGTTGGTTTAATAAATCCATACTAACGTGACCAAGTCTTCTATGCCACAAAAATGCATCATCATCATGAACCGAGAGACACTTCAAGGTTTGGGAAAGAAAATCTTCAAGATGAAAGACATAGAAGTTTCCAACTCTTTTAGCAACAAAAATAGTTTTGTTTTCATTCTTATCAATGATAGAGGAAGAATCACTTTAAAAAACAACCTTTTTTGCACTATCACATAATTGACTAATACTAAGCAAATTGAATTTAAGACCATCAATTAGAAGAACATCCTTAATGAGAGAGGAAGAATTGTTACCAATGATTTTTCCTTTGTTCTTATCTCCAAAAGTGACAAATCCACTTTCGGTTTCTTTGAGATTGCACATAAGTGATGAGTCCCCGGTCATGTGCCTTGAACATCCACTATCCAAGTACCACTTAGATGGCCTTGATTTGTGTTCCTACAAAAGAAGAAGTAGAAATGAGTTTTGGTACCCACATCTTTTTGGGTCCATGGATGTTAGTTTGATTTTCTTTAACTTTCCAAATGGTTTTCACTCCTCTTTCAATCTTTTTCTTTATAAAATACTTTGTGGCTTTATGACCACTCTTTTCACAATAGGTGCAACAAAGGTGTGAGTGAGATGATGAAGCCTTTACAAACCGTGTTTGTTTTGAGAGAATATTGGAATGAGTATATCCAATACCATTTTTATCAAAAGGTGATCTTTGAGAGCCAAGAAGTTTTTCAAAGTTTTCTTTTCCTTTTGTGAATTTTTCAACACATAGAGTGAGATCACTCACCTTTTTCTTTAAGACATCATAATCAATCAAACATTTTTCAAGAAGGGAAATCTTTTCACAAAGGTTTTTGTTTTCTAAAACAAGTTTTTAAAAGTCATCATTTGAGCACTCTTTTTCTTTCTTCAAAACTTCCAAGGATTCAAGAATGGCTTTATTTTCACAAATGAGTCTTGAATTTTCATCTAACAAAAATTGAGTTTTGCTTTTTAAATCTTTGTTTCGTTTAGTAACCTTTTTGCACTCATCATACATTTCAATAAGCATTATGCTAGGATCAACATCACAATCATCATCAAGGATACTAGAAGAGTTAGGAAGTGAAGATTGTACCTCATTTTCTAGTGCCATGAAGCATATGTTGGCCTTTTCTTCTTCTTCATTTTCACTTGAGTCTTGATCCCAAGTTCCAATTAGGCCTTTTCCTTTCTTCTTCTTCTTCAATGCCTCAAGCTTGGCTTCTAAAGCTCCCTTTTCCTTTTCAAGGGCCTTGGGACAATCGGCTACAAGATGATCGGTGTTATTGCATTCAAAACACCTAGCTTTGAAGAGTGATGAGCTTTGTCCTCCTTTCTTGAGTGGAGGTTTCTTCCCTCTATTGTTGAAACCTTTCTTGTAGAATCTTTTAAATTTTCTCATTATCAATGCCATTTCCTCATCATCATCAACCTCATCTTCATTGTTTGATGAGTATGTTTGATCATCTTCATTTGCCTTGAGTGCAATGCCCTTTCTTCCTTTTTCTTCATCTTCCATTTCATTCAATCTCTTTATTTTCATTTCATAGGTGAGTAGTGATCCTATGAGTTCTTCAATAGGAAGTAGTCTCAAATCCTTTGATTCCTCAATAGCTAGTGCTTTTGGTTGCCAAGCTTTTGGAAGTGCATCAAGAATTTTTCTATTTGCTTCCCCTCTTGAGTACTCTTTCCCATACACCTTTAGGCCGTTTGTGATGTTGGTGAATCTTGTGAACATGTCACTAATTCTCTCATTTTGTTTCATCATGAATAGCTCATAGTCTCTCACCAACATAGCCAACTTTGACTCCTTTACTTGATTTGTTCCTTCGTGAGTAACTTCAAGTAACTTCCACATTTCATCAGCCGAATCACATCTGCTCACTCTATTATATTCGCTTGCATCCAAGGCACAACTAAGAATATTCATAGCTTGAAAGTTTAGAGTCATCTTCCTTGAGTCGAACTCATCAAATTCGTCAACCTTCTTGGCTACTCCATTTATTTTGGGAATGTAAGGACCTTTCTCTATAATGCTCCACAAGTCAAAGTTAATAGAACAAATATATATTTTAATTCGAGACTTCCAAAAAGTATAGTTTGTTCCATTAAAAAGAGGAGGTCTATTTGTAGAAGAGCCTTCTACATATGGTAAACTAGAATTATTAGCCATAGTAAAGTAAGGATCTTTTGCTTCAAGGGTGTTAGTCCTTTTTTAAGAAGTCCTGCTCTGATACCAATTGAAAAACCTTAGAAGGGGGTGAATAAGGTTTTTGGCTAATTATAAAAAATTCTTTGTTAATTAAAAGGTAAACCTCCAATTTTGTTTGAAAGAGAATTCTAAAAATCTTTTAATAAAATTCCAAACCAAACAAAATTTTGTGGTTGAGACAAGTAAGAAACTTAAAGAAGAACACAAGGAGTTATAGTGGTTCACTCTCTCAAAGAGTTACATCCACTACCTTGAGTCAACACCCAAGGATTTTTCAAATCCACTAAAACACAAAGATATACCAACTACAAATATGAGGATCACCCTACAAGGGTTTTGCACACAACCTCAAATCACAACACAATGTAAATCAAAGGATTACCCAAAGGGTTTTTCAACGCAAACCTTTGATATCAATAAAAGAAAAGGATAGGTTTAAGAACAATATTATCACTTTTGAGCTTGAGAAATAATAAGTACAACTCAATGAAATTGTTCTACAAGCTCCTCCTTTCTTCTTCTTTGATGATGATCAAAAATGAAGCTCAAGAAGATTTTGTTTTTTGAAATGAAAAGTGTTTGCAATAAATGTGCTTTTGAAGCTCTTGAAAGTTTTAAATGTTCACAATGAATATTCCACAAAACTTGTCTACTTTATGGCTGATCATAAAGTCTATATATAGTGTCCAAAAAAAAATTGACCGTTGCCTTCAGTGCAACGGTAATATTTTATACAGTAAATATGAAAATCGGACGACCGGTTCATAAATTCGGACGACCGGTTCTTTAAAACAGAAAGATTCGGACTTGTCCAGCTAGAAAACGGACTGCCGAATTTTTGATTTAGAGAAAAATCGGACGACCGGTTCTAAAAACTAGATGACCGAATTTTTAGACAGAAAGATTCGGACTTGATCCTCTGAAAAACGGACTGCCGAATTTTTGATTTTGGAAAAACCGGACGACCGGTTCTAAAACCGGATGACCAAATTTTTGTTTCCTCAGCCAAGTTTCTTTTTAAGACAAAAACTTTCTTCCTTTTCAAAAGCATGTATTCTTGACAATCATTTTAAAGAGAAGAAAAACTTTTCCAAAAACACCACAACTTCAGTCAAGAATACTTAGATTTTAACAAAAGTTTATATATGAGAAAATCGTAAAAGGAGCTTCATATATGATCAATAATCAAAGAGTAAGACTTGGGAGTTTTACAAGGTAGTACCTAATTCACTCTACCAAAGACAATGCCTTCAATGTCTTCAATGTCTCCAATGATTTGATCTTGGAATGGCTTGGTCTCTTCTTCTCCATTTTGCCCTTATCAATAAGATCTTTTGCTTGTAGACTTTGAGGCTTCCCAGGTACTTCTTTTGTTCTATGAAAGGTTAGCTAAAATACTCACACAAGCATATGTTAATCATAATCAAAATCATAAGTATTAATGCCCTTAGGGCTAACACTTGGTATTTTGCATTTATTTGTTTGTTGACGATCTATTACTTTTTGGGGAAACTTCTTGTCCACAGAGAAAAGAAAAAAAAAAGAAAAAGTTTCCATAAGAGTTAGAATAATTGTACATACGCTTGGTTTTTCGACCTAGCTTTCTTATTTTACCTGGATTTCTTAGTCAGATGACCAAGATATTGGCTAATACCACATATGATTAAGAAAAGAGTACAAAACTAGAGTTGTCTTCAATCGAGATTTCCTGAGTTCCTTAGGCACATGAGAAGAAGAATTAGGCTCTAGTTCCTGCTTCGTACAAAGCTGAGGGTAAGGTTACTATGGAAACCGTAGAAAGTCTTTTGTTAATGCCCCACAATACATTCGCTTTTCTGTCGAAAATTCAGAAAGGATGAAGGACCTCTTTCAATTGGCCAAACCCGAGTGAATGAATTCAGTCTTCCCCTTCCAATCCCCTTCTGTTTAAGCCTATAAGAAGAGAAAAAATAGAAGAAAAATAAAGATCAATATGACTTTTATAACTAATAAGAGTGATTATTAGATAATGTAGGAATTATAATCATAGAAAAAACACTGAAATTATTTAAACAGAAGGTTAGAGATTAAATTGCAATAAGTAAATTAATTGGATGAATGTTTTGCAAATTACTCAAAATGAAAATATATAGCCCATATTCACATTCAAGAGAAGAAAGGCCAAGTGGCAAAAATAAACCGTTTGCATTTGTTTTTAGGATTGGACCATGAAAAAAAAATATATAAGTAACAAAACAAATTGAAAAGAGAAAGGGACTCCAAAGGAAAAAAAAAAAAGAATAATAAATTTCCTCAAAAAGAACAGTGTGCAACTGGAAACAAACGCGGCTTTAAATGAATACTAGTACTAGTACAACTACAAAAAGTCAGCTGCTGCATAACTGCAAAGCAGAGGTTCACATCTATCACATGGGCCTTTCCCTCGAGTCAACCTCTCTGTTCATAGTAGACCAAGCCTTATAATTCATCCCTCATATACTTGCAATGATTAGTTATCTACAAATTCCATTTTGAGAGTTTTTTCTTTTTTTTTTTTTTTGAAGATTTTTGTGGATGAACTTCTGGGTTTTTTTTTTCAGTTTGAGTTTATTGTGAAGATTTGCTGGGGGCCAGAGGAAGAACAGAACAGACATGACTGGAAAAGATATTCTTCATAAGATGAAGGTTAGTTCTGTTGATTCTTGCACTTAAATTCAAGATTTTGCTTTTTTTTGGATGTGTATTTCTTTGTAGGGCTTCTGTTTGGTAGATGGTCCTAAAGTGTCTATTGATTTCTCCAAGAATATAAATGAAGAGGGTTTTTGGAATTTATGTGATTTAAGAAGTATTTTGTTATTCGAAGTGATATTGGGATAGATTTTTTCAATCATTATATTCACTGTGGATTTGGATTGATGCAGAGAGGGTGAATTAGAAATTTCAAAAAAATCATCCTAAGATGGAGAAGGCGAAGTTTAGATTTTGCTTATTGTGGCCCTTGGTGTTGATTAATTAATTAACTCGAGGATAACCTGGAATAGATTTTTTCGTGCTTTTATTCTTACGATTCAAACTAATAGAATATGACTTGAAGTTAGGTTAACAATACGCTAGAAGGGTATTTGATTTCGTTATGAACTTGGATTGATCCAAGATTAAATCTTTCTGAGTCTTATGACTTAAATGGTATGCTAAGTCTTTTTTTTCTTATGACTTAAATGGGTCCCAAAGGATGCTAAGTTTTCATTCAGCTTCTTTAGATGGCTTCTAGTTTGGAATATGAGAGGAGCCTATTTCCCATTCATGATTCACCCATGTTTTTGCTTGCATAATAATTCTCTAAAGTTCAGTTCTTTAGTTGATGAGCCATTCTTCATGCTCTGATATTATCACCTTATCTTCAGTTCTCTTTTCTCTAATTTATTTGACTTGCATTGATAACTTTGCTTCTTCTGTCCCTATGTAATACAAATACCTCCTACTGCTTCATGACCTGCCACTAGTTCAAGTAAAATTAGCTTAATCCTCTGTGGTTTTGCGATCTGGATGTTTATTCTTAAAGTCCCAGAACCTGAGTGGCTATGTGGTCTTGTAGTGGCATGGCCATTGATGGTTTTGTTTTTCAGCCTCAGAAATCTTGTGCTCTACTTTTTCTTTTATGGTGATAGAAAATATAATGCCCTTCACATTTTAATTGTGTCTAACCACAGCTAATAGAGAACCCATACTTCAGAAGAGTTGAAGTTTAATGTTTATACATGTTATCATAAATTTTATGTGTGTCTGCCTCTCGAGCCTATAAACTGATGGTTCCACAGTCCCATTTTAGTTCTACCTTTATGTTTCGGCATGTACCATAACAATCTTTTTATATTTGAAAATTTGTAAAAGAATTCCTGAATTGACATTTAAGATACTACCTCCGATTAGAGGTATAAAACCTTGTGCATGTATCAAGAAGTATTTATTATGTAATTTCCAATTATACCCACTCATTTATTTATTTCATTTGCCTCTCTCTCTCTCTCTCTCTCTCTCTCTCTCTCTCTCTCTTATTATTTGTTAAGGGTACGGATGGTATGTCACTTCAAAAATTGCCTTGTTTTCTACCCCTCTTAATCCTTGTGCACAAGTCCAAAAAGACTTATATTTCTGACCAAGGTAGTACTAATTTTCTTCCATGTGCAAATATGTTTTTAAGGTGGATTTTGGAAGTGGTCAATGTTGAGTTCCTTTTTAAGGACAAAGTAAAAGTGCAGATGAGACTGGACATTACTAGCAAGTTACACCAAGATACCTTCTTTATTTCCCTTTCCTATTCTTCATACATTTTTATTTTATTTCTTAGAAAATAGAAATTGGTTAGTGACAGTTGACCTCCAAGTAGCTATGTAATTGCATCGAGTGATTGATATTTGGCATCTGTGAATTTATTCCTTCACTATGTTATGTTTTGCTACAACTTGTCTTCTTGTTCATGTGTTACCACACGTAAAACCAGAAACAATCAATTATTTCAGTTTTAAGAATGACAACTCTTCAAATTCTTCATAACTAACTGGTGTATATCTATTTTTTCAGGAAAAAGCGTGTTTTACGACACCAGTATCACCCCATTCTGGTGAAGGGAAGAGCAAGAAGCCAAAGCATATAACACATGGCTTTCACCTAGTTAAAGGAAAGTCAAACCATGCTATGGAAGATTACTTGGTTTCTGAATTCAAGAAACTAGGTGATAATGAGTTGAGTTTATTTGCCATATTTGATGGTCATATGGGTCATGATGTTGCTAGTTACTTGCAAGCACATTTGTTCGATAACATTTTGAAAGAGGTTTGTTGCATGATTCCAATCTTCCCTATTGCTAGTAGAAATTTGGCATTGTTCTCAATTTAGATTTACGGAGAATGATGAATTTTTCTTCTGTAAACAGCATGACTTTTGGACTGATACAGAGAAAGCAATAAGAAAGGCTTATCACACAACTGATAATGACATATTGGAGCAATCAATGAAATTGGGAAAAGGAGGTTCAACTGCTGTCACCGCCATTTTGATGAATGGTGAAAAGCTTGTGGTTGCTAATGTCGGAGATTCTCGGGCTATCATATGCAGGAAAGGTGTTGCCAAACAGTTATCAGTTGATCATGAACCAAGTAAAGAGAAAGAGAAGGAAATGATTGAGAGCAAGGGTGGCTTTGTATCAAATATTCCTGGTAATCTATATTGATTGAATTTACTTTCTTATAAGCATTAAACATGATCGGAAAAATGAAATTTCATTATCAAGAAACAGCTTGATTAAGAAAAGGATGTTAGTTTCTGTTAGAATAATGTTTATTAGTTTACGCCTCCAGAAATTTCTCTTTATACATTAGGGGATAAAAGAAGCCTATGCAACTAAGGCATAGATTTCAAGTTATATCAAAATATTTCCTGGAAATTTTTAGTAATTATTCATTTGATCATCTCATAAAATTTACCTTTCGTTTTATGGTTCTCTTCCTCTCTTTATTCCTTCTCCCCACCCTCATATACCCCACACATCTATATGCTTATGTTCTGTTTATGTTTTCTTCATTTAGAAAATGATTAGATTATGCATTTTCTGAGTGTTATCGTGGCTAGGCAATTAGAGTTACTTAAGCTAAGCACTTATAACTCTCCACAGGGGATGTTCCACGAGTTGATGGGCAGCTCGCGGTAGCTCGAGCTTTTGGTGACAAAAGTTTGAAGAGACATCTTAGTTCAGAACCAGATATTGCTGTGGAAACCATTGATGATGATGTAGAATTTGTTATTTTAGCCAGTGATGGCTTATGGAAGGTTGCTTCTTTCTTCTTTTCCATATTATGATTTTTTTCTGAAGATGATTGGAACCCATTTTTTAACAATTTGTTTATTACTTTTTTTAGGTAGTATCAAATCAAGAAGCAGTAAACTTGATCAAGAACATAAAAGATGCTAAGTTAGCAGCAGAACAGCTAACTTTGGAAGCTCTCTCAAGGAGAAGCAGGGATGATATTTCTTGCATAGTTGTCATGTTTCATTAACCCAGTCTTGTTTTGATTTCCAATTCAAGCATCTGAAAAATGTTGTGTAAAGTGAATATAAATGTGTTTTCTTTACCATGCAACACTTTAATAAAATATTTTTCATTATCCTTTTAAGTTCTACTTTTAATCTTTCCACATGTTGGATTTAGAAAATTATGGGTGCATTTGGAGTTAATTTTTAAAAAAAAATCGCATTTTTTAAATTTTGAAAAATATAAATTAGTTATAAGAGAAAATGTGAGTGTCGGATAAAAAGATGAAAATAAGATATATTTTTAGTTTCGATTTAAGGATTAGCTTGGATTGAGTTTTTTTTTCAAAAAATGCTGATGTGGCAAATTAGAAAGTGTGTTTATTTGAGTTTGGTTTTGTAGTTTATTTTAAGTTTTCTCCTTACTTGGACAAGAAAGATGTTTTCTATTTTTGTTTTGCTTGTTAAAGAAAAAAAGATTAATTATATTTTCAGGTCATTTGGTAATTGACTATGTCCTATTGTAGATGTCGAATAGATGTTATATTTGGCTAGTAATTAAGTTTCTTTGTATAGTCATTATGTGAAAATCATTAAAAACAAAATTTATGTTATCTAATGATGTATGATTGAAATACGCAAAAATTACATTTCTTAAGAATTCAACAATAAATTTATTTGACTCCATACATAAAACTATGAAATAGAATTCCGTGAATAGAAAATGAAAATAGCATAACCAATAAAAATAAATAAAATTTTTTAACATGACTAAAAGTCCACCATAAAAAAACACATAAAAATCTTTATCATGACTTTTTCTTTAATGCCTTTCGAAAAAGGCATTTAGACATTTCATCCACAAGTGTCACACTTGCTGAAAATTATATTATAATGAGAATAAATCATTTAAGTATAACCCTAAACTAAATAAGCCAATCGGACAAGGTCTCACAGGCTGTGCTCATCAAGAGTTTATTTTAAATTGTACAATTGTGGTCTTTTTTTCCTTGTTCAAGTGGACTTTTGTTTTTAAAAAAGAAAATGAACTTAGTTTGAACTTTTGCTTAGAAAAAAAAACCCAATCCAAGCTAAGTATACCAGCTTACTTTGTTCTATATGATTATAGTATTTTTTGTAATTCCTTATGGAAGGTGATGTGATTTAAACTTAAGATTTTTTTTTTTATTTTTTTTATTTTATATATCAAAGGAAAAGGATTTAGTTCAATTTAAAGACCTCTAGTCTACTAATTTTTCTTCTTTAGTAACTCGGTATAGGAAGATTATCGATTAATTCTGGAAGCATCAGATGACACACTCCAAATTTACTACCTTGCCACAATAGGTTTATTGAATAAAGAGCTTTTTTACACTATTAAAAAAGCACTCAACATTATCTAATACATCTTTTAGCACACCCTCTAATACACTTCCTTTAATTGTGATTTTTTTTGTTAGGATTTATCTTTTAAAGATTAGAGTTTATCTTTTATTTTATATGAATTATATTAATAAAAGTAGGCTTATAGGTGTTTTTCCCCCTCAAATTTATTTGTATTGTGGACTTGGTTCATAAACTTTAATTCATTATTTTTAGGTACCCAAACAATTTGTTCGGTGAATTAGGTACATCCGTCCAATTTTGCTGTCAACCAATTCTTTTGTCCATTAAGTGAGGGGCATTTTCATTAAAAAGCCTTAAGACGCATTGAGTTAAGATTTAAGTAAAATCCAACTGACCCACCCATTATTTGCAAAACGTGACCCATATTAACATATTTCCCAATCCTATTTTCATTCCCGCTATTTTGCAAATAGAATTAGGGCTTTTGTAATTCAATTCTTTTAAAATTTCCAACCATGAAATCGTGCAACGAGGAAGAAACAAGTTGCTCGGAAGCAAAGTGGAGTTACAAGAACTGTTGGCCAGCACCCGTAACGACAGGCAGATACAAATAGAACAATCCTAAGTGGGATGCCCGATACTGCTACTGTGGAGAAGTATTTTGAGTAAGTCTTAAACATTTGTGTATTAGGGCTTTAATAACATGACATTATGAATTGATTGTTGAACTAATAATGTAAAATGATTTGGAATAAAAGTGATAAAGAGAAAGAGCATTGCTTTAGTATTTGGATTCACTATAGTTTAACATTTTTATAAGTAAGGCTGAGAAAAGAGGAAAGGTGTTGAAGTGGATTAAGAAGAAGAAACTTCTAACAAAGAAATATGTATTTGTTCCAATAGTGATGTGGTAAGGACAAATTTTTAATCTCTACTTCCGTAGCCTTTTTTTTGGTAAGTGTGAATTGAATCAGATATATATTTGCTTGGAAGGTCATATTGGACTCTGTTAATTCTTTGTAACTTTGATGAAATTGAAGTTGATTCAAGTAGTGAATGCACGTTGTTGTTGGATTCTCTACAGTCAACAGGACAGAATGGAAACTGAAATCAGGGAGTATGTAACCTAACTATCCTTTGTTATATTATGTGCATATTTATATGCTAATTGTTTTTCTCTATTTTATATTCATAGTTTTGTATTAGAATTGCTTAAATCAGAAGGTCTTGATGTCGATAAAGAAAGAGTGAGGCAGATTCCTATTTTAATTCCAAACGCAAGTTTGTAATTGTTTTTTATTTCTATATTTTGTTTTGTTTGTTTCTATAATGAGAATCTATTATTATTGTTAGGTTCCCAACAAACAAATGGGGAAGATTGTGGGTGTTATGTGCTATATTATGCATACTTATTTCTGGAAAATACCCCTAAAACCTTTAACAAAAGTGATGGTTATCCATACTTTGTAAGTGAAAGTAGTTCATTTTCATCTGTGATATATAATGTATTCATTCTAATTTGTTCCATGTATTCTGTAGATGAATGAGAACTACTTTACATTAGACATGTTGATTGCTTTTAGAAGAGGTTTAGGGGACTAAAATCTAGTTGAAACCAGTGAAGATGTAATATGTTTTGGGTTGTATTCAACAGAAGAAAACATGGATCAAAAGTTGGAGGAGCCAAAGAATTTGAGAACTGAGAACATAGAAAATAAGGATGGGCATATAGAGGAGGAAGAATTAGTATCCCAGCTTATTGATTTTGATTATGATTTGGGTAATGAGGATTATGTATGTGCTGAGGTTGTAGAAAAAACAAGTTCAATGCTTCCATGAGGCATGTTTGAGAGAAATAAGCAAAAAAGAAGATCAAATGTATGAAGTAGAAGCTAATGATGGAGGACAAGTCACACAATCTGAAGAACTAGAAAAGCAACCAGAAATTGGTGGTGAAAAGTGTGAGGATTAGCTTGGGGTTCAACCTGATGCGCAAGCAACAGAGGTGGCTGAAACTGCTAAATTCAAAGGAAAAGGAAAAGAGAAGTTAGAGGAGCAAGTGAGTAATAGAAAGAGGGGGAGGGGGAAGGGAGGGGAGGGGAGGGCATAACAGGAGCAAGGAGACAATGGTTGACTCCATCAAAAGTGGATTTAGAAGAAGATCCTGATTGGAACTATCCACTTGAATCAAATAGTGAGGTTTTAATAGATCCAGACTTTTATGGTACAAAGACCAGTGATGAAGATCCTGATTGTCCAACAAAGAAGAAGAAAAGAAAGTTTCCAAGGTATTTTGCTGAAAAGAAGGTAAGGATCCTAAGTTTATTGTTGGGCAACTATTTCCAACTGATGTTGTCTTGAAAAAGCTATTACACAACCTGGAATTACTCATGGGAGAGAGATAGAATTTCAGAAGAATGAGAAGACAAAGGTTACAACAATTTGTAAAGGAGGAAACTGCAAATGGAGGATTCATGCTGCTAAGCTGCCTGATTTGCCAACTTTTCAAATAAGAATATTGAACAATAAGCATGATCGTGCAAGAAGTATGACCCACAAGCTTGCAACAACCAAATACCTTGCATAGAAGTACATCAACACTTTCAAATCAGGAACCACATTAAATGTTGGGAAATATGCAGACAGAGTCCGCACTGAAGTTAATCTGCATATTTTAAATTGGAAGGTGTATAGGATAAAAAAAGAGGCAAGATTGATGCTTGAAGACAGTTATGAAGATCAATACAAGCTGATGTGGAATTATATTAAGAGATTAAAAGAAGTAATCCAAGTACAAATATTAGGATGGATAGCTATATAGATGAAAAGACAAATAAGGAGCATTTTCAGAGAATATATGTTTGCCTGGATGCATTGAGAAAGGGCTTTAGGGTTGGTTGTAGGAAGGTAATTGGGTGGATAGGACATTCTTGAAAGGGTCCACATCATGGTATTTTACTCGCTGCAGTTGCAATTGATGCAAACATGAGATGTTTCCTATTGTTTATGCTGTGGTTGAGGCACAGAATCGCAACTCTTGGACTTGGTTTATTGAGAGGTTAAAATATGACCTTAGCGTTTACAAAACAGAAGATTGGTGCATCATGAGTGATAGACAGAAGGTATTGTCTTGTATTGTTTACAAGTTTCATTTCATATGAGAAGTGTAGACAGAAGGCATGGACTTATTCAAGCAGTTAATGAGTTGCTACCTAACATTGAGCATAGGCATTGTGTTCGCCAATTGCACAACAAATTCAAGCAGGCCCATCCAAGAGAAGCCTTGAAAGATATGTTGTGGAAATGTGCCAAAGCAATATACAAGAAGCAATTTGAAGCAGACTTGATACAGCTAAAAACTTATGATGACAAGACATTTAGATGGTTGGAAAAGAGTACACATATAAAGCATTGGAGTAAGTCATATTTCAATGATGATGTTAAGTGTGATAATCTACTCAACAACCACAGTGAATCCTTCAATAGACAGATCTTAGAAGCAAGAAGCAGGCCAATACTTGGATTACTAGAAAGTATTAAGGTATATCTTATGATGAGAAATCAACAAAAAGACTGGATTGATATGTAGGAAGGAGAATTTTGTCCAAGAATCATAAAAACACTTGAGAAGTTGAAGAAGGAATCAGCAAATTGTTTTCCCTCTTATGCTGGAGGGACACAATACTAAGTTAGGCACCTAAACATGGATCAATTCATAGTTGATATTGACAAAAGGACTTGCAGCTGCAAGAAGTGGAAACTTGCAAGTATTCCTTGCATCCATGTTATTGCTGCCCTAGGAATGAAGGGGAAAACCTGAACAATATCTTGACAAGTGCTACTCCATTGAGGCATACAAGAAGATTTATGAGCCAATAATCTCACCTATTAATGGCCCTAACAATTGGCCTAGTTCAAACATGTTGCCATTGCTGCCTCTCAAGAAGATAAGGCTGCCAGAAAGGCCAAACAAAAAGAGAACATTGGAAGAAGAAGAAAAAGGTTTCAAGACAGGTGTTGATGGAACTATGAAGTTATCAAGGATGGGTCTTACAATAAATAAATGTAGGAATTGCCAATAGCCTAGCCAAGACTCAAGAAAGTGTCCCAAAAAAAGTTGCCAACATGTGAGTGAGGCAGAAAAGGACAAAGAACAAGTTGAGGCTGTCCAACCACAAGGAGAAATATAAACAAGTGCTGGAATTATTTTCAACTTGGGCATAATTCAAGGACATGAAAATTCAAAAAGTCAGCACCACAAGATGGCCCGGAAAATACCCCAAGATGATTTATTTGATGCAGATGCAGCAGCATATGATCTGTTTGATGCAGATGAGCCTATACTAGGCCCACAAGAAGGCCCACAAAATGTTGGAGGATTAGGCTCAAAAGAAGTTCCACAAGCTGTAGCATCTGGCCTTGTAGCAAACCCATCAACTTCTAGCCATAATTAGGTATACTCATATCTTAAGTTGGTTAATATGCAAATTCAATTACATTAGTTAGCTGGCATTTATTTTCTTTGTGTTTACAAGACTAAACAACAGAAGCCTAGAAGGCCTGAGAGATGTAGTTGGTATGCTAAAGTTGGTCACAAATAGGCCTGTAAACGAGTCTAGACCCTCAGGGTACCCCGAGACCCAGACCCGTACCCTTATAGTTAAACTTGGACCCAGACCCGGACCCATACCCTCCAGGGTATAAAATTCTGGACCCAGACCCGACCCTCCAGGGTCCAGGGTAGGGTCTAGGTATACCCGTACTCGTATGATATTTTTCTATTTTTTTTTTCTGTTAAACAAAAATATATAAAACAATGTATAATCCTAAAATAAAAATTTTAACATGATTAACATAATCTCCTCAATATTTGTTTCAACAAATACAATCATTTAACATATACATAAATAAATAGGGATATAGACCCCTTTAACTATATTAAATCAGTCTGTAATCCAAATTCCTGGACAACCTCTGAGCAAAGAGTATATATAATAATACAGCGTGGACTAATAGATAAGTCAAATAGTAGCATATAAGATAGAGAACGACAAAGAAAAAGAAAGAACAAGATTGTCCTTTTTGTCATGATCCATATTTTCAGCAATTCTATAAAATAAAAAATAAGACAAAAATATTATTATCATAAATTGCTTTATACGGGATGAAAGAATATATTTTTATATTTAGTAAAAATAAATTATTTGTGAAATGACTTTAAAATAAAGTTGAAAATAAATAAATAATTTGAAAGAGGTTAGTTGGGCCAAATCCATGAACTAAAGAGACTCTATTTAGGAGCAATAATCGCACCCTGCAGAGCAAGGCTGATTGTTTGCCTCCTTAACCACTCGAACAAACCTCCCTCAACACATATATTACTCTCCATTTAATATAATATATATTATTATTTTATTCATGCGGGTCTACGGGTATACGGTCTAGGCATCACCATACCCTGCCCAGACCCATATAGCAGTATAAATACGGGCACATGTATGGGTATGGGTCCGCAGGCATAAAATTTAAACCTTACCCGCAAAAAAAGGGTACAGACCCGTGCGGGTACGGGTAAGACCTGCCCCGTTTACAGCCAGTCACACAAGACCTAAGTGTCCAGATACAAGAGCTTCCCTCTACCATCCTAAGATAAGCAAGCTTGACACAATAAGAATCCATGAATGAGATGAAGCTTGATTTCTTGCAGCTAGGAAGAAACTTTACTGTTTTTTGGGTTGATGCAATTGGTGGATTTCATTTTCATTTTGGAAGTTGTTTGGTTTGGTATTGGTTGTTCATATAGAGGACTTGTTTGGTTAGACACTGGTATTAGTTGGTTTGGTCTAAAGACAAGACTTGATGTTTTGTTTGGCTGATTTTTTTTTTTTTTTTTTTTGGGTAAAGACAAAGTGATCTTATGGCTGTAAAGTGGTTATCTTTTTTATTTAATTTCAAATGGTTGTAGAACAAGGTTTAATCCTAACAATCGTTGAAACTTGTACTTTGGTTTAACACCATACTCTATTTTGAATATAATTTAAATTCATTTTATTTCCCTCTTCTTTCATTTTCTATGTTCATTATATTCGAACAACTTTATATCCCCTTTTTATTCAATCCAATTGGTCATTAAATCATGCATAAAGTGAACTAATAAGACTAGAAATGACACCATAATGAAGTAACACAAGAATCTTTCATAAACATATTTCAAAAGCAGCTTTCAAAGCTGATCAATTCAACAAAATTAGCTCTAAAAGCTCTTTACAGAAGTTTCTATCAATACTAACCACCTAAAACCTTTTACAAAAGCTTAATTCACTATCTAAACCCTAACTAAATAACTCCTTATCCCAAGCACAATCAACAGAACCCAAGATACAATTGCAACAACCAACCATGCCTTCATCTTCATCTGGTAAGAAGTTTTTTCCATTTCTAGCTTCTAAATCTTCTTATGCATAATATAATTTCCCCTTCCAACAGGAGGATCAACCCACAAAAAAAAAAAAAAAAAAAAAATCACATTTGTTTGCAACCTACAAAAATCAATCCAATAAAAAAAATCAACCAACAACCTTCAAAGATTTACTGAGTAATTCAAAGAATTTACCTTGAAAATTACCTTCTGCGCCTCACATGACATAAATTGCCTATCCAAATTCTTCTCGTCATGGAAGTCCGAATGACATTATAAATTCCACAATAGCAATGGGTTGGTAGCTCCATTTGTGGTTGAGTCATACTTTTAATGTGAAATGAAGAACATTCTTGGTCTCCATCTCCTTCAATAGAGCTACGACTTTGAAATTGCAAGTTGGATGTCCTTGATTTCACTATGATTTGAGAAGAAAGAAGCCGTAATTTTTTCAGAAGAAGGGAAAGAAGATGTAAGCGGTTTGTTGTTTCTTTGTTCTTAAAGAAGAACAAATATTTTTTTGGATGAAAATGCCCTTCAATTAACGGACAAAAAATTGGTTGACGACAAAATGGACGGATATACCTAATTCACCAAATATAAATTGTTCGGGTACCTAAAAAGTGACGAATTAAAATTTATGGACCAACTCCATAATACAAATAAGTTTGAGGGGGAAAAGCACCTATAAACCATAAAAGTATTATAAAAAAGAATATATTGGATAATGCAATAGAAAATACACTAGACAGTTCTAGTCGTTAAAAGAATATTTTGCCACCAATCCAATATAGAAAATTTCATTATATGTCAAATTCATATCCCCAATTATGCCCTTTGATTAGTATTAACACGTATCACTTTTCTTGTCTTATTATAGAGATAGGAACTCCGAAAAAATAATTCAATTTAATAAAAGTGAAAGAACCTAGAGCAAGGACATAAGTTTGTTTCATAATAGAAATTTTTATTTCTATTCTTACCAGGAGATATAATTTTTTAAAAAATAAATTATATTACGCTCTAACGTTCTTTTTTAAAGAATACAAATAAAAAGACTTGAATATTATCTGTATAAACTATAAAGTATCTCTTCCGTTATGTGGGTCAAGAAATTGATGCCTTCATGTGGCCCATAAGGTAATTGGGCTACCTCGTTGGGCTAAAATGATTATGAGATTTCATAGGACTTATTGTATATAGAACAAAAAGAAGAAGTGATTTGACAATTTTAGACATGCCATGCATGAAGTCCATTTGTCAAGGACGAAACGCGGCATATTCTGTTAGCTCCACGACTCTGCCACGTGAGACAACAAAGGCAGCTCATGCCAATCCACGCGGCGACATATTACGGGCAGTCGTCTAAACCAATTCACGGCCAAATTGCAACAAACTCCCGGTAATTTTGATGACATCATCCAAAGATAGAATGGACAAAAACAACACCGAACTTCCTAAGCAGGACATTACCAATATTGATCTAACAGCCAATCTCATCCAAATTTCAACAAACCTTTGTCATCTTCTGACACGTGTAAAACCAAAAAAACAAAAAATTTGTTCATCTTCATCCTTCTATCTTCAAGGGACAATGCATTTAATCATACTTTTTTCCATTAGAAAAAAAAAAAAAAGTTTAAGAATTCGGAAGTTATCACACCCACATACATATATATATACTCCATTTTATATGTTGTTTTTTAGGATTATTATAATCTTAGTGCATTTAATTTGATAATTTCTTGCTTTATAATTAAAGTCATACTAAATGCTTTGTTAACATGAAATGGATTTCATGGAATTGTGCAATTAATTAAAAAAGAATTGCACAATTACTAAATGAATAAAATAATGTTGTCTTAATTAAGCTAGTGAAGCACTAGGTCTTAAGGCCTCCTTTTGCTAGATTGAGCTCGAAAAACATTACATTAGCAATTCTACAAGAGATCAAAGTGACTTTTTTAAGGTAAGATCAAAGTGTATCTATAACTTACTATTAATTTTATATTTATAAATAATTTGTTTACTCGTAATAATTTAATATGTTCAAAAAAAGAAAAACTTAATATGATCCTCATTAAAAACATTTTATACATACACATTATTATTTCTGATCTTTTTAAATTCAAAGATAGAACAATTATTATTTCTTATCTTTTTAAATTCAAAGATAGAACAATATTAAGGACTATGTAAGACATTTCACAAATATTTATTGTATTATTTATAAAAATTTAAACACTATCGATTTTACTTAAAATTTATTAATACTAAAAAATACATATACTAATTTTATAACGCATTCAAATTCATAGACTCAACTATCATTTGATCTACTCAATTTTGCCACTGATATTATATATATAATCTTATGAGGAGTGTTTTTATGATTAATACTTACTTTATCACGTATCCTGTCCCGTCTAACTCTTGTTCATAGGGAGCAGTTTAGTTTTTTTTTTTTTTTTTTGAATTGAGTGTGTGAAAACATGATGAGTTTAGAGAGACAAGAGAGTAAAGTACAAAAGAAAGAAATGACTTTTTCCCTAGAAACACAACACCAAGCAAGGGTGGCTGGTGACTCCTTTGCATGCAAGAGTGTGTAATGTCGAGCTGCCACATATATAACTTTGCATGCCAATCCCTAATACTATCAAGCCACGCATCACTCAGCCCATCCCTCACACCATCCTCGTCACCCTCACTCTCTCTCTCTCTCTCATCTCCTCTACAACTACAATCCCCCAATATTTCTCATCATTATATAAAGACTCTTGTTCATATCTTCTCTCCTCACTCAATCCTTCCTTACCTTTTCCCCTTATTCCCATAACCCCCCCCTCTCCAAACCCTCCGTTTTTTTAATGTCATTTTCATTTTCAACAGATATGGGCAGTATTTGTGCCGATCAACACAAGTTCCATCCCTCCCACCCACTCAATTACACCAATTTCAGCAAAAAAACCCTCCGCGAAATCGATATTCCCCCTAGAAAACTCCTCAGTCGCCGTGCCGCCGCTGCTGCCGCGGCTTCTTCTATTGATTTATTCATGGATTCACCCGGCAAGGTTGAAGAAGCGGCGCTTCTTCAGAAATTTTTACCGTATAATAGTATTAACGACGATGATGATGCAGATCCTTATTCTTCTGACCATTTTAGGATGTACGAATTTAAGGTCCGTAAATGTACTCGAAGCCGTAGCCACGATTGGACCGATTGTCCTTTTGCTCATCCCGGTGAAAAGGCTCGCCGGAGGGATCCGAGAAGGTATCATTATTCGGGTACCGTTTGTGCCGAATTTCGGAGGGGAAATTGTAGCCGCGGAGATAATTGTGAATTCGCTCATGGAGTATTTGAATGTTGGCTTCATCCTTCTCGTTATAGAACGGAGGCTTGTAAAGATGGGAAAAATTGTAAACGAAAGGTTTGTTTCTTCGCTCATACTCCTCGTCAACTTCGAGTTTTGCCGGTTAATTGCAACGAAAATATTTCTTCTCCGGTTAATAATTCGATTGAAAAAAAGTACAAAAATATGAACAATTGTTGTGTTTATTGTCACTCTGTTTCGACTAATTCTCCGACTTCAACTTTAATTGGAATTCCTAATTATTCACCGCCTATGTCGCCGTCGCTATCTCCGCCACTTTCTCCAGTGAAATCTGCTAGGTTTTCTCCGGTTTCGAGGTACAAAGATAATTTTGCCCAATTTAATTCGAGTAATAGTAGTAGTGGGGGTTTGAGTTACAAAGATGCGATGAATGAATTGATGAATTCAATTGAAGCTATGCATGTGAATGAAATTGCTTCTCCAAATGGGAGGAATTTACAATTTCTTGATGTTAATTTTAATAATGGGGATGATCAGCCACAGTTTATTTTGTCTCCTTCAACTTCAACTCCAAGTCCAAGTCCTACCAAATTTCACCATGGAAGATTTTCCAACAAGAATTTTATTGAAGAAAATAAGTACTATGAAGATATTAATGGAGGATTTTCTGGACCAGATCTGGGCTGGGTCAATGATTTATTGACATAAATGAATTAATTCTGCAGACAGAAATTTCATGATGATTATTATGATGAAAAATTTGAAGGAAGAAGAAGATGAAATGGTTTGTGTATATAAATCCACATGAATCATCAAGGCCAAGAAGAGGAAGAAGAAGAAGATTTGTGTGAGATCGGAAGAGCTTTGTTATTTGGAATTTTTTTTAATTATTAGTTTAAATTAATTAATGATGTTCTATTAATATTTGCTAATTTCGAATTTTCATTGTCATGTCATGTTACATATTTTAAATTCGAGAATGTATTTGTACGATGACAAATTTGAATTTCCAATGTAATGTAGTAGTGAAATGAATGGAAATATGTGAATTATGATTTCCCGTTTAAGTTATTGTTATTGTAACTGCCTGCCTACTTTGTATACTGTTTTAGATATTTCAGAGTTGTTTCTAATGGTTAATTATCAAATGATTGTTAAAATCTTTTAAGAACTTTATTTTTAAAAAAAAAAATCCATTGATGCCTTTTAAGGTATACCACCGTTCTTTCAAGGTGTATAAAGTTATAAATAGTTTTTTTTTTTTTTTTTTGCGGTCTACATGAATAGAGTTTTATAGACATGTTTTTTTAATCAATTTTTAGAATCTTATGTTATTTAGTAATGTTTTTATACATGGTGAGCAGAACGAACTCATAATCTACTACCATAATCTATAAGGGTTACTACCTTGTCACCTTATGCTATTCTTTTCTTTCTTATTATTTTTTTAAAGGGTGTGATAATAATATATTTTATTATTATTTTTTAATACTGAGAAAAAGGAGTGTGAATTAAACTTAGTAGTAATGTCTGTATTCTTAAATACCACTTGGGTGAATTGAATTTATTAGTAATGTCAGTGTCCTTAAATACTACCTTGTCACTAGTAATATCTCTATGTCCTTGAATATGTAGATGAGTAAATTTCTATACCCTACACTTCTACTTCTATAACTGTGTAAAAATAATTTGTATAATTATGGTATATTTATTTGTAAAGGAAAATAATCAGTTTAATCAAAAAGGGAGTTTTTTTTTTTTTTTGTATTTTACTTTTTAATCCAAATGTAACCCGAATTTTTATGTGTTTGTTTCCAATGTGGATCATATATGAATTCTCTTTTTTATTTATTGGGCATATTAGTACGGAATGAACTTTGTTTAGGAAGTAGTATATGTAGAATGTAGTGTTTGGACAAAAAGAAAAAAAGGAAGTAGTACGTACGGGTTGATGATGTGGCGAAGGAATTCCCTTTAGTGGAGACGTCGAACTTGAGATTCGGGAAAGATCCGAGGAATAGATAGGATAACTAAAATGGATTCGGTTGGTCAAATTTATACTGAGATTTATTTTCCCTCAAATCCTTGATGTTGATCTGGTTGGTTTCTTCTGATTTTCCAGTTTCCTTTTTCCCAGAATTTTAAGTGCTGCTCATTCCAATTTTTTTTTTTTTTAGCATTTGGAGTACGCATTAAATATATTTCGAATAAGACGATGTCGTCTCACCTGTTTTATTAAACGGTTAAAATTGATGTTAATCGATTCTTTCGAAAGCTTGAAACAAAAGTTTTGTATTAAAATCATTGTATCGTTGTTGAGATTTATTTTCCTTCAAATCTTTGACGTAAATTTGGTTTCTTCTTCTTTTTCGGGTTCTTTCTTTTAGAAGTTTTGAATGTGATTCATTCCAATTTTTTTTGCAAATTGTATTATGTGCCTCGAATACACTATACTAGGGTATATTTTGGGGGGAGAATGACTCTGTTTCATTATTTTTATTAAGTAGTTGAAATTGATGTCTAGTCGCGATCAACAATTGTACTCAGGCCGTGCAAGGATTTAGACCGCTTCCTTCAAAGGCTGGAACAAGGTTTTGTTTAGTGTTTTTAATACTCAGAGTATCTAGTAAAAGGGTTGGAAGTATATTGCTATTAAGAAGAAGGATGATGCACCGAAAGAAGTAATATTTCTTTCTTTTTTGACGATTATTTTATTATTTTTGTATGGGGATGATTTGTGTTATATTCGTTCACAATTTGTATGGACATATTTTGATTGTTTTTTTTTTTTTTTTGTGGATTTCTTGATTTGTAATGTTGTTTTGGGTACTTTGTTTTTTGTATTTTGTGAAAATGAAATGTTCTGTAGATCTGGTTTTGTTTTGTGTTTTTTTATGTAATTACTTAAAATGTTTCTTATTTTGTATGCAATATATTACATAACTTCTGTTTTAGTGTCTTTTCGTGTGCATCATGCTGTTTATTGTTTAATGATATTGTGTCTAATGTTTCTTATCATTATTATTCCATGCATTTATATATAGTATTATATGATAGTCGTATATGATGTTTTCTATTTTTGTGGTTTTTGGTATGTTTTGTATTTTGTTTGCCAGTTTTAAATTTTTTTATTTTTTAATTTTTTTGTGCATTGGTGGCATGTAATTATTGTTTAGGCTCCTGAAATTATGATTTAGTGTTCATGTAAACATATGAGTTGTGGTCCTATAGTGTTTTTTTTTTTTTGGTGTCCTGTTTTGTTTTTATTTTGTTGTGTGATATATTGTATGTAATGTTTGTTCTCTGAGCATGAAATTATAGTATAGGCCTATTGTGATAAGTAAGTGTTCTATTGATTATGTATAATATTCCATTTTAAATATTGATATATACCATTGACATATGTGTCCTTTTGTAATATAGTGGTTATTGTTCTTTTTGTTATTATTTTGTTTTTGTTTAGATGTGTGATATATTACATGGAATGTTTGTTCTACCGGCATAGAATTGTAGTATAAGTCAACTGGATAAGCAAATGTGCTATTGATAGAACACTTTTTTTCTCTTTTTCTTTTTTTTTTTTTGGAGAGGAATAAAGGTTTCTAAAGTTTGAATTCTATCTGTAAACTAATAACCTTCACTTTATCAAAAACTCTTTAATCAAGAGACTTATCTCATCCTCAATCACACTTTTGGTATTGTTATTTTGTTATTGTTCAGTTGTTTGATATAATAGAGTTTGTTGTAGGATTATATCTAAGGATGTTGTACAGAAATTTGATGTCGTTTGTTAAAAGGCCAGTACAAAAGAAATTTGTTTTATGCATATTTTTTGGTATTGTATATTTTATATGTTTTTCTGAAAATGTGTATTTATTCTGTTTCTGCAGAATGCCTAAAGCTGTGTGAAAGGTACACAGAAGAAAGCAATAGAAACGATATTGGAAGAGTTACAGAGGCTAAAATGGAGGAATACGAAGAAGTCATAATTACAACCACAGCCGAAGAAAGCGAGGTTTAAATCTTCCAAGCAGCAAAAAGCAGGAAGCACGAAGGGTGCTCCACTAACTATCAATATAACGACATCATCAAGTACTCCGTTTAAGTTCTATAGTTTGAACGAGAAATAGAGGAAAGCGGTGAAAGAGATTAGGTCTGGTTCTTTGTTGTGATTGAATGTCTTGTCTAGCACTGAAGCTTGGTAAACACCTTGTTGAAAAGTTCAGTACTCAGATTTGTCAACTGAAATTGGAAGATGAGTTTGTGGTTGATGAAGAGGACTAGTGCTTGGGATTTCTCGGGGGTCCAAAATTGGTCGAAAAAGATGAGCAATTATGAAATTGTGGATGAAAAATGTGATAAAGTGTTGGAAAGATTTAAGAATAGGCATAGGGAGTTGGTTCCTCTTGTGACAAAGATGCCGTCAGTAGCTTTAAGACAAGCAAACAGTGATGATTTTAAGAGGGATTTTATTATTTACATCATTTCAAGCTTGATCCATTGCCCAACTACAAGGAGGTGTCAGTATAGATTGATGAAGAATTTGCTTGATGCTTCTCATATCAAAAATTATAATTGGTGTCGATTTATAATGAAAGGGCTTATAGAAATGGTTGATGGTTGGAAACATAATCAAGGCAATCATATCTGTCAGCCAATGATTTTTCTTGTTGTAATATATGTTAGCTGTTCCTTTTTTTTTTTGGGTACTATTTTCTTTTATTTTGTGATATTATGATGTTGATTTGTTCATTATTTTGTATTTTTTTGTGAAGTTATTCTATTTGGATAGGGTGATGTTCAAGATTGTGGATGTTTTAGAGAGGTTTATTCCTATAACCTAGTACTGGAGTGGCAAGAAAGCTAGTCTCAAGGAGAAGAATGAAGAAGAAGGAGGAGGTTTTGGAAGGGGTAGGGTATTTCTACGGCCTGAGAAAGAGCAAGTGCTAAGAGATGAGGTGGAAAATACATTTATAGAGGTTGTCTTGAAAACTGTTGCCAAGGATGAAAGAAGGAAGACATATGCTCTATTGCATATTGCTACTTTGTTTTTATATGAGAGTTCCGTGTAGTCTTAACATATGTTACATGGCACAGTAATCCATGTTCCATAATCGTATAAATAATGCTCCATGCATATATATGGTATTTGTTCCATGCAAAAGTAATTCATATTTCATTTTTATAGCGAGGTGGGGAGATATATATATATATATATAATGTTGTTTGCAGGAGATTGTTGATAAAGTGAAAGATGCAATAATGTTTTTGGGCACTGCTATGGTCTCATTTATGGAAATGTTTGTTCAAGCTAAGAATCACAATATCAATGTGGCTGAGATATTCAATAGGGCAAGTTCTGTTTTGCAATAGATTTTTTATGTTGCAAAGTGTTAGAAAATCCTTCAGCTAATATAGCAGGACAAGAGTGTGCCTCAAGTTTTACGGGTGTGAGTGGGCGCCAAGAAGATTTGTTCTTTGGAAGCAACGAATTCATCAAAAAGTTTGATAAGATGATTGTAAAGAGAAAAAATTAAAAGATGAAAGCATGCCTAGCTTTGATATTGGGATTGATGATGATGATTCGGAGCAGCAGCCGGTTGATGAGCAGTATGGTAAGGAATTGGGGAAGAGTATGAGCATGATCCCTTGTAAGATGTTGATATTGTTCTTGAAGATGAAAACACACCTGAATTTGTTGATGATGATTTAAATAATATGGATTTTTTTAAAGTTGATGATGAGGATGGAGGTGTTGTTGCAGATGTTAATAGGTAATGAAATCTTTTTGCAGATGTAAAAAAAAATTAATGTGCTACTTTTTATTAGTAAGTGTAATTCGTGGGTTTCTAATGTAGTGTTCTCGGGGAAAGTGATAGTGAGTAGATCAAAGAGAAAGTGATGGTGAGTATAGTGAAGAGATTAACATCTTGCGAAACAGGAAGCACAGGAATATGAAGCTGTCGTGTGCACTTAGGTCGCTTTTTTGGACGACAATGACTAAAAAGATGTCATTATCATCAAAGGAGAAGTTAATGACAGACTTTGCTTTCCTTGAAGAAGAGAAAGACAGAGATATACGTAAAACATTCGTATTGTTATATGTTATAATATTAGTTTTTGCCTATATAATATATCATAACCTATTTTGTTGTGATGCTCCATGTTCTTGTGTGCGAAGTTCCATGCTAGTGTTGTTATGTTCCATGTTATTATCGTATATGTTCCATTCTGTATGTGTTTATTTTTCATTGTAAGATTGAGTTAACTCTAGAATTTGATGTTCAATGATTTTATTTTAAATGTTCCATAGAATGTATGATGCCCTCAACTCCTTCGCTAGGTTAACTGGGGCTGAGTAAGGTATTGACGTGACTCTCGACACTAAACTACAAACATCTAAACTAATACATAACCTGTCCAACACTTAGAAACATATACTTACACTACACAGCGAAAAAAAAAACTGACTATAGAAAAGGCGACAGCTACATAAGATTTAGGGAAACTTCTTATAACATCTCTAATACAGAAAATACTTTACAAAACCAAGACAAAAAAAGACGTTACAAACTGGTCGAGCACAAAAAGTACAAAATTATATACAGCATGTCTTGATCCCAAAACTCCGTGCAAAATACTCTAACAGCTTACTGTGCCGTTTCCCATACCGAGTCATCTGAAAAACATAATATTTAAAGATGTGAGTGCGAATACTCAATGAATCCACGTGTGTGTGAGCCTGCATATTTTTCTTTTAAAAAAAAAAGATGTAATTTTACAAAATAGTTCATGCAATATTATAAGAAGCATTTTCTTGGCTATTTTAAAAGTACCGACACTTGAGCCTATATGGGGAGTTTGAATGCAATTGGGGAGTATGAGCGAATCAAGACACATCAGTGCATCTTCTACACCTGAATTCAAAAAAAAAAAAAAATGCCATGCAAAAGTTAGATTCCACGGACAGAGTCCTGACACATTAGTGCAGCTTCTACACCTGAATTCAAAAAAAAAAAAAAATGCCATGAAAAATTTGGACTCCACGGACAGAGTCCGAAACCCATAATGAGGTCTTCGGAAACAAGTTCCAGCATCCCGTAGTCAGTACTAGCCAAACAACTTATGAGCGCTCGGTTCTATAACCACCGCACTCTCCAATCACATAAAACTAGGCTATAGATCCGGAGGCATCCACCAGGTCCGCCCTGAGACCAACCTTAGTTTCAAGTCCCTCCTGACTCTCCACAAGGCGGCTGTCCCACCGTAGAGTATGATGTGATGTCTGATGCAGTACTGATTTGGGCCAAACCCTCAACGATATTACGTCCTCTCTCAAGTAGATCCCCTCTCAAGAGTTTCTAACCGTCCACGTCGTCAGAAGAGGCCCTAGTACGGGGGACTAGCCATTTACAGTGCAATCCTCTAACGCTTTCGGATACATACAATCTTGTAAAAAACTTCGTCCCTAGTCGGATGGGGTTTTCATATTTATTTACAAATTAAAAGGCTACTCACTTGGCCGTTTACCTAAATTTAGGTTATAACCGCTTTAGAATAACAAAATTCCCATCCGCCAGTCAAGACACGCATATGCAGTTTTTATAAATATGTCAAGTTTACATCTACTAAGTCTAACCATGCAACTAAACAACATCAAAACATATTCAACGTGTAATAATAGTAACTTTTTTTTTTAAAAAAAACATGACCATTCTTTTTTTTTTTTTTAAAGTAAGGATACCTATACGGAGCACCGCTCCTATGCATTTCTAAGGTAAAAGCTAAATATGTTGTGGAGAACATCTCCGATTAAAATAACACCATGTCATATCGTCCTAAAAGCAGTAAACACTTTATAACATGCTTAGCTATATATAAAAGATTTTAGACATCTGCAGCAACACTCGAAAAATATTTAGATGGGATTTATAAACTCACCTGAATGTAGACCTTGTGCTATGATCCTACAAATAAGGTAACAAAAAATACTTTATTAAAATAGCACACCACATCTCTATTCGCCAACAGATATAATTATAACTACTTCCTTATGTTCCTAGGATACATATACATATTTACTAACCCTAATGAAAAACCCAAAATCTTATAATCTCAAGAATTTTTAACTTAGATACTTACCCAAAAAGCCTAAATTTCTTAATAAGCATATATATATATATATAAATATTAAACTCATAACTAACAAAAAATCCCTTCAAATCCTTTAACTATTTGAGAACAATCTTAAAGAAACATTTTTTTTCTTTTAAAAATAATTAGAGATAGATAAATAAAGTGAACCCAAGAGACTAAAATTAACTAAATGAAATCCTAAACCAACCAAATCCTAAATATTTCATTTTAAGAACCTAAAATTTTCTAACTATAAAACATATATATAACAAAACTATAATAAAAAAAACAATTACCTAATTCTAACCATAAGAACTAAAAGAAAACTAACAAAAAAAAACCCACTTATCTGCACACTAGACTGGAGGGGAGGAAACAATCAAAAAACCTTCTCCAGCTCCTACATGTATATAAGGAGCAAGGAGGGATGTGGTGTCGACAGGTGGTGAGGTACGTGGCAGTGAAAAAAAAAAAACAACACTTAGGCTGCCTTTTTTTTTTAACCACTACTACTAATAATAATAAATAATAATAACAATAATAAAATAATAATATTAACTTAGTCCAAAAAAAAAAATGTCTAACATATCTAATATTTTGCCATAAAAATTATGTTTGGATCCTAAGGGTATTCTTCAAAATATTCCTTTCCAACCACAATATCTTTTTCTTAAATTCACCTCTTTAAACCTTACATGACAATGTTCAAGTATTCTAATTCCTAAAATGTGCATGCTAAGCATACTAAAAAAAAAAAAAAACGATCCACTTAATGTTACTCATAAACTCCCCTAACAAGAACTTATCTTAATAAGATTCACTCTCTTTCCTAAATATCTACAAAATTACCGTTATATCCCAAACACTCTATCCTACTAAGACAGACACTAGAGTCTACGTTCTTGACTTCCGCGCCTACGGGTTATGTGTGAGGTGCTTACGGGGCAGGGAGTACATTCTACTCTCCTTAAAAACAAATTTCGTCATTGAAATTCAAAATTACATATCTATAAGTTTTGATTACTTCTTCTTCATGTACTCCTCAGTTTCCCAAGTTTCCCTTTCAATTACATGATGCCTCCATTCAACTTTACACGTTGAAATCTGTCTCCCACGTAACTCTTTTACGCTTCGTTCCACGATCTTCGTTGGTTTTTCTTCGTATGAAAAATTGGCTCTCAACTCCAATTTGTCTTTGTTGAGAACATGATCAGGTGCGGGATGATACTTCTTTAATTGGGATACATAAAACACGTCATGTATACCTATAAGCTCTCTCGGTAAGGCTAGCTGATATGCCACTTTACCAACTTTATCAACGACTTCAAACGGTCCGATATATCTAGAACTTAACTTACTTCTCTCGAGTATCTAAGCTTCCCGTAGTGAGGTGTAAGTTCTAGGAAAACTCTATCTCCTACCTTAAACTCCAAATCTTTCCTTTGATTATCAGCATAGCTCTTCTGTCTACTCTTAGCTGTTCGAAGTCTATCTTGAATTATCTTAACTTTTTTTTGCATCTCTTCCAACTCTTGCATCAAGTTCCGTTGCTTCCAACGAGATCGAACTCCAACCTCATCCCAATACAGGGGTGTTTTGCATCTTCTACCATACAATGCTTCAAACCATGAGATCCTACTGAGGAGTGGTTGCTATTATTGTAAGCAAACTCAGCACAAGCAACATTGTTAACCCACTTGTTTCCAACATCTAAAGCAAACTCTTAGCATATTCTCTGGGGTTTGAATTGTTCTTTCAAACTGTCCATCAGTTTGGGGGTGTACTGTGGTACTATAACTCAAATTAGTTCCCATGACTGACTGGAACTTGGGCCAAAATCTTGAAATAAACCTTGGATCTTGGTCTGATACAATATCAACGGGCACCCCATGAAGTCGTACAATCTCTTCTACGTAGATTTGTGCTAACTTGTCCAAGGGGTATGTCATATTAATGGCAATGAAATGTGCAACCTTCATTAGTCAATCAACGATCACCCAGATAGTATCCTTATATCTCTTGGTTCGGGGTAATCCAGTAACAAAGTCCATCGTCACATGATCCCATTTCCATTTCGGGACAGGTAACGGTTGCAGTAGTCTTGTTGACTTCCGAAGTTCAGCTTTAACCCTTTGACACGTAAGACAAGCTACCACATACTCATCAATCTCTCTCTTCATTCCACTCTACCAAAAGTTTTGCTTTAAGTCTTTATACATCTTATTCTCTCCAGGATGCATAGTAGACTTACTTTTGTGTGCCTCTTCTAGTATTTTAAGCTTAAGTTCAGTTTCATTGGATATACACAACTGATTTCAAAAGTACAAGCTTCCATCGGCTTCTAATGTCCGAAAGTCCATCTATTTCTTAGCTCCCACATAGTTCTTAAATTCCTGGAATCTCATGTTATTCTTTTGGGCACTTTTAATATCCTGTTGTAGGGTAGATATTAAGCTGAGACTTGATATCTTTGCCTTTCTACTTAGAGCATCCGCTACCACATTCGCTTTTCCAGAATGGTAGTTAATTGGGCACTGATACTCCTCCAGCAGCTCCATCTATCGACGTTGCCTCATGTTTAAAATCCTTTTGGGAAAACAAGTACTTTAAACTTTTATGATCGGTAAAGATCTCATACTTGGTCCCATTTAAGTAGTGCTGCCATTTCTTAAGCGCAAATATGATAGCTGCTAACTCCAAATTGTGTGTTGGATAATTCTATTCATGATCCTTCAATTTCCTCGAAATATAAGCTACAACCTTCATGTCTTGCATCAAAGCATCTCCAAGTCCTTCCCCTGAAGCATCTTTGTATAGGGGTAACTCCTCGTTTGGATTGAGTAATGTCAAAACTAGTGTCGAAGTCAGTCAATGCTTTAATTCTTGGATTTCTCTCACACTTCTCCGTCCATTTAAACTTAATTTCTTTTTTGGTTAGTTGTGTTAAAGGTCCAACAATCCTAGAAAAGTCTTTTATGAATCTTCGATAATATCCTGCCATACCCAAGAAACTGCGTACTTCAGTTGGTGTTTTCGGTTGTGCCCAATGGGTAATAATATGTCCCAAGAAAGTTACTTGACTCATTTAAAACTCACATTTGCTGAACTTGGCGTACAACTTATGCTCCCATAGGGTTTTTAACATCCTTCGAAGATGTTGTTCATGTGTTTTGGTGTTGGGTTAATAGACAAGAATATTATCAATGAAAATCACCACGAACTTATCCAGGTAAGGATAGAAGATCTTATGCATCAAGTCCATGAATGTCGCAGGTGTATTGGTCAACCCAAATAGCATAACAACAAACTCATAATGTCCATATCGCGTGTTAAAAGCCGTCATGGGGATATCTTTTTCTCTTATCCTGAACTGATAATACTTTTGTCTTAAATCCAATTTGGAATAGCATCCTACTCCTCGGAGTTGGTCAAAGAGCTCATCAATAAGTTGAAGTGGGAACTTGTTCTTAACTGTCACACTATTCAGCCCTCGTAATCTATACACATCCTAAGCCCATCCTTCTTCTTTACAAATAAAATTGGCGCACCCAAAGGAGATGTACTCGGACGGATGTATCCTTACTGCAACAATTCCTATAGTTGCTCTTTCAACTCCCTCAACTCTTCCTGTGCCATCCAATATAGGGTTCGAGATATTGGTTCAGCACCGGGTACCAACACTATGCGGAACTCCACTCTCCGTTCTAGGGGCAAAGTTGTTAATTGCTCAAGAAAAATGCTCACAATCTCTTTCACCGCGGGTACTGTTTCTAAATTCTCTCATTTCTTAGGCTTGTTGAGTAAATACGTTAAGTACCCTTGACATCCTTTCCATAATAACTTTTTGGCTTTCATGCTGGATAATAAGGGAGTCTCCCGTTCGTTCTGTTCTCGTAAATTCAAGGATTGGCATGCTCGGTCAGCTAAACTTCACTAACTTCTGTCGGTAGTCTACCTGAGCATAATGTTTGGACAGTCAATCTATGGCTAATATCACATCATACCCCTTGAATGGTAAGGCAATCAAGTCACCAGGTAGCATCATATTCTCAATATATATGTCACAATGTGGGTACTTTACTTTAGCAGCTTTACTCACGCCCATAGAGTACTGACTATCAACTGATAATACATAACAACAGAAGATATAGGGACATTTAGATTTATATGTCTTATCTTTGTCTTGAAATGTAAGTGATGTATCGAGTATTGCATATTCATCACTTTTATTTGGTGTGTATGAATGTTGTCGACAAGTTTGTTGACATAACTGACAATTGGCCAGTTCAAGAAGGGCTTGTAGTGAATGACAAATACGGGGATGTCCCAAGTTGATGGTAAATTGTTTTCTGTTTCCTATTTTTTCCAAGTATATGCTAATATATAATTCTAACTAGGGAATTCATTTATGTGAGTAGCTTTGGCATTTAAGGTTTATATGTGTAAGGGAAGTTCTAAAACACATGCTGATCTTATGAAGTATTCATTGAACTTCCCGGTATTGAAATGGCAAGATTCTTCAAATTTTGTAGATTGTGGTTGTAAGTTAGTAGATATATCTTTCGTGCAGTGTGAACTGATTTTAGTGAGTGTATTGTGTGAGCAGTATGTGTGTTAACAAAAATAAAGACAAGACATACAACACAACAAATTGGTAAATTTGTAACACAGTTTGGCCTAAGCATACATCTGTGGGGGGACGCCCAAAATGCAATCCACTATGAATTGGTAACACAATACAAGAAACACCTAACTATTTAACACATCTAGTGTTTTCCTTGTGGATCTAAATCAAACTCCCTTTGCACACTGCTTAGTTGACTCCAACTCTTCAAGACTCCCCCTTGAAATGTGGCTGATTGGATTTGAACTCCCTTCAATCCTCAATATGATGAATCACAGTATAGCTTCTTTCCTAAGAAGCAGGTTGTCTTCAAGAAAAACTCTTATCTTGATGTTGATGAACAACACTCAATAATGGAGAAAGGTCATGGTCTTCAAAACATATGGATGCATAAGCTTGAAACCCATGAATTGCCGTTTGTATACTGGAATGTTACTTCTGGAATTATGAACAGCTAAACCTCAAAGAATCGAGAAATAAGCCATAAATACGTAGGGTCTTTACATATATCTAGGAATCCTAAATCGATCCTATAATTAGATCTTCTTAAAACACACGGATTTAGCTTCCTTGTTTAAATAAACTTCCTTAGCCGACTGGACATACAAGGAAGTATAACGCCTGAGATCTTTACAAGATAGGCAGCAGATTTGATACATCTACAAAATAATGGCAACACTACTTCAAGAAATCCCACGTGTGATTATGTGTGTTGTTGTGTTAAATTCAACTTACATTCTATCGATTCACACAACATAAGTATGTGACCACACGTTGGGTGTGAAAATATTCTACAAACTCCCCCATTTGGTGTTGTATTTTAGCAAACACACAACAGAATAGAGATCATACATGCAGTGTAGAGCTGTGTAAATTACCAGATCTTCATGCTTCTTAAGATGAATAGCATAGAGAACCAAAATAAGAACCAGAAAAATAATATCCTAGAAACCATTTGTTCTAGTCTTGAACTAGCATAATACCGATAAACCAATAGAGAATTCCAAAATAATACAGAACCAGGAACTAGAACATCAGAAGTGAGTCTAAACTCATCAACCAGGAAAAAAAATTTTAATTGCACATAGGCTAAAAAAGATGAACACCAAAATATTCAAAACCATTCAGGTCATAACCATACAGTCATCCACGACAAACACAGGGTTAATCATTCAATAATTAAAAAAAAAAAAAAACTTTACCTACTCCCCCTCTGCTGTTGCTTCCATTTTTCTCCGCCTATTGCTCCAAAAATAATCCTTAAGCAACCGGTCTTTGAGTCTTTGGACATCAGACTGAAGCTGAATTATAGTAGCCATAAATGTGATCAATTGCTACCCCTTTTGATGAAGCGTACAGGAGATTTCAGAAGACTCCATTGTAGCTGGAGGAGAGGGTGAGGTGAGCTTAACAGTTGGAGTGCTTTGACCAGATTGTGTCCCAAGCTGCTTCTTTTTTCCTGCCTTGCTTCTTGTAGGCCAGCTAGCTCTTGGCACTGAGTAAGTTGGAGAAGGAAGAGCTATGCCTGATCCAATGAGCTTAGGCATGACCACGACATCCAATTCCCTAACCTAGGAGTCTGAGGGTAGGGATAAATGTTAATTTGGTCCTTGAAAAAAATGCACTTTTCTAAATTGAGTTTCTTAATTTACAAAAGTCTCCAAAGAGTCCTTGAAAATGTTAAAAATTGTATCAACATAAAAATATTTAATAGTCCATCCAAATCGGTTAACTATTTTGGACTTAAAATCAACATAAAAATAATTTTAAGATTAATGTTAAATTTCATAAAATTGGTTTTGATGTTTTCCATCTCTTCTTCTTCGTTTTCTCTCCTCTTAACTGGCGACTGCCCTCTTCTGCCTCTCCCTATTACTGTCATCCTATTTTATTGTAAGAGTCCCAACTTCTTCCTCCTTTGTTTCTCCCTCTTTTTTTTTTCTTCTCCCCAAAACGTCTATATCCTCTGCTTCTCCTTCTTCTTCGTGCCGCTCCAGCAACTCTGTCGCCACCGAGCACCCAAAATTGATATTTAATTTTGTGAATTTCCTTTGATAGAAGAAATGAAGTAAACTGACCAAGATGACCATCAGTAATCCTTCAATTAATCCCCACTCTTTCTGCACAAAGAATCCCAATAATGAATTTACATTGAATTGCTTTAATTGGTATTATGTTTTTCTTTTTTGGCTGAAAATTGTGTTTTTTGAGATGATTATGCACAATTATGAGCGAAACTTTGGTTGGATCATATTTTTTGGTTTAGGTGGGAAATGGTTTACTGCTGAGATAATTAGTGTACATTTAAGATGGGGAATGGACTGTATGTTGAATTCTTTCTTGTTGTATTCTTTTTCTTTTTCTAGGATCTTTTGCTTATTCTTTGATTTCATTGTCTTGCTGCCATGAATATGCTTATAATGGTATATGAATTTTGTGAATACTTTTACATGTGTTGGTCTATTCTTGCTTTATTTGAGGAAAAGAGTTATTAATGGGAAAGAAGAGTTTTGCAAGGATAGAGGGGGGAAGAGGTGTAGATGCACTATTATGAATATATGAAGAAGAAGAAGAAGGAAGGGGAAGGAAAAAATTGTTCCTTTATGGTTTTTTTTTTTGGTAATTTTCTCATTATTTAGCTGAGCCCTAAAGTTTTTTATCATTTGTTTAGGCCCTAAATTTTTTACTAGTGGAGTTTGATTGTCAAAATTTTAATAGAAGTCAGGTTGAAGGACATGATTGACACAAATTTCACATTTTTAGGGACGAAATTGAGAAGTTTTTAAATTAAGGTCCTTGATTGAGACAAGTCCATATTTTGAGGGAGGAAATTGAAAGTTATCTTTGAGGCTAGAGAGGTCCTTACAACCAAGAATGAAGTAAGAGATCAGACAAGGGGAGGGAAGAGCAACTTGTCTATTCTTTTTCTGGTCCAACTACCTCAGGATATTGTCAAAAATCACTGTGCACAGATTAAACTTCATTCTTGTTGCAAAGCATACAATACAAAGCCTGGTTCTTCAACACAACAGTAACCTTAGTTGTGGGGATCCAATTCCATACTAGACTTTTTAAAGTGCCCTATACTCTAGTAGAAGCTGTGCTGATTGAAGTCGATTGGTCTCTAGCCAGTGTGCTTCCTCATCTCTTGTGAGCACATTTGCAACTGCATTAATGTCAAAGTCTCCTTCCAGTCTAGTGTCTTCAATATTGGCATAGTGTGAACAACTCAAAAAATTAGCAATATTGCTTGGAGAGAAGGCAATAACTTGACCTCTCATATAAATTTGTCCTGCAACAGGATTGTTAGGATCGTCAATATCCTTAGTAAGGTTGCATAAAATTATTTGACCAAACTTTCATTGTACTTCTCTGGAAACATCTACCATATCTAAACATCCCAGTTCACTCAATAGATCAAAAACATTGTACAACTCAATGTGTCTTGCCTCACTTTCTTTTCAGCCACGATGGGCTTGCTTTTAACATCCTTCATCCTTTCCTATGTCTCCTTGGTATAGAAATGCTTGTTAAGAGTACTCTTGGCTTTCAGTGAGGATGAAACATGTACTTTTCCCTAAGGCCTTCTTAGAAGCAGGGCTAAGATTAGCTTGCATTTTTGTGGAGGATCTGGTCATTCTTTTCAGTCCTGTGCCCAGAGTGACCTTGGTGACCTCTACCTCCGAGCCCGCTTCGTCTATGGCTTCTTCTCTCTCTTCTACACATACCTTATTATCTTCTTCAATAGGCACATTAACTTGTGGTGCCTCAGAGAGATAAGGTAGAATGGCCAAGGAAGAAAATTCATCAAGAAAATGGTGCCGTATATTAATGTCAGAAGGCAAGATTTCTGTTCCCAGTTTCTCAACAGTAGGCAACGAAAAGGTATTTTCCATATAGTAAATAGGAACATTTGCATGTATCATAAGTCTAAAATCAAAATCAGTTAATCGGAACTTGCATCAAATAGCCAGAAAAGGTACACTAGTGCTGGCAAGGCTCAATCTATAAAGAATGATGAATACACTTGGACTGACTAAATGATTACCCAGAGTAAGATTTGGAGATGTTACCGGCGAGAAAGTCAGCAGTCAACCATTGAATAAGTTACTGCATGTGATATGGCTGTGCTTGATGATCCAGGTGAGGCATATGGCATTGCAGGAAGTACAGAGTCTTCGTGGTCCAAAATAAAGTGCCTACAAGGACGGAGGGCCTGTTCACCCACCATAGTTCAAATGCCTAAGTAGCCATTGTTGTTTTTGTCAAATTTGAGACCAGAAAAACTAGCAAAAATCTAGGTTTTTGCAAGGAGAGACAGTGACGAGAAAACCCTAGTCCAGAGCAATCTTCAATTGAGAAGTTAAAAGAGGGAAGCCTCATTGTGAAAATCAAAAGTAATAGTTGTGGGAAATGAATCGATTTCTGCATGATTTGATGGAAGAGAGAGAATCACTATTTCCAAGGACTAGGTTTGGACTTAATTTAGGACTCTGTCTACTATTGATGGTACTGTGTGACTGGAGTAGTAAGAGAATAACACCACATCATAAAAGAACAACTAGACAGAGATATCTCTACACAGAAAGATAAGAATATCACATAAAGACTACCACCATATAAAATCCATCAAATGATGCGTGTGAGAAGGCTTCATGTTAGGTTTATACCACTCATACCCACATATCAGAAACAACATCTATGCGAGACCAATACCGCATAGAGAAAAGAACGTAGCATGATACTGAATAATTGCACACATGAAGACCACAACCTTATAACATATATGACTTCATAGATCTTTGGTGTGAGAGCATCTTTAGATAAAGTGCTCTCTATCCAAATACCTGTTTAACCAAAAAAATACTATCAGAACAATATTAAACAGGTGTTCATTATTTCATCATTCTAGCATATAGATACCCAAGGGCTGCCGGAGTTCTTCAAATCTCACAGTATCCAAGGACTTTGTAAGGATATCTGCCAACTGTTTCTATGTGGTAACCTATTTCAGATCTACCATACCTTGCTCAACCAATTCTCCAAGGAAGTGATGTCTGATGTCGATGTGTTTGGTTTTGCTATGCTACACAGGGTTCTTTGTAATATTGATGGCACTTGTATTGGAACAATACATGGTTAATTTCTTTTGCACTATTCCATAGTCACTCAGCATTTGTTTTATCAAAAGTATGTGTGCAACAACTTCCAGTGATAATATACTCTGCTTCGATTGTGGAGAGTGAAATACAGTTTTGCTTCTTGCTATGCAATGACACTAGGTTGTTTCCACATAGAAACATCCACCCAATATGTTTTTTCTATCATAACAATTTTCTGCCCAATATGCATCACTATAACCAACAAGATACGATGTAGTATCTTTGTGCCACACACATATCTCGTACTCGTTTCACTGCTTTCTTGTGTGACTCTTTGGGATCAGCTTGATATCTGACACATACCCTAAACTGTATACTATGCCAAAATAACTTGCTGTTAAGTAAAGTAGTCCTCCAATCATACTTCTATACTCATGCCGATCTACACTCTTCCCTTTTCATTTTTAAAGATCTTAAGTGTAGTACTCATAGGAGTTCTCACAATTTTTATGTTTTCCAAGCCAAATTTCTAGACAAGGTTCTGAGCATACTTTGCTTGTGACAGAAATTTGCCTTCCATCATCTATTTGATCTGCAAACCTACTAAGAAGGTTAATTCACTAGCCATACTCATCTCAAACTTAGTTCTCATCGATGTGATGAACCCATCTGGGAGTTCCTTTAAAGTCGAGCCAAACACAATGTCATCCACATAGACTTGTGCAATTAGAACATGTTGTGCTGTCTTCTTGAGAAACAAGATTTTGTCAGCACCTCCCCTCTTGTAACCTCTATTGAGTAGATAATTTGTCAATCTCTCATACCATGCTCTTGGTGCCTATTTCAAGCCATAAAGAGCTTTCTTCAGTTTGTACATATGATCTGGATGTTTTGAGCTGATAAATCTAACATGTGCTTCCTCCTGCAAAATTCCATTTAGAAATGCACTTTTCACATCCATCTGTTGTAGTGTTAAATGCTTAGCACAGGCAATAGATACAAGTAGTTGCACAGATTCAAGACATGTGACTGGTGCAAATGTTTCATCAAAATCCAGTCCCTCCACTTGTGTGTATCCTTGGGCAACTAATCTTGCCTTATTTTGTGTGATGTTTCCATGTTCATTAGTCTTGTTTTTGTACACCTATTTTGTGCTAATCACATTCACACATTCTGGTCTGGGAACAGGTTCTCACACCTCATTGTGTTCAAATTGTTGCAATTCATCTTGCATCGCCTGAATCTAGTATTTATCAGTGAGGGCCTCTCTAATATTTTATGCTTAATTGTTGAAGTGTGCCATGTTATGCTGATCATTCTAGCCATCTCTTGAAAGTTAACATTCTTCTTGCCTCTTGTCCTTCTTCCTTTAGTAATCTCTCTAATGATGGCATCAGTTGGATGGTTATTTAACACCCTTAACTGGGGCTTCTTAAGCTTTGTCACTGTCTTTGGACTAGTTTCATCAAGGTCATATGTGACCGTTGAATCATTATTAAGAGTCTGACCATCATAGTGTGGTCAACTGTTTTAACAGTATCCTCATCTTCTATGTCGATGGACATCCTTGGGACAGTCTTGTACTCCTCAACATCCTCAACCGTTAAATTGACTGATTCGATCACAACACTTGTGTATTTGTTGAACACACGAAAAGCATGGTTGTTTGTAGAATATCAGAGAAACATCCCTTCATCACCTCGTGAATCAAACTTACTTAGGTGTTCTCTGTCTCTTAGAATATAACATTTACTTCCAAAGACATAGAAATAGCTCAGTTTGGATTTCCTTCCCTTCCGAAGTTCATAAATTGTCTTGTTCATCAGTGGTCTTAGATAGACCCTATTTATTATGTGAACTGTAGAGTTGGCAGTCTCAGCTTACCAGCTATGTGACAAGTTCTTTGCATTCAGCATAACACAAACCATGTCCTGAATTGTTCTGTTCTTTCTCCCAACAACTCTATTGTGTTGTGGAGTTGTGGGTGTAGAGAACTCGTGTTTGATTCTATAACCCTCACATAAGTCCGAGAACAAAGTATTTTCAAATTCCTTTCATGATCACTTGTCAATCGTTTCAATGTTGTACTCTTCTTAATCTTTACATTCAGACATATCTTTCTAAATGCTTCAAATATATCTCCTGAGAAAATCTATCCAAGTATGTCTTAAGAAATCATCAACACACAGAAATACATACCTCTTTCCTCCAATACTTTCTATTTGTTTAGGTCAGAATAGATCAGTATGCATTAGTTCCAAGACATGAGTTGTTGTAATGTCTCAGACTTGTGCATGCTTTGATCTGGTTGATTTCCCTATTTAAACAATCTCCACACAGCAATGTGCACTCCTTTTTTGAATGAGGAATTCCACGTACTATCTCCTTGTTCCCAAGTTTATGCAATAACTTGTAGTTCACATGCCCTAATCTTCTGTGCCAAAGCTCCACATCATGAACCTTTGCAGTCATATTGAATGAATATGTCATAGTATTTATTTGGTAACAATTATCAACTATTCTTGTTCCTATTATGATACATTCATCATCTTCCTTAATCACATAGCATCTTCGTTTGTTAAAAAACACCATCATGTCCTTATCACACAACTGACTTATGCTTATCAAATTAGCTTTCATGCCTTCTATATTCAATGCATCTATCAACTTAGGCATTCCTTCAACATTTAATGTTCCTCTTCCTATCACTTTATTTTTTACTCCATCACCAAAAGTGACACTGCCTCTTTGACTCTCAATATAGTCAGCGAGATACTCTCTAGTTCTAGTTATGTTTCTAGAACATCCGCTACAAGATAGCATACATAACACATATTGATTGAAAGGGACAAGGATGCCACATTTCATCTCAGTTCATCATTTCTGATCTATATCCAATGAGTGACCTTCTCTTCTTTAGCATATCTTGGAGCATGTGTTTGAAGCTTTCTTCCCAGCTTTAAGTCCTTATTCCTTCAATTCTGGTACCATATATGTTCAATCATCATACAGTAATCACACATAATGTATGGTCTTCTTTGATTGTTATTTGTTGATCAACTTTCTTCCGTCAGCATTGGTCATGTTTTTCTTCATGAACACATATTCTAACCTTTCATATTTCTAAGCACCATCTGTGTTATAATTGTTATAATTTCATACAACATTAAATGTCATAGTATAATTTGTATCAGTTTCATCCTCTCTATTCCCATCAGTTTATACCTTTTTATCTTCATAACTGTGTGTGATATTCAAGGATCAATTCTTTTTCAATGTATTGGTACATTTAACCTATATGTGACCGAATCCTTCATACTCACGACATTTGAATACCTTTGCCTCTCAGTCCCATGTCATATTTTTTCTTCTTATCACGATTATCAAGTCTTGTCTTATTCACAACTCTCCTATCTCGAGGTTCACCCTTGTTTCCACCCAAACATCTTGATGCCTTCGTAGTTTTTCGAAGAAACTTTCCAAAATTTCTTGTAAGCATCATGATTTCATCTTCAGAAAAATGAGTATGAATGGGTGTGCTTACCTCGGCCATCAAGGTTTGTCCTTTGAATGAGTTTCCAAGTTCATCTCGTAGGATTGCAAAGAACCTAAAAAATCATCGAATGCTAGTTTAGTTACATCCTTTGTCTCCTTTATAGCAGCCACCTTGGATGAATTCTTGTTGGTAGAGATCTCAAAGCTTTGCGTACAAGTTTTCTTATGGATACTCCTCCCCAAGTTGAAAAGCCTTATTTGCAATGTCCCTCAGTTTTCCACTAAATAGCACAACAGTGTCATCTTATTGCATTCTCAACTCCCTTCAAATTGTGTAGTTAGAATTTTTAGTTTAGAGGTGCATGTTGATATCAACTTGAATTGTTCCTCATCCACACTGGCAAATATGGTGATTAGTGCCTTGGCATTTGCTTATGCCAACTTCCTTTCAACATCACTCTATTCGATCCTAGGCTTCACAACTTCCTTAGCTATCTTTGTTGTGGCATCCTCTACTATCTTTGTTGGTTCCTTCCATTCATTCTCAACAGCATCCCAAGTAGTTCCATCAAGAGACTGTATAAAAATTCTTTTTTTCATCTTCCAGTAGACATAATCCGTGCCCTCAAGCAGTGGAGGATGTGTCACAAAGCCACCTTCCTTAGTTGACATGATCTCCTACTTTGATATTTCGTGAAGTGTGAATTGATTTTAGATATTTGAATAGCAAAGCAAATAGGTGCCTTGCTCTGATACTAATTGTAAGTTACTACTTAGATATTTCGTGAAGTGTGAATTGATTTTAGAAAGTGTATTGTGTGAGAAGTATGTGTGGTAACAGAAATAAAGACAAGATACACAACACAACAAATTGGTAACGGAATTCGGCCTAAGCATAAATTTGTAGGGCCATGTCCAGATGCAATCTATTATGAACTGGTAACACAGTACAAGAAACACTTAGCTCTTTAACATATTTAGTGTTTCCCTAGTGGATCTAAAGTAAATTCCCTTTGCACACTGCTTAGTTTAGCTCCCTTCAACTCTTCAAGGCTCCTCCTTGGAATATGGCTGATTGGACTTGAACTCCCTTCAATCGTTAGCACTAATAAATCGTAGCAGAGCTTCTTTCCCAAGAAGCAGTTATGACTTCAAGAAAAACTCCAATCTTGATGCTTATAGAACAACACTTAATAATGGAGAAAGATCAAGGCTTCAAAAATATGGATGCATAAGCTTGAATTTACCGTTTGTATACTAGAATGTTACTTCTGGAATTATGAACAGCTAACCCTAATAAAACTGAGAAAAAAGCTTTAAGTACTTAAGGTCTTTACATACAACAAGGAATCCTAAATCGATCCTACAATTAGATCTTCTTGATACACACGGATTTAACTTCCTTATTAAACAAACTTCCTTAGCCGACTGGACACATAGGATTCAATGTCCTTATTCAACATTCATTACTTCAAAAAGTATAACGCTTGAGATCTTTACAAGATACCCAACGGTTTGATATATCTACAAGATCTCTAAAACAATACCAACACTCCTTCAAGAGATCCTACGTGTGTATGCTGTTGTGTTAAATTCAACTTACATTCAATCGACTCACATAGCACAACTATGTGACCACACTCTGGGTGTGACAATATTCTGTAGTGGTATTTATTGCATGAGACATATGGAAACTTATAAAGAGCAGAGTACATGCGGAAGTTGGGATCACATTTTGCAGCTTGCTAAGACAGATCAAGGGGTTATTGATGTCCTGAGGGCTAGATTCTTGTACAATATATTGGTACATGATATTAATGAGTTGCGAGACAATATAATAAAAGATGCGTATACGTTTTACAAGAAATAGAGTCTATGTTGTTTGATAGCAAAATGCTAAGTGATGGTTTTTTATGGGGAAACGTTGAATGTTATGTAGATTATAGGAATGAGGAAAATTCTTGTAATCCAATATGCCCTTTTTGGATGCTTTTGTATTTTTATAATTTTTTTTGGCTCTTGTATGAACCGCTTTGTAACGCCCTACCTCCTAAGCACCTCACACATGACTCAAAAATGCGAAAGTCATGAACATAGATGGGGTCTGATTTAGTGGAACAAAGTATTTAGGAAAATAACGGTAATTTTTGAGATGCTTAGGAAAGAGAGTTAAACTTTATTAAGATAAGTATTGCGGGGGTGGTTTACGATATCTTTAAGTAGATTAGTTTTATTTTTTTAATATGCTTAGTGTGCATAGTTTAGGGTTCTAAATACTTGATATATCTATCTAAGGTTTTAAGTGATAGTTTAGGGTTCTAAATACTTGATATATCTATCTAAGGTTTTAAGTGATGAATTTAATAATAGGATATTGAGTTAGAAAGGAATGTTTTGAAGAATACTATTAGGATCTAAATATAATTTTTGTGGGACAGTATTAGATATTCTAGACATTTTTTTATTGGACTAAGTTTAAGGTTATTATTATTATTTGTAATATTATTATTATTAGTTGTAGTTATATTACTAAGTGTTAAAAAAAAGAAGAAAGAAAAATAAGTGATACATTTCTCTTGGTTATTAAGCAAAAGCAATAACCCTTACTCCTAAAGAAATTTTTGCCACCTCACGCCACCTAATTACCACTACCTCACTCATGTCCTTCTTGTACCACTGCTATATCCCCTATATATAGCCTGATTCACCCTTCATTATTTTTTTTCTTCTCTTTTCTTTGGAGCTGCCCAATATATATATATATATATATGTGTGTGTGTGTGTGTGTGTGTGTATGTATGCATATATATAGGTAAGGGAAGTTTTCTTTTTTTTTTTTCCTTCTTATCTAGTCTTCTTATATATAAATAGGTTCAATATTGGAGTTCTAGATGGAATTTCTATGAGCACTTAATTTGTTTAAGATTTTTATTTGATTTATGTTAGAAAATATCGAATAATGTCCCAACTTCGATAATTCGAGTCATTCAAGTTTTACTTCACTTTGAGGTAAGTGGATAGTAAATTATAACTCTGTAACTATTTATTAATTATGACAGTTATATGTTTTAATTGAATAAATCATTGGGTTGAACAAATGACGTGATTTGGCAAAAATATTGATGATTGATTTTTGGAGTATAATTTAATTTTGGGGTTAGTTCCAAATTTTATTTTAAGCAATTAAGGCACTTCAGATAAGTGTCCAAATTAAGGATTCTTAAGGGTATAAGATTTTGAGTCTTCTTTAGGAGCTAGAATATGTGTAAACATTTTAAGATCGTTTAAGGAGATAATTATAATCATTAGCGAATAGTAATATTTGAATTTTAATCAAGTATTTTTATTACACTATTCATAGAGTCATAGCACTACGTCTGCATTCAGGTGAATCCACAAGTCAAATTAAATATTTTAACAGTGTTACCGATGTTTCCTTAATTGACTATATTTTTGGATATCTTGTCTAGTTAAGATTTATATAAAATGTTTATTGCTTTTGGGCAATATAATATTTGATTCTTTTAAATTGGGGATATTCTCCACAACATGTTTAACTTGTGCAATAGAAATACATAGGAGTGTTGCTCTGTATCGGTGTTCTATTTTGAAAAGAATTATTATTGTTTTGCAAAAGAGTTATTATTATTTTGAAAAAGAGTTATTATTGTTTTGAAAGGAAGTATTATTATACACAGGTTTTCTTGGAATACTATGAGTTGGAAATGCTCTAGCGTGGCCTAATTGCATGGTTTGACATATTTGCAAAACTTGCACATGCATGACTTGACTGGTGGATGAGAATTTTGTTATTCTAAAACGGTTATGACTAGAATATGTTTGGATTGCCAAGTAAGTGACCTTTTGGTTTGTAAATCTATATGATAACCTCATGCTGACCGGGGATGAAGTTTTTGTTATGATCATTTGTTCAGAAGCGTCAAAAGATTGTACTGTACATGGCTGGTCTCCCGTATTGGGCCTCTTCCAATGACGTGGATGGTTAGAAACTTTAGAGGGTGGATCCACTTGAAATGGGGCGTAATACCGTTGAGGGTTTGGCCCAATAGGTACTGCGTTAGACATCGCATCATGCTCTGCGGTTAGACGGTTGCCTAATAGAGAGTTAGGAGGGCTCGAATCTAAGGTTACTCTCAGGGCGGACCTCGTAAGTGCCCCAGGATCCATAGGCTGGAGAGTTTATAGAAACTGAGCGCTTGTATAGTGTTTGACTAGTATTGACTACCGGATATCTAAACTTGTTTTTGATGACCTCGTTATGAGTTCTGGATTCTGTCTGTGGAGCCCAACTTTTGCATGACACGATTTTAGAATTCAGCTGTAGAAGCTGCAGTAATGTGTCTTGATTTGCTTAAACTTTCTAATTGTGTTCGAACCCCTCATATAAGTTTATGTATCTGCACTTTGAAAGCAACAGAGAAAATGCTTTCTTTTAACATTGCATGAACTGTTTTATAAAATTGCATCATTATTTTCTAGAAAAGCACGAAAACACACACTCACGTGGACTCACTGAGCATTTTCACTCACGCCTTTAAATGTTATATTTTCCAAATGACGTGGGACAAGAGACGGCGCAGTAATCTGTTAGAGTATTTTGCACGAAGTTTTTGAGGTCAGGACATGCTATGTATAGTTGTTTTGGGAAAGATGTTCTGTATTTTTTATGCTTGAACAGTTTGAAACGTTTTTGGTTTTCTAAAGTATTTCTTATGTTAGAGATGTTATATAAAGTTTTCCTGGAACTTATGTAATGGTCGCCCTATTTGTATCCAGTTTTTCCGCTGCTTAGTTTATGTAAATGTTTCTAAGTGTTATTCCGGTTTTGCATTAGTTTAGATGTTTGTAGTTTAGTAACGAGAGGCATGTTGGTACTTTTCTCAATGCAGTTAACCTAGCGGGTATCACATATTTTATAACTTTTCATTCTTATATGACTAATTGAAATCAACTTTTAGCCATCCGTATAAGAATGCAATATATAAGGGGGAAATATAATATTGTTACATTGCCATACTTATATGTGTTCCACATCATTATGTTATTTGGTTCAAAACAAGTTGGGAGTTATTCTTAGGCTGTATGTATTGTTATTCCATCATTGTATGTATAATATTCCATGCAATTAGTTCTTGTGTTCCAATGCATATGTTAGTATCGGGCTTTTAGTGTATTTGTTTGTTTATGGTATCTTTTACTATCGTTTATAAGGATAGAACACGTGGGGAAATGTACTATTTGTTCCACCATGATAATACATGTATTCTAAGAAATATAGAGGTTATTCATGGGAGAAATGTATTTCCTTTTTATGTGACTTATTGAAATAAACTTATAGCCATCCATATATACACTATAAGAATGCGATATATAGGGGAAAATATAATATTGTTCCATTAACATACTTATATATATATATATATATATCCCGCGTTGTTATTTTATTTGTTCCAAAACAAGTTGGGAGTTATTCTTAGGTTGTATGTATTGTTGTTCCATTATTGTAAGTCTAATATTCCTTGCATTAGTTCTTGTATTCCAATGTATATGTTAAGATCAGGCTTTTAATGTTTTTTTTTTTACAGTATCTTTTACTATTGTTTATAAGAATGGAACACGTGGGGAAATGTACTATTGTTCCACCATGATAATACATGTATTCCATGTCGTTATACGTTGTGTTCCAAGAAATATAGAGGTTATTCATGGGAGAAATATATTTATGTTCCATGGTTATATAACGTATAGTACAAGGATATGTTTCTTATATTTTATAAATTAGTTTTTAGATATTGTTTTTAAGCATTTCACTAAAAGCAAACAAAAAGTTACAAAACAGATACACAAAAGGCAACAAAAGCCCTTGTTTTAATTTTAAACAGATACAAAAAATGCAACAAAAGTATTTGTTTCTAAGATAATTATAATATACTCCTAAAAGCATATCTTATGCATATTGTTTTTCATCTCCACTTATAGGACATTTTTCCAATCTTGTTAGCCAGTGATGCCTTATGTGTAAGGGACAACCTTTTGATGTTAGGAACAATGTTTTCCCCATTTCAATCAATTGACTATCCACCATGAAAGGATGTTCGTCGGTTTCAAAGTTTCCATTTCAAATATAAACTATTTGAAAAATGTAGTACCTCTCATATTCAAAGGTGTAATAAGCTCCTATCAAAGAAAGCAAAAACTTGAGCATACAACAGGATTGGTAAAAGATAATTTTGTGCCTATACAATAGTACATCATGCAATGGCACATATAGGACCCAACTGTCATGGTGTCTGTTGAATGTGATGATTTTGAGCACTGTTTTTGTTAATAGATAAGTAATAAGGCACCATCTTGCTTGAGGGGGGATTTCAGCCATTGTATGAGAAAAAAATAAGCTCTGTAAGATGCAAATGTATATTGTATAGTTATATATAAATAGGAGGGTTTTGGTGGGTGGGCGTGGGGAGAGTGGGTGAAAAAACTGATTTTTTAAAGCTTTATATCTATCTTTTCAATCTTGGGAAAACTTGATATACGCAGTTTGCAGTCTTGGAATTAAATATAGACGCGCGGATTATATATTTGGGAATTTTAGATATATATATATATATAAATATACATTTTTTTGTCTCTATTGGATGTTAAAAGATTCAGTTTCTGGGTTCAATGGGACCCGAACAAATATTACATGCATTTTATTCATATGCTTCATACACCTGTATTTTACTTTTTTTAATTTTTGTGTAATATATTTTTAAAGATGTAATCATTATGTCCAGTTACCAAGGATTACTTTTTTGTTCAATGTGTCAAAAAAATCTAAGTCATATCCAAACAAAACAATCAAATAAAGAATATTGAAGTTTAATAATGTTTTATTTTAGAAAAAAATAAACGTTTAGAAATTTAAAAAATTATATATACATATATATTAAAGTTGCAAATTAAAAAATTATATTTAGTGGAGTTTTATCAACCTAATGTGATTGTATTTAATACCAGCCACTTATTTGTATTCCAATGCATTTGTTTTGATTTTATTTTAAAGAGGTGCCTTGATATTCTCAAAAGGATTTGTTGGTTTATTTATACTAGATTTATTGCTGAAAGGTGATAACCAATTCTTTCTTTCTTGGTCTCTCTATCTACCTCTGTTTTTCCAATTGGAAAATAGAAATTGAACCTGAGATGCCCCAAGAAGTTAAGAGGTTGGTGTTGGATTTTATGCTTAAGAAAGAGATTTTAAGCATTTGCTACCTTCATAGCCATGGTGAGAATGAAAGGGCCATTGTTGTGCCTTTGTATGAGGTGCTTCTTATGAGGAAAACTATTCGGTTTTACAAGTTTTGCTCTTTGTTAGAAGTATATTTTCTTATCATGGGCGCTAATGTTATCATTGAAGGACATGCTGGTTATAGTGTGACAACATTGCATGTAAAGGGGGAGGCTTAAAAACAGGATCCGTAATCATGTAGTGGAAAAACCTTTTAGAGATTTGTTTAAATGGTTCTTCCTCGACACAAGGTCTTGTAGCATTTGGATTATTGGGCACTAAGGCCATGTTTGGTATAAGGATTTTGGTGAAGAAAAAGAAAAGAGAGAAAAGGAAAATGATTTTCTTAGAGAATTAAAATCCGTATATTGTTTGGTTAATGAATGAAAATACTAAGGAAATATGATTGTCTTGTCTGGTTAGTAGATTTTGATATGGAAATGGAAAAGAAAATTGGAAAAGAAGGATATTAAAATATGAGGTTTTATTAGCACTCTAGTATCGTTATTAACAGAAATTGATGAATTAGTCTTAAAACTATTCAATTTGCATTAATTTAGTCATTAAACTATTCCTTTTTCTATTTTAGTCCAAAAATATTTTTCATAAAAAATGTCGATCCATACTATCTCCCTTTATTTTGGAGTGAAATCTAGCAAATTCATATACGTTTGACTCGTTCGGATTCCAACCAAAACAGAAATCATCGATTTCAATAAAATGCATATAATTTAAGTTATTTAGGTTAAGTTTTATTCATAACCAAAATAAAGTTGAATAAAAAATATTAGTGTTTTGAATTATATTTTGTTTTTCAATTCGATTCAATTTGAAAATCTAAAATGAAAAACTAGGTTGAAATTAAATTCTAATATTTAAAACTAACAAATCATACCCATTTAAAAAAAATGAAGCAAGAATTTTTTGTTTTCATAAATTTGAAGCAAGAAGAATCAAAATATTTAAGCTATAAAAAAGAAAAAAATGAAGCAATAATTTTTTTTCTTTTTGATATTTGAAGCAAGAATAACGTATTTACGTTAAAAAAAAAAAGATGTACCTTTGAAAGACAAAAGTAAAAGATAAAAGATAAGGATAAAAAAATAGCCGATCATGGTAAGCTTACTTTCAAGAAATTAAAAAATAAATTACGTAAGAAGTCATATAAACATCTTAATTTTTTACTTTAAAAAAATTTCCTTCAAAAATAGCTTATCATGCATGCATTTACCTTCAAATTTTCCTTTTTCTCACCCAAATGTAAGGAAATCATTTTCACTCAATTTGTTGCACTTTTCTTTATAGTTTTCCGCACTTAGTTTTCCCTAATATTTTCTCTTGTTACCAAACAGGTGAAAACCTTTTTTGAGGAAAACTGTTTTCTTTTCCACAGTGAAATCTTTGAACCAAACAGACCTTAAATGACATTTTGGAAAAAAAGGAGGAAAATTATGAAGAAAATGAACATGAGTAGTAGTTGGATGTTTGACTTTATGTTTCAATGTTTTTTGTTGATCATTTTTGTTTGTTATGTTGATGTTGATTTTGGGTATTTTTTTATTTCTTATTTTCTTAAGAAATTGGATGTATGTTTTTAAATAATCAATAGAATGAAGTTTTATTTTATTTTTGTTTAATGGGATTTTAGAAGACGGATGATGGTACACAAATAAAACTACGGAAGGATTATATTAACAAGTTTGTATTTTTTTATGTTGGTGGGATGCATTATTACATGTGTTTTTATGGAACGGTATATTATTCCACGCAGAGATTTATAATGTTCCATTCCAACTGAATTAACATTCCATTGTTTGTGTAAAAATGAAAGTACATAGGAGTATAAATCAAAAGTGTTAAGAAAATATGAACAAAAAAAAGGAACAAAAAAATACTTTCAGTGTGAAATGTATGGAATTTAAGTACAAGATTTATATGGAAGTTTGTATGTTTATACCTATTTGTGCTTATGCATAAAATGTTCCATCGAAATAATCAGTACATTCCATTATATGTGAACTTCTATTCCAATAGGATCAATATTTTTTTGACAGTATATTATTCCAAGCTGATATTCATAATGTTCTATTATGATTGACTTATCATTCCATTGTTTGTATTAAATGAAAATATAGGGGAGTATAAATGAAAAGTGTTATGGAAATATGAACCAAAAAAAAAAAAAGAAAAAACTATCATCATGGAATTTAAGTATAAGATTTTATGAAAGTTTGTAGGTTCACATTTATTTGTGTTTTAAGCATACAGTATTCCATAGAAACAATGAGCACATTCTGTTATTTGTGAACTTTTGTTCCAATAGAGCTCAATATTTTCTTTTTCATAATCTGTTTCTATGGCAAACTTATCTAATGCAAAGTATATTGAAAAAGTACTTATGTGGAAAATTATCCATTCCAACTGAATTAACATTCTATTGTTTGTGTAAAAATGAAAATACAGAGGAGTATAAATCAAAAGTGTTAAGAAAATATGAAAAAAAAGGAACAAAAAAATATGTTCAGTGTGAAATGCATGGAATTTAAGTACAAGATTTATATGGAAGTTTGTATGTTTATAGTCATTTGTGCTTATGCATAAAATGTTCCATCGAAATAATTAGTACATTCCATTATTTGTGAACTTTTGTTCCAATAGAGCTCAATATCTTTTTAACAGTATATTGTTCCAAGCTGATGTTCATAATGTTCCATTATGATTGACTTATCATTCCATTTTTTGTATTAAATGAAAATACATGGGAGTATAAATGAAAATTTTTATGGAAATATGAACCAAAAAAATATATATCATCAGTGTGAAATGCATGGAATTTAAGTATAAGATTTTATGGAAGCTTTTAGGTTTACATTTATTTGTGTTGTAAGCGTACAATATTCCATGGAAACAATGTGCACATTCTATTATTTGAACTTTTGTTCCAATGGAGATCAATATTTTCTTTTTCATAATTCGTATTCTATGGCAAACTTATCTATAATACAAAGTATATTGAAAAAGTACAAAGATTCTAAAGAAAATTAATAAAAAGGTGATGTGGATTTGGAAGTTCAATATTCATAGGAGTGTTAATGTCAGACATTCTTCATTGTTTGAATGGTCTGGAATTGATGAACGAACTACTACCTTTGTTCTTGATGCAGATGCTAAAGCATTCTTCTTTCTGCCTTTTACTTGATTGCATCTTTTCTCAACAATACTCTTATGCATTATATTCCTTCTTCTTTTGGTTGGATTCTGGTTGGGTCTTTAATATTTGATGATTCTCTTCACACTCAAGATCATTCACATAGATTATTGTTCCGAGGTCATAAATTATTTTGTCTCTTGTCTCTTTGAATGCTTCTTGTATATAACCACATGCTTTCTGGTTCAGTTCATTGGCTATTATAAAGCTTGAAAATTTTCTAATGAGTTGTTGTCTCCAAATGCTTGAAGATTGAACGTCATTGTACTGTGTGCTGCTCATAATACTGGTAATGCAACATGTGCTGCTTAACATTCTTTCTCCATCGTTTTGATATGTACTATGCCAGAATAGCATGGACATAATTAATATTTAGCACATGCAGAGCATGCAAACACAAAATACCAACCTCTTTGTACATTTTAGACGTGCATATCACAAAAGTATCACAAATATTTTAAATGAGTGTATGTCGGAAAACATCAACATCAAGACACCAAATTTGATATATGTGAGAATCCTTAGTAGATAGTGTGCATTCATGAGAATATGGTGGGTTTCTTATAAATTCTGCTTCAAATAACAGGCATGCTTCAATTGTGTATACTTGATTTGCATGTTGTAGTAGTTTTGAATTACTTACTGCCATCTCAACTATCCCTTGGTTGAACCATAATCCTCAATATTTCATTGCTTCTCTATTAAGATACAATTGAATAAAATTTCGGTAGAAATCATTCAATGTAGATGTTTTTGAAAATCTCTTAAAAATAGTATGGTTTATTGATTCACTTTGTTCTAATGATAAGATACCTCTGAGAAAAATCCTTGTTGAAAGCTGGACACCCTTTTCTCCGATTTTGTATAGTTTATTCAACTATGGATCATCTTGATAGTTATATTTAGACAACAATTTGTATCACAAACACAACGATTGTTATTTTGGGACAAGTTACCATGCTACTTATAATAAGGTTCCTTTGAGAGTAGACTATTATTCCACAATATTGTATAGGATATTTTACATTTTCTAATGATATTCAAATTCACTAACTGTTTGTGTATATACTTTAGACATTGTTAAACTTGTTAACAAAATGTTATTTTAACCTTAGTGCTTTAATGTGTCTCTTTGAATTCTCACCAATATGCCAAATGCATAACCTATATCGTACATTTGGGAAAATTCATGAACAACCCCAACCACAGCAACACATTGATTTGTCATTAATGTTACTGGATGCTTACCTTGCATAGACCTCAAGAATGAATTAAACAACCATACAAAAGAAATGTTATTTTATTCTTCAGGAATCCACACCCTAACATTATATTTTTGCAATGATTATCCATGCCAATGAAAGGTCCATAGATCATTTCCATATTTGTTTGTGCGGTATGTTGTATCATGTACTAACAAATCGCCGGATATCTATCGCACACCCTCTTCATTGTTACATGGAAAAATGCCTTATGAGATGCTACATGGGAAAAGACCATCTTATTCTCACATTAAAAGTTTTGGGTGTTTAGCTTATGTCCATGATTATGATCTACCTAGAGATAAATTCCGAGCTCGAAGCAGAATGTGTGTCTTCCTTGGATATCCCTTCAATAAGAAATGTTGGCGATTTTATGATTTAAAAAGGGAGAAGTTCATTATATCCAGAGATGTAATTTTTGATGAGACAAAGTTTCCATGCAGAGACTCGGAAACCCCACGATATACTCCAGATTTTGTAAGCTCTTATAATTTTGGGGAACAAATGTTGGGCTTACAAGCAAGGGGGAGTAAATTCTTTCGTGAAAATAACATACAAATCCAGCCCAGAGCAAATAGCCCGGCAAGATATAGCCCAATAAGACAAAGGGAGGAGGAGCCCGCGACCTAGACAGCCCTTCTCCAAGCTGTTGACTCGCCTGGCCTAGCATCTCGTGCGGCCCATCACGACTGACCCAGTACACGCAGCCCAGCCGCGTCCATTCCTTTTGACAGCGAGAACAGCGCGCACAGCCTAGCACGTATGGCCTAGCCGATTCTCTCCCTACTGATAGCACGGCCCAACGCCTCCATCCCAGTGACCGAACTTCTGTTTCTGTTCTGCTCAGTCAAGACTGCACGACGGGCTTAGTTACAGATCCATCCAATCCAGCTAGCTTCTTGGACCAGAACATTTCTACTGCACCTCATCCAGTGGTTCCAAATTCAGTAACATTTATACCAGCTCCTCCTGCTCCTTCTCCAAGCCAGTCCACAGAAATACTTGGTACAAGGAAAAGTACTCGGATTAAAAAGGTTCCTGCTCGACTCCAAGATTTTGATTGTAATGCTATATGGAAGACTTCTATATCCTATTCCTCTTATGCTCCCTCATTCTCTTCGGACCTCTCAGGTACGTCCCTTTACCCTAAACACAATTTGTGGACTATAGAAAATTTTCTCCTTCACACAGGCATTTTTTAGCAATGGTAGCCACAGAATCCGAGCCCACCACCTACTCTGAAGCAGTATCTAATCCTCTTTGGCACGCCGCTATGCGCCAAGAAATTGATGCACTCGAAAAGAATGGCGCATGTTCTTTAACGCCCTTGCCTCCTAGAAAACGTGCTCTAGAGAGTAAATGGGTCTTTCGTATTAAGTACAAAGCAGATGGCACTATCGAGCGATATAAAGCCTGCTTGGTGATTTTGGAAAACACACAAATGGCAGGTATTGACTTCACAGACACATTTGTCCCAGTTGCTAAAATGGTTACAGTTCGCACTTTACTTTCTGTCGCTACTGCTCGAAATTGGCCTATTCATCAGATGGATGTCCACAATGCATTTCTCCATGGAGATTTAAAGGAAGAAGTTTATATGCGACCACCGCATGGTTTTCAGCCCTTTTTCCGAGGACAAGTCTGTCTACTGAAGAAATCTTTATACGGCTTTCACCAAGCTCCTCAGTGCTGGTTTTCAAAACTGACTGCCGCTCTTCGTAAGTGTGGCTTTTCTCAGTCTTATGCAGATTATTCTCTCTTCATATACTCTCGCGGAAATATTTTTTTATGTGTCCTCATTTATGTGGATGATTTACTAATTACTAGAAATTCACTACCCACTCTCAATAAATTCAAAGCTTTTTTGAATAAGTGCTTTCATATGAAGGACTTGGGTCCTCTCAAATATTTTTTGGGTATTGAAATTGCAAGAAACCCTTCGGGTTTATTTTTATGCCAACGAAAGTACACTTTGGAAATTCTTTTTGAAACTGGTTTGTTAGGGGCCAAGCCAGCATCTACACATATTGAACCCAATCATCAGTTAGCCAAGGCTACTGGATCTTATTTCGATAACCCAGAACGATACTGCAGACTCATTGGTAAGCTGATCTACCTTACTCTTACACGACCTGAGCTCGCTTACTCTGTTCACACGCTCGCTCAGTTTATGCACACTCTTCGCCAAGCTCATTAGGATGCGGCTATCAGGGTTGTTCGATATCTCAAAGGTAATCCTGGTCGTGGTATTCTTCTTCAGTCTAATTCTCTTCTTGTCCTAACTGCATACTGTGACTCCGATTGGGCCATATACCCCATTACTCGGCATTCTGTTACCGGCTATTTTATTTCACTCGGTGGTTCTCATTCGTGGAAAACAAAGAAACAACATATAGTTTCTCGCTCTTCTGCTGAAGCTGAATATCGCTCCATGGCGATGACTTTATGTGAACTAAAATAGTTATCTAGCCTCCTTCACGATCTTCAGGTGCCTATAACATGCCCCATTTTCTTACAGTGTGATAATCAAGTTGCTCTTCACATTGCCGAAAATCCTGTATTCCATGAACGTACTAAATATATTGAAATTGATTGTCATTTTGTCCGTGATGCATTTCAAGACGAACATTAGTCGGCCGATGTTCTCACTAAAGCTCTTGATCCCACTCACTTTCATCGTTTAGTTTCCAAGTTGGGCATTTCAGACCTTCATGCTCCAACTTGAGGGGGAGTGTTAAAGATTAAAATTCTACTATGATTAGGATTATTATTGTTATTATTGTTAGGATTTATATCTCCTAATCTATGTATATTTAGTTTATTGGTTTCCTAATTATAGTTAGTTTAGGATTGGTCACACATGGTGGTGACAACTATATAATGTATACTTTTTTACAATAATGGACAGAAAATAATATATTGTTTTCCCCACTGAAAAATTTCACATATTCTTCTTCAACAATACTTCCATTTTTTCCTTTTTGGTACTTCTAAAATTATAAATTACTCGTAAATTTTGACTTTCTTTTTTTTTTTTTTTAATTTTTTTATGCTTGTAAGACTACATATTACTCCTAAAACATTAAATTGACATAGCTTTCTTAGTAAAGTTTAAACTTAAATTTTTCATAACATTGAGCGCGTTAACCAATACATTTTTTTATGCTTGTAAAACTACATATTACTCCTAAAACATTAAATTGAAATAGCTTTCTTAGTAAAGTTTAAACTTAAATTTTTCATAACATTGAGCGCGTTAACCAATACACTAGTTCCGTAACGTTAAGTGGGCTACTTACTACACTATACTACAGAACTTGAGTTCAATATGAATAAGATTTTAGTTTGAGAAATTTTTTTATTTTTTAATTTTAAAATTCATCATCTCTTCACACAAATAATTTACTATTCACAAATATTTTTAAAATATATATAAACTTTTCTCAAAACTAAACTCATATCTAATTGGAGATAATAAATATAACTGGAAAATTTATAAGGATAACGCAAAAAAGTTTATTTTTTTCCACCAAATTTCTTCTCTCTAACCCAATATCTAATTTTGAAGTTAAAAAAAACTAAAAATTTAATTTTTCGCAACTGACACGAGTTTTTCCCAAATCGGCCAACTTGGCGAAATTGTTCAACCTGAAAAAAACTCATGTCAGTTGTTTTTTTTTTTTTTTTAATGCACTCATCAACATAAAGCTCTATGTTGGTTTATTGGTAAATTTCCTATTTTACATTTTGTGAGGTTATGTATTCAAATCTCTTATAATACAATTTTTGCTAAATTACAATGAGATTACTTAATTAACAAAAAAAGCTAGTATAATGATTTAGAATACAATGACTTGTTACAAAACCACTTTTTTTTTCTACTTGCATGAAAAACTCTTTTTCTACTTGAATGAATTTTTTGTTTTGTTGATTTAGAATACAATGATTTGTTACAATACAATGATGTGTTACTTTCAGTAGATTTTTTTAAAAATTTTATGTTTTTTATAATTTTTTTAATTATATAAGATGAATTATTAATTTGTTTCATATTGTATTAGTTTTTTGTTAGTTAAGTAGTCTCATTGTGATTTAGCAAAATAAAAATTATAAAAAAAATTGTATTGTAAGAGATTCGAATACATGAACTCACAAAAAATGACATAAAAAACTTACCACAAGACCAATATAAAGTTTCATGTAAATGAGTGCATATTTTAAAAAAGAACTAGTTGACATGAGTTTTTCTAGGCGGGAAAAATTCTCTAAAGAATTTCGCCAACTTGGGCGAAATTGTTCAACAAATTTTACTAGATTGGGCGAATTTCTCTAGGAGAAACTCATGTCAGTTGCGAAAAATTAAATTTCTAGTTTATTTTTTTATAAAAAATTTTCAAAATTATTTGTATCTATCTTTAATATGTGTTGAATGTGAAATATTTGAGTTTGTAGTTAGAGAGAATTGGGTTAGAGAAAAAAATTTTGGTGAGAAAAAATAAAATTTTTTGTGTTATTTTTACAGATTTCCAAATTATGGGTTTTATTCTCTCCGATCCTTGAGATCTCTATAGATGCTTCCAAGGAATACTAGTACCTTCTAGATGTGTCTTCCCACACTCGACATGATTTCTAGAGAACAAGAAAGAAAGCTCCCCTCTTTACCCTTTTCTTTTTTATTTTTAATATATTCAATGGAGTGTTCCATAACTGGCGACGGTAATGGAGCGGGTGTAACTGGATATCACCCGGATATCCACTCATTTCTAACCAATCTGTATATATCTATTTAATTACAATTTGTTTGAAAATTCAGATATAAATAGCAATGAAATTTGTATTTAAATTTGAGAATGGGTTCGGGTGGGGATCATGTTTTCCCCATCCCCACCTGCCCCACTAATCCTCACCCATCTTCATTACTATTATATATATAATTTGTTTAGTAAAAATACTAAACTAAATACTAAAAATAAAAGAATATTATAACTCCATTACTCATTCTCAATTTCAATTCTCATTCTATTACTAATTGTCTTTTATTATTTATTATTTAAGTTAAAATTGTTGAACTAGCTAGTATATGAGTTTCTTTTATTGTTCCATATGGTTAGATTTTTTTTGCAAGAATTATTACTTGTATTATTTTTTAAAGTTTTAATTCATTTGATTTTGCAGTATGCATATTATTATTTTGTGTGAGTAAGATTATTAAAAATAATACATCTAATTTTCCACTTACGTCCCCAATTCCCAGTAAATTCGACAAGAATGGATTGAAAATGTGGTTAATTTTCATCCCCAAATACTGAAATGGATTAGAGATAAAGACAAAATAGGAATGCAGAGATTAGGTCCTCTCCCAATTGCCATCCCTACCCATAACTACCATAACTAATAATGAGGTATCTGAAAACTACTTCTTAATTTCAAAGGAATTAGAAAATAAAATCTTCCTTCAACCTATATATCCCGCAGGAAAAAAAAAAAGAATTAAAAGAGCTCAAATAGTTTCCTTTTTTTTTTGGAAAAGAACTAAATTAGTTTAAGGTGGAAATGTTTTAACAATTATATTTTACATGTTACAAAAGAAAATATATTCCGCAAAAAATATATATTTCTTGTATTCAAAATTAAATTTTATATTGAAATTGATCTCTCCATCTGAAATTTGAATAAAAAAGTAGATATTTAATTCTTAATTAAAAAAATAATTATGGAGAACTACGATTATTTAGAATGTGCTAGATTTTCTTTTTAATTTCTTTCTTTTGGTCCATAACCAACTATAGACATTATTACATGATATATATTGCACATTTTTCATATAATAATTTAGTAAAAAAAAAAGCATATTCAATAATGTTACAAAGAATATCATTAAAAATGTATGATGAGATTTTATATGTAATATTCAAACAAAAGAGTGGGATAAAGAGTTGATTAATTAGAATATAGGAGGAGCCCATATAAAGGAAGAAAAAAGGTTGACATATTAGAAGTTCACATGCCAAAATTAATAATGGAGAAAGAACATGAATGAATCTGAGTTTGGACAATGCGATTTTAGAGTTAGATTCATGTATACACTATATGGGATCAATATACCATTTTCTGTGATAGCATATTCTGTATTATCTTTATGTTTCCTCGTAGGGATACTTATCTCTCTTCGACAGCAAGGCTTGTAGGGCACATCTTGGGTATTATTTGATAGGGGGTGGGAGAGGCAGACATGTAATATTCTATAAATGCCTCTTTTTAATCTTCTTCATATAATATTTTATTAATAAAATTTACTAAATAAAATATAATTAAACGGTAAAAAATATTTAAAATATAGTATAAAAATATTACATATTACTTCAGATAAAAAAATATAACAAGTTTTAAACTCACTAAGAATAGTTAAAAATATAAAGAATTTTATAACTTTCAATAAACATATTTGAACTTTTTTTATTTTTTCTATTTTTACCCATCTTTCTATTCATTTATTTCACTCTTACTATCTATCTCTTTCCTCATTTATAAAAAATAAAAAAAGTATTTAATTTAAAATTTATCTTATTTTTAAAACTCTTAATTTATGTGCAAATATTTAAAATTCCTCATATATATGATTAAAAATAATCCTATCTTAAATGGGAAAAGACAAAATTAAGAGCCAAACTAAGGTCTACCCCTAATTATCTATAAAAATATTTTATAAGTATTCATTTGTTGTATTTATGTGTAAAGATTTAAAATTCCTCATATTTATAATTAAAAATCCTATCTTAAAAAATATTCTATAAGTATTCATTTGTTGTATTTATGTGTATTTATAGACATTTTCTTTTTAAATTTGCTTTTAATATAATCTTCTTTGTTAAAGAAAATCTTTATATAAATATGTTTCTGAAAATTAAAAATCTGATTTCTTTTTACTTTTTTTTGGTAAATAAAAATCTCATTTCATTTACTAGCAAAGTTTCTTCAAAATCATCCTCTCACACCCCATTCCTATTGCAGGACTACTTTGCCTCTTGGACTGGTAGATTAGGTGTGAAGTTTGTCACGCATTCACAAGGAATGGTGTGTCAAAGTGGGGGAAGCCAGCCCATCCTCTAATGTGACCTTAGCTTCACTATGAGGTCCCCCACATGCCCTTGCAATGACCAATTGCCCCCACTCCTATCATAGATGATAAATCAAATCACACTTTTTAACTCTGATTTCAAAAGCGAAAATTTATATTAAAAAAATGTAAAATATTAAGTGTTAATGTAACATTCCGACTAAGCACTTCAAAGTTAACATTCAAACAAAAGTTTTGGGTTTGATTTAAAAGGAATAGAAAGTTTTAAGGTCATTTGGTAATTCTTAAAAAATTTAAGAAAGAAATTTTCATTGAAAACTTTTTTGGGCATATTTTAGGATTATTTAATGTTTAACACTTTAAGTTGGAGATTGAGATTTTAAGTTTAATATGAGTTTTAAGTCATTTTTAAGGTTTTGGGCGAATGTAGAAAGTATAAAAATTTGGAGGACTTTAGTTCAATTGTGAGAATTAGTGATGCCAAGTAGGGTGGTGATTTGTGGGCACATGGCAAGTAAGTGTCATGTGCCTTGGTCACATGTGCCAAAGCCATTCATACATGGCTATATGTAAGAGGTGAAGAGAGGCTAATTTGTCACCTCTCTCTCTCTCTCTCTCTCTCTCTCTCTCTCTCTCTCTCTCTCTCTCTCTCTCTCTCTCTCTCCCACTTTCTCTTTTTCTTTTCTTTCTTATTTTTCTCTTCTCTTCTCTCTCTCTCTCTCTCTCTCTCTCTCTCTCTCTCTCTCTCTCTCTCTCTCTCTCTCTCACTAAGGGAAGTTTTTTGTGTTTTTTTTATTTTTATTTATTTAGTTTATTTTATTATTAGGGGAAGTTTTTATTTTATTTTTATTATTAGGATTATATTTTCTAAAATAAATAACAGTAAAGTTTAATAGTTATTGATTTAATTTGGGAACCCATGATTTTTAAGGAATTGTTATGAAATTATTTTGGAGTTGTTTTAGAGTTCCTTTGGGTTTAGAATAAGTTTAGGTAAATCCTAAGGTCATTATGGGGTTATGTTTATGTTTTTATGGTAATATTTGATTATGTTTGGAATGTTATTATTTGTAGGTTTGGCTCGTTTCGCGGCTAAAGATGAGTTCACCAACCTCTTTGTTTTACAAGAAATTTAATTATTTTCTTGAAGGTCATATACATTGTGTACATGATTTTGAAAATATCTGGAAAATACAAATATATTTATGAGATTTTATAAATACATGTTTTGAATTGCACGCTTGTTCTGTTTGTCATGTCTATGGGTTTTGCCCGGCTGATAGGGATTTTTATGGAAAAGATATGTGTGAACGAGATATGTCCTATGATTTTATAAAAATCAAGTAAAACCCTAGTCCGACAGAAGAGGCTTTGTATATATATATTTTTTATCAACATGTCAAGAGGATTGCACTGTGCGTGGCTAGTCTCCCATACGAGGGCCTCTCCCGACCGATATACTTGGTAAGTGTACTCTTGATCTAGATCCAGTTGACAGAAGGCGTAGTACCGTTGGAGGGTTAGGCCCAAGGCGGTATTATTTTTGACTCCGTATCATGCGCTACACTGGGACTACTTTCTAGCAGATTGGGTCAGGAGGGGCTCACCGGCTAGGGTAGTACAAGGCAGCATGGTAGGTACCCCAGGGCTCGCAACCTGTTTTGTATATAAATGGTGTGTGCGGTGGTTTATGAGTGTGCTTTGGGTTTCTGGCTAGTATTGACTACGGGATGCTAGAAACCCATATAAGGTTCTGGACTCTGTCCATTGAGCCTATTATGGCACATGCATAGTTTTGAAAGCTCAGGTATCGTGGCAGCACCGATGTGTCTTGATTCGCTCAGAATTTCCAGCTGTGCCCGCACCCTTCAAAAAAGTTTATAACTTGTATACAGGAGATTTTTATGAAAACGTTCTTTTCTGGCATGACAAACCATTTTATAAAGATTATTTTACCTATATGGAATACTCACGAAAACACACGTGTACATGAACTCACTGAGCGTCTTTCGCTCATGTCTTTCAAATGTTTTTCCCCTTTTCAGATGACCCGAAAACCAGATCGAGCTAGCTGAGCCAATGTGGACCCACTGGATTTTTTAATCTTGGGGTCTTCCATTTCTAGCCATGGGATTTTGGTCTATGAAGATTTTGGCTCTCACAGCCTTAAACCTATGTATAAGTTTTGAAAAGTCTGTTATTATAAAGTTATGTTTATATTTTACTTTCTTCTTCAGCTGTTTAGTTTAGAGGGACGCGTTCTAGTTCCTCCTACTTGTATTTTAGCTTTGTGTGTTTTTTGTAAATTCAGTGCCGAGAGGCACGCAGGTACCTTACCCAGCCGCAGTTGACCTAGCGGAGGGGTAGGGGATATCATAGTTAACATAAAGAAAAAAATGGTCATTAACCTTAAAAAATTAAATATACAAAGTAAATATTAGGGGTAATTGTCTGTCGACCATTATCTCTTTTAGTTATGTTTTTATTCCCCATGTTGATTCAAAGGTAAGTCATGTTTTCATGAGTAACAAATCAAGTTAATATAATATTATTTTTTGTTAAAAGACAACAGTGAAGTTAATGTTAATAGAATGAGCGCTGAGCAACAGACCGAGTTAACAAGTTGAGCTACTAATTTGGGTAGAAACAAGCAACTACGAGTTTGAAGTGGTTTTTACTGAAGTACAGAAAGTTTAAATGCATTCTATAGAGAAAACAATGATAAATCAGAGTTGGAGAATAAAGAAAAGAAAAGGGAAGTTTCCTTATTGATAAAGTGTCTTTTGCTTTATACTTCATGGTTTTGTCCTTTTGTTTAAATGTCCTGGTCTTACTTTTTTGCATTTATGATATTTTTTTGTGTAGAAATTCTTGGAGAGCAAGACAAAAAGAGATGAGTTGGCACTCTATCATTGGTGTGAAGAATAATAAGAATTGATCCTATAGCCATATATCAAAATTTGATAAAATAGTTGTCTTCTCCTACCATGTGCAAAAGAAGAGTAATATTAAGTGATATCAATTTGCCTAATATTGCTCCTTTTGGATAAACATCTCAAAATAAAATGTGGAATTTGTGAGTTGGCATACCTTTTATGGATAAGCAAGCAATTAATACAAAAGATGAAGAGACATATTCCTTTTGCTATTTGATAAGCATGCCCTTGTGAGACAACCAAAGGAAAGTCTTATATATAGATGAAGATCACATCTCTAAAGACTTGAAGAAGGGAAGATATGTTAGTATATGCCCTAAGACCAATTGACTCACATTTATGATTTATGAAGCATGTATTTTTTGAATTGTATTTTATGCTCTTGGTCATCAAGTATGTGACTTGATAGTAAAATCCTTATAGCTAATAAAATACTATTCTTATTTGTCCCTAGTTTATTACATCTTGTAAACTAGTGTGAAGTTGATTGATGGTTAAGTTTTACTGATCATGAATATGAGATATAAAATCAATTCATAAATACATATTGAGAATATTGTATTGGACATGACCCAAAGTGAAGAAGAAATATTGCATGGGTTTAAGTTATAAGTATTTCTTCTCAGTTTTATATTTGGTGTCCTTTGACCTAATGTTTCTAATGTTTCTTGCATGGGGAGAAAATATGTTTTGACATAGTCAAACATCACTTTTAATTAGGTGATCATTATGACTATTGGTTGGCTTATTTTCTTGTCATGGCTTGAATATTGGAGATAGTGAAAGGGATTTGTCCCTCTCTTTTTAGAGAGAGATATCCATGGGCCCCTTGATAAGGAAGACTGGAAAATATGCATGGCCATGCTCAAATAAGTATTAATAAGGTGTTATTAATATTATTTGTTGGAACAGTCTGCCTAGTGATCAAGTAAATGGTTAATTAAGTTTTTATAAGGATGACTTGGTCCATGCCTTATACTTAATTAGGATATCGTGTGACAAAAGGACTAAATATTAAATCTGATGCTAGGTTATTATTACATTTACTTAACTTGGGTAAGCATAATGTCTTGCTAGAGGCCGCTTATGTTTTGTGAATAAATGTCTAGGACATTTTTCATTCACTGCCAACGTTAAGTGAACCTACAGGGTCACACGCATAGATGATCTTGTAAGCATAATGTCCACGTTCAATGAATATAGATTGTGTCCAAATTCGTTGAACGTATACAAAAGGGGAATTAGATTCCATATTGTATTTTTCTAGTAAGTTAATAAGTAATTAATTTTATTTAATCGAATAAATGAAATTAATTACTTAATATTTCTCATCCAACCGTTAGATAATTATAGGAATAGATGGACGAGATTAAACTGTGATTAGATGACAGTTAGGGTTTTGATATTGACAGCTATAAAAGGTTATGTTAACCTTTTCTTGGTTGCCGTCCTTTATCTGATTAAAGAAAAACAAAACCCTAAACCCTAGAACGGCGATATAGTATCTAGCCTCCTCTCTCTGAAATACGACCGATTACTAGATAGTCAGGATCAGTTCTGAATAGTTTTCAGAACACAGAAGGGGCTAGCATCCCGATCGCTTGCAGAGGAGTTCGTCGCGTGGATACCAGTAGAGGGCAAAGCGTACAAAGCAGCACCTCCACAACGAATAATCAAAACATTGAGGTAATTTCTATCCAATCGGTTTTTCTAGTATGTGCAGATCTTTTTGGTGGATTTCCGTAGTTTTATTTTATTTTGTTTTTGCCTACGGATTCCAACAAGATAAAGTTGCAAAAAGCAAGAAAATAGAGTTCTTAAAAGAAAGAGAAACCTTTTTCCCTTTTTCAGCTTTGAGCAAGAAATTTGCAAATTGTGGGAGAGAGTTTTCATAATCAAATAGAGAGAAATTTTAGAAACATATTTGAGAGAATGAAAAGTTTTGAATAGATGGTTTCTGAGTGTGCAGAAGAGTTCTTGAGCTAAAACTGTTTTCATCTTTATTTCTTTTGGTTTACAAGTTCCGCGGGAAAAGCTTGCAGTTGGTTTACAAGTTTCGTGTGAAAAACTTGTAGTTAGTTTGCAAGTTCCAGTATAAAACTTGTGAGTTAGTTTCTCTTCTAATAGATGAGCTGTAGTCGCTAAAACTAGGTTTAAAACTAACGATTATAAAGGTTGATCTCACCTTGAACGAGATCAGTTTTAGTGGAATCCTTGAAACGGTATTCATAGAGAAAATGGATGTAGGTGTATTACCGAACCACTAATAAAGTACTTGTGCGTTCCTTGTTTTTGTTTTTGCTAGGTTTCCATTTTGCAAGAATGGTCATAATTATTTTGCTTTGAATCTACTTTTAGTTCTGCATAATTAAGTTGAGCTAATATCTTTAGAGATATAGAATCTACCTAACTAGTTTCTTCTATCTGAAGCTACTTTGAGGTTCAAGTTATATGTTAGTTTTATTCTCTGAAAACTCTTTTACATAAACAGAGTTGATTTTAAAAGGCTTGCTAATTTCAAGAAAAGTTTGTATTAAGTGTGTTATATGATTGACTTTATATCACTAAGACAAGCTAATGGCTTAAGTGACAATCTCTGAGTTGATTGATTTCTATTAGATCATCTTGATTAGCTTTATATCATTGAGTCAAGCTAATAGTTTAAGTGATAGTATCCGAGCTAATTGCATTTATTATTTAGATTAGCTTTATATCATTGAGTCAAGCCAATGGCTTAAGTGACAGTTTCTAATCTAATTGCTTTTGTTATATTCTCCTAATTATCTTTATATCACTAAGTCAAGCTAATGACTTGAGTGATATCCTCTATGTTGGTCTACATCAGTTATATTCTATTAAGTTATTCTGTTCTAGATTGTCTTCTTTTGAATTTAGAAAATCCGGTTTCAAAAGTGTTAAATTTTTAATAGGTTTAATTCACCTCCCCTCTTGGACCTAAACGGGAGTCACATTTGGTATCAGAGCATGTCTCTCAAGGAAAGAGTTTAACAGCTCGCGAGAGGATCCATGATTAGCTCAAGTGATTTTGTTGATGGTCAATGTATAACTCGTCCACCACTTTTTAGTGGAACGAACTACTCTTACTGGAAGACAAGAATGAGAAATTTTATTCTGTCAACAGATTTAAGTGTTGGAAAGTTATAAAAAATGGACCACATGTTCCTAAGCACAAAATAAATGGTGCTAAAATTATAAAAGCCAAAGTTGAGTATTTGGAGGAAGATTTAAAAATTGTGCAAATTAATATCAAAACACTGGATAGAATTCGTTGTTCACTTGATGTAAATAAATATGATATGGTATCAGCTTGCAAGTCGGCTAAAGAAATGTGGGATCAACTTGAGACTATTTTTGAGAAAAAAAATCAAGCAATGAAGAGGAGGTGATTTTAATATGGAAGGAACTTGGATTGGTAGTCAACCAAGCTCAAGTAAAGGAGAAGAAGAGAAAGATTAACAAGTTGAGGAGTCAACTGGAAAGGCAGTGAAGTCTTTGATGGCTAGTGAGAAAGAAGAAAAAGATGAGTTCTCTAGACTTTTTTTATTATAAAAAATTGCATGACACTTTCGTGAATTTTTGTGGAATATAAAACTCTTGAGGATAAATATACTATTAAAAAAAGGAGATTAAAAACACGATTTGTGAAGTTAAAGCTTTGAAATCACAAAAGTCTGAAAAGCATGTGTTAAAATCTTCTTTTTCAAATTCCAGTGAAGCTAATTGTAATCTTCTTGTTTTGAAAACTTCATTAAAATCGTGTGAAGAAAAAAACACTCTATTAACGAAAGAAAATCTGAGTTTGAAAAATGAGATTGAAAAGCTTACAAAAGATTTAGCTAAGTTTACAAAAGGAAAGGAAACCTTAGACAAACTTTTTGGAAATTAGCTTCAAGCTAATGACAGAGTTGGTTTGGGTTTTAATGAATTTTCTGTTCAAACTAGCAATAAAATTTTGACTAAAAAATCGTCTGGTAAAGCTAAGGCAATTACTCAGTTTGTGAAAACAACTTCTTGTTAAACTGAAACTACTAATCAGTTTGCGAAAGATTTTGATCAAGGTAAAGCTACTTTCCAGTTCTTGAAAACTGATTTTCAAAGAACTTTTCAAAATAACCATTGAGTTGGATTGCGATTTGCAAGTCCTTTAGCTTCTCATTTTGCTAAACCTTGAAAGAAAGTTTTTAATCAAAATGCTCATAAAAACTTGAGACCTCATTTCAATCAAGAGTATTACAAACCGTATTTTCAAAGAGGCTATTATGCTCAAGAGTTTTCAAATCCATCATTTGCAAAACCACAGAAAGCCATATTTTGGAAAAAGAAGTTCTCATTTCTGGTTTAATCCGATATGTTTTGCATGCTCTCACTTTGGACTCATTGCAATAAATGTTTTTCTGAAAAAGATGGAGCTAAGAGGAGATTTAATCATAGTCAGGCTAATTAGAGAACTCACCCTCGAGGACCCAACTTAGTTTGAACACCCAAAAGAAACTAATTTGTTTTGCGAGTGTGCCTAGAAAGAAAGCTAGTGGAAAGATAGTGGTACAATTGAAGAAGTTGCTCTTGGCATATGATTGGTGACACACCAATTTAACTGATGAAAATCGTGAAGGTGAGAGTTTTGTAGATTTTAGGAAAGGAAGAATAATTGGAAGTAGAGTTTCTTAAACTAATCTAAAAAGTGAGATTGTGTCTCTAGAAAAGGTCTTAAGTACAATCGCTTAAGTGTGAACGAATTTTGGATGAAGGAACAAAGGTTTCTTATGAGAAAGAAAAGTGCATTAGCTTGTGATGTTTGCAAAGAGAACATAAAATGTATATGTGCCAATGGACAAGTTGGATAGAGCTAACTGAGTTTGCTTAGCTTCAGTTTCAGATGAAAATTGATTGTGGCACAAATGACTGGAGAATGCAAGCATATGAGTGTTATAGTGAAGCTATCAGAGAAGAATCTAATCAATAAAATAACAGAGTTGATGTTTGAAAAGTGATGTTTATGGGATACATGTCAAAGCTAAAGGAATTGTATCTACGACTAGACCTCTGGAGCTAATTATTATTAGTTTGCTTAGTCCAGTCACTCCAGCAAACTTAGGAGTTCTTGAGGATGAAGCTTTTGAAAAGTTCTGGCACTTTTTTTAGAAGGCTGAAAATCAGAAAGTCTACTGAAGTTAAATAAACATCTCTGAGAAGAAGCTATCAAGACTAAATATTGCATCTTGAGTTAAGCTGTTGTAAAATCTATCTTAAAAGATGACACCCTATGAACTTTGGAAATGAAGGAAATCAAAAATAGGGTATTTCAAGGTGTTTGGATGTAAGACTTTGTGCTGAATGTCAAAGTTCACTTGACAAAATATGATGGTAAGGCTGATGAAACTATTTTTCTAGAGTACTCTTAAAACAGTAAGGCTTATTGTGAGTTCAATAAAAGACATCAAATTGTTGAATTCAGTCCATGTTGTTTTCACTGAAGCTAACTTTTCACTCTAAAGAAGTGCAGTTCTTGGTGATTTTGTTGTAGGCTGCATTAGCTCAAGCGGAGAAAGGAGTTCTAAAGAACAAAGCAACCGAATGAATGGAGCTAATGACGTACTAAGTTACAATGGAGCTATACTCGAGAGAGTTAAAGCATAACCAGAAACTTGCCCAGGAAGTAGAGGTACCAGCTACATAGCTTAGAGGAAACCTTCTCACAAACTCATGTGAAAGTTTGCCATAGAAGTGAGTTAAGGAAAGTGATTGGTAACATAGCTTTTGTATTCCGAATTGAGCCGAGGAAACTTAAGAATACACAAGGTTATGAGAATGGAAACCTGGTCAAGCAAGAGAAGCTAAATCTATTTTGAAACTTATATAATGTTTGGAGCCAAATGAGAGTTTTAGAAACAAGCTAGATGAGCTCAGAAACATGATTTGGAGCAAGGCTAATGTTGTAGCTCAAGGGTGCAGTCATAAGAGAGGTATTGACCTCGTTGAAGCTTTTGCACCAGTAGCTCAACTTGAAGACAAAAGCAGAGTAAGAGAAGGGATAACAAGCCATTAGTTGAACTAAGCATGTGAAGGAGCTACTGAAGAGATTTCAAATAATTGGAGCTAAGTCAAGCAAAACAGCAATTAGCATCACAGTAAAGCTAGATTTCTCTTTAGTATGTATTTATGTACAGGATTTTAATATGATCTTAAAGAATGACATCTCTCACTGCGGTGAAGAGGATTTTTAGATATCTTGTAGGTATACAAGAGCTAAGTGTATGATACTCGGGAAATGGGAAACTTGAGTTAAGAGGATATGATGATGTAGACGCAGAAGCCAAGATTGATAAGAAGAGCATTTGAGGGCATGCCAATTTCTTGGGATAACCGTTGATATCATGTTGTAGCAAGAAGAAAGTCTCGATCGTAGCTTATCGACAGGAGAGGCTACGTACATAGCTACTGGGAGTAGTTTAGCTCAATAGAGTGAGATTAAGCATCAGGACAAGAATGTTGGGTTAAGCTACCAAAGACTCAAATTTATTGCGACGACAAGTGTGATAAATTTGGCGAAACATTCAGTACAACGTTCATGAACTAAACATAGAGGGATAAGACACTAGGTTACTCGTGAGTACATGAAATCAGGTATTGTCGAGCTAATATTTGTTCCATCCTAGAAAAAAGCTTGTTGATATCTCACTAAACCCCTTTGTGAAGAAGTCTCTTGGAAGATCTATTTAGAACTCGAGCTAGTAGTTCTCACCAATTAGCTTCTCTCTGCATGTGTTTTTGTGAAAAAAAACTTTTAATCTTCCCTTTTGGGCTTTTGGTCTTTGGTTAAAGGGCTTTGATTGGTTTTGAACCTGAGTTTAATGATTTTGAGATGAGTAAATCTTGCTTAGCTTTTTGTGATCTTCTATGATCTTCTCTCTCTCTCTCTCTCTCTCTCTCTCTCTCTCTCTGAATAAAGTGTTTATCCGTTAAAGTTATATTTTATGTGTCTCTCTCATGTTTCTTGAACAGATGAAGTAAGTTAATTACTTCTGAGATACAACTCGGTATTGATGGTAAGTAAGAAGAATTATTGATTGGTGCTACTTTTGATCATTTTGTTTGTTTTGAACTTTTTCTTGTCGAATCAATTCTTGAATTTTGTTTTCTTCTCTCTTTTGAAAAGTTAGCATGATAGTTACTCTTGCAAGACAATAGTGTTTCAAATCCTATAAAACTTTGATAAACAAGATGACTCTTTCACTACTCTTGCAAGCTGCTTGATAAGTGTGTAATTGTCTATATTTTCTATACATTAATTTCATCGTTTTCAGTGTTTTTAAGACGTAAAAGTATATATTTTATCTTAATATCTCTTATTCTTATCTTAGATGACCTCCGGAAGTGAAAACAAGGAAAAGAAATGAAAACGGGCCAAAATAGAGTGAAAACAACAAAAACGAAGCCGTCGGCAACTCAGCCAATCTACCGCACGAGGTAGGCTGACCCACTGTTGCCGGTAAGTTCTGTGGCACAAAAGGGGGTTGGAAACAGAGACCTCCCATAGATAGTAGGCCTCGTCCTACCGTTGGCGGCAGGGTATGCTGGCAAGAGACAGTTGAGTCCAAAACAAACTCGATTTTCTTGTATTTTTCACCTCTATATAAGGGGTCGTTTTGCAGCTATTGTGAACATGCTTAGAGAGGCTTGGATAGAATTAGATACTTAGAAATTCTTAGATAGATTAGTTTTTGATTAGTTAGGTTAGGATTAGGTTAGTTAGGTTAGATTAGGTAAACACTCGTTAAATTCCAACTTTTATACATTCAATTAGTTAGTAAAGTTTCAAGATTTATTCAATTTAGTTTCTTAGGTTCAAGAATTGAAGACTCTGATTCAAGATTTCGATCTTCAACTTGGCGACTCGAAAGACGAGCTTGGAAAACGTTTGGGATCTCAATTGCGACTTCGATTTTCAATCCTAAGCTTTCTTTTCCTTTTCTTGTTATTGAATTTTATGTTAATTTACAGTTTTGTTAATATAAATAGTAAGTGTTTTTTATTATTTAGATTGGGGTTGAAACCTAATTCTTGATTATGAGATTCTTCGTTTGATTTCTTGATTTTGATGTTTGTTTTGATTTAAGTTGTCTTCCAATTGCGTTTGTTTGTAATTTAATTGTCCCGAAATTAGATTATTCGCAAGGTTGTTTGGAATTGAAAAAGGAAAAATGATCTAGGGAAACTAATTGGGGGTTAATTAGAGCAATTGACTAGAGATACAATATTGCACTTTTAGATCTTTTAAACCACATAAATTTATTGCACTCATAATTTGTTAGGGAGAAAAGAGATTTTCCTCTAAGGGTTAGTGAGTAGGGTGGCTTTCACCTAGAGATAGTGACTGCCCGATTTGAGTGATGACCCAATTTAATATTTAGGGTTTAAGGTTTAGGGTTTAGGGAATTCAATATCATTTTCATTAAAGTTTTTCCAGTTGAGTTTATAACAAGGATTAGGGAGATTCCACCATCCAAACTCTTGTCTTTAAAACCATTTTTATTTTGATTTATTTTAGTTGATTTACTTGTTTTCAGTTTTTGTTTCTTTTTTAATCAATGATGTCATCTTTTTTATTAGACTAAACATTAGAGCTACAATTAGTACTTGAACCTTCGTCTGTTCTTGAGAGATTCGACACTCGGGTTGAACTCACCACTACATTGTTAGGTCCACTTGTCTTGCATTGTAGTAATTAAGATTCCACCCTGTTTTAAGATTTTAAACATCACTGCTTTTGATGTCTTTTTAAATTCTTTCTTCTGTAAGTTTTGATAGAAACCATGACTCCCAAGAGAAATTTGATGAAGTTGTCTAAGATGAAAGCCCAATTGAAGCAAGGGAGAGAGCTTATTTTTTAAGAAAAGAAATTGAGGGAGTAGGGGTTTTTGGAAAAAGAGAAAGAAGAAAGTCTTGAAAAGAAACATACAAAATAAGGTGGATAAAGTGATAAAAATGGAAGAAAAAGAAAGTATTCTAGAGGGAAAAAGTATGAGGAAGAAAGTGAGAAGAAAGTAAAGAGGAAGTTGAAACTATGAAGAAAGCAAGAATTGAGGGGAGGCAACAATTTGTGAAAAATTTGGTGATGTAGCTTCACCACGAGTTGCTCAGGCTAAAAATACAACTGATAAAAAATAAGTGAAGAAAGAGAAAAATAAATGAGTGAAAACAAAAAAGCTAAAAGAGATGTGTTGATGAAAAAAATGGTTGAAGGAGAATATTAAGTGAGTATTGATCTTGAAAGAGAGCAGGCATGAGAATGAAAATGAAATGAAAGATGCTCTATTGAAGAAAGAATTGGCTGAAGGAAAAGAGGAAATGAGTGTTGAACCTGAAAGAAAATGTGAGAAACAAGTTGATCAAAAGAAAAAAGGAAAAGTAAAGAAAGAGGAGAAAGAAAAAGGCTAGTCAGGCTACTGAAAGAAATAAGGCAGAAGAATTTGTTAAGTGGGCCTCAATAGATATCTTTTGGAGAATTGTAAGCATTGGATCGCACGGCCAAGGAGGCGAGCCATGATAGGGTAGAATCCCGCAAAAAACTCAGGAAAAGGCATCATAACTCAACATCTAACACGTTGTGTATCATCATTAAGGCTAAGAAATGCCGGAGATGCTTATAAGGATCAGTAGTACCGTCATATCAGTCGCATCGCAGGGTATTGAATTTGTCCGAAACAGAAGCTTTCTGGCATTCTTCTGAGAATGGAATGTACTCGACATAATTCCAGTGATCACCCAGGGAAAGCACAATAGTCTTGATGTCATTCATTATGGTTTGTACCTTTGTCTAAATGGAGGTTGGTGTGATAGGGCAGGGGATACTGGTGGAGTGCTAGCGGAGGCTAAAGGCACCTCGATCCCGAAGAGGGACATGATAAACACTTTCTGTTATGGGGTGAATGGTACATTAGGCATGACATTGCTCGAGCCATTAGCGATGTGTACATTAGAGGTGAATGATAAACACTTTCTGTTGTGGGGTGAATGGTACATCAATTTCAAGGTGGGGTGTGATATACACTTTATTGTCTACATTTCTATATGTTATTTTCATCTTTTTACGATGTTTTTAATATATAAATTCATATTTTAGACTAATACCCTTTGTTCTTGTCTTAGGTGCTTCCCAAAGGAGAAAACGACGAGAAGGAATGAAAACGGAGCGAAAACGACGAAAACGAAACTGACAGCATCAATAAAGAAGACCCACCACCTGAGGTAGGCCAGCCTACCATCAGTGGTAGGTCCTGGAGCCACAAGCAAAGCATGGACAGAAGCCTACCGGTGATGGTAAGCTACCCCTACTATTGACAGTAGGTCTTGGCCTCAACAAAAAGAAGAAAGGACAGAACCCTACCGTGGACGGTAGGGCTCGATTTACCGTGCACAGCAGATCCCGACTTTGGCAATTTTAATGCGTTTTAACTCTATTTAATGTAACATTTCATTTATTAATAGGGAACCATTAGGGCTTAGAGTGGTGATTAGGGGCAAACCTTGGCTAGAGAATTTCTTTAAATTTAACCTCAATTAGGTAGGAATTAGTAGAAAAAATGAAACTGAATACTTAGAGATCAAGAATTGAAGATCAAAAGGCGTAATTTTGGGCTTCAGTTAGGCGACTCGAGAGACGAGCTCGGGCAACGTTCGGGATCGCGATTTTGGCTTCAACCTTCTCCTAAGCTTTCTTTTCCTTTCTTTTTTTTACTGAATTCAATGTTTAGTTTTGGTTTTGATACAATGCTTAGGTGGCTAGAATTTATGTTTCGATGAAGGTTGAACCCTAATCCTTGTTTATAATATTCTTGGATTAATCTACTGAATTCGATGTTTGTTTTCAATTGAGTTGTCTTCCAATTGTATTTTGTTGCAATTTAATTGTCGCGGAGTTAGATTTATCACAAGAGTATTCGAAATTCAAAAAGGAAGAACATTCTAGGGCAACCAATTGGGGGTTAATTGGAGTAATAGATTAGAGATATGAAATTTCATTTTTAGGTCCTTTAAATCACCTATAGTTACTACACTCATAATTAGTTAGGGAGAGATTCTCCTTTATGGGTTAGTGAGTAGGGTGGCTTTCACCTAGAGTAGGGATTGCCCGACTAAATGTGATGACCCAAGTTGGTTAATTCAACATTGTTTTCTATAATGTTTTTCCAATTGAACTAGTAACAAGGATTAGGGGGATTCTAACATCCAAACTTTTGCTTAAATAGTTTTTAAACTCTTGATTTTCTTGTTTTTTTTACTTTAGTTGTTAAAACTAGTTTTTCAGTATTTCAATTCATTATTCTTCAAATCCTTCTTTAGACTAAACGTTAGAAAGATCGATTAGTACTTGAGCCTTTATCAATCCTCAAGACTCGACACTTGGGTGTAGATCGATTATTACAGTGATAGGTCCACTTGCTTGTTACTCTAGTTCTTAGGTGTAAATTCCCAATTAATTTAAAACTCACTCATCAAGTTTTTGGCGCTGTTTCTGGGGAATAGTAACTTAAGGAAAATTATTTTTATAGTGCTTTAGTCATTTTGTTTTTCTTGTTTTTTTCTTTTTGTTTGTTTGAATTGTTCTTTGTCTTTGCATCATTCTGTTATTTTTTTATTTACCTTTTTGAGTTGTGCTCTATCTTCGTGGAATTGATCACGATTTCTTTTGTTGCAGGTCGTGTGGTACAAGTTTATGCCCCGAAAGAAAATGGGTGCATTGGTACCGTTTGATCTAGAGCTTGAATGTATGCTACGAGGTGCTTGCTGCACTCTTCGGTTTGAGACAGTAGGCACTAGTGCAATAGTACCCGTCGAAAAGGCAGGGGAAGATCAGGCAGTTCCACCTTTCGTACCACCTTTCGTAAATCCTCTTTTCATACCGTATCCAACACTACCAATGGCAGACTATGCCCGAACGTCCATCTCTGGGACACAGTCGAGCATAGCAAGGTCGAGGGTGGAGGCGAACAACTTCAAAATAAAGCCAAATATCATCCAGATGCTTCAAAATAATATCCAGTTCGACGGACTTTCGGATGAGGATTCAAATGCTCAGGTTGTGTGATACCTTTAAGATTAATGGAGTTTTTGAATATGCCATCCGGCTTCGTTTTTTCCCATTCTCTCTCAGGGGAAAAGTTGAACTCCTAGTTCAAGTCATTTCCATTGGGATCCATAACGTCATGGGATTCGTTGGTTGGCAGTAAAAATTCTTGGGGAGGTACTTTCCTTTGGGTCGGATAGCGAAGTTAAGGAACGAGATTCTGTCGTTCTAGCAGATAGACGGAGAAAGCCTCTATGATGCTTGGGAACAATAGAAAGAGCTTTCAAGGAAATGTCCCCACTATGGTCTAGATTTGGGGATCCAAATACAAAGTTTCTACAATGGAGTGTCATTCAGGGCGAGACAAATGATAGATGCCTCAGCTAAAGGGGCTACTGATCATAAAACCCCTCAATAGGCGTATGACTTAATAGAGAAAATAGCGATGAATAGTTATACCTGGGGAGGGTAGCAATCAAAGCCGAAGATGGTTGGAGTTCACAGTATGGAAGCCATTTCGGCCATGGAAGCTAGATTGACTACCATAATAGAGCAAAAAATGAGGAACCTGACCTCCATCATTAGGGAAAAGTAATCAAACGGTCATGCTGCGATTTTTGTAGTGGTGGGCATCCAAATCATGAATGCCTAAGCATGGGAGGACTGATGGAACAAGTCGATTTTGTGCAGGGAAACCGGCTTGGTAACAACTCCTATGCGAATACATACAATCTGGGGTGAAGAAACCATCTCAATTTCTCTTAGGGTGGTCAAGGACAGAAGAGACCACAACAGCTCCTGGGATTTCAAAATAGGGGTCCTTCTCTGCCATTGCCTTATGAAGTGGCTCCACAGAGTCATCCTCCATTGGCAAATATAAATTTTGAAGAGCTGATAGTAAAATTTATGAACGCCACAGACAATCGGATGAACACAATAGAAGTAGCTAGAAGAATTAAAAAGCCTCGATCTGAAACTTAAAAAAGCAGATTAGGCAGCTGGTTAAGATTGTCTCTAAAAGAACTCTGGGGACTAACCCAAGCAACACAAAAGTGAACCCGAGAGAGCATGTAAATGCTATCACGGTGAAAGTTGATGAGAAGATTTCTACAGAAAGGGAAGTAATGATCGTACAAGAAAGGGACTATAGTAAAGAAGAAGAGCGATCATCGAATATTATGGAAATTAAAGCAATGGATCTGAAGGAAGATAAAAGAAAAGGGAAGCTGACAAGTGCTGAGTACAAGCCAAAAGTTCCACTTCTAGAGGCACTTGTTCGGGATCGTAGTCAAGACAACATGAAGAAGTTCATTGAAATATTTAAACAACTTAAAATAAACTTACCTCTATGTGATTTACTTTTACATGTACCCAAGTATGCCAAATACTTGAAGGAGATGCTGACTAAGAAGAGCAAGCTGCATGATGCATCTACACATATCTTGGGTGAAGAGTGTTTGACTGTCCTTATCAATAATGAGAAACTACTGCAGAAGTTAGAAGACCCAAGGAGTTTTTCTTTCCCTTGCATTATAGGTAGTAATAAAGTTGATAAGGCGTTAGCCGATCTAGGCACTAGTATAAACGTTATGTCTTATGCCATGTGTCAAAAACTAAGCCCAAGAAAACCTCTGACCCATTAGGATGTAGATTAATTCGGCAGATAAAAGTGTAAGACATCCTAAATGATATGTGTTTATTTGTCTATATTTATATATGTTGTTTTCATCGTTTTGTGATATTTTTAATATATAAAAATACACATTTTAGACTAACACCCTTTATTCTTGTCTTAGATGCTTTCAAAAAGAGAAAACGATGAAAAGAAATCAAAACGGTCGAAAACAGAGTGAAAACGACCAAAACGAAGTCAACAGCATCAACAAGGCAGAGCTACCATCTGAGGTAGCCCAACCTACTGCCGACGGTAGGACATAGAGTCACAAGTAGAGCTAGGACAAAACCCTATCGGTGACGGTAGGCTACCCCTACCATTGATGGTAGGTCCAGATGATGAAGAGTAGTTTTTCGGCACAACACTACCGCGAATGATAGGGCTCCACCTACCCTGCGAGGTAGGTCCCGATTGTACCAATTATAATACGATTTTAACTCTATTTTCACATAATTCTTTTCCTATATTAATAGGTATTTCTGCCATTAGGGCAGGAGGAGACAATTAATTTAGATTAGATAATTTCCCAAAATTTACATTCAATTAGATAGGTAATCATTAGAATTTCTGTAATTTAGTTACAAGAGATCAAGATTTGAAGATTCCATATCAAGATTTTGGGCTTCAATTGGGCGACTCGATAGACGAGCTCGAGAGACATTCGAGACTGTGATTGCGACTTCAAACTTTCTCCTAAGCTTCCTTTTCTTTACTTTTTATTAAATTAAATGTTTAATTTCAGTTTTTATACAATGGTTTGTGAGTACTTTTTAATGTTTGGATGAGGGTTGAACATTAATACTTGTTACGATGTTCTTGGGTTTATTTGATGATTTCGATGTTTGTTTTTAATTGAGTTGTCTTCCAATTATGCTTGTTTGCAATTTAGTTGTCGCGATATTAGATTTATCGCAAGATTGTTCGGAATTGAAAAAAGAAGAAAAGTCTAGGGCAACCAATTTCGGGTTAATTGAGGTAATTGATTAGAGATACAATATTGCACTTTTAAGTCTTTTAAATCACCTAATATTACTGCATTCATAATTGGTTAGGGAGAAAAGAGATTTCCCTCTAAGGGTTAGTGAGTGTGGTGGTTTTCGCCTAGAGATAGGAATTGCCCGATTAATTGTGATGACCTAACTAAATTAATTCAACATTGTTTTCTTTAAAGTTTTCTAATTGAATTAGTAACAAGGATTAGGAGGATTCCACCATCCAAACTCTTGCTTTAATAGTTTTTAAAATAATAATTTTATTGCTTTGCTTTCTTTAGATTGTTAAACCGTTTTCAGTTCTTAGTTAATTCTTCTTCAAACCATTTTTTTAGGCTAAATATTAGAAAGAACGATTAGTACTTGAGCCTTTATCGTTCCTCGAGATTCGATACTTGGGTGTAACTCTTTTACTACAATGATTCCACCTTCCTGTTACTTTAGTTTTTAGTAGTTTTCATCCCCTGTTTTTTTAAAACATACATCACCAGGAGAGTAATGAAGATGTACTAATCAAGGTTAAGGACCTCGTCTTTCCTGTTGATTTTCTCATCTTAGATATGGATGAGGTGGTAGATTTCCCGTCATTTTGGGTTGCCCTTTTCTGCGTACATCGAGGGTATTAATTAACATAGAAAAGAGAAAGCTGATCCTAAGGGTGGGAGATAATGACATAGTGTTTAAATTCCCATTAAGTTCACCTCTCCCTCCTCAAGAACAAGACACTCTTTGTTACATTTATCATAAAACTGACAAAATGTCTTTGTCTATACAGGAAACACCCCCAAAGAGGGACAAAGCGTCAAAGAAGCCTAAGGAGAAAGGGAAGCATCTTGTCCCAAAATGAAAGCTAGCTTGATAAAATGGGTGTCGGTTTGGCGCATTGAGGAAAAGAAACCCAAAAAACACCCGGATTTCCGTGATCTGAGAGATGCTTTTGGCACATAAAAGAGGAGTACTCTTTCCACCTTTTGAATGTTGTAATTTTATGCTTATATTTTGAATTTTTCGTTTTTTTCCTCAATTAGGTAGGAATCAATAGAAAAATTGAAATTGACTACATAGAGATCAAGAATTGAAGATCGAAAGGCATAATTTTGGGCTTCAATAGGCGACTCGAGACACGAGCTCGGGCAACGTCCAAGATTGTGATTTCGGCTTCAACCTTCTCCTAAGCTTTCTTTTCCTTTCTTTTTACTGAATTCAATGTTTAATTTTAGTTTTGATACAATGTTTAGTGGCTAGAATTTTATGTTTAGATGAGGGTTGAATCCTAATTCCTGTTTACGATGTTCTTGGATTAATTTACTAAAGTCGATGTTTGTTTTCAGTTAAGTTGTCTTCTAATTGCGTTTTATGGCAATTTATTGCGTTTTAAAAAGGAAGAACATTCTAGGGCAACTAATTGGGGGTTAATTGGGACAATAGATTAGAGATATAAAATTGCACTTTTAGGTCCTTTAAATCACCTATAATTACCGCACTCATAATTGGTTAGGGAGAGAAGAGATTCTCCTCTAAGGGTTGGTGAGTATGGTGGTTTTTGCCTAGAGATAGAGATCGCCCGACTAGTTGTGATGACCCAACTTGGTCAATTCAACATCATTTTCTATAAAGTTTTACCAATTGAACTGGTAACAAGGATTATAGGGATTCCAATATTCAAACTCTTGCTTAAATAGTTTTAAAATTGTTGATTTTATCATTTTGTTTACTTTAGTCATTAAAACTAGGTTTCAGTATTTCAGTTCATTCTTCTTCAAATCATTCTTTAGACTAAACATTAGAAAGAGCGATTATTACTTGAGCCTTTATCGTTCCTCAAGATTTGACACTCAAGTGTAGCTCGATTACTACAATGATAGATCAACTTGCCTGTTACTCTAGTTCTTAGGTGTAAATCCCCCTAGTTAATTTAAAACTCACACATCAGGGTGGGATATTGCCTTTCGTGATTGCCATAAATTGTAATTTTTTGAGTCCCCAAAAGACAGGATCAGACATGCATGTTGTGCACCAGTTGATGAATATAAGGTAGCCACGTGTCCAATACCTGTAAGACTAAAGAAAGCCGTCAAGGAACCGATGGGGATCTATTCCGCAAAGGCAATCAAATGCTTAATTCAGTCTTAAGTCAGACTTGATATTGCATGAATTGTAAATAAAGAGAGAGGAACATTTTATGTAGAGCCACTTGTCTGCTATTGAGTGTTCACATTCGATGTGTGATTCATCCCTTTTGGCCTGAAATGCATGGCGCATGTCGGTGGGTCGGATCTTGCTGCCCGACCCGACCTTGGTTTGCTTTTGGGTTCCTTAATCTTGTTCGCTTCGGGCTTGGGGTGTCTCTGCCCATTGCTCTGGCGTGCTCTCACTACGTGGGCCATGGTCCGCAATCCTGTTGTCCATCAGTTAGCAAAGAAAGATCGTTTGAGTTCACTCATTTAATATTCAGGCCGAGTTTGAACATAAAATTGTTTCATTTATTTATCTAAGGAACATGAACATGTTTGTAAATAAAGGATTTTTGCAAATATATACATAAAATGTTATTTATATTTTTAAATAATATTACAAAAAATTAATTTTATAGTATAAATTTATACTATAAAATCAAATCTCATTTTTCTAAAAGGAACGAAACATAAAATCACTTTTTAGAGTAAAGTAGGGGTGTGGAAAGAAAAAAATAAAATAGGGAGAAAGAAAAAGGTAGCCACCAAAAATACTATTATTAGATAATAAAAATGAGTTGGTGTAGAAAGAAAACCATAAATTATGAAGGGAGCAAAACACAACCAAATATAAATTTAATTTTTTAGAATAGGGGTGTAAATAAAATAATAAATTATGGGTGATTAAATTGTAGCCAAGGCAAAAATGAACCAAAAAAAAGTGAACCACCAAAATACTATTATTGGATAAAAAAGTGACAGTGTAGAAAAAACAATAAAAGTATGAATGGAGCAAAAGGAAACCAAAATTAAAATTTTCGAATAAGGGGTTGATGTTAGAACCAGACTACTCTAAAATAACATATAACAAGCAAATGAATCTATCAATGTAGTACTAGAGAACCTCGGTCGAACTTAGGGAATGGAGAAGCTATAATAATGACCATCTCTCTAAGGTTTAATCGAAATAGAATAGTTTGAAAAATTTTTTAAACTAAGAAAAGTAAAATACCTTAAAACAATCTAAAAATAATTGAAATTAAGTTATTGATAGAAGTGTTTAAAAGGTGAAATCCCCCTAGAATACCTTAATTAATTCATTGAAAACTTTGGAAAAATAGTTGAATCGTTGATCGGGTCTCACTCGATAATTAGGATTAACCTTATCTCTAGGTGAAAACTCACTATTCCCCTAATTGATTAGAGAAGAATCTCTTCTCTCCCTAATTCAATTATGAATTATTAAAGTCTCTCCCTAACTCAATTATGAATTATTAAAGTATAGGAGTGATTACTAATGACCTAGGAACCGTAGTCGTTATCTCTAATTAACTACAAAATTCCTATTGCTCAACAATTATAGGCCTAGATTGTTCTTCCTTTCTCAATTCCAAACAACCTATGGAAAAGTGCCAATTACTTGTAAAAATTAGCAATATAAACAATGCAATTGAACACAATCAACTTCAATTCAACAAATTAATCCATACTATCCCAAGAAAATAAAGCTAAGATCATCTAGGGTTCAACCACATTTAAATACAAAAATAAACCCTAGCCACTAAACATCATAAAAATAATAAAATCCATATAAGAAATCATAATAAACAAGAGTTTAGAAGGCTTAGGAGTTTCAATTGAAGATTCCACGATCTGGAATGTTGCCCCGAGCTCCTCTATCTATTCACCCGAATAATCCTGAATTTGCTCCGAATAAGCTCTTCAATCTAACAATTGAACCTTGAAATCCTAAACGAATTATCAATCTAAGTCGATTAATGGAAGTTTTAGGGAATGATTTTCTCTCGAAAATCACCTCTCTCAGTCCCCAAGAAACCCTAGACTAAAGACTATGAAAAATTACAAACACTATTTAAAAAGATACATAAAATTATAGTTTCGCCCTTAGCTGGCGACTTGGGTAGCCGAGTCCAGCCAGGTCTTTCCTTCTAGTTGTTGGTTCGGCAGGGTCCTACTACTGAGGTGGCCAGGTCCTCCAACCTGCTGTTTTTTCTACGTATCTTCTCTTTTTTCATCTGTTCTTGATCCGTATACTCCCTTTTCACTTCAATCTTTCTTCTAAATCATCCAAGACATACCTATAAACAAAAGAAAAGAAACAGAGGATAAATATAAGTTTTACTAATAAAAGTACTTCGAAAACAGAAGATTAAACACTGTAACTGTAAAATATGTATAAAATGGACATATCAAATTCCTCCATACTTAAGCATTGCTTGTCCTCAAGCAACACAAACTAAAGCAACAACCTACGAATGCACAGACTGAATACAACTTTCCAACAAAAACTAAAAATCATAAAAATAATAAAAGTAAAAAAAAAAACTTTTTTAAACACTTAAGAAAAAACGACATCACCACAATTGAACAAGTCTAAACTTCACAAGAATCACATAAAACTCATCCAAGCACAAATTATAAAACTTAAATGATCCACCAAGCATCTCATGTAAAATAGTTACGAGTCTACGGTGTGTGTATGTGACTACTAACATCAAGTTTCAACAAATGCAAAGGGAATATGAGGAAATTAAGAAAACAATTAACTTCAACAACAATGCTCTTAGACTCAACTTTCCACCACCTATGAGCTAGTTGGTCCAAGTAGAGTCATCCCCGAATTAGGTAGGACTTTCAAGTTTGTAATGTTAGGCTAGGTACATATAAGGATACCAAACAAAAGGGAAAGGAAAAACAAAAAGCAAAGAGAAAAGAGCTTAATTCAACCAAAAGAAAAACAACATCGATGTCTAATCTAAAACCTTCAAGTCGCTTTTTACTCTCTTTTACCCCTTACTCCCGGAACACTTTACCTCTCATTTGAATTACTATTTCCAAAAATATACAACACCGTCTAACATTTTCAACTATTCTTAATCCCAAATGAAGTATAAGGAAGTTCTATGGTAAGAAGACGAAGTGTATAACTATTTCTTTTTCAAGGAGAAACTCATACAAATATATTTTCTTACTATTTACTTTTTCTTTTCTTTCTTTTTTTTTAATCTTCTTTTTTTTTTTCTCATTTTTCCTTTTCTTCCTCAATTTCTTTTCTTTTTCAACAAAACGAGATAGAGAATCACAAGTTTCGAGCAGCGCATAAAATTTTCAATTCACTCCAAACATCTCACTTGATTACTTTCTTACAAACTTCCCCAAAATCCCTCTTTATATAGAATACTCATCTCCACTTTCTCCCCCACACTTATCTATTTACTTCACTCAAAATCGACCTAAAGGTACAAGAATTCATTAGCTCTCACAATTGAGGGTTTAAAATATCGTGTGAGTTTAAAGGCAAAGAAAAGAAGAGTTAAAATCCTTATGCAATTTAGGCTAAAAAAGACGAGGGATTTAACATTGAAGGGGTAGGCAAGAAAGGATCAAACGGGTCAAAGAAGGCCTAAGACCATCATTTCCGCGGTCATCCTAAGCTAGACACAACTTTGCCTCAAGGCGTGATAAGGTAAAATTCAAGGCATGCATATAAGCAAATTATTGAGCTAATATCCTAAAATTCACAAGGCATTTATCTACTAACAATATGCTCGTATGTGCAAATAAACCATTATTCCATAAAAGTTCACACAAGTGCTAGATATCACAAAAAAGCTAAGCAACAAGTCTCTTCAAAGTTTCACGTGATAAAAGCAAAAGTTCTACAAGCTCTCAAATTGTGAGTTTGAAAAAAAATGAAAAATCTTTTTGAATTTTTTATTTTACGAAAAGTAAAAGGGTAAACTATAAAGTAAAATTAAAATATTTTTGGGTTTTTCAAAGTTCCAAACGAAAGGAAAACACAAAATAAAATATTTTTTTTAGTTTTTGAGAATATTTGATTTTTTTGGATTAAGCTCAAATAAAACTATCAAAAGAAACTAAAAACCTTAATAATAAAAAGAAAAATATTTTTTGAATTTTTCAAAAATTTTTAATTTTTTTGGGATTTTTATCTATAAGAAAACTCAAATAACGAAAGAAAAACTTAAACTAAACATCCCCCACACTTTAAACTATAGTGTCCTTAATGTGGGGACCACAACCAAATAAAAGCAAGGAAACTGAGCAAATATAAACAAATCAAGCATACTACATGCACGGGAAGTAATCCCTAAAGCAATTAAACCATACATGGAAATCAATCCAAAAAACTAAACATGCAAGCACACATGGGAAGCGATCCCAACACAAAAAGACAAACAAAACATAAAAAACAAAAGCCAATAAACAAATTAGCCAATTAACAATTTAAGCGGGGTTATGGGGAGGCATGATTAAAAAAGGAGGGAAAGAACGATTTATTAAACAATTTCACCGCAAACAGATGACTCCAAGCAAAAAAATAAGTAGCCAACAACAATACAGTTTTAGATAAGATAAGAAAGTTCACCATGCTTGAGTAATGTAAAACCAATCACTCCTCAACAATAATGGACATCACTAAACTAAACAATCTCCAAAGAAACCACACAACCAAACACACTTAGATAATCCACACAACACACAATAAGGCACCAAAGGAAAAATGAACAAACACACAACATGATACTAAGAAAACAAAAAATAACAGTTTCAGAGTAAGAAAAATGAGCTCAATAAAATTACTCTAAAATGTCCAAACAATGAAAAACCATGACCAGCGGCACTTAAGCTCAAAACAAGAAATTATATAGAACAATAAAATTCTAATAGAAAAAAATAAGATGTTCACCGTTTGTGCTGAGTGTATTACTAATACAATGAGAATCACAAATGGTCAACAAGGACACTCCAATAGTAAGAAATCAGCAAGATGAAGAAAAGACACACACGAAACCCAAGTACAAAGAAAAAATGAAATTAAGAAAAGGGAAACTTAGAAATTGAGTGTAGTGTGTAGGTGAGGTTCCGTACTGCAAAAATCCAAGCGGTGAGGTCTGTTGTCAACAGTGATGGAACTAGGACTCCAGGTCTGGGGGTGCCTAACTCTAAAATAACAACAGTGAATTGATGATGACCGCTTTAAAGAAAATGGTCTAGATTTTAGTGTTAGTGGCTTGAAAGACTTTTTTTAAGTAAGAAAAATAAAATAAAAAGACTCCACTTTGAAACTCTTTTAAAAAAATTATATGTTACGAAGGTCTAGTGATAAATTATTGGATCCCTTTATTTATTCATTTGTATATGATATTTTTAAATAATGGAAGAAGAATTTTAAAAGAACCAATGCTATAGACATATTTTCGCAAATAATAATTTTTTTATAAAATTAAATTTATTAGTTATGTTATATCCTAAAAATCAATCCTATTCTCATTTGTCATAATTTTTATTTTTATTTATTTTTGTGATTTTTTATCATAATAAATTACTAACTAATTTAACATTAATAAGGTTTGAATTTAATACTTTATTCTAATATATATTCAATAATCTTATTCTTCTTATTAAAATATGGGATTACCACTTTTATTAAAGTTAGCAAAAAGATATTAAAAGATAATACATTTACCTATTTATTCTCCCTAGCTATCATCATTACTCAATTTTTCTATAAAAAAAAGTAAAATATCAAAATGTGTAAATCAAACATGAATTGTTAGGACACTTTTAGGATAGTAAATTAAAGATAGAGAAAGGGAATTAAAAAATTGATATTTGAAAATAAATGAAAGAGATAAAAAAAAATTAGAAGTATAAAATCCTTTTTAAAAAAATTATTGGGGAGCTTAACTTAAAATTATAAAAAATTTATAAAAGAGGTCGAAATGGCCGAGGCTGGAGCCCCCGAGTCCTAATGTGGTTCCACCAATGGCTGTCCATCCCTAGGATGTGTGAGACGCCTGTGTGTCACTAGTCTTGTCGTTGCTGCTGTTGTTCCATGGAAGACAACTAGCAGTGACGGCACAAGGAGGAGAAACAGATCGAGTGGTGGAATCGGCCTTGGGTTATTATATAACCGAAAGGAAGAGGCATAAAAGGAGGGAGAAAAATAGAGGGAGGGGAGTGGAGAACTAAGAGGAAGAGGAGGATGGTGGCTGGTGGGTAGTTCTCGGTGGTATCAGTAGTGTTGGTTTGTCGTTGTAGAAGAACGGCAAAGAAAGAAGGAAGGAGAGGTGATGGCTCCCGGGTTTCTATGGAGAAGAAGAGGAGCTCGGGGAAGAACGTCGTACAGTGGTAGAGGAGGAGCAGCCTGGTGGTCGGAATTACAGTTGAGAGGGGGAGGGGATTAAAGAAGGAAGAAAAATAGAGGGAGGGAGGAAAGGAAAAGGACAAGAAGAAGTAAGAGAAGAGTAGAGGGTTGCGGTGTTTGTGCTGCAGGGAAGGAGGTGGACGGCGGTGGTGGTGAGTTGCAGCTGTGGTGATGGTGTGGTTGGTATTGATCAAAGTGAGAGGAGAAAGAAGACGAGAGGCAGAGAGAAACCATGGGAAAATTAGGGATTGTGGGGAGCTGTATTGTTTTGGGATTTTTTTCCTTTTTTCACCTGCCGCACTCGTTACCCCTTACCTACCATCCCCGATCACAGGGTGGAAAAATTTACGGGCCTTAAATTGGTTTGACTGGTCCCCCCACTTGGGCAGCTAAGTTTGACCAGGCTCTAAAAAAATTAAATTTTATTTTTTCTTCACTTTTTGAGTCATTTTCTTCGTGCAACCGGCATACATTGTATAAAATACATTTAGGTCACAAAAATTGGACAAAAAACCTAATTTTACCTCAAAACTTAAACAAAACACAAAAACTAATGCACTATAAGAGGAAACACTCACAAAATAAAAAACCAAACTAGAAAAGCGAAACATGCAAAACTCAAAATTGATAAATTAAATTCAAACATGCACTAAGGATACAATATAATTCACAAAAGAAGTAAGAAATACTCTCTTTTAGGTACTGAAAGCACCTCTCGGATCTTTAAATCTGAATTGATTTTGGCTCTTTCTCATTTCTTTCGCCGTTTTTACACCCACTTTTTAAAACTCTTCTTTGCCGAATGAGGAAATATTGACTTCTCCACCTTCTTTAATTCCTTAGAAGCTTTGAGGAGTTGTGACTTGTTTTCCCTCAAGAGGTAAGACATTTCAAGATTGGTGTGATCTATATAAAACAAAGTGTCATTATAATGCGAAGAAAGAGGAGTAATAGGAAATTTGAAAACTACTTCGTCCTCTCCAACTCTCAAGCATAATTTTCCTTTGTTCATATCTATTAAAGCTCTAGAAGTGTATAAAAATGGACGTCCTAAGATCAAAGGAAAGCCTATATCCTCTTGCACATCAAGAACAATGAGGTTCAATGGGAATGACAAGGTCCTTGACCTTTACCAAAACATCTTCTATAACCCGTTTAGAATGTCTAATACTCTAATCAGCCAAACTTATAGTCATCCTAGTGGGTCTTGGTTCCCCCAGGCCTAGCTTTTTACACATGTTATAAGAAATAATGTTTATGCTAGCTTCTAGGTCAGCTAAATCTCTATTAATAGAAAAGCTACCAATCATACAAGGGAAAGAAAAACTCCCTGGGTGTTTAATTTATGTGACGGTTTTTCCTTGTTGATTTGATCATGATTGTTGAACATTTCTCACCCAATGTAAATGTAGATGTTTTGTCCAATCTCTTTTTCCTCAAAAGCACCTCCTTCAAGTACTTCGCATACTTAGGCACCTGCAAAAGAAAATCACTGAGAGGTAAGTTAATTTTTAATTGTTTGAAAATATCTACAAACCTCCTCATCTCGTCTTTACTGGTGGAGGATTTTGAAGGGGTGCATCATATGGCAATGGCTAAGTAGGACCTCTATCCTGAAATCCTGGAGGTTGTTGTGTACGTTGCTGACCTTGATTACCACATGAAAAATTGGGGTGATCCCTCCAACCAAGATTGTAAGTGTTAGAATAGGAGTTATTCCCCCACCCATTCCCTTTAACGAAATCCACTTACTCTAACGAAGTACCCATGCTTGGGCATTCATGGTTCGGATGCCCTCCATTGCAAAAATTACAAAACATGATTTGTTAAGGATTTATATTCGAAGGCGTCATCCATCTTCTGCTCAATCGTTGCTGCTAGTCTGACCTCCATAGCAGTAATTACATAAACATTGTGGACTCCAACAGACTTAGGCTTTGCTCTTTGTCCTCCCAAAGTGTAACTGTTCATGGCTATTTGCTCTACCAGATCGTACACTTGTTGAGGAGTCTTGTTGTCTGTAGACCCACAAGCAGAAGCATCAATTAGTTGTTTGGCCCCAAAGGAAACTCCATTATAGAACGACTGGGTCTGAATCCTCAAGTCAAGGCTGTGATGAGAATTCTAAGTAACCCCTTCTATCTCTTCCAGACTTCATATAAAATTTCCCTATCAATTTGTTGAATACTTAGCAGTGTGACCAGGGGGAAAGTATCTACCCAAAAACTTCTCGCCCAACGAATCCCATGATATGATTGATCTGGGAGGGAGTGCTTTTAGCCAATATGTTGCCTTTCCCCTCAAAGAAAATGGGAAAAGGCAAAGGCGGATGGCTTCATCCGAAACTCCATTCATTTTAAATGTCTCACACACCTCCAAAAAGTTGGTGATATACGTATTTGGGTCCTCTTCTTGGGCCTGTCAAACTGTATGTTGTTCTGTTTGTATCACATTCGGTTTAATCTTGAAATTATGAGCATGCACTGGCGGTCTAACTATGCTCAATTGCGGCCCAATGATGGACGGTTGATTATAGTTCGCCATGATCCTTTCTGCCATCAGTGGAGATGGATAGATCGGAGGGGTTGGTAGTATATCCTATTAATCTTCCTCCCTTTTTTCCACCATGATGATCTCGTTTCAAGCCATTTTGAATCGAAGGGCGTGGCAGGCACTCCGCAACGTGCGCTCAATTTCTGGGTCGTATGGAACTAATTCACCCCAGTTGCTACAGGGCATAAACTAGCTCAATAAAACCTGCAACGGACAAAAACACAAATAAATTCAAATAGCAAAAATGAAACTTCCAAGAAATAGCCACGAATGAAACACTAATAATGCAAGAAGAAAACAAGAAGAAAAATAAAAACACAAAAACAAGAAACTAAAAGTGATTAAAACAATGGATTAACGGTGCTCTTAAAGTTATTGTTCTCACAATGGCGCCAAAAACTTCATATTTAAAACCAAACTACTTTAAAATAACATATAATAGGTAAGTGAACCTATCAATGTAGTACTAGAGAACCTCCCGAGTTGTCGAACTCAGGGAACGGAGAAGCTAAAATAATGACCGTCTCTCTAAGATTTAATCAAAATAAAATAGTTGGAAAGAATTTTTAACTAAGAAAAGTAAAATATTTTTAAAATAACCTAAAAATAATTGAAATCAAGTTTTAGATAGAAGTGTATAAACGGTGAAATCCCCCTAGAATCCATTAGCTAATCATTGAAAATTTTGAAAAAATAGTTGAGTCGTTGATCAGGTCTCACTCGTTATTTAGGATTAACCCTATCTGTAGGTGAAAACCCACTATTCCCATAATTGATTAGAGAAGAATCTTTTCTCTCCCTAACTCAATTATGAATTATTAAAGTATAGGAATGATTATTAATGACCTAAAAATCGTAGCTGTTATCTCTAGTTAACTACCAAGTTCCTATTTTTCAATTATAACCTAGATTATTCTTCTTTTCTCAATTCCAAACAACCTATGCAACAGTTCCAATTTCCAATAAAATTTAACAACACAAACAACACAATTGAACAACAACCAAATTCAATGCAACAAATTAATCCATAGTATCAAAAGAAAATAAAGCTAAGATTATCTAGGGTTCAAACCTATTTAAACACAACAATAAACCCTAGCCACTAAACATCATAAAAAATCATAAAATCCATATAAGAATTTATAGTAAACAAGAGTTTGGAAAACTTAGGAATTTCAATTGAAGAATCCAGGATCTAGAACCTTGCTCGAGCTCCTCTCTTGATTTGCCCGAAAAATCACGAATTTGCTCTGAAGAAGCTCTTTAATCTAACTATCGAATCTTGAAATCCTAAACTAATTATCGATCTAAGTCAATTAATGGGAGTTTTTGGAAGGATATTCTCTCAGAAAATTGCCTCTCTCAAACCCCAAGAAACCCTAGACTGAAGACAGTTTAAAATTACAAAGAAAGATTATTTAAAAAGTGTAGAAAATTACAGTTTTGCCCTTGGTTGCACGACCAGATGGGCCCCTCCACCTGGGCGGTTGGGTCCAACCAGGTCTTTTCTTCAGTTGCTGGTTTAGTGGATTCGCCTCAGTGAGGTGGCTAGTCCCCCTGCTTGTTGGATTTTGTGCGTATCTTCTCTTTTTTCATCTGTTCTTGCTATGAATACTCCTATTTCACTTCATTCTTTCTTCTAACTCATCTTGGAAATACGTATAAACAAATAAGAAGAAACAGATGATAAATATACCATTTTACTAATAAAAATACTTTGAAAACTGAAGATTAAACGCTGTAAAACATGTATAAAATGGACATCAGGGGTGTAAAGAAAATATAAAGTAGGAAAGGATCAAAATGCAGCCAGGCAAAAAAAAAAAAGTGAACCAAGTCATTGCTCATTGCCATTCGTTCTTATATGATAAAAATAAATAAAATAAAATTGACTTGATGTGAAAGAAAACAATAAAAGTATGAAGGGAGCAAAAGAAAATAAAACATAAATTAAATTTTTAGAATAAGGGGTGTAAAGAAAATAATAAAATAGGAAGGGATAAAAAAGTAGAAAAAAAAAATGAACCAAAGTACTATTCATAGCATTCATTCTTATATATATATATATATATATAATTTAATAAAGAAAATTTAAAAAAAAATCCTAAACTATGATTTAACAAAACAAAGACCTATGACTAACTTATTAAAACAAGAAGTACCTATAACTAAATACTCCAAACTTTTAACAAAACAAACCCTATCCATTCTATTCTCTTCAGTCTTCTATCTTCTTTCAGACAAGTTGTGCTGCCTCCCTCTCTTCCTCTCTCGGTCTCCACTCTCACCTTCCCCCCCCTCCCCCCCCAAAAATATTCTCACTCAACTTCCTTAAAGCCTCCGCCTCTATGACGCTACACTGCCACTCTAATGCCATTGTGGATGTCTTGCCACTCGAAGACGATTTTAGTATCTCGCTGCTAAGCTAGTCGGAGAAGTTACGGTTTGACACTTCGACTCTAGCATCTTGCCTTAGTTCGACTTATAATATGAGTTCTTAATTTCTGAATTGGTTACAGTTTTATCCATTAGATGAAAATGTTAGTTTTAGGACTTCCAAATTTTAACTTCAAAATTTAGTTTTAGTCCTAGGCTGTGTTTGTTTTATGCCTTTTATTGTTTATCAAAAAGTTCGAAATTAGGTATGTATCTTATAAACCATGTGTTCTTATCAGGTATTTGTTGAGCTTGCTAACCATCTTATAAATTTTTTAAAATAATTTTATTCATAACAATTTTGATAGCACTTATATAACTTGATATATGTCTATTATGTATTCTGAGATGTTTTTATGATGCTATCCCGGTAAATTTCTTGAAGTGTTGTTTAGTTAGCATCTGATGTTTCTGTTAAGTGTTAGTCTACTAGAACTTCTATGGTTTGATTGTGATATTGGACAGTGAGCTTTTAGGTTGGACTTTTCTTGCCGAAAAAAATGTTGAAAAATGTTAAGTTTTTAGATTGCACAGTGAACTCTGAGTTCTTCTTTTGTTCGCATTCTTTAGTCATAATTTTCTTTTTTCCTTGAAATTGACACTGATTTATCTTTTTCAGATTTTTGAACATTTTATCGATTGATGATGAAAGACATGTCCTCTCAAAAAGTTGAGACATGATGAATATGGGAGTGGAAGACCTAATTGCTCTATCAGTTTTTCAACTTCTAACTCTAATGCTCCCTCGAAACCAAATACTCCACAACCAACAAATTCTAGTATGACTAAACCATCTATATCTATAGATGTTAGAGCACAAGTACAACCTTCTAGGAAAAGGAAATTAGTTTTTTTTGGAATCATATGGAAAAGAAGACAAAAGATGGTGTTGAAGTTGAAATATGTCACTATTGCAAAAAGGAATTGAAAGGCAATAGTAAAAATTGGAACTACATGATTGAAAAATCACTTAGATAAATGTCCAACAAGAAAGTGTCAAAGTATTGATGAGTCTTTTGAACGTCAAAAACAAAAAGAGTACAAGTTGAGAAGCTTGTTGATGGAAAAGTACAAGTGAGAAACTTTACATTTGATCCTAAAGTTTCAAGAAAAGAACTTGCACGTGCTATTGTTTTACATGAATATCCCCTTTATATTGTTTAACATGTTGGGTTTAGGAGGTTTGTTTCTAGCCTTTAACCTCTATTTCATATGGTTTCTTTATAATACCATAAAGAAGGATATGATGAATATTTATGACATTGAAAAAGATAAGATGAGAAGTCTTTTGCAATCAAATGGGAGTCATATTGCAATCACTACTGACATGTGACTTCTAACCAAAGGAAGGGGTATATGAGTATGACAACACATTTCATTGGTAGCAATTGGATTCTACAAAGTTGCATTTCGAACTTTCCTTCTTTAATATATATACTACTTGTTTATTCGTATCCGTTTTGTTACTACATTTGTGTGTCTAAAACTTTTTCCCTTTCTTGCTTGAATATAGGTTTGTTTATTTGCGTACACCTCATATGCTGGATGTGCTTATTGAAGCTTTGATTAGTGGGCTAACCTCATGGAATTTGGAGACCAAGTTGTCCACTATCACCGTTGATAATTGCTCAACCAATGATGTTACAGTAAACATTATTGTTGGGAAATTATTTGTGGATTGTTTACTTGATGGAAAGGTTGTCCATATGTGATGTTGTGCACATATTTTGAATCTTATTGTGAAGGATGGGTTGTCTGTTATTGAAAAAGAAATTGAACATATTTGTGATAGTCGCATATTGGTTTGCTACTCCCTCTAGAGTTGAGAAATTTGAAGAAATGGCACGTCAAATGAAAATTAATTATTCTAAGAAGTTGAGTCTTGAATGTAAAATTAGATGGAACTCTACTCTTTTTTATGCTTCTAACAGCTTTGGAATATAAAGATTTTTTCCCTAGAATGAAGCTTAGGGAAAAAAATTTATTCTTTTGTGCCATCAGATGAAGAGTGGGATTGGGATTTGGGTAAGAGAATTTGTGCAAAACTTAGATTTTTTTTTTTTAATTTGACAGAGTTATTTTCAGGCACTACATTCCCAACTTCAAATGTTTATTTTGTCAAAATTTGTGAGGTTAGAGATGCTTTGTGTAAATGGAGGACATCTGGAGATGAAGTAATTGTTGCAATGTCAAACAAAATGTTTGATAAGTTTGAGAAATATTGGAGTGTTGTGCATATTGTCATAGCTATTTCAGTTGTTTTGGATTCTAGATACAAGATGAAGGTGGTAGAGTTTTACTTTCCATCTATTTATAGTGAGCTTGCAAATTATGAGATTCAAAATGTTAATAATACTTGTTACAAGTTACTACAGGAATATCAATCTAAGCATATGTCTGAAAAGTCTACTTCTGTGCTTGAGATGTCTACTTCATCTAGTTTGGGAGATTTATCTAGTATTCAGGAGGAAGGAGAAAACATGGCTAGGTTAGTTCAGTTTCTTAGTAATAGCTCTATTAATGTTCATATTAAGTCAGAGTTGGATCATTATTTAGAAGAACCAGTCTTGCCATGGAGTCAAGATTTTGATATTTTTTAATTGGTGGAAAACAAAAGGTATCAAGTATCTAACTTTGTAATTGATTGCTAAAGGCTTTCTAGCAATTCCTATGTCTACAGTTGCATCTGAATCAGCCCATAGTATTGGGAGAAGAGTTGTTAGTTTGCATGGGAGTAGGTTACATGATGATACACTTGAAGAATTAATGTTTCATAGATCTGGTTATGGTATCAAGTATTTATCTTCATCTTTAGAATTTAGAAATTACTTCATGATGTGCTCTTGCTAATATTTTTTCTACTATTTTTATTATCTAGGTTCCAATTCAGTACTAGAATCTTCAAATATTTCACATGTTGAAGATGATGAGAAATGATGTAATTAAAACGTTATACTTTGTTTTACCGATGGCATTCTAGTTGGTTTATGAATAGTTAATGCAATTAACAACATTTTTTTCTTTTTCTACATTCTTTCCGGTGATATTTATGGAGATTTCGTGGAGTAGTTAGTAATGGGATGTTCTATTTCATTATCGTTATACTGTAATAAATTACATTCAGGTTTTAGTTATTTTTTGGTAGAATTCATGTATTTTCGTTCGGATTTTGGTTATTTTTTTATAGTTATTTGTGTACTTTTCTTTGGATTTTGTTTTTCTTTTGTTGCTTAACAATTAGATGTAATTTGTGAATTTTAAGATTTTTGTGGCATTTTTTTGGGTAATTTTATTTTTAAATAATAAAAAGTAAAATTCTATTATTTATCAGTAATCGTTTACTATTTACCGAATGGTTTCGTTATTGGTAACAAGAAAAGGTACCGATCGGTAATTAGTTTAGAATCGATAATTGATATGATAATCGGAATCGGTATCGGCTAATCGGTCAGTAATTATGCTGTTGTCATTTCTAATAAAAGCATAAAGAAAATAAATGTCTTTTTATCCTAAAATGGCTTTTTAAATATGCACAAACACATGGGGGTCGATAAGGAGAAACTCGTAAATCTATAAGGATAACATCGAAAAAATTTCATTTTAACTTAAACACTTTCTCTCTTTGCAAACTCTCTCTCTACAAACTTTCTCTCTAACATCTCTCAAAAAAACTCCAACTTTCAACATCAAAACGAGATTTGAAGAAATATGGATTCCTTTGAAGAATCTTTGGAAGAAAATATCGGTTTTGGGTAAGAAATTGATTGAATTTTTTTTTTTCAATTTTTGTATCATTTTTGCCTAGATGGCCGAAAATTACCCGTGACTTTCGCCCATCTGGACGAAAGTTCCTAGACTTCCGTCCAAATGGGCGAAAGTCACTGGTAATTTTCGCCCATTTAGGCGAAAATGATGCAGAAGTTTTTTCTTTTTTCGGTTTAGGGTTTTTTTAATTTTTTTTGTTTTGGTAATATTTTCATTTTACATTAACAGGCTAATGAAGATCCAAATAAGTTTGAAAAATTTTTACATTCGGAAGAATATATTGACATTTATTCACAACTGACCAAATATTAAGTTCGAAAGATGAGTTGGTGCACTGGGCAAAACAAACTTCAATGAATGCAAAGACATATTTAATCATAACTCAGTATAAGAGATCAAGAACAGCTGACCGGCGACTGTATGTCACATTGGCTTGCGAGCGTGGAGGTTCAGTTAAAAAATATAAAAAAGCAATAGTTGACGATGAGGAAGAATAAGTTCCAAAAAAAAGGCGGGGACCCTATGGGACGAAAAAATGTGCGTGTCCATTTAAGCTAAAGCGAGTGCAAATGGCAACAAGCAAAAGTTTACAATTGTTCATACACAACGGAAGGCACAACCATAAAGTAGCTATTTACAATCACGGTCATGCTTAGGCTGCAAGACTTGCGGAGGAGCAGTTGCACCAGACTGAGCAGTTCAGGAAGAGTTATGTGCCGCCCTGCAATATATTACGATTTCTCCGAAAACAAGACGTTGGCTACACAGTTAGGTAAGTTATAAGGGAATTATTTTTACAACTTTATTTAAATATCAAATATTTTAGATTTGTTTTTATTCCGTTAATGATTAGAAATTTACGATATATGTAGTGCCCAGAAAATTTACAATATTGTTGCCAAGATTAGGAGGAACCGAATCCAGGGAAGAAACACGGTAGAGGAAATTCTCCGCCTAAGTGCAGAAAGGGGTTGATTGGGATTTTTTTATATCAAAGTTTAATCCAATACTTGCAAGTGCACAAGATCAATGAAATACGGAAGTATTAGGATATTGAACCACAGAGAAAGGCTCAACTACTTAAATAATTATCTACCTAAATTAATTTTATAAAAATAAGAATGAAATTCTATTATCTAAGATTATTCCTAAATTAATTAAAACTAATGAATAAAATAAACAAATTAAAAATAACAAGAGTTTTAACCAAAGAGAAATGATTTAGAACCTTGAATCCACCACTAACCTTTATAACAATGATTTAATTTTAATTAGGAGAAAAGATTAAACATTGATGTGGTGATCTAGGCTACAAGCTTCGATTCACTAAGGAAATATATTGTGCTTAAATGCATGACATGAACCATCCAACCATTAGCATGACTTATTCATTTCTATGACATAAATCATCTAAAATTAGCATGAACTATTCAATTCTAAAACCCACAATATACTTGCAAAAATCACATATCTCTCACACTCAAGATTACAAGAATTAAGCATGGATAAAAATATCAATTAACCCAAATAATTATTCTACAAGAACAATCACAAAGAATTAATTACATCAAACCAATAACATCCCAAGATATGCAACCACATAAATAATAAAGTAAATCTCCCAAAATAAAATAAATCAAAGTCACATAGTTAGGGTTTCATCAAGATTCTAAAAATAAATTTAGTTCATGGCTAAAGGGAAAGAAGGAACCAATTTATTGGAAGAAATCATAGCTTTTTTCTTCACTTGGAGCTGTTGTATTTTTCTGCTGCTTCAATTTTCTGCTGCAGTTTACAGCCTGTGCAGTAGCAATTTCTGCTGCTTTTTTTCTTGCGGCTGCTAAGCTGCTTCTTTCCTTGTGTTGCTCTCGCTGCAGCTGCTTCAGTAATATTCCAGCAGCAGCAGCTTCTTCTGTCTTCAATTTCTGCAGCTTCTTTGAAGCTGCTGCTTCAGCTTTGCTAAGCAGCTCGCTCAGCTGCTTCTTTGGTTTGTCTGCTTCAGCTCTCTTCTTCTTCTCTTTATTTTTTTTCTTTTTATGTTTTCTGTCTCTCGCCCTCGCAGATCTCCCCCTCTCCTCTCTGTTTCTACTTTTTAAAGCTCTCAGTAGCTCTTCTTCTCGTTCTTCTATTAGGTTTCCTCCTTCCTTTTTGGTTCCAGCGCTCTCTTTTTAGTAACTTCCCTTTTCTTCTTATTTTTTTCTTTTTGATCCTTCTTTTCTCTTTATTTACAGCAACAACCCTATTCTCTTTTTCTCTTTTTTTCTTTTTCCTTGAATTGGGCTACCTCTACTTCTTGGACTTCTCTCAATTAAGGGCTTGCTTGTGGGCTTCTTTCCCTTTATCACCAAAATAGAATAAATTAAATATAATAATTATATTTAATAAATAAAATATTTTTAAAAGTTAATAATTAAAACTTAAGGTGTTTATTTATACTAAAAATCAATTCTATCAACTCCCCCACATCTAAGTTTTGCTAGTCCTCAAGCAAAAATATAAAATAAAATAAAATAACGAAAAGAAAGATTAACTTGCCACTTTCATAGGACTCACAATTGCACTTAGCATGTGCAACAAGCCCTTTAAACCCCTAAGTTACCCCTAGTGGACGAGTATGGTGGTCTCGTGAGGGTTTGCAGACGACGTACCCACAAAATCAAAATAAACAACAAAGTTTAGAAAAGATATAGAATAATCCAAATTAAGTACCCTTCATCAATATCTCAAACTTATCAAAACAAGCACTCTTTCTCTTATTTTCAAACTCAAGTTAACAAACCAACATTCAATTATCTCCCATAACTAATGCAAGACTTGTATAAGGTGTGATCGTGGTCATAAGAGAGTGTAAAATAAATACTAAACAAGATTTCCAAATTACACATGGAAAATAAATCTCAACAAGAGTTCATTCCATAGGCTCACTCTTCGTACCTTCTCTCCACTAATCAAGGATTCTCAAACTTAGCTCAGATCAGGTAGGACTTTAAAGCTTGTAATGTAAGGTTAGGGTATTGGTTATCAAACGAAGGTAAAGGATTCAAAATCGAAGAAAAGAGAGCTTACAAAGAAGATGGATACTTTAAAATTTCGACAAACTTTCTAACTTTGTTTTTGCTATTTTTTTTTTTTTTTTCAGTAATACATTTACCAAGCACCACTTTCTTTTTCTGAAAATTGTATCATTTAAGGCCATTCTTTTTCTTACATTCACAAATTCGGGCCTCTTCATTTTTTTTTCTTTGCACCTTATGACTTGTAACAATCATGTATCAACTTTTTCCTTTTTTTTTTCCCAACTAAATACATTTATTATTTTTCAACATAACAAGTCATTTAACCATTTTTTTCTCCCCTTTTTCAAAATCATATATCCTCCCACCATTAAAGCACAAGTTAGAAGTTTGCATTAAGCTCTCTACAAGATTAAGGGTTAGTATTTAAGTATTTTAAAGAAAGAAAATAACATTTAAGGCTCAAAAAGGGTACTAAGGAAAAAATCATGAGATTTGGTAAGTTTGAAAGGCACAAACGATTCAAAGAAGGCCTATGACCATCGTCTCTGAGTCAAATAAGAAAAACCTTTCTATTTCGCCTCAAGAGGTACTCAAGTAAGTTCTAGAATGTACGGAAGAGATTCATCAACTTTATGTAACTCAAAAATAATGTAAAGGATTTATTAAACACTAACAATAACCCATGTGCTCAAGTGTAAGTCATGCAAAAGTTATAATAGATATAGAATATAAGTCCATCACCCTAATTAAAAACAAGAAAACAAGTATTTTTCTCAATTTATTCAAGACATTTTTAAAGGAACTTAAAAAGAATCATTCTTCAAGTGAAATAATATTTTTTGGATTTTTTTTTTTCAAAATAAGCTAGAAAAGTAAATTAAAAAAATCAGCCAAAAAAAATAACAATAATAACTAAAAAAAATGCAGCAACAAAAATAACTAACACTAGAACAAAAGCATCTTCTCCCCCGCACCTAGACCATACATTGTCCACAATATGATAAAAGAATACCAAGAGTAGAGAAGAGACAAAGAAAAGAGCAACACAACCTGGTAGAAGAAGTAATATTAGTGCACGTTCAGAAGAGTAGTAGACCATCTCTGTAGCTTCCATGGTAATGATAAGTTGCCTGGTTATCCTATAAAACAAACACTTCATACCTTTCTACGAATCAAGTGAAATAAATAAATATATATATATATAATAAACAAATAAATAAACAAAGTGAAATTTGGGTTGCCTCCCAAAGCGCTAAACCAACTATTCGTTATATATAGGATCTACTAACATAGTAGATTCAATTTTACCTTCTTCCATGTCATTGGTATTAGCAGGCTTCAACCATTGTCCATTAACAATCAAGATTCGGTTGTTTTCAATATCTGCAATCTGAATAGCACCTGAGGGAAAAACTTGTTTGACAATGAAAGGTCCATCCCAATGAGATCTCAACTTACCAGGGAAAAGACGTAATTTAGAATTAAAAAGCCAAACTTTTTGGTTAGGTTCAAATGATTTTCGAGAAATCATCTTATAAGGAAAAGCTTTAGTTTTAGCTTTGTAAATTTTAGGATTCTCATATGCCTCATTTCGTAATCCATCAAGTTCATTTAATTGCAATTTTCTATTAGAACCTGCTTGCTTCAAATCAAATTAAGAGCTTTAATAGCCCAATAAGCTCGATTTTCTAATTCTACTGGCAAGTGACATGCTTTCCCAAAAACCAGTCTAAAAGGGGACATTCCTATAGGAGTCTTGTAAGCTGTGCGATAAGCCCAAAGTCATCGTTTAGTCTTAGAGACCAATCCTTCCTATCAGGTGTAACAATTTTCTCAAGAATAGATTTAATCTCTCTATTAGACACTTCTACTTGACCACTTGTTTGGGGGTGATAAGGGGTAGCCACTTTATGAGTTATAGAATACTTCATAAGAAGAGCTTCAAAAGAACGGTTACAAAAATGACTTCCTCCATCGCTAATAATAGCTCTAGGGGTACCTAATCTACAGAAAATATGATCTCTAACAAATTTAATAACTATCTTATGATCATTTATTTTTGTAGCTATAGCTTCCACCCATTTAGACACATAATCCACTGCTACCAAAATGTAATGATAACCAAAAGAAGATGGAAAAGGACCCATAAAATTAATTCCCCAAATATCAAAGATCTCAACAATTAAAATAGGTTGTAAAGGCATCATATTACGTTTAGAAATAGAACCAGTACGTTGACACCTTTCACATGCCAAGTAAAAATTATGAGCATCTTTGAATAAACTAGGCCAATAAAAATCACTTTGAAGAACTTTAGCAGCAGTTTTACTACCTCCAAAATGTCCACCACATGCATACGAATGACAGAAAATTAAGATACTATGAAATTCACATTCAGGTATGCATCTATGGATTACTTGATAAGGACAATGTTTAAACAAGTAGGGATCATCCCAATAATAATACTTAACCATTGAAAAGAATTTATCCCTATCTTATTTATTCCAATGTGCTGGAATTTCACCTGCAGAGAGATAGTTAACAATAGCTGCAAACCAAGGGACAAGAGAATGTGATAAAGAAAATAATTGCTCATCAGGAAAAGTATCTTTCAAAGCAACTGCTTCATCATGATTATTATCCCATAATCTAGATAAATGATCAGCTACTAAATTTTTTGAACCTTTCTTATCTCTGATTTCAATATCAAATTCTTGCAAACGTAATATCCATCTAATCAATCTTGGTTTAGTCTCTTTTTTAGACAATAAGTATTTTAAAGCAGAATGATCAGAATAAATAATCACTTTGGAATGTAAGAGATAAGAACGAAATTTCTCAAGTGCAAAAACTACAGCTAATAACTCTTTTTCAATTATTGTATAATTTCTTTGAGCATCTGTAAGATTTCTACTAGCATAGTAAATGACATGAGGTTTTTTTTCAATCTTTTGCCCCAAAATAGCTCCCACAGCAATATTAGAAGCATCACACATGATTTCAAAGAGTAAAGAAAAATTAGGAGCCTGAACTATAGGTGCAAATATAAGAAGAGACAAAGTTTTTCAAAAGCTTTCATGCAAGATTCATCAAAATTGAATGCAACATCTTTGCTCAAGAGATTAGTTAAAGGTCTACCAATCATGCTAAAGTCTTTTATAAATCTTCTATAAAATCCTGCATGCCCCAAAAATGATCTAATTTGCATGACAAATTTAAGTGGAGGAAGATTAGAAATTAAATCAATTTTAGCTTTATCTACTTCAATTCCTTCTTTAGACACTTTATGTCCCAAAACTATTCCTTCTGTAACCATGGAATAACTCTTTTCCTAACTTAGAACTAAGCTTCTTCACATCTTTCTAAAACAGCAAACAAGTTATTAAGACAATCTTCAAAAGTAGGTCCAAAAACAGAAAAATCATCCATGAAAACCTCAAGAAACTTATCAACCATATCAGAAAAGATAGCAAGCATACATCTTTGAAAAGTAGCAGGCCCATTACATAATCCAAAAGGCATTCTACGAAAAGCAAAAGTACCAAAACGGCATGTAAAAGTAGTTTTCTCTTGGTCCTCGGGGTATACTGGAATTTGGTAGCATCCTAAATAACTATCTAAAAAGCAATAAAAACTTTGACCAGCTAATTTTTCAAGAATTTGATCAATAAAAGGTAGAAGGAAGTGGTCTTTTCTAGTTGCAACATTTAGTTTTCTATAGTCCACACACATTCTCCAACCAGTAACTTCTCTAATAGGAATTAACTCTCCTTCCTTATTCTCAATTACAGAAACTCCCGCCTTCTTTGGTACAACTTGTATAGGACTAACCCATGGACTATCAGAGATAGGATAACAAATACTAGAATCTAGGAGCTTAACTACCTCCGTTTTTACTATTTCTTTCATTTTAGAGTTTAGCCTTCTTTGTAATTCCCTAGAAGGTTGCACATTGTCTGTTAGATGTATTCTATGCATGCATACAGAAGGGTCTATTCCCTTTAAATCAGCTATAGACCACCCTACAGCCCCTTTATGATTAGAAAAAACTTTAATTAAATCCCTTTCTTGGTCAGATTTTAACTCAGATGAAACTATCACAGGCAAAGTTTCATTTTCACCTAAGAAAACATATTTAAGTTTAGAAGGAAGGGTTTTCAATTCAAGTTGGGGTGGACACACAAGAGAAGGTACAGCAGGGGATTTTGCAAGCATAGGCAAAGGTTCATGATTCCCAACCCACGAAGAATTTTCTAGTGGTGCAATATAAGGAAAAATAGAATTTACATTATCCATGCACATAATATTCTCATTCTCAATAGAAGCAGATTCTTTAGAACATATTATAGGTAGAGTTTCTTCAATTAATTCATCAATTATATCTACCAAATAACAATCATAATCATCTTCCATAATTGGTTGTGAAGAAGCTTTAAAAATATTCAATCTAATCCTCATATTCATCACAGAGACATCGATTACCCCAGTTCTACAATTAATAGTAGCATTTGCAGTAGCTAAGAAAGGACGGTCTAGAATAATAGGGATATGATTGTTAGCAGATCTACCAGTTTCCATATCTAAAACTACAAAGTCTACAGGGAAGACAGCCTTATCAATTTGAATAAGAACATCATCTATCCTCCCCCTAGGTACCTTGATTGATCTATCAACTAACTGTAAAGTCATATCAGTTGGTTGCAGTTCCCCTAATCCTAATTCTTCATAGAGGGTCTAAGGAATCAAGTTAACACTAGAACCAAAATCTAAGAGTGTCCTATCTATTTTATGATCACCAATAAGACAAGAGATGGTAGGGACACTAAGGTCTTTGTATTTAGGTGGAGTGTTATGTTGCAAAATAGAGCTTACCTGTTCAGTTAAGAAGATTTTCTTAGAAACATTACTTTTAGATTTTCTTTTGAAAGTGCACATATCTTTAAGAAACTTTGCATAGGCTGGGACTTGCTTAATGGCATCTAAAAGTGGAAGGTTGATTTTAACTTCTTTGAAAGTTTCTAATATGTCTTCCATTTTATTGTCCTTTCTAAGATGTGGAGGTGGTAATAAAGCTTGAGGAAAGGGAACCTTAGGCTTGTACGAAGTCATGGGAGATGGTTCTGGAGTTTTAGATTTAGAAGAGGAAGCTAGTTCCTTTTCTGCATTCTTTTCAATTTTAGTCTCTATATCAATCTCCTCAGTTTCAGTTTCATTTAATTCATTATCTTTAATTGGTTCCCCTACTTTATTATCTACCTCCTTCCCACTCCTAAGAGTAATTACAGCTTTAGCTTGCTCATGATAATTAGTTCTAAGGTTCTCTATTGGATGACTAGGAAGCCTACCCTCATCTCTTCTACTTATTGCATTAGCTAGTTGCCTTATTTGAGTTTCTAACTTAACAATAGATTGAGTGTGAGAGTCTAGAATTTGTGCCTTAACTTCCAAACCTTTCAAAGCAGATAAGACTTTTTCTTCAAAAATAGAATTTCCACTTTGAGGAGGATGAGGAGGTAGATACCTTTGAGATTGAAAACTAGGAGGAGCAGTCATACCAGGCTGTTTATTCTGCTGATATTGTTGTTGGCCTAATTGACCTTCTCCTCCTTGTTGCTTTCAGGAGAAATTAGGATGATTTCTCTAGCCTAGATTGTACGTGTTTGAATAGGGGTCATTTTGCCTTTGAAATCCTTGAGCTACATTGACTTGTTCCTGCACAAATTTTGGAAATAGTGAAGCACTAGGACAGTAATAAATAACATGAGAAGGACTATAGCAAATTGCTCAAACACCTTGAACGTTAGGAGAATTAGTAGGCAATGTATTTAAAGCTAACAATTGATCAAACTTTTTAGATAAGGCATCAACTTTCCAAGAAAGATCAACATTTCGAGAAACTTCATACATTCCTCTATTTCCTATTTGCCTAGATATGTCTACACGTGAGGATGTGGCATGTTGTTGTGAATTATCACTCAAATTTTCAAATAAATCTCACGCCTTATCTGCAGTTTTATGTAGAAAGGTACCACCACAAGAGGAATCAACCATTTGGCGATTTCTCTTATCTAATCCTGAATAAAAGCTTTGTATTTGTTGCCATTTAGGGACTTCATGGTGAGGGCAACTACGAAGAAGTTCTCTAAATCTATCCCAACTCTCATGAAATTGTTCATTAATTTGTTGGGAAAAAGTAGTGATCTCTCTCCTTAATCTTGTAAGTTTACCCATAGGAAAATATTTTTTCAAAAATTCCCTAGATATCTCAGCCCATGTATCTATTCTCTCACCTGTGTGTAATCAATGTTTAGCCTTATCCTTCAAAGAAAAAGGAAAAAGGCGCAATCTAATAGCATCATCAGTAACATTAGGCAGTTTAAAAGTAGAGCAAATTTCTAAAAATTCATCGATATGCTTATAAGGATTTTCATAATCAAGGCCATAAAAAGATGTAGCATTTGAATAGTAGAAGCTTTGATTTCAAAGTGATTAGCCTCAATTTCAGGTATTCTATTATCTATTGGTGAGTTATATGTGTTGGGAGTAAGATACTCCCTTAGTGCTCGTGGATGTTCAGCCATTTTAATGTCAAAAGTGTTAGTGATTTTTCCTTGTGCTCTAAGTGCCTTAAGTGTACGCTCTATCTCAGGATCAAATTCTTTCAAATCAACAAAGAGCGAACAACGACCATGCATTAATAAACAAATTCAAGAAAGAAAAAAAATTACTACAAATAATAATGAAGAATAAATATCTAAATGAAACGGAATTATAACAAAATAAAGAAGCTAAAAAAAATTAAAAATAACTAAGATAACCAAAAAAAATTCAATAATAATAAAAAAAATTTAAACAAACAAAAATACTAACAAATTTAGGAGACAATAACACAAGCAATTAAATTAACCCTTCCCCAGCAACGGCGCCAAAAACTAGATCGGGATTTTTTTATACCAAAGTTTTAACCCAATACTTGCAAGTGCACAAGATCAATGAAATACGGAAGTATTAGGGTATCGAACCACAGAGAAGGGCTCAACTACTTAAATTATTATCTACCTAAATTAATTTTATAAAAATAAGAATGAAATTCTATTATCTAAGATTATTCCTAAATTAATTAAAACTAATGAATAAAATAAACAAATTAAAAATAACAAGAGTTTTAACCAAAGAGAAATGATTTAGAACCTTGAATCCACCACTAACCTTTATAACAATGATTTAATTTTAATTAGAAGAAAATATTAAACATTGATGTGGTGATCTAGGCAACAAACTTCAATTCACTAAAGAAATATATTGTGCTTAAATGCATGACATGAACCATCCAACCATTAGCATGACTTATTCATTCCTATGACATAAAGAATCTAAAATTAGCATGAACTATTCAATTCTAAAACCCACAATATACTTGCAAAAATCACATATCTCTCACACTCAAGACTACAAGAATTAAGCATTGATAAAAATATCAATTAACCCAAATAATTATTCTACGAGAACAATCACAAAGAATTAATTGCATCAAACTAATAACATCCCACGATATGCAATCACATAAATAATAGAATAAATCTCCCAAAGTAAAATAAATCAAAGTCACATAGTTAGGGTTTCATCAAGATTCTAAAAATAAATTTAGTTCATGGCTAAAGGGAAAGAAGGAACCAATTTATTGGAAGAAATCATAGCTTTTTTCTTCACTTGGAGCTGTTGTATTTTTCTGCTGCTTCAATTTTCTGCTGCAGTTTACTGACTTGTACAATTTGCTTAATTGCAATTTCAGTTCGATTTAGTCGCTTTAGCGACCATTTCTCTTGCTTTTTTTCCTGCGGGTCGCTAAAGTCGCTTCTTTCCTTGTGCTGCTCTCACTGCAGCTGCTTCAGTAAAATTCCAGCAGTAGCAGCTTCTTCTGTCTTCAATTTCAGCAGCTTCGAAGAAGCTGCTGCTTTAGTTTTGCTAAGCAGCTCGCTCAGCTGCTTCTTTGGTTTGTCTGCCTCAGCTCTCTTCCTCTTCTCTTTATTTTTTTCTTTTTATGTTTTCTGTCTCTCGCCCTGGCAGATCTCCCCCTCTCCTCTCTGTTTCTGCTTTTTAAAGCTGCCTCTCAGCAGCTCTTCTTCTCCTTCTTCTATTAGGTTTCCCCCTTCCCTTTTGGTTCCAGCCCTCTGTTTTTAGTAACTTCCCTTTTCTTCTTATTTTTTCTTTCTTTTTGGTCCTTCTTTTCTCTTTATTTACAGCAACAGCCCTATTCTCTTTCTCTCTTTTTTTTCTTTTTCCTTGAATTGGGCTACCTCCACTTCTTAGACTTCTCTCAATTAAGGTCTTGCTTGTGGGCTTCTTTCTCTTTATCACCAAAATAGAATAAATTAAATATAATAATTATATTTAATAAATAAAACATTTTTAAAAGTTAATAATTAAAACTTAAGGTGTTTATTTATACTAAAAATCAACTCTATCAGGGGTTACACCGTTTTCCATAGAGATCGTGAGGAGAGCAACGTACTTAGTGATATTGTTGTTGCACACCCAACATCGATTGCAATGATTAGAACGTGGTCATGTGTACTGATAATGGATACCACGTATAAAACGAACAAGTAAGTACTATAGTGGATTAATTGTATTATTAGATATCTTTATTAATTTATCCGCGTAAAAATTTAAATTTATTATGTATGTAGTGGATATTTGATATTTTATAATATTTTTTTTAAGAAATAGTTAATAATATTTTGAAGTCTGTCTGAAATAGTTGTCAATATTAATCATTAATTTTCCATTTAATTTTTAATTAAGGTATAACATGACACTATTAAAAGCTGTAGGGATGACTCCGACAGGAAAGAACTTCACAGTGGCAATAGCTTTTATGTGCAATGAACAGGCAACGACATACAGATAGGTTCTTCAACAAATCAAGCATTTATATTTACATCTGCTATGTCAAATGTCCAGGGTTCAATTATCAATGAAGGAGAGCCACTGGTCATTCTTACCGATAGGGAAAGTGGACTAATGCCGGTGATTGATGATGTGTTCAGAAATTCATACCATATGTTATGTAGAAGACACATCGATCAGAATGTATTGGCAAAGTTAACTAAGATGGTGAAAGATGAAGAGGTGGCTCAACGGTTCGTGAATGACTCGTGGAAAAAATTAATCAATGAAATTGATGAGGTTGAATATCAGAGAAAGTTGGGGGTGTTGAAGAGTTGGAAAAGCAGGCCGGACTTTCTGTATTACCTGTTCAGCACATGGTTGAATCCATTTGCCCATAAATTTTGCCAGGTTTTGACATCTCAAGTGTTGCATTTTGGAGTAGAGCCAACGAACCGTGCTGAGAGCGAACATTCTGTGTTGAAGTGTGGCTATCAACGTATCACGGTGATTTGGACACCGTGTTTTTTAATATCGACTCTCTAATCCAAGGTCAAATTGCTGAAATTAAATACACATTGGAAATTTCTAAACTTAAGGAGAAGTATGACGCTATCAACGTATCACGGTGTTGAAGTGTGGCTATCAACGTATCACGGTGATTTGGACACCGTGTTTTTTAATATCGACTCTCTAATCCAAGGTCAAATTGCTGAAATTAAATACACATTGGAAATTTCTAAACTTAAGGAGAAGTATGACGCTAAGAGTAATGCCATATTGAAGAATTTAAGTAATAAAGTTAGTCATTTGGCTTTGAAGAAGATAATGGATGAGTTAAAGAAAGCACACTAGATGGTTGAAGAATCGGGAAGCAATTGTCTGCATTACTTAAGGAAGTCGCATAGTCTACCATGTGCATGTGAATTTGTTCATAGGTGCCAATATTTAATTTCAATCCGAGAGGAAGATGTTGACATTTTTTGGAGAAGACTAGAAATCGGTTCTGATATTCCTAAACGACACGATAGAGACATGGATTTCGAAATGCGGTGATCTCACCTCACTGATACATGAGATTAGTATGGGTCCAATTTCTAAGGTACGGAAAGTGAGACGTCTCACCAAAGGTGTTATATCTCCTGTGTTGCCTGAAGATCCCTGTCAGCCGTTGACAACACCCCCAGAGACCGCAATATCGAAGGGACAACGGAAGACGAAATCTACCAAAAGGGATAAGTCTCACTGGGAATACATCTCCGTCGCATATAGGAAGATTGGAAAGTCTAGTGGATCAGGTTCTAGATCGGGAAGCGGTTCAGGTTCAGGTTCTAGTCCTAGTCCACGTGGAAGAGGTCGCCCGTAGCGATAGGGGTAGGGGCAGGAGACGTAACAGTGGTAGGTATAGTCTATCATCCGTTGTAAACCCGAATGCCCCATCAACAATGCATTTCCCGGGTTCATCTATGAATTCATACTAAACTGGAAGAATGTGGTTGGTGATGGTAATTGTGGATTTAGGGTTATATCTAATTTTTTGTTCGGGGATGAAAATCATTGGGTTGAAATTCGTAAAAGAATGTGATTTGATTTACACCACCGTATGAACGTATATGTGCAACTGTTCGGATCAGTAGAACGTGTCACTGAGTTGATAAGGCGGACTAATTGGGAAGAGGTTCGGCGCCTACTGACTATTGGATAGATACACCTGATCATCTTTATGTCATCGCGAACACATTCAATTTGTGCGTTGTTTTTCTTGCACGGTTAGGGTCGACCACCATCCTACCTCTTGTTTCTAACATGGATGGTAATGTTCGAACAATATTCATCAGATTCATAAAGGAACAGCAGCATTTCATACAGGTATTTATTACTGTGATTTATTTTAAATTATTGTAATTATTATTCTCATTCATTACATTTTTAGCCGAAGCTTATATTTAAATTTATAATAATTTATTCGGCAGTTACACTTACGAGATGGATGCCCTTTGCCTCTACTACAGGTGCAATGGGAATGTCATCGAGACGTACGAGTTAGTGGATGCGCAGTCCCATATCGTGACCGAATTTTAGATTGGGTTGCGAGATACCGTGAAATGTATCTGTCTCAGAGTCATTCGCATGTTATTATTAACTAGGAAGTTTAGCATTTTAATGTATAATTTATAACGTGTATGTGGTTGGTTTGTTAATACATTATATTTTTTTAGATTTGATTTTATAAGTATTTATTTTTTAAATAATGCACAAGTACGTGATGAAATAAAAATAATGAACATAACAAAATTCACTAATCATAAACAAGAATGTAAAAAAATATGTAAGAACATATTCAAATACATAAAGATTTACTAAGGAGCGCGGTAATACTTCCTTAGTAAATCTTGAACTGTACATCCTAACTCACTGTCCTGAAGATCCTCTCGGATAGCCTCACATGCAATCAAATCCAACAGAGCTTGGGGTGGCAAACGGGAGCTACCGGTAAGTGAAAGCCACTAGGAATATTCCCGGGATTCTGTATCCTCAGGTGACTGCGGGGAAGGTACCAACCCATGTAATCCACACCTTACTGTATGACCCAATACGTGGATTGCCTATTTAAAGTACGTGAACCTTATGTGTGTATAATAAATAAGTAAATGTATCCACAATACAATCACAAAAATAATTTCATTCATTACAAAATAATATACTAGTACATTGAATAAGAGTCTTTTTGGGTGAACTTCTCAACAGTTGCGGTAGTAGCACAATCTTGTTCTTTTTTCAACTCTTTAAATAGACTTATTCTTGGTTTTATTTGGTATCCCGAACTAGGGTCTTGTAAGGTGACTTAGGGGCAATTTCTTCCATAGAATCTCCCTAAGAAGCACTACAATTCTTTTCCAATTTACAGTTAGAAGATTAGATTAAGGGTCTTGAAGGAGATTCGATGAGTTTAATCAGTGCAAATTTTGAAGACGACGAACGTCTATTCGAGAGGATCGTTTGGGCTAGCTTAGGAATCATGAAGACTCTTCAATCAACTCCTAAGCTTTCTTACTCTCTTTTACTTATGAATTTCTTAATTTCATTACAATAATTGGGGTTATAAGGAGCTACGTTTATTTTGGGTTTGAATGGGGTTGAACCCTAGATAATTTTGGTTTTGATTTTTATGGATTATATGGATTAAACTATTGAATTGCAAGTTGATTGTTGTTTTCATTGATTTGATTGTGTTATCAATTTTACGCGCAATTTGTTGTTTCGCATAGATAGTTTGGAATTGAAAAATAAAGAACATTATAGGGCATTTATTGGACATTAGAAATTGGTAATTTATTAGAGATAATAATTATGGTTTCTAAGTCCATCAGAGCAATCTAATTCACTCTGGCACCTTTAATTATTCATAATTGAGTTACGGAGAGAAGAGATTCTTCTCTAATCAATTAGGGGAATTGTGAGTTTTCACCTAGAGATATGATCAATCCCAATAATTGAGTGAGGCTCAATCAACAATTCAACGTTCTTCAAATGTTTTCTAAGGAATTAGCTTAAGAAAACTCGAGGGATTCTTCCATTTAAGCACACTTTCAAGAAACGTATCTAAATCAACTTTTGTATATGATTGGATCACAAGTTTAGGTTTTTCTTATATTTTTACAGCCTTTATAATGTTGTTTTAAACTCTTTTCAAAACTTATTTATTTGATTAAACAGTTGAGGATTTGTGATTATTAGCACTTTTCCATCCTGAGAGATCCAATTCAAGGACTTTCTAGTTTTACTAGAACGATGAGTACACTTGCCTATAGTGATTAGTTCTTGCTTAGAACCCACAAAAAAAGTGCCATAAGATAATAACCCATGTTGTAACAAGTGAAGGCTTTAGCTGCTTTCCTTTATAGTATGTTTCTAGGAGTTAACATCATTAGGTCCAGTTGTATGTGCTTCAAACATACTTGTATAATTAGTAATGAGAAATATGCCTATTGACCTAAGGTAAGTCATCTCCTATTTGGGAAACTATCGTGCAATGACCTTTACTTGATAGCATTCGAAACTCCAGCAAACAGCCAAGAACAAAATAATAAATATTTTACTTTCTTATATCTTAAATGACCATAGTCCGAATCTTATTATGAAGCACGCCCCATCACGTGGACTATCTTTTTAAGTTACTCGAACCTTAGGTAAGTAAAATTGCGTTCCAAATTAAAAGACTGATTTAACAAATAAATTTCTTTAATATATTCCATAAATATTACATAAGTAGTCTTTTTGGGCATAAATCCCAGCAGTGTTACTGTCTAATGTTGCTTTATCTACAACTAAAGTTGAGTAAATATCACTATCTTAAGCTGTGAAAGAAGCTTTATGGATGAGAGGCTTGGTTAGAAGTTTGAGTTTGGAATATCAGACTTCAATATTTTGTGCTAGTCAAAGTGTCATTACTTGTCTAAAAACCAAATGTTTCATGAAAGGACCATACACATTGATGTGACATTTCACTTTGTGTGAGACTATGTTTCGCGTGGCAACGTGAATGTTGAGAAAAACACAAAAGACAATCTTGTTGACATGTTGATGAAGCCACTTCCGATTTACATGTTCAAGCGTTCGTTGGATTTTGTTGTTGTTCTAAACGGTTGACACCATGTGGGTTTATTAGAAGATGGAGCAAGTCAGAATTTATTTGAAACATTCTTCAGAATAAAAGTTAAAGTAAACATTTGTTAGAATTTGACTTGGATTCCTAAGCCAAATTGGAGATTTATTATAGTATTAGGTTGATTAGTGAAACTTATGTAATCCACATTACTTTCTATAGAAATTACTCTTGTACAACCTCTATATAAAGGAGTATGGCTTAAACTTTTTGGAGTGTAGAAAAATACTTGATTTTTAACCATTCTATAGTTTATGAGCTTTAGTTAGCACTGTCAAATGAATTGAACCGTACCATACAGTATAAACCCACATGTTAAACAGTACGGTACAAGCTAATTCGCATTTTTTCAAATCAAAAAATTAATCGTGTTCGCACCCCGCACTATAAAGCGCGGATCGCAAGCCATAAACTCATTTCGTTTTCCCCATTTAACATATAAATCAAGAACACCGCTCAATTTCCATTAAAAGAAAACAAAAAAAAAAAAAAAAAAAACAAAAACAAAACAGTGCTGCCCCACAATACATAACAAGTTCACAATAATCCCAAATGAAACCATACCTAACAAATCAAACCAAGTTAAAGAAACAAGTCCACTAATTCTCAAACAATCATTTAAGAAAAGCATTTCAACATAAAATTAACATTCATTCATTCATTATCTCCTTTTTTCCTCCATCATCATCATCAACATCATCATCTTCACAAGCACTTGAAGCATTTGAATCTTTTAGATGCAATAGATTCTTTCAATATTTATATTGTCATCTCATCATCATTATTACCTATAAAACAAATACAAAATAAATATAAAAATTAGTAATGATAATTAAAAACTAAATATAACTTTAGGAAATATTTATTTACCCTCAGGAGGAGGAATGAAACCATGAAACCAATTACGGGCATATATTAAAACTTGTACATTTCAAGGAAGAAGACTACTTCTATATTTACTAAGAACTCGAGCACCAATACTAAATGTAGATTTTGAAGCCACAATAGTAATTAGAATGCTCAAAATATCAGAAGTCATCAAAACCAATTTAGGAAACCTATATGTGTTATCTTCCAAAAATGGCAACTCGTCTACTCGCAAAATGGCTCCATTCATAGTGTGGTTTCTCCAAATATGTCTCTAATTGAGATTTCCCAATCATGGTAACAACTTCAGGAGCACTTGTCCTAAAGTTAAAAGTCCTAAGAAAACAAGAACACAAATAAAAATTAAAAATCAAAGGCACATGAATTATGAGTAGATAATATTTAAAGTTGAAAGTCATAAAAAAGGTAGAAACTTACATCAGCTTGAGGACAATCATCTTCATCTACTTCAAATCCACTTGGTTCAGTAGCTTGAACTTCAACTTGATATGAGGAAGAACTTGATACATTTGCTTGTTTTGAATATTGCGCAAACAACATAGTCAACTTCCTTTTGAGAAGATCCATCTTCTCCTTAGTAGTACTTGGATCAAGCCTTTTGTAACATGCTTCTACCAATCTCAATTTTATTCGAGGATCTAGAACCGCTGCAAGTGCAAGAATGACATTGTATTCCTTTCAATATTTATCCAACTTAGACTTCATCCTTATAACCATGTCTTTTATCATGCCATCCGCACTATTCATATATTTCACCAACATGGTGTCAATTTTGAAGACTTGCTCAAATTCCAAGTTAGAAGTTCGATAGGAAGAACTGGAGATCGAGTTTGTAATCTCATAAAAAGGACGAAGAAATTCACCTACCTTTTGGGCCCTTGCCCAATCTTCGGGTGGCGGACAAAACTTGTAATTCCTATCACTTAAAGCAAGACTAAAAAATGCACGACGATATTTCAAAGCACTTTCAAGCATCATAAATGTAGAATTCCGCCAAGTAAATACATCTAGTCTCAAATGAATCCCCATTTGGAGGCCGCTTGCTTAATGTATTGTTCAAAAACTTTCATTCTCCCTTCTAATCCTTTAACATACTTGATACTTTCTCTAATCTTCCGCAAAGCTTCACAAGCTACTTTCAAACCTTCTTTAACAATTAGATTCAAGATGTGTACTGAACAACGAATATGAAAAATTCACCTCCACACAACAAACTATCTCAAAAAGAAAGTTGTTCACACAAAATATCCTGCATGTTGTCATAGAAGTAGCATTATCCAACGTTATAGAAAAGATTTTTCTATCAATTCCCCACCCCCTTAAAAAATCTAAAATTTTACTTACCAATTCAACCCCTAAATGTGGAGGTGGAAAATCAGAAAAAGAGAGTATGACGCTATTCATTTTACAGTAGCATCAACAAAATGAGCAGTCAAACAAATATAACCTTCAGATGTGCAAGCAGTCCAAACATCAAAAGTGAGACATATACGACTAGGAATAGTGGCTAAGATTTGTTTGAGGCTATTTTTCTTATTTGTATAAACTTTCCACACATCTAATGCAACAGTGTTCCTTGAAATGTCTTTCACATCCAGATTAAGATAGGTGTAAATGTCTCCAATCCCTTCATACTCCATATATGAGTAAGGAAGGTTGTGTTTTATGATTGCGATAGCAATTTTTTCACGAAGGACCTTCTGAAAAAAATTTCTACTTCTTATTTTTCCCTCATTATCTATAATTATAGCGTCCACATCACGAAATTTATATCTTACGCCAGAGCATTTTTTATATGAAAGGAAAGAGTAGAAGTCCCATATTTATTCCCTCCTGCTATCTGTTGTTTCCCACAACCAACTTGGCCCTTGCTTTTCCATCTTTAGAAACACCTAAGCTCTTGGCATATGCCCATACATCTTTAGAAGTACTCTCTCTCTCTCTCTCTCTCTCTCTCTCTCTCTCTCTCTCTCTCTTTGAAGATTGAACAGTATTTGCTCCATTACATTCATCATTAGTGGCATCAAACATCAACAACATTTACATTTTCAGGAAATTCCATTTTCTGCAATAATTTTGATTTTCAAAGAATCAAAATATTAATTCATTGTCAACTTAGAAGAAGGAAAACATTCTTGACAACAGTTCTCAGCACGAAACTTAATTACCATATAAACATTGGTGAAACATTTTCATGAATAACTAATTTTCAAGCCCAAATATCACAAAAGAGCTACACAAGACACAACAGGTAACAACACATGTATTGTAAAGTATCATACAGAACAATGAATAATGATTGAGACAATGCCAGCGGTTTCATGATCTGATTTTGTATTGTTATTCAATAGCTTAAGTGCTTAACCAAAATTATTTTTCCAAAATCAAACCAAAGGAGGCTTTCCTCCTCGTAACATATCACCAAGCCGAGGGTATAAATCCAAAGGAGTGCCCCACAATTCGAATGGAAAAACAAACAGAAAAATGTCTACAAGTCTTGAATGCCAAGATTAAAAACACAGAATTAAATAGCAAAATGTCTACAGAAACTAATTAAACTAGAAAGTTGAGCATTCGAACACAAAATTCTCCCATGCCTTCACTCGTCCGTTATCACTACTGCAAATTCAATGCTAGTCAATCAACAAATAGTTAAAGAAAACACACAACCACACCACAAGCGAGCCAATTGTTCTGCTCGACTGCTCCTCGTCTCTCCCCTAAAAATAGAACACTAAAAAACTCCCAAGGATAAAAAAGAAAGAGATTAGAGATGTACCTGTAGCTGAGCTGGTGCCAACGCGCGCAGAGGTGACGGCTTTGGCCTTCGGAGTGGCGGTGAGGCGGAGGCGCAGAAAGAGGGAGAGCAGCGAACAGGGATGAGCCAGTGCTGTGTGAGGTTGGGGCGGGGTAGGGTGGGGCTCGTGTGCGGTGGGTTGGAGGGGGCGCGGGGGTGGCGGGCAGTGGAGGAAGTTGGGCAGGGGTCGGGGGTCAGGGGGTGTGGAGGCGGGGAGTGACAGGGTGAGTGAGGTGACTGAAGAGTGTGAAAGGGTGGAAGCGGATAGACTAAGTGACGAAGTCTATTGGAACTTTACCCACTTTTAATATTAAAAAATTCAATACACTCCCCAACCACACCATCTCTCCTCTTTTCAATCTCTCAATCTCCCTCACTCATTCCTTCTCCTTCATTCTTTCTTTCCCTCTCTTCATCTTCTTTAAACTTTCCTTTAGAGATTTCCACCGCTGCAATAAAGAATTGCAGAAAATACATAATAAAAAACAAAATTTCCTAAAGGCTTGTGACCCATAGATTCCCTTATTTTCCTACCACTTCTCCTAGCCTCTCTTTCTTTCTCTCTCAGTTCTATTTTCTTCTCCCTCTTCCTAATTGGAAGAAATCTCTAGGAATATTTATACTTTTTCTTCCTTTACCTCACTACCACCACCACCACCACCACCCTTCATCCTCAACTTTTTCCTTTTTTTTCCCTGAAATTCATCGTTTTGATATGTGTTGAAATAAATTGGTCAACTACTTCGAATTTTCTTGCTTTCTTTTTTTGTATTTTTATGATATTTTTCTAGAATAATGGAGATAGAAATTAGAAACCCCAAGATGTAAATTGATGTTCTTTTATCTGTAAATTGTGTCAGTATTTCGCATAAAGAAAAACCTCTATTTTAAGCAACAAACCTGTTCATGTGAGTATAATTATGATGTTCATGCGAGTATAATTATGAATGTAAATGTGAGATTTATTCTTTATTTGGATAATCTTGATTTCTCTCATTTTCTGTCCATATTATAAAGATTTGAACTGGGATTTAGCAATTAAGATTACCCAAATTTTATTTTGTTGTTTTGCAACCCATCTTGGAAGGGAAGGGTGGTACAGGTGGTGGTGGTGGACTCAGGTCTATCATATACATGTAGCCGTATATATATATAAAAAATTTTTCAAAAAATTTAATCTTAAAAACTCGTCTAGGTTATGCACTTTGGGAATAAACAATCACTGCTATAAAATTTTAAAATTTAGAAAGAGAGAAACAAGTGCATAAGATACGGATGTCTCAAAAAAGAAAAAACATTGAAGAAAATTTCTCTTATCTAAATTATTATGAGACCCTAAACGAAGAGAAAAAATTTCTCTTCTCTAAGAAGAAAATTTCTCTTCTTTTCTTTATACTAAGAAAATAAATCATTCAATATCATAAATATATAAATTATGTATTAATAAAAAATAAAATAATATAATATATATTATTTTATTATAACGGGTATACGAATATACGGGTCTGATTATCATCGTACTCTGTCCTGATCCATACGGATATAGACCTGCATATATAAGGGTAAGATCCGCTGTTTACCGTCCTAATTGGGAGGAAGGATGAGAGAATTTTTTTTCTTTTCTTCAATAAGGACAGAGGACAAAAAAATGAATAAAAAAAGAAAATTAAAGTAAAAAAGAAATTGACTGCTAAAAGTTTGAACATTTCTTGAATAGGTAAAATTCTTAAAACAAAAGTGGGAGTGAATTTGCATAAAAAACCTTTTAAAAATGGAATTTTAAAATGATAAATTAAGTACAAAAATTAATTAGAGAATAGAAGGCTTGGATATTGTAAAAAAGTAATACAAAAAAGAAAAAGTTATTTTCTAAAAGATTATGTTTTCTAGATGGAAGAAAAAAGTTAAGCCTTTTCTTTTATTTATTAAAAAAATAAAAGAGAAAAGAAAATTTACAGATAAAGAAATAAATGGGAGGAAAAATAAAATAGATAAATAAATGGATGAGATAGTAGATATAAAAGTGAAAATTGAAAAAAAAAAATAGATAATGATAAAAAAGAAGAGATAATTGAGAGTGTGATTGAATTTTTTAATATTTAAAGTGAGATAGGACCAATGGACTTGGCCTATCTCCAAATTTTCCATGAAGGGAGCGAAGTTGAAGTGAAAGAGTTAAAAGTAGGGTTTTTGGTTTTTACTTTGTTACAATTAAAATTATAACACACATATATATAATACAAATTTTATCTTTTAAAAAAATGTAGGTTGACCCGCGGCCAGTTTCCATAAATCGTGGTTAAACGATGCAAACAAAAAAGCCCACATTTTTATATATATGAGATTTTATATTAGAAAACAAGTTTTATTCGATGGTTATTTCATATTAATTCTAGTCTAAATTGGGTATAATTAAAATAAATAACTCTTTTTATACTTATTTAGATTTATAGGGCTGAATTGAAGAGAAAATATAACTTTGGGGCTTATATGAACTAAATAGAAGATAAAGAAGAAATTGAATCTTGCACATTAAAGGCCAGGGACTGAAATGTAAAGTTTAAAACGTTAGAGGACCAAAATATATAGTTTACAAAATATAAGGACTAAATTGAAACTTACAGAAATTGCAGGAATTCTAGTTTTGGAATCTGAATTCCGTCCCGACGCAAGCTCAGCAATCTTTTTCTTTTCTTTAATTATTTTGTAGTATTTTCCTTATTTTTCAATTTTGGATTTTATTTTGGTAATCTTCCGTTTTAATTAGGATTTCTCTTTCGCTAGTTTATTTTAAGCTTCTATTTTTTTTTTCAATAAATCTCTATAAATAGAGGATTTTGGCAACATTAGGGTTGACATTTTAGACCAATTTTAGATCCATTTTTCATTTTATTGTAGTTTAGTTTTAGGGTAATTTATATTAGTTTTTAGAATAGTTTTTTTCATAAATTTTAGTTTTTAATTTTGTAATTTTCAAGACAAAGATTAGAACTTTATTTGATGCAATATGAAAGATTATTTTCAATTCAAGTATTGAAGGATTATTTGATTCAGAAATATATAACTATCTTCTTTATTTTGAATTTATTATTTTCAATACATGCTAATATTTTGTTCTAAGACTATGATCTAACTAGTTTAATTTGTTATATTATTTCTTTTGATTTTTATTGTTTTAAAGATCGTTTATAGATTTAATTACAAATTTAATTTTCTTAATGATTTTAAATGATTAGCTATTATTTAAATATTTTAACTTTAATTGTACATCCTTGAGAAAGGACATAATTAAATATGTTAAGTAATTTGGCCATAAATTGCATGCAAGGTAGAAATAATACTCGTGTAGTTTGTGCGATCTCTGTGACGTCATAATCGAATGCATTCTTGTAAATTAAAATCAACATAGAGATATAGTTAGTTTGTTTATAGGGATAGGTTTAGTAAGTTTTAAGAAAAATTATTGAATAGCTTTGGATGTCGATCGATTAATGAGATTTCCTTGAGAATAATGAATCATTAGGATAATATAATGATTAACTGTGAACTCATATGCCTTAGACCTAATAATCTTTGCTAAGAAAATAACATTCTTTTAGTTTAATATTTAGTTTAATTAATTAAAAATCTTCAAAATTTGGTTTAATTACTTTTCTTCAACTAAGTAATATTTGGATTTATAATTAGAGTACTTTTAATCTTATTATCTGTGGGACGATCTTGTTATTTCTATTATGATTCAGTATACTTGCTAGTGTTCTCGATTTTGGGTATCAATCTTAAACGATCCTATATTTAAAAGCTCATATCAGCATAAAAAAGCGTCCGTTTTTACTGTACTAGTTTTAGCCAAGTTAGTTACTACGGGAGAGTAGAAGTTGGATTTTGGATTTTTTTGGGTTTGAGTGAGTCCGTTTTTACTGTACTAGTTTTAGCCAAGTTAATTACTACGGGAGAGTAGAAGTTGGATTTTGGATTTTTTTTGGGTTTGAGTGAGTTAGTAGATTTACTCTTCTCCACTCGTGGACATAGGTAGATTGATTGAACTGCATAAATTTTCTATTTCTTCCCTTTATTGCTTTCATATGATGATTCTGTGTTATCTCATTTATTTATTTGATGTCCAACGTTAGCGTGGCTAAATAATCTTATAACAAAGGCTTTATTTTATGTACTAATAACACTCATACCAAAAGAAAAATAATTTGTTGAAATATGTTTCCGATTTCTGTGTGCCAATTTTCCTCTTCCTTGCCATGGTTTAAAAGATTCCAGTTTGTTCCATTTCTTTTACCAGTGCTTTTTTACATATTCTTCCCTTACTTGACTCCTTTTATTACTATGTCCTTACAATGTCATGATAAGTTATTTATAATTGTTTCCCTGGGATCTTATTAGCCAAAGTACATAACTTCGAATAGCATTAATTAGGGGACAACAAGGTGGTAATTTGAAGGTGATCTCTCCTTCTTTGGATACTTTCACTTTTACAGAGTTCAAATCATTTTAAGTGTAACTTTATATTAGATTTTTAACTTCCAAAATATAAATATTTCTAAAAAGTAAAAGAATAACTAGAACATGTCATTTTATAAGAAGCATTTATTGTCTAATTTTTAATTTTAAAAAAAATTATTTTATTATTTTCTCTCTCTTTCTCTCAATCCTTTAACAATCCCTTAATAAATAAAGGGTATGAAAAGTACATTATTATTTTAAAATTTATCTTATTTTTAAACTTGAAAGTTTATGTAACAATTAAACTTATATTTCTCACTAGAAATGATATTTTGTGATGAATAGATATTTTAAGTAGTTAGAAGCTCTCTTTACCATGCGATATATAGTAATTTTGTGGCTGTGTAAAGTTTTCGATGATGATATGCAGCCCTTAAAGAGAAAAAAGACAAAAAAATATAGTTTGAACTTGTGATCAAATATATTTTCTAAATAAACCAAATGTATTTTTAGTGCCCCATGTATATAAACAAAAATCCAAGAGGTAGTATTTCACATTTGGTAAGGTATATTCTAATACTTGATCAGAATAATGTAATACACCTAATGTATTTTTTCTTATAAACTGTAATATCACGTTCCGTGCACTATAATGAAACATAATTGATGACATTTTCAGCCAGTTTAGAATCCTTTTTCCTTTTCATTATTTGGACGAAGTCAGAATGGAATGGTGATTTTTTTTTTTTTTATATTTGGTGAAACTATTATTCAGTGTCAGAATGGAATGAAATTTCACAGTATATTACTTAATGTCTTGATAATATAAGTTTTAAGTATTTAAAAAATTAATAAATAAAATATAGACCCAATCAATATATAAATATGTCAAAAAATATAAATAAAAATATAGGAAAAAAAGAAAAAATAATTTTTTTACGTTGGTTAGTAGTTTATTTTTTTAGTTTGAATTAAACTAACATAAACACTGCAAGAGTTTTTGTACGAATGAAATTTATAATTAAATTATAATATTTTTTTTATAAAAGGTTACAATAATATTTTTTTTCTTTTCAACTTATTCTTGTAAGACTATTCATAAGGTTTTAATGTGAAAATGCCTATCCAACATAGAACAATAAATTAACCATCCACATTTGAGTATATATGAGAAAGGTATTTATTTAAATTTTCACTTTAAGGAACGAAAAATAAAAGGAAAAAGAAGAGATTGATGATAACATCATAGTTCATGAATAGTCCAAATGGTCACTAGGAAACAACAGATGAAGACAAACACAATAGGTATTATATCAAAACAAGTTACTCAGAATCGCTACTGTAACCGTCAAGCTAAATCCAATTAATGAACCACCACCACCATAGACCACCGCAGTTGACGGAGCCGGTGCCGGAGCATGGTGGTGATGATCATGTTCATGGCTAACTTCATGATGATATGGTGCAATTGATGGAGAAGCCACTGGAGTTGGAGATGGTGATGGAGAATTATGAGCATCATCATGATATGAAGGTGGTGGTGCAGGTTTAGCCACCGATGGAGGAGCTTTCGAAACAGTGGCACCGCCGCGGCTTCTTGGAGACAAGACAAGAACTATAAGCTTTTGGCCTTTCTCACAATTATCAGCATAACCACTAATGAAATAAAATGGACCTGATCTATCTAACTTTATTTCTGATTCTCCATCTTTTAAACCTTGTATTGGCTTTCCCTTTTTGCATCCATAAAAATCTTCTTTATTCACTTCAAGAACTGAATCATAGCCCTTCTTGTATTTGAAAACTGCCCAAACAAAAGAAGAAAAAAACAAAATTAATATAATTTATAATAAAATCAAGGAAGGAACTAGCGGGTGACAAGCTACATGCAATCACTTCCAATGGTTTTTAAAATTTATGTATTGATTTTGAAATATTTAAGTACATTTCCTTTTAAATTTGTTCAATAACAAAATTTAAACTATTTAAAAAATCAAGGACGGAACAAGAGGATAATAGAATGAGTTTTAAAATTTGTGTATTAAATATTGAAATTTTTAATTACATTTTCTTTTGAAATTCGTTTAATAACAATTCAAAATATTTCTTATGTATAATAATATAAACTTTTTGCTTTGAAAATTAAAATTTTGATGATGTCTATATAAAGAAGAAAAAAGAGAAAAAGTTTACGAAGAGAATCGTTGACTTGAAACCGATTTCTTTCAGCCCAGTGAATGTAATTCTCTGAGGGATCTATAACCCAGCCATCTTTTCCACCAACATGGAATGTATGGTAAGCTTGAGAAGAGCAAGAAAAACCCATCAAAATCACCAAGAAAAATTTGAGGGTTATGGCAATTGTTTGGAACTCCATTGCTAGAGAACCCTATAAAGAAACGAGTGAAAACAAAATGAAAGGAGCGGAATAGGGTGGAGTGGAGTGGGTAGAGTAGGAGTGGAGGGGTTTTATATATGTTGAATGAGGGGGGAGATTACCGTTGTATTATGGTGAGAAAAGTGTTAAAGAGTTGGATGAAAATGTGTGTATGTCTTAAATACATTAGTTGGCAATAGTGAATGACTTGTATTTTGAGGTGGCAAGTGATTAACATTTGGCACCATTGCAAAGATGTAACGGTTATTGGAAATTCAAAATTATTATACTATTCTTTTTATTTTATTTTTTTACCTGTCACATTCTACTAATTATCGTATTCTTTTTTATTTGTCACATTATGAAAACAATGCAACGTTCAAAATCATCTGCATACATCTATCTGGTTTTTTTATTTGTCACATTCTATCAATCCCGTATTTTTTTATTTGTCACATTGTGAAAACAATGCAACTTTTTTCCATTATACCCTTCAATTAAAAATAAATTCCAACCTCTTTTAAATATTCTCACATGAAAACTCCTACAAATAATAATAAGGAGAGAGAAAACTTGAAGGGCATTGTAGTCTATAAAAGGAAAAACATCTAAAATTTTCATATTTCCTTAAATAGTGTAATGTTCAAAATATGATAAATAATAAAAAATGGAAGAAATACTTTTTTTTTCATATATGTATCTCGAAACTTAGACCTCTCACTAACAAGAGGATCCATGCATGGGGAGTTGTGTCAATCGAGCTATACCCACCTTTTGATACACACAACCTTTGGATCATGTCTGATTCGTAGGGATGAAATGAAATAAAATCCCTTTCCGAGTCGTGTTTAATGAAATTAGAATCTTCTTTAAATTTCTATTTCATTGATTGAAATGAACTATTAAAATGAATGATTATTCTTTTTCCATCCAACCTTACATTTTTTCTCTTTCACTCCTCTCTAGCTAACTTACAAAAGAATTCTGAATTCCAGCTAAAGCTGGTGGACCAAAACAGAGCTTCGACCCTCGTTTTGACTATTCTCTCTGCCTTCTCTCTAAAAAAAATATGAGTCAAATTAAAGATTTGAAGTGACTTGAGTTAGTGTGTATAAACATTTAAACAAAAAAGATTTACTACAAGAGAAACAACAAATAATTAGAGCCAGGTGTTCACGACCGATCCAATCGATCTCACGGTTCACGACCTGTTGATCAGTCAAAGTATTAGCGATCAAAGTTGTGACAAATTTGGCAACCGTTCGCGATTTCTTAAATTTTGCAACCATTTTTTCTTAAAGAATCCCCACCACCACAAAGTTCCTAACATATTTACATTAGATTAGGAATTCTTAAAATTAAAAAAAAAAGTTTGGGCTGAGTCTATTAAGCGCAAATATATTAGGGATTCTTAATCTAAAAATAAAGGTTAGGGATTGAGTTCGCTTGATGCAAATAGGTTAGGGGCTTGATGTTTAAAATCTTAAAACAGGATGTCCCTAATCACTACAATGCAAGGCAAGTGGACCTAACAATGCAGTATTGAGTTTCAACCGGAGTGTTGAATTTGTCGGGGAACGAAAAAAGCTTAAGTACTAATCGTGTTTCTAATGTTTAGTCTCAAAAGATGATGTTGTCGAAATAAAACTAAAAAAAATTAAATCAATTAAAATAAAGCAAGCAAGGTAAAACCGATTTTAAAAATTAATTAAAGCAAGAGTTTAGATGGTAGAATCCCTAATCCTTGTCAGTAGTTTAATTGGAAAAAACTTTAATGAAAACAATGTTGAATTAATTAATTTGGGTCATCATTCAAATCGGGCAATCCCTATCTCTAGGCGAAAGCCACCTTACTCACTAACCCTTAGAAGAAAATCTCTTTTCTCCCTATCAAATTATGAGCACAATAAAATTAGATGATTTAAAAGGCCTAAAAGTACAAAATCATATTTCTAGTCAATTGTCCTAATTAACTCCCAATTGATTGCCCGAGATTGTTCTTTCTTTTTCAATTCAGAACAACCTTGTGATCAATCTAATCTCGCGACAGTTAAATTGCAAACAAACGCAATTGGAAAACAACTTAAATAAAAAAAAAAAACATCGAATTCAAGAAGTTAAACCAAGAACTTCATAATCAAGAATTAAGGTTCAACCCTAATTCAAACAATAAAAAACAACTCGCTATTCATTATAATAAAACTGAAATAAAACATAAAATTCAATAACAAGAAAAGAAAAAGAAAGCTTAGAATTGAAATCAAACTCGTAATTGAAAATTGAACATCTTCCGAGCTCGTTTTTCGAGTTACCAAGTTGAAGATCGAAATCTTGAAAATTGATCCTTCAATTCTTGAATCCAAGAAACTAAATTGCATAAATCTTTAAACTTTAATATCTAGTTGAATGTATAAAAGCTGAAACATGAAAAGTGTTTAGTCTAATCTAACATAATTAGTCTAATTCTAACCTAACTGAAACCTATTCTAAATCCTAAATTGTATATCTATCTAACTATTACCCTCTTTAATAGTTGTATAAAAGTCTCTTATATAGAGGTGAAAAATACAAGAAAACCTAGTTTGAATTGCGTTAAAATACAAGAAAACTGAGTTCAACTTTGATTCAACTACCCCTGCCATTCGACCCTATTGCCCGCGTTAGGGTTCTGTCTGCCAATGCCCGTGTTGCCAAGGAACCTCCCAACAATGGTAGGTCAGCCTACCTTGCGCGGTAGATTGGTTGTTTCGTTGCTGACTGCTCTGTTTTCATCGTTTTTGCTCTATTTTCGTCTATTTTCGTTTCCTTTCATCGTTTTCTTTTCTGGAGGGTACCTAAGACAAGAATAAGAAATATTAAGCTAAAATATATACTTTATATATTAAAAACACCGAAAACGATGAATTTATCATATAAAAATTATAGACAATTATGTACATATCAAATACCCCCACACTTATCTGTTGCTTGCCCTCAAGCAACACAAACTAAACAAAAAAAATGAAGGATTGAAAAACTTTTATTCTAGGAAGACATAACACGAAAACGACCTGAGTCGAATAAACAATTAAAATCTCAAAACTGTCACAAGCATTGGTAGCAAAAATAATCAAAACAAAAACTAAGAAAAATTTAAGATAAAACCACTCCAATAGAGTATTTTCCTGCCCAACTCCAAGGATAAATAAAAAATAGACAAATGACAAAATTACTAAGTCCACCACAAGTTACTAAAAATCATCACCGATCAAATGCGCGCGTGCATGTGTGTGTGATTTGGTCATGCCATTTTTCATAGAAAAAGAGGAATGTTAAATGACTAGCATAAAGAAATATTTTTAAACACAATGCATACAACTCATACTTTTTCTATCACTTAGCTACTCTAAAGTCTATTTTGGGTTGTTCTTATATTAGGTAGGACTTTTTGGCTTGTAACATTAGGCTGGAGACATAAGAAGGTTACAAACGAAGGGAAAAAAGAGACAAAAACAAGTGAGACAGAGTTAACGCAACCGAAAGGAAAAGATAACGAAATAAACGAACCACTTTCTAGCCGTCGTTTTCACTCTTCTCACTCACCCTTGTACAACTTACTTCATTCTTCTTTGATTCAAACCCCATCTAACAATATACTTTCTCAAGAATTTTTTTTCAAGAATAACCAAAAATAAAAGAAAGAGATGCTTGAACACTCGAAATAAAAACACAATTTTTTCTTCGTTTTCTGCCTTTTTTTCCATTTTTTTCGGCTTTTTCTCTTTTTTCTATTTTTTTCCTTTCAAGCATCAATTTTTTCTTTCTTTCTCTCTCTTCAATAGCCAAAAGCATCGAACACATGGAATTACCTATCATACCCCTTTCTTTTAAATAGGGTTTTTCTTTCTTTCTTTCTTTCTTCACCCCTTTACCCCTACACTTATTCGTTTGCCACTCTCAATACGGCTGTGATGATATAATAACACTTAGCTCCATTAATTGAGGTTTTATGTAATGAAGTTATTAGAACAAAGAGAAAAAGAGATTAATACCCTTGGCATGAAGGCACAAAAGAGAATTAAGGATTGATTTCATTTAGGATAATAGCAAGAAAGGCACAAATGGTTCAAAGAAGGCCTAAGACTATCATCTCCGGGACCATCCTAGACTAGACTTCTTTGTTTTTAAAGACAGAGAAGATATGAAATTGCAAGAAAAGGCTAAAAAATTATTATCATTTTGCTAATTACCTAGGATTCCTAAGCTTCTATTACCTAAATAACATTCAAAAGTGCATAAAAACCATTAATCATGTAAGAAATTTAGTAAATATGGTAATCAAAGTAATAAAAAGTAATACGTCTTTTTTGAAAAACCTAAAGAGTTTTACAATTTTAAACTCTACAAACAGTGCTAAAATTAAAATATTTTTGGATTTTTATAAGAAAAAACAAAAGAAATAAAAGTTTTTTAGAATTTTTTTGAATAAGAGACTAACAGGAAAAAAAAAACCTTAAAAGAATGAAAAAGGAAAAGAAATTAACATAAAAAAACTTAAAAGAACGAAAATACTCCCCCAAACTTAAAATCACATTGTCCTCAATGTTGGGGTTAGACTAAAGAAAAAACAAAAACAAACACATATATGGGAAGTAATCTTGCAGATAAGCGATAAAGTATATCGGGAAGCCATCCCTACACAAATATAAAATAGAGAGACGAAAAACAAATAACAATAAACGAAAACAATAAATCTATAAGGAAAATAAACGAAACAAAAGAATAGAAAATAGAAGAAAAAGACAAAGAAACTCCTTATTGTGGACCAAAGTTCGTGCCGTCTCCTCCTTGATCAGACATGAATCTATTGCACAGCCAGGCTAGCATTACTTCTTGGCAATCAATTGATGTACTCTGATGTGCCAACTCGTCGGTATAGCGGCGAGTAGATTCTACTATTTTTGCCAACTGGACCCCGTAAATGCCCTGGGTGACACGGAGCTGTTCGAAAGCATTCTGCATCTCCGTCTGGAATGCATCCATCAGGGTTATGTCTTGGCATCAGCCTCGTCCTCTTCATCATCTGAGGGGTCATAGGACTCATAGACCTCATCATCATCCTCAACTGGTTGTGAAGAAGACGCCCCCAGGCCGGTTTAGGTGGTTTTCTTAATTGAGTAAAAACTGGCCGGGTTGTAGTCCCGTAACCGATCTTCCTTAGATGGTGGGATCCACACTTGGTTCTCCTTGTCCCAAGAGTAACTATAGTTATTAAAGGTTGTGAATTTAACAACCTGCTGCGGTCCTATTGATAATCTTCATTCACCTACAAAATTGACATTATAACAAGCAAAAATTCTTAATAAAATCACAGAATAACGAAAAACGTGACTTTCGATGGTGTCACACCCAGTATTGTGCATTTTTTAGATTATCAAGGAAGGGAGAGAAAAGAAGCTTGGTTGTGAAGTTTGTCTATTATATAAATATCAATGATAAGGACTTCACTAAGTCCGCCCCCCCTTATGAGCAAGCATGTGCCCAAAGAAATAGGCAAGGGCACGATGAAGAAGGTTTGAAAATTGCCCACGTGGATGATTCGGTGACAGTCCATTGCTCGTGACCGGATATTGAAACGGCTACATGCCGTATCAAAATTCCAGCCGGGTCCTCGTCTATGGTTTTTCTTTTAGAATCCATGGTGATTGTGTTCCTAGTATCTGGGATTCCAAGAATGGTCGCCTTACGTTTCCTATCTAGAATGAACCTAGCCCCTTTAACACTAGAGATGATTATTTGAAGATCCTTGTCTATTTTGGTCATGTTGGCATAGAATTCTCGGACAAGATCGGGATAATAGTCACCAGAAATGAGAAGGAGAGGAACCCAACCCAACCCTCTAAAAAGATTTTCAAGATTAAAATGTCTGATGACTGACTCATGGAACAATTTTCGACAATGATTTTGAGCGACGCCCTATCAGTTACCCATTTACGGGCAGTCGTAGAGAGATGCTCTGAAAGGGAAGGATATTGGGGTCGGGCGAAGTCCCCTCAATAAAAGCCCGTTTGGATGTTAAGGAGGAAGCTACAGATTTCTTGGGAGCCATAGATAGAATAAAAGCAAATGGAAGATAAGACAAAGGGAAGAGAGCGCAACAATAGAGCACCAACACAATAATAACAAAAGAACACCAAAACTCACAAAAGAATAAATACTAGCATAGCCCGTGTGTGCTATAGAGATCTAATGTTGCTCGTGGGTGCTAGAGTGTGACAAAAGTAAGAAAACAAAAGTTAGCAAAATACTAACAACAATACTTCTAACACAACGAAAGCATAAAATAAGTCCAAAAACAACAATTAAGCATAAGAAAACTAGAAATAAAAAGGAGGCTCGAAGTTTTTAAGAAATAGCCTGTGTTTGTTTGAGTAAACAAATAGTGACCACGAAAAATTTTCCGTTTTCCTGCCTCAATTTTGTTGCCGCCGGAATTTCACATGAAAATTTCTTGGACTATTTTTCTGCAAAATTTTGTTAACAAGCACAATAAACACAAAATAAAGTTAGTTTATAATAAAAATTGATACAAAGAACCAAAATTACAAGAAACTATAAGAAAAAGAAATTAAAAGAGAAGGTTAATGGAGAGGGGAATTTGAATGGGAAGGTTGGGTCTTTTGGAGGGAAGAAGGAAGAAGAAGAAGAAGATTTTAGCATGAAATTGGTGTAGAGAAGAAGAATGGAGATGGTAGGAGAGTTAGAAGAAGAGAAGAAGGAAAGGGAAGAAAAGGAGGATAAAATACAAACCAAGAAGATGAAAAGGGAGGTGCCACCATTGAAGCTCGCCGGAATTTGTAGAGGAAGCTGCCGGAGTTGAAGGAGGAAGATGAGGGGAATGCTTGGCTAAGTTGGGAAGTTGGGGAGAAATTTCAGGTGTTTAAGAGAGAAAAAGAAATTTCTAAGGGTTTTGAGAGGAGAATGGGAAGAAAAGTGCAGAAAATCCAATTAAAAGTTGCAATTTGGTACCCAATCGGGCCGACCCGTTTCGCCTTGAAAAACTAACCCGGAGCTGCAATAGGACCCTACCACAGACGGTAGAGTGAGACTTATCGTTCGCAGTAGGTCTCTATCTGGGAAACTGAGAATTACCGAACCCCCATCGTGTGCAGTAAACTAAGCTTACCGTCCGCAGTAGGCTTCTGCCTAAGTGTTGTTTTGCTTCGTTTTATGCAATTTTGGACCACCGTTCAAGCTACATACCTTATTAACTTAAATAATCTTCATGTAGTCCTTTAGGTCATTGCTTGTCCTCTCCAAAATGACCTCGTAAACTAACATCAACAAACAATCGAAGTAGGAAGAAAAACGCAAAACTTAAAAGTACAATTTTACAATTACAATTACAAAGAGTTTAGAGAGCACTCCCCTTCTTAGGTGCAATGGAACTCTCGGATCATGGAAATTTGGATTTCTCTTCATCTCTTTCTTCCGTACCGGTACGTATTCCATTGCACCAATCTTTAAATTGGAGGCAATTTGCCTTCTTTTCTTGTGCTTCTTCCTTGGCTTTTCTTTGCTTTGTAGAGTTCCTGCACATTTGAAATACTTCATTAGTTTTATGAGCTATAATGCCCAAAGTATCTTAGGTTTTGGACGTAGAGATCGGGAGCAAAGGAAACTTAAATACTATCTCGTTTCCTCCGACCCTTAGCACTAATTTCCCTTTTTCCATATCTATTAATGCCTAAAAGTACGTAGAAATGGGCGACCTAATATAATAGAAAATCAACGTCTTCCTCCATGTTCAAAACTACAAAGTCGACAGGGAAGACCGTATCCTTGGCTTTGACTAACACATCCTCAACTACCCTTTTTGGATATCTAATGCTTTTATCTGCCAGATTTATCGACATTCTTACAGGTTTCAGGGTTCCTAGACCTAGAGGATCACACATTGAAGAAGAAATCACATTAATACTTGCTCCTAAATATGCTAAACCCCTATCAACATTACTACTACCAATAGTGCAAGAGAAGGAAAAACTCCTTCTAGTTTTTGGGGTAGTGTGTCTTTTTTTATTAAAAGGGCATAACATTCTTCACTAAGTATGTGTGTTGATGCTTCTTGAAGTTTGCCCTTCTTCGTGAGCATATCCTTCAAATACCTTGCATACTTGAGAATCTGCAATAAAAGATCACACAAGGATAAGTTTATCTTTAATTAGTGAAATACTTTAATAAACTCCCTCATCTCATCTTGATTATGGTTTTGAATAAGTGCTCTTGGAGATGGAATATTTTTTTCATCATGAGCACTCCTTGACTTCCTTCTTTTTTTTCCCAACTTTTTTCTAGCCACTTTTTCTAATGACCACCTTTATTCTTCGATATGGATTCTTTCTTCTATGATCATCCCTTCTTTCTTTAGAATCTCTTCATTTATGGTCGCCGAAATAGCATTTACATGCTCTCTAGGGTTTATTTCAGTATTACTTGGAAGAGTACTCGGAGCTCGCTCATATACTATTTTTATCAGTTGTCCAATTTGATTTTCCAAATTTCTAATGGAGGCCTCTTGATTCCTTTGGGCTGCCTCGATGGGAATTTATTCTATTATCCATTGCATTCATAAATTTTACCATCAAATCCTCCAAATTTGTCTTATTTGGTGGAGGAAAATTTTGTGGACCTGCTTCATATAGCAAAGGCAGTGGAGGACCTCTATTCTGAAAACCCGGGGGTTGATTTGGTCTATGTTGTCCTTGACCACTCCAAAAAAAGTTGGGGTGGTTTCTCCATCCTGGATTGTATGTGTTTGAGTAGGGATTATGTTACCGATTCCCCTGTACAAACTCCACTTGCTCCATTTGTCCCCCATGCTTGGGCATTCCTGATTTGGATACCCTCCATTACTAAAATCACAAAGCATGACTGATTGATTATTCTTACTTGTTGATGTACCAGCCAAGTTCCCTATTTCTGCTTAATTACCGATGCCAATCTTGCTTCCATAACAGAGATAGCATCTATATTATGTACACCAATTGTCTTTAGCTTTGCTCTTTATCCTCCCCAAGTATAACTATTCATTGCAATCTGCTCTATTAAATCGTTACTTGTTGAGAGGTTTTATGATCTATTGACCCTCTAGCTGAGGCGTCCATTAATTGCCTAGCCCCAAACGAAACACCATTGTAGAAACTTTGTATTCGTACCCAAATCCAACGTATGGTGGAGACACGTTCTTAACAACTCCTTCCATCGTTCCCATGCCTCGTAGAGGCTTTCTCTGTCTATTTGCCGAAACGATAAGATTTCATTTCTTAGTTATGCTGTCTGTCCCGAAGGAAATTATCTCCCTAAAAATTTCTCCGCTAGTAAGTCCCACAAAGTAATGGAACCGGATAGTGAGGATTTGAGCTAGGACTTTACCTTTCCCCTTAGAGAGAATGGAAAAAGACGAAGTCGGATTGCATCTTCTGACACTCCATTTATCTTAAAGGTGTCACACACCTCTAAGAAATTTTCAATATGTGCGTTGGGATCTTCATTAGGAATTCCGTTGAATTGAACATGGTTCTGCAACATTTGAATTATATTTGGTTTAATCTCAAAATTGTTCACCTCTATCCTTGGCCTTGCTATACTCAACTGCGTCCCTAGGATGGACGGCCAAACATAATCTGCCATTGTTCTTTTCACCACTTATCATTCCACTATTGGAGGTGCTGGTACAAAAAGAGGATTGTTGTAGGGGTGTGCTTCTGGTTCTTCTTTCACCTTAACTATGGGCATTATTGCACTAGTGCCTGTCGTTCTGAACCGAAAGCGCGACAAGCGCCCCGTAGCATATGTTTGGGCTTGGGTCGAACTGTACTAACTTGCCCCTTTTCTTTCGAGGCATAAACTAGCACCACATGATCTGTAATAAATAGTAAAAGTGATTAATTATATGAACACGAAGCACAATTCAGGAATATAAACCGAAAGTAACAGAATGATGGAAAACAAGAAAGGGAATTCGAACAGGAAAGAAAAACGAAAACAAATGACTAAAGCACTAAAATAAATGATATTCCTTAATCTACCATTCCCCAGCAACGGCCCCAAAAACTTGATGTTTAAAATCTTAAAACAGGATGTCCCTAATCACTACAATGCAAGGCAAGTGGACCTAACAATGCAATGGTGAGTTTCAACCCGAGTGTCGAATCTCTTGAGGAACGGAAAAGGCTTAAGACTAATCGTATTTCTAATGTTTAGTCTCAAAAGATGATGTTGTTGAAATAAAATTAAAAAAAATTAAAAGAAAGCAAGCAATGTAAAATCGATTTTAAAAATTAATTAAAGCAAGAGTTTAGATGGTAGAATCCCCCTAATCCTTATTAGTAGTTCAATTGGAAAAAAACTTTGATAAAACCAATGTTGAATTAATTAAGTTGGGTCATCACTTAAATTGGCCAATCCCTATCTCTAGGCGAAAGCTACCCTACTCACTAAACTTTAGAAGAAAATCTCTTTTCTCCTATGAGAGCAATAAAACTAGGTGATTTAAAAGACCTAAAAATGCAAAATCGTATTTCTAGTCAATTGCCCCAATGAACCCCCAATCGGTTGCCTAGATGGTTCTTCCTTTTTCAATTCCGAACAACCTTGCGATTAATCTAATCTCGCGACAATAAAATTGCAAACAAACGCAATTAGAAAACAACTTAAATCAAAACAAACAACAAATTCAAGAAGTTAAACAAGAACTTCATAATCAAGAATTAAGGTTCAATCCCAATCGAAACAATAAAAAACTACTCACTATTCATTATAATAAAACTGAAATAAAACATAAAATTAAATAACAAGAAAAGGAAAAGAAAGCTTAGATTGAAATCAAAATCACAATTGAAATCCCGAACGTCTTCCAAGCTCGTCTTTCAAGTTGCCAAGTTGAAGATTGAAATCTTGAAAATTGATCCTTCAATTCTTGAATCCAAGAAACTAAATTGTATAAATCTTTAAACTTTAATAACTAATTGAATGTATAAAAGCTGAAACTTGAAAAGTGTTTAATCTAATCTAACCTAATTAATCTAATTCTAACCTAACTGAAACCTATTCTAAATCCTAAATTGTATATCTATCTAACTATTACCTTTTTTGATAGCTGCATAAAAGTCTCTTATATAGAGGTGAAAAATACAAGAAAATCTAGTTTGAATTGGGTTAAAATAAAGAAAACCGAGTTGAACTTTGATTGAACCGCCCTTGCCAGTAGACCCTATCGCCCGTGGTAGGGTTGTGTCCCCCAATGCCCGTGTTGCCAAAAAGTCTACCAGCGATAGTAGGTCAGCCCACCTCGCGTGGTAGGTTGGCTGTTTCATTGCTGAAGGTTCTGTTTTCATCGTTTTCGCTTCGTTTTCGTTTCCTTTTATCATTTTCTCTTTTGGAGGGAACCTAAGACAAGAATAAGAGATATTAAGCTAAAATATATATTTTATATATTAAAATACCGAAAACAATAAAATTAACATATAGAAAATAAAGACAAGTATGCACATATCAGGCTAGATGAGCTATCTTCTCGTGATTTTTGTGGCTATATTTCTGATTTTAGAATTAACAAATTTTCATTCTTAAATTATTTTTTGAAAAATTTTAAAGGTATAAATCAAACATTCAAAGTCACATGATTTATTAAAATAAGTTTAACTTTTGTATTTTAATGATTTTTATGACTATTTTTCCTTTTAGAGTTAATAAAATGGGAACATGATTTCTTAAATTATTTTTTTGAACATTTCTTAAAGTATAAATCAAACACTAAAAGTTACAAATGACATACTTACCGTTTCATGTCATTTAACCAAATTTTCAGTTTCATAAACTAGTTTTTATACTTGAAATTCAAGTTGATTGTGGCAAGGTAGTAGCTAGAGGGTAGAGGCTCTAGCACTCCTTATTAATTAGGATAGGGATACTAGGTTCAAATCACATTGATTCTCCCCCCAATGTACAAAAAAATAATACAAAAAACAAATCAATATATATTTCAAATTAACAAGTTGAGATGTCGTTATTGTTATCAGTGATGGGTTTAAACTATGGTCTTTACTTCATTCTCTCCATGCCATGCTTCCTTTCCTACACTAAGACTTTTTTCTCGAAAGCAACAACCTCAAACATACAGGCTTCTCCGCTATGTTACCCTTTTCTTTCTCAGTACCAGTTCTTTTATTTCTATGCTTACCATTATAGTAGACCGCAAATATATAATCAAAACTCTCCTCTTCCCGTACGATTACCATGAACAATTGAGAAATACTTAAAATGATTTTACAAATAAATGCTCAAGACTGTTTATTCACTTTGATCCCAAATTGCTGAGCCATTAAGTTTTGATCGTCAAAACCATAATATAAAGTAAAACAAGGCACTCTATTGGCATAGATACCATATTTTGAGGGATGAAATTGAGAAATCTATAGATAGATCCTTAATTGAGACAAGTCCATACTTCAAGGGACTAAATTGAAAATTTTCTGTTTAATTGCATCACAAATGGAGAACATATTTTTTTGTCTAAAAGAGGACCGGTGTATTCATTAATACTTTGTCAAAAAGATATACATAGGAGGTCATAGGCCTAAAAAAACTCCAGTACTACTGGAAGGGGTAGGGGATTTTGTACCTCCCTGCACAAAAAGTTCTAAGTCAAAGCTATCCCTACTAGCTTCCTTTGCTCTATATATGATTTCATTAACTATTAGCCAACTAGGGGGAGGGGGTTCATCCTGGCAGTGGAGCCCTTAGTTCCTCCAAAACCAAATACAAAAAATTGTCATTCTAAACAAAATATACCACTTCAAGATAGGACCCACCAAAAGACTTATTTTGATTCATACCTACCCAATCTCTAGGGTCTAGTAGCTTCCATAATCTCTTTTCCACTGCCTAACTAATTTTCTGGCCTAAAATTCTATTAGAGTACAAATAGGTAATGTAAAAGTGGGTGCCTTAGACCCCGTTGGGGCTCAAATCCCGAGAGCTTTTCACCATTCCAAATCAGAGATAGTTGGGTAGAACTGGTATAATACATCATTAATTTCACTAGATGAGGTTGAAAACCTATTGCTATGAGAATATCCTCTAAGAAGGGCCATTTGATCCTATCATATGTCTTCTCCAGATCTACCTTGAATGCTAGAAATCCCTTTCGCCCCTTCTTTGCTTTCATACTATGTTAAACCTCCTGGACTACAATCATATTGTATGAAGATTGCCACCCCAGAATGAAGCTTGTCTGTCCTTCTCTAACTAATTTGCTCGTGATTTGTCAAAACTTTTGTGACAACTTTAACAACCACACTGCATAGAGCTATTGGTCTAAAGTGTGACATCAATTCTTAGCCTTCTTGTTTCAGGATGAGTGCTATGAGGGATTCATTCATGCTTCTTAGAAACTCTCCTTTCTCGAAGGCTTGGGAAATGAATTCAGTAACCAGTGTACACACAATGTCCTACTATTTTTGGAAGAAATAAGGTGGCAAGCCATCTGGTCCTGAAGATTTCACAATGCCCATTTGCATAATAGTATCCTTGATTTCACAAGCTGCCACTGGTCGGTTTAACAACCTACTATCTGAATGTGATAACTCTGGGAGTGCAAAGTGGGACTGTTATATGGTGTTACTCTATGTTCATAATATAAATTCATATAAAATTCTTTAACATGTTATTTGAGTGTCTTAGGGTCACTAATCCACTCTCCATCATTGTTTTTTAGTTTCAAAATTTTATCTTTCCTTCTCTTGATAATGGTGGAGCAATGGAAGAAATGGGTGTTCCTTTCTTCTTCCTTAAGCCATTTCGTTCTAGCTTTTTGGTACCAAAATAGTTCCACTTGTTTGAGTACATTATTGCATTCTTTCCTTAGTGCCTGCTCTAGTTCCCCCAGGTATTGGTTATACCTTATGGACTGCTGTAGTTGTATCCCTTTCAATCTTTCCAAGACTTTTTTTTCCTGTAGAAGATGTTGCCAAAATCCTCCTAGTCCATCAAGTAACATGCTTCTCAAAAGTTGCAATCCTCTCATGAAGTAGGTCGCTGCCCCTTTCCCATATAGTTTGGAGGCATTCTGTAAAGTGGGGATGTTCTATCCATACTGCCATAACCAAAAGGGCTAAGCATACCCCTCTTTGAGGCTGAGACCTTGAAGAGAAATAAGTATGGGGGTATGATCAGAATGTGTGCGGGTTAAATGATCCAGCATCGCCTCCTAAAATTTCAAGTTCCAAGCCCCATTACAAAAACCTCTATCCAGGCATTCCATGATATTGGCTTCCCTAGATCTGAACTTTGTCCAGGTATAGTAAGCCCCAACATATCCTATATTAAAGAGCTCAAGGTCTTCAATAAGTCCCCATAATTGCTTTGCCTTATGCTGCCAAGCACTAGTTCCTCCTGCCTTTTTCATTGTGAGAAAATCTGGTTAAAATCCCCTACCAAGCACCATGGTGAAGTCATGTAATGCCCCAAGCAACAAAGATGTTGCCACAACTCCTCCCTGAATTTTGCTGCTGGAGACGCGTACACAGCAGACAAAACTCGATCGACTTTAGAGCCATCTTCAATCGCTAAAGTAAGAACTTGATCATTACAAACTAGCAGTTTAATGTGAAGCTTGTCAATTTGCCAAAAACACTATATGCCACCCGCAAAGCCTCTTGCTTCAACAAACACAGAGTAATCAAACTTTCTAAAACTAGTTATTCTACTAGCATGAGAACTAGGGATCATGTCTCTATCAGAATCAAAATTGAAGGTTTATGATTTCTGATCAATTCCATTAAATTTCTAAAAATATTCGGGAGCCAGCCCCCTATAATTCCCTGTTAATATATTCATAAAAAGAAATGGTTAAAGTTCTATAGCATCCTAGCCACCCAGGCTCCCAACTGCTACCGGATTTTCCATAGCCATCGCACTTTCTGTAGGCTGGGGTTGTGAGTTAGCATCTATCATATGAGAGTCTAACATAGTCATACTTTCTTGGACCATTGGGCTCTTGCTATCAGGCGGATGGGCTTTTGTGTCAACCAGTCCACTGGTATATGGGTTATTGGTTTTCCTAGCAAAATGGGCTTCTCACTTCGCTGAGTCTGTTGGGCTTGTTCTTTAGCCTTTCTTGGTTGGACTTGGGTGCATCTAGTGGATGCCAATTCGGCCTGACTCACTCATTTAGTGCTTGGGCTAGAAAAACTTTGCACCCCCTGATTTCCTTTAAGGATTCCCTTATTTGAGGCCCATCCTTAGATCCTTTCGCTTGGGCTGGAGGTTTGGGTTTAGGGGCTGTCCTAACTTTCGGCCCAATAACTATGCCAACTTTAGTGCAAGCCTCGGATAGCTAGTGGGCTCTTGGAGGGCCTGAATTACCTCTTTCAGCTATTAGATTTCTTCCCGTACATCCTCTTGATCAGTAGTGTCAGACAAAATGTTGAACTCAGACCACTTGGGCCTGCAGCAGATGGTGTATATGCCCTTCAGCATGTGATTGCTAGTCTGGCCAACCTCCTATGTGTCATACGCTACAGTAGCATTAGCATCCATTGGATGTTCCTCGATTTATTGATTTTCCTATTGGTCAGTATTGCCGTCCTTTCTCCTACATTGGAGGATTGTGGATGCTCTCGGAACTGTTGGTTCATCGTCTATGATTCGTTACCAACATCTATGGTCTACAGGGGTTTTCTGCTATCACCGTTCCTTGCTGCCTTGTCTCGATTCCTTGTCCGGCGTATTACTTTGAGCAGCTATGGGAGGTGTCTTGAGGGGGCAAAGGTCCTCCCAGTGTCCGTACTACACACATCTGAAACAAATCAAATATAATCCCTCATAGTTCCCTCTTTGGGTATGCCCAAGAATATGGATCCATGGGATTAGGGCTTTGTGTAGGTTAATTTGAACCAGACCCGTGCGAATTACCTCTGTTTGCTCCTAATGTTGTGATGTCGACCTTAATTGCCCGTCCCCGTCTATTGTTAATAGTAGTAGTAATTTCATTGAATAACTCAATGGGGAGTTCTGGTAATCGAACCCACACAAAGGTGGAAGACACATTCTCCATGGACAGTCGGAAGTCCGATTTTTGATGATTCACTGTGAGGTAGTGGCCAGGAACTATCCATGGGCCATCTTCTAGTACCCTTAGAAAAAGACCAGGGAGAAACCCTTCTCCATGTCAATCATTTCAAATCCATACTCAGATTTCCCAAGTTCCTCCACTCTTTGTAGCAAAATCTTGTAGGAAATGTTTCTACCAAGTAATTTGAGAACGAGCACCCGCCTCCAATGTTGACTCCACTTAAGGCATTCTTCCCCGTCACATCAACATGTGGCCATGTTGAGTGGTTGTCCTCCAAGTTGCCGGGGACGCCCAGTATGACTCCTCCATATCCTCTTTCTCGTCATCTCCAGTGTAGGTCCAACTCCGAATCAGATCCTTGCATGACCTCGACAAAGGATCTTTGACCCCAAGTGGTTGTATACTCCTCCATAGCCATATCACCAAAATCCGGAACTTGTTCACTAACTCCTGTATCGTTGACAGCAGCACTAGGCAGCGTTTCATCTTCTTGGCATTGTGGTCTGCTAGTTCCACCCCTACCAGCAGCAAGGGTTGCCAACTGAGGTCCCCGCTCATACACAGGAGGGATCACACTACCACAGTGCGAGTTTAGAGGATAATTTGTGCTAGCGAGAGAAAAAGAGAAATTTTTAAAGAGTAATCTTTTACCCCTTGTTTCTTCAACATTAATGACTATCTCCCACTTTCACTTCACAAATGGAGAACATCGTGCAAAGTTGAAACAGATGCGCTCATACGCGAAAGACGCATTGTCTTTGTATCCTTTAGTGCCCTCCCTAGACATAGGTAGGAATGGCAATAGGGCAATTCCAACTGGAACCCATCGCCCTCCAATTCATTTGTACCCGTTTGACTCTAATTTGACTGGGGATACAGGTGGGGATGGGATGAATTTTGTACCTAAACTTGGAGATATGCTGGGGACAGGAATCACATTCTCCCCATCCTCACTCGCCCCTACCCATCCCCATTATTGTATATATATAAATATATATAATTTTTTAGTAAAATACTAAACTAAGTACTAAAAATAAAAAGATATTACTGTATTACTCACTCTCAATCTCGATTCTTATTCTATCACTAATTGGAATTTTGTTATGTATTATTTAGCTTGAAGATTGTTGAACTAGTATATGAGTTTTTTTTTTATTATTATTATTATTATTATTACACATGGTTAGACTTTTTTTTTTTTTTTGCAAGGATTATTACTTGTATTCTTTTTTAAAATTTTTAATTCGTTTGATTTTATGGCATGCATATTATTATTTTGTGTTTAATACGATTATTAAAAATAATACATATAATTCTCTATTTGGTCCCAATTTCCCAGTGGGTTTGACAAGGATTGGTTAGGGATGAGGATTAAATAGGGAAGGTTAGGTTGAGATGAGAATAATTTTCATACCAAAGCACGAAAATGGCTTGGGGATGGGGACAAAGTGATGTGACCTGGTTAGACATGCTAGAACATCAAGGAGTTGTGACAAGAGCCAAGGCAAAACAACTAAAGAGTCACAAGGATCAAATTGAGCAAGAGAAGTTTCAAGGCTTAAATTTTGATGTCCAAGACTTTATGGGGCTTAAATTTTGATGTCCAAGACTTTATGGGGAAATATCCTAAATTTTTGAATAAGTTAGAAATTGAAAATTCACCTTGATAGATGGTTGGAAGCCCTTTTGCCCAAGCTGAAAAATTGCCTCATATTTTTGGCAATATGTTGACTAGTGCTCTAGAATAGTCCAAATGCAATTAAAACACCTCTATTGTCTTATCAAGTGTATGCATAGGTTATATCTATCCTTTGGGCTGAAAATATGAGAGGGAAAAATTCCTATTTTCTCCCTCAAGTCTCTATAAATATGTAGTCTTCCATTTTGAAGAAACTAATCAAGAAATTTTTCAAGACAAAGGTTCTTCTCTTAGTATTCTTAGTTCTTAGCTTAGTTTTTCTATCTTCTTCAAGGGTGAACTTCCTTGAAAGAAAAATCATTTTGAAGACTTGTTGAAAGTTCCAAGAGCTTCAAGGTTGATCATAAAAAAATTCCTTCATACTAGTTACTACACTCTTGTAGAAAACTAGCCTTGAGGTCTTCTTCTTGTTTCATTGAGGTCTAAGGTTCAAAATACCTTAGGTTTCTTGAACTTTGAAGAAAATATTTTGTTTAAACCTTCTTGATGTCTTGGATTTAATATATCCAAGGTTGCTAAAAGTTTAACATTTTCAAGTCCTTTCAAAGGCACTTTCTCTTCTACTTGTTACACTTGTTTTGTTTGTTCTCTCCCTCACTTCTTGGATGAAATTTTATGCTCTTGAAGATCATTCCACATCATTTGGTATCAGATCCACCTTCAAGTAAGTGTTTTTGAGATATCTTACATACCCAATACAAGACAAGGAGAAAAGAGACAAGATTGCTGGAAAATGGCACCACAAAAATAGAATGCTTGACCGACCTGGAATATGACTAGAACTGTGCAACATTTTTCCATGGAGTTATACTACATGGACTGGGAAACAAATGAAACAAGTCTCATCTAATTTGGACTTCATTTGTTATCTCAAAATAGTTAAAACTTGAAGGTGTACCTGGCTTTTCCACAGACAAAAAGTACTGAAATGATCTGAGCATATCTTCTCTTTTACTAATCCTTACTCTTTGATTCTTGAGCCTAAACTCAAGAATTTTGAGTGAGGATTCTTTCTAGAGGAACCTCATTCAATTTAGACTTGTGGTTCAATACCAATTTTAAAAAAATCCGAGTATGTCATCTACTCTGTTTGCTGGAAACTTTTGTTGCGTATTCTTTTGCATTCTTGAAGTATCCTAGCTTTGTGTTTGTATTTGTGGTCGATTTTCTTTCCTTTTTCAGTACTTATTTCTCTATTTGCAATCTACATTATTGACTCAAATGCTCTTGGAAATGTTGTTGAACTTCCTTAAAATGAATGGATGACTCAATATCATTTTCCTTGCTTCTCATATTTCTCAACTAGTTTTTTTTTTTTTGTGATTTTTTTTTTAATTTTGGTTGTTTTAAACTTGAGTAGAGGTGTTAAATATTTTTTAAGAACTCATAGAACTCTTTGAGACTTAAACCTTTAAAAAAAAGGCAAGAGTTGTGAGAATATCCTCAAAAAAAGCCAAAGAGAGTTAAACAAGAGAGTTTTGTGAGGTAAACACTATCAAGATGTCAACCCAAGCTCAAGCACCAACTCCTTTTGGAGAAGAGTCTAGCAACTCCCAACATGATGACCCTTTGAGGCTCATAATGCAAGAGTTACAATCTCTAAGAGATGAGATGAGGGATATTAGAAGGGATGTCACTAATCTCTCTAATCAACAAAGGGAGGTTAGTCCTCATAGTAGTCTCAATGCTACTACCCCAAGGAGCAATGGACCATTAAATTGCTCTAGGACAACCGAGTTCTACCAACCTCCACATTTTGATGAAGAACTTCATCCACCTCCTTACGGTGGTAGAAGAGGCGGTTTTGGAGGAAGAGGCATGCCTAGACACTTCGAAGAAGTTCCAAGACCACAAGCTAGGCATGGAGAGCCATTATATAATGATCATGAACATATTCCATTTATTGCCAACCGTGGAAGAGACCAAGGTGACCAAACCTTGGACCGAATGAAGTGGAAGCTCCCTAGTTTTAAGAGTGAGAATGACCCTAACATTTCTTAGATTGGGAGAGGTAAATAGAAAACATGTTTATGTTGAAAAATTGTAATGAGTTCTTAAAAGCTAGAACTTGTAATAGCCGAATTTTTCGGCTATGCTTTACATTGGTGGGAAAGGGTAGTAAACCAAAGAGTTAGAAGTGGTAGACCATTGGTTGATATTGGGAGAGAGTTAAAAGCTTTGATGAGAGAAAGATTTGTGCCTGAGCATTACTATAGAGAGCTTCATTATGAGCTCATGACTTTAAAACAAGGTGCAAAAAGTGTAGAAGAGTATAGACAAGAGCTTGAGCTCTACATCTTGAGGTTGAACTTGGAAGAAAACAAGGATGCTTCAATGGCTAGGTTCCTTAGTGGTCTTAATAGGGAGATAGCCAACCAACTTGAGTTGTATCCACATACAACTTATGAAGACATGTGTCACCTTGCCAACAAGATCGAATCACAAAGGAAAAGAAGTGGGATGATGCGATCCTCATTTCCCAACCAAAGATAAGTTGCAACAACAAAACCACCTACTTCCAACTTCAAGCCATGGCCAGAAAAGGAGGAGGCTTCTAGAGGTACTTTCCAACCTCCATCCAAACCGAAGATGGAAGAGAGAGGTAAAATCATTTCTAACCCTCCTAAGTGCTTTAAATGTAATGGTGTAGGACACTATGCAAGTAGTTGTCCGACAAAGAGAGCTTTGATCTTTATGGAGGATTTGAATGGTTGGATTGAGAAGGAGGAGGATGAAAGTGGCAAATGTGTTGAGGGAGAATAAAATGGTGAGGATGATGAACATGTTGATTTGAACCCTTTAGAAAGTGATGACGATGTCTTGAGCTTAGTTACCATAAGAGCACTAAGTGCTCAAGCTTTTGATGATAACATGATTGAACAAAGAGAAAACATCTTCCATTCTAAATGTAAAGTTGAGAGAAGGATTGCCAACCTTATCATTGATAGTCGTAGTTGTGTAAATGTGGCTAGTGCGTATCTTGTTGAGAAGTTGAAACTACCCACTACAAAACATGATAAACGCTACAAACTCCATTGGCTAAATGATAGTGGAGAACATAAAGTGTTGAGACAAGTAGTGGTACCAATAGAAATGGGAGCTTACAAAGATGAGATACTATGTGATGTGGTGCCCATGCAAACATGCCATATTCTCTTGGCAATTCGATAGTGAAAAACCTTAGAGGGGGGTGAATAAGGTTTTTGGCTAATTTTCGAAAAACATTTGTTAATTAAAGGATAAACCTCCAATTTTGTTTGAAAGAGAATTCTAAAACTCTTTTAATAAAATTCCAAACCAAACAAAATTTTATGGTTAAGACAAATAAGTAATAAGCTTAGAAAGAAAAGCACAAAAATTTATAGTGGTTCACTCCCTCAAAGAGTTACATCCACTACCTTGAGTCAACACCCAAGGATTTTCCAAATCCACTATAAACACAAAATTACTCTAACTACAAATATGAGGATCACCCTACAGGGGTTTTGCACACAACCTCAATTCACAACACAATGTAAATCAAAGGATTACCCAAGGGGTTTTTCAACACAAACCTTTGATATCAATAAGAGAGAAAGATAGGTTTAAGAACAATGTTACCAAATTGAGCTTGAGAAATAATAGGTACAACTCAATGGAATGTTTCTACAAGCTCCTCCTTTCTTCTTCTTTGATGATGATCAATAATGAAGCTCAAGAAGATTTTTGTTTGGGATTAAAAGTGTTTGCAATAAATGTACTTTTTGAAGCTCTTTAAAAGTCTTAAATGATCTCAATAAATATTTCACCAAACTTCTTTCTTTATGGCTGATCAAAAAGGTCTATATATACTTTCTTGAAAAAGTGACCGTTGCACTCTGTGTAACGGTAATAATTTTTTACAGTAAATGTGAAAATCGGACGACCGGTTCTTAAACAGAAAGATTCGGACTTGTCCAGCTAGAAATCGGATTGCCGATTTTTTTCTAAGTGTAGACAAAATCGGACGACCGGTTCTTGAACAGAAAGATTCGGACTTGTCCAGCTAAGAAACGGACTGCCGATTTTTTTAAGTATAGAGAAAATCAGACGACCGGTTCTAAAACTGAATGACCGAATTTTTTATTTTTACAGCCAAGTTTTTAAGACAAAAGCTTTCTTCATTGTTTCAAAAACATGTATTCTTGATAATAATTTTAGAGATAAGAAGAACCTTTCAAAAGCATCAAAACTTCAATCAAGAATACTTAGATTCTAACAAAAGTTTATATTGAGAAAATCGTAAAAGGAGCTTCATATATGATCAATAACCAAAGAGTAAGATTAGGGAGTTTTACAAAGAAATACCTTATTACACTCTAACATGGACAAGGTCTTCAATGTCTCCAATGATTTGATCTTGGAATGGCTTGGTCTTTTCTCTTTCATTTTGCCCTCATTAACAAGATCTTTTGGTTTTAGAGAGTGTAGACTTGAGACTTCAAAAGTGCTTCTTTTGTTCTATGAAAGGTTAACTAAAATACTCACACACGCATATGTTAATCATAATCAAAATCATAAGTAATAATGCCCTTAGGGCTAACAAATAGAAAGTCCCTCCACAATGGGAAGAAAAATACTTATTCTTTTGTGAAGGATGGAAGAACATTCACTATGAATCCTCTTACACCTCAACAAGTGAGAGATGAACAAAAAAAGATGAGGGAGAAAGAGAGGGCCGAAAGTGAGCTCAAAAGAAAAAAAATCGAGGAGGGAAAGAGAGTTGAGGAAAAAGAAAAGAGTGAAGAAAGAGTGATGAAAAACAAGAGTGAAAAGAAAAAGATTGACAAAAAAAAGAGAGTGAGATGAAAGAAAAGAATTGTTTCTTTGCAAAACCTAGTGAGGTGATTGGAGCAATTAAAAGAAAAGAAGTGGTGTTGCTCTTGTATTGTAGGGAATCATTTACTTCATCTAAAGAACACTCACCCTCTTTTTCAAGTGAAATTTTGTAGGTCATTGAAGATTACAAAGACATATTTCCCGATGAGATGCCCGAAGGTCTTCCACCAATTAGAGGAATCAAACACCAAATCGATTTTGTCCCGAGGGCGGTCTTGCCAAACCGACCGGCCTATAGGAGTCCACCGGAAGAGACTAAGGAGCTAAAAAGGCAAGTTGATTATCTAATTTCAAAAGGGTACGTGCGTGAGTCCAAGAGTCCTTGTGCGGTTCCGGTTTTACTTGTTCCAAAAAAAGATGGTACATGGAGAATGTGTATAGATTGTAGAGCCATAAACAACATTACTATTAAGTATAGGCATCCCATACCTAGACTTGATGATTTACTTGATGAGTTGCATGGTTCTAACCTTTTCTCTAAAATTGACTTGAAATCCGGATACCATCAAATTAGGATGAGAGAAGGGGATGAGTGGAAAACCGCTTTTAAGACTAACTTTGATTTGTATGAATGGATGGTTATGCCCTTTGGATTAACTAATGCTCCTAGTACATTTATGAGATTAATGATGTGTTGAGGAATTTTATTGGGAAATTTGTTGTATAATACTTTGATGATATTTTGGTCTATAGCAAGACATATGAAATGCATGTTCAACATCTTAGGGAAGTGCTAAATGTCTTGAGAATTGAAAAACTTTTTGCTAACCTTGACAAATGTGAGTTTTGTTTGGAGAAAGTTGCATTTCTAGGTTATGTGGTGAGCTCACAAGGACTTCAAGTAGATGAAGGTAAGGTCCAAGAAATTAAGGAATGACCAACACCAAGAAACACATCGGAAGTGAGGAGTTTCCATGGCCTAGCAAGTTTTTATAGGCGGTTCATCAAAAATTTCAGCACACTTGCAAGCCCTTTGACTGATGTGATCAAGAAAACCAAAGGATTTAAGTGGAAAACAAAGCAAGAACAAGCATTTCAATTGTTGAAGGAAAAGTTGTGTAGTGCACCTCTTTTGTCACTACCAAACTTTGAGAAAACTTTTGAGGTGGAGTGAGATGCATCCGGCATTGGTATAGGTGGTGTGCTTATGCAAGATGGAAAGCCCTTGGCCTAATTTAGTGAAAAACTTAGTGGGCAGCCGTGAGGTACTCAACTTATGACAATGAGCTTTATGCTTTAATAAGAACATTAAAGCATTGGCAACACTACCTATGGCCAAAGGAGTTTGTTGTGCACACCGATCATGAGGCTTTGAAGTTTCTCAAGGGCCAACATAAACTCAATAACAGACATGCAAGATGGATGGAGTTCATTGAAATATTTCCATATGTCATCCGTTACAAGAAAGGTAAGGAGAATGTGGTGGCCAATGCTCTATCTAGAAGGTATACTCTCTTATCCACCCTTCAAACAAAAATTTTAGGTTTTGAAATGCTTAAAGAAATGTATTCTAGTGATCATGACTTTAAGGAAATTTTTGAGAAATGCTTGTTAGCACTTTTGGAAAATATTTTTTGCATTAAGGATTTCTTTATTGTGAAGGTAGATTGTGCATACCATCTTGTTCTACTAGAATTCTACTTGTCAAAGAAGCACATTGTGGGGGTTTAATGGGACATTTTGGTGTCACTAAAACCTATGAAATTCTTCATGAACACTTTTTTGGCCATATTTAAAAAGAGATGTAGAAAGATTTGTAAGAAGTTGTATTGAATGCAAGAAAACTAAATCTAGAACTCTTCCACATGGACTTTACACACCATTAGAAGTTCCTAAAGAACCTTGGGTTGATATTTCTATGGATTTTATTCTTGGTTTACCTAGGACCTCTAGAGGTATAGATTCTATTTTTGTTGTTGTGGATAGGTTCTCTAAAATGGCACACTTTATTCCTTGTAGGAAATCTGATGATGCTAGTCATGTAGCTAGCTTGTTCTTTACTTGGATAGTTAGATTCCATGGAATTCCAAGGTCTATTGTGTCGGATAGAGATACCAAATTTTTCAGCTATTTTTGGAGAGTTCTTTGGAAGAAGCTTGGTACTAACTTGTTTTATTCTACAGCTTGCCATTCACAAACAGATGGACAAACCGAAGTGGTAAATAGAACAATTGGCCAACTTCTGAGGGCTATTTTGAAGAAGAAATTGAGGCAATGGGAGGAGTGTTTGTCACACATTGAATTTTCCTATAATAGGGCACCTCACTCTACTACTTCTCATTCTCCATTTCAAGTTGTTTGTAGCTTTAACCCTCTAACTCCCTTTAATTTGGTTCCTTTGCCTATAGATCAAGCACTAAGCAAGGATGCAAGCAAGAAGGCTGATTTTGTGAAAGCAATTCATGCAAAGGTCCATGAAGCCATTGTCAACTCCAACAAAATGCTTGTAAAGAAAAGAAATGTGGGAAGAAGAAAAGTGGTATTCAAACCTGGTGATTGAGTTTGGGTACATTTTTAGAAAGGAAAGATTTCCCCAACAAAGAAAGTCTAAGCTTGATGATAGGGGAGATGGGCCATTTCAAATCCTTGAGAAAATTAATGACAATGCCTATAAAGTTGATCTTTCGGGACATTATAATGTTAGTGCCACTTTTAATGTTTCCGATCTCTCTTTATTTGATATAGGTGATGGAGATTCGAGGACGAATCCTTTTCAAGAGGGGGAGGATGATGTGAACCGGTTAGATATGCAAGAACATCAAGGAGTTCTGACAAGAGCCAAGGCAAAAAACAACTAAAGAGTCACAAGGATCAAATTGAGCAAGAGAAGTTTCAAGGCTTAAATTTTGATGTCTAAGACTTTATGGGGCTTAAATTTTGATGTCCAAGACTTTATGGGGCAATATCCTAAATTTTTGAATAAGTTAGAAATTGAAAATTCACCTTGGTAGATGGTTGGAAGCCCTTTTGCCCAAGCTGAAAAATTGTCTCCTATTTTTGGCAATATGTTGACTAGTGCTCTAGAATAGTCCAAATGCAATTAAAACACCTCTATTGTCTTATCAAGTGTATGTATAGGTTATATCTATCCTTTGGGCTGAAAATATGAGAGGGAAAAATTCCTATTTTCTCCCTCAAGTCTCTATAAATATGTAGTCTTTCATTTTGAAGAAACTAATCAAGAAATTTTTCAAGACAAAGGTTCTTCTCTTAGTATTCTTAGTTCTTAGCTTAGTTTTTCTATCTTCTTCAAGAGTGAACTTCCTTGAAAGAAAAATCACTTTGAAGACTTGTTGAAAGTTCCAAGAGCTTCAAGGTTGATCATAAAAAAATTCCTTCATACTAGTTACTATACTCTTGTAGAAAACTAATCTTAAGGTCTTCTTCTTGTTTCATTGAGGTCTAAGGTTCAAAATACCTCAGGTTGCTTGAACTTTGAAGAAAATATTTTGTTTAAACCTTCTTGAGGTCTTGGATTTAATATATCCAAGGTTGCTAGAAGTTTAACATTTTCAAGTCCTTTCAAAGGCACATTCTCTTCTACTTGTTACACTTGTTTGTTTGTTCTCTCCCTCACTTCTTGGATGAAATTTTATGCTCTTGAAGATCATTCCACATCACAAAGGGCCCCCACTCGCGGGTTTTTACTTCTTTAAGTGGTTTTTAAAAAATTATTACTAAAATGTGCATATTAATTTTTTTGTTCCTGATCTATGCATATTGCATATGGCAATATGCTAAATGCTCGGCAATATCGCATATGTCATATGCGATATACCTAATCATGCACCAATAATGGGTTAGTAATCCAAGGTGGCATGACGAGGCTATGCTGGAGTTGATGTGGCAATATCACATACAGTGTATGCGATACTCTTAAGAATATCGCATATGTTGTTGCGATATTCTCAGAATATCGTATACACTGTTTGGATATTGTGTAAACATAAAGTACAAAAAAAACCCTTCTTCTCAATTCTGCAAACATTAAGTTAAAAAGAAAACCGACAGCGGTGGAAGAAACGTTCAGCAACAGCGGCAGCAGAAAGCAGAGAGGGGAGAAAAAGAAGAAAAAAAGTAGAGGAGATTAGATGGGAGAAAGAAAGAAAGAAGGTAGAGGAGAGGATAGAGGAGCTGCAGCGGTGGTAGAGGCAGTAAGTGGTGGCGGCAGAAATGTTCAGCGGCGCCGGCAGCAAGGACGGTATGAAATTAAATTAATTTATATTGTCTAATATTGAAATTTTTTGTATGAAATTGGTGTAGTGATTTATGGTTTAGGGTTTTTTCCTTGGAATTTGCTATAATTCATTTTAGTTTGTTAAAATTGATTGCTTTGAGAAATTCAGGGTAAATTGATATAAAATTTGTGTAATTTGATGAAATTTTTTGTATGAAATTGGTATGAAAATAGTGTGGTGATTTAGGGTTTGAAACTTTTTATTCTTTGGAATTTGTTCGAATTTGTTTTAGTTTTAAAATTTTGATTGCTTTTAGAAATTGTTAGAATTAATATGAAATTGGTGAAATTAGTGTAGTGATCTAGGGTTTTAACAATTTTTTATTCTTGTGAATTTGTTAGAATTGATTTTAGTTTGAAAATTTTGATCACTTTTAGAAATTGTTAGAATTAGTATGAAATTTGTGTTAATTGATGTAGTGATTTAGAATTTGAATTTTTTTTTTTATCTTGGGAATGTTTTAGAATTGATTTTAGTTTGAAAAAATTGATTGTTTTGAGGAATTGTTAGAATTAGTATGAATTTTTTGAAATTAGTGTAGTGATTTTGGGTTTGATTATTATAGAATTAAAAGTCCAAAACCCTAAACCCTAAAACCACTAAAATTAAAAGTCTAAAACCCTAAACCATAAAACGCTAAACCTAAAACCATAAAAGCTTAAAACCTAAATCCTAAAACCGTAAAACCCTAAAACCACTAAATTGAGAGCCTAAAACCTTAAATCATAAAACGGTAAATCTAAACCCTAAACCGTAAAACCATAAAACCAAAAACATAAAATCCTAAAACCTAAATCCTAAAATCCTAAAGCCCTAAAACCCTAAACCAATAAAATTAAAAGCCTAGAACCCTAAACCCTAAAATGCTAAACCTAAACCCTAAACCTAAAACTATAAAACCTAAACCATAAAAGCCTAAAACCAAAATCCTAAAAACTTAACCTGAAATACTAAAATTCTTATAATTCTAAATGCTAACATCATCTTATGTATAAGACTAATAATTACCGAAAATAATAAAATGTAGATGGAGGACTTCCGACCAATGACTGCTGATGTGCATCCTGGGCCGTTAGATGCTAGTGTATTGACTAGGCAGGGCGAACATTGGTCTTCACTTATCTGGGATGGGCATGAAAACATTATACTTATGTGTCGACACTTCAGTCGCACTTTGATTGTTATAAGGTGGCTCCAGCTAGTGTGGTTGATTGCATTGATAGGGTTGGTTACTTATTGCTAGACCATTATCTTATCACTGCTTTGGTCGAGCGTTGGAGGATTGAGACCCATACCTTCCACTTGATCTTTGGTGAGGTCACTGTGACACTGCAGGATATGGAGGTATTATGGGAGTCACGAATAGATGGGGCACTTGTGATTGGTAACTGTTGGACTTTATCTAGTGTGCAGTGGCTAGATATGATTGAGCATCTACTTGAACTTCGACTCCCAATGGGAAAATTATCTGGGCATAGGGTGAAGAAGAGACTTATAAAAGGTTTGATTCTGTTACAGATGAGGATTATATTCGCCGTGCCCGTACGATGATTTCTTACTTATTGGAGGATCGTTGTTTCTTGATGGATCGGCAAATATGATTCATTTTCGGTATCTTAGATTATTGGAGGATCTTGATGCAGTTGGGTCTTTTAGTTGGGATAGTGTTGTTCTTGCTTTTCTATATAGATGCCTATGTAGATCATGTTTGGGCACTGCACAAGAGATATACGGACCCTTTTTCTCCTTCAGATATGGGCATGGACGCATATTCCTATTATTCGTCCTCAATTAGATCATGTCGTAGAGGTAGACGACGAGCATACTCCTTATGGAGCTAGGTGGACTGTACCATTCCACAAGAATTCTACTCCAAGTCATATACTGACAACATATAGAGATCAGTTAGATTTCATGCCCAGTGATCAAGTAAAGTTTATTATTCGTCTTTGATATTTATTTTTTTCATGTATTTGATATTTAATTTTTAAAATAAACTTCGTAGTTTGACTGGCTCTCTTATCACAACCATATTACAGAGGATTCTGATCTTTGACGGGCAAAGGTCCTTTTGATATGCTTTGAGATAGTGGAGTTTCACTATCCCGAGAGGGTTATGAGACAGTTCAATTATGATCAGCCCATCCCGGAGGCTTTGGTTGATCGAAGAAATCTACATGACATATCTTTGGTAGGTAAGAACATACGAATTGAGAGTCGAGACATATTCAGTATGTTACTTTGTGAGGCCACCATTGACAGTACATTTTGCGGGACACAAATTTCAGTGCAGCAGCTCCAACATTGTTGACAGGATTATATGATGTGGTATCAGGAGATCACGAGGTTGTGGAGGACGAGCTCCAGAGATGATCCGAGAGATTCAGGTGATGGAGGATCACGTGGTCGTAGAGTACTAGCCCCTAGAGCTACAAAGGAGGACCGGGTTGATGACGACTACGACTTGGTCCTCATGGAGGGGTATCAAGAGGTAGAGTTGCGGAGGAGGGTCGAGTTGATGAAGACTATGACTTAGATCTTCATGGAGGGGCATCAAGAGATACAGATGTACCGAAGTATCGAGATGGTGATGACGATAACATGTTTTCACTTGGACTTTCATTCACCATGACACTATCTACTTCTCAGGTCGTTCCATCACATGCGTACAGGTCTCAGACTAGTTCATCACATGCATACACGTCTCAGCCCGATCCTTCACATGCCTCCACGTCTCAGACTAGTCCCCCAGATTATTTCACAGCACTTCCTCCAGTCCGCAAGTCTGATCATGATTCTCATGCCCCTGATCGATTTATTCCATCTAATTATGCCTAGTCATAGACATTTATGATGTATATTATATTTTTGTGTATTATTGTGATGCTTTATCTTTTATGTGACAATCGTACTTTGAATTATTGACATGACTTATCTTTTATGCTTTATCTTGATCTTTAAACCCTGATACTAAACCCTAAATTTTAAAACCCGAAATTTGACATGACTTATCCTCTATGCTTTATCTTTATCTTTAAAACCTAATTCTAAACCCTAATTTTAAAACCCGAAATTTGACATGACAACTCAAACACGCGGGAAATAATTAATTTTGTCCACTATACCCGACATAGCCATGTGATGGGAGTACTATTGACATGACAACTCAAGCACACGGAATAATAATTTATTTGTCCACTCTACCCGACATAGCCATGTAATGGGAAAGCATTTGACATGAAAATTCAAACACGCAGAAACTTATTATTTTTGTCTACTCTACCCGACATATCCATGTGATGCATTTATTATTGAATTGACAAATCATAGAAAGTGGGAAATAATTTCGTTATATATATCAATACATTTTACTGAATTTCTAATCATACCAAAGCTTTTGGACTTTCTTTCAATACCTTTTTGCTTACCCTAAAACAAATAGTTAGCATGGCAAAACCTTCACCAATTAGAGTGATATTATATTGGGATTCCGAAGATCAAAGAGGCCAATTTGATCCTTATGTCACCGGAGCGTCACAAGAAACATGGAAATTTAGTCAGAGAGTGAGATATGAAGAACTTGTCAATTCAATTTTTCCTTATGAAACATAAATCTAAATGAATGGCGAATTCACATGACAATGAGAGTCCCTACTTATTACGAAAGATATAAAACGTTTCGTTATACTCTTCATAGTATGGATAATGATGATCAAATAGGGTACTTTTGGACACTTAGCCCTGAAATAGCCATTACTGGCATCGATGTTCTGGTTCAATTTGAACCATTGCAGTTACCGAAAACAAGCACACATGATTATTATACTCACGTCCCGGCATGTCAAGAAACCTCAAATGTTTCACAACACGTCACTTATGTAATGAGAATGGTGAATGATTCACCATCAATGTTATACGGAGACGTACAAGAAGATGATGCAGATGCCACATCTAATGATGACTATTCAAACGACTAAGAAAACAACGATGATGATAATGATAGCCCCTTAAACCCTAATTCAACAGCGAATCAAATGCAAAGTAATGAATGTGATGCTCCGTATGATTATACATTATTCGGACCCTTTCAAGATATGGGTTCAGAGAGCCAATATACAATCCTTTCAAATCGAGAACTGTCCAATTTGATGACTTGAATGAGGCAATGCTTGATATTTGAAGAGGAATGAGATTCCAGTAAAAAGATAAGCGATTTACACAGTTAAAAAGTGGTTAATTCGGATGGGACGAGAGTACATGGTAACAACAAGCAGGAGTGACCAGTGGGTAGCAGAATGCTACATAAAAATGAGAGTGATTGCCAATGTTACATTGGAATGAAGAAAAAAAAGCAACTCACGGTCTTGGCAGATCACTATTTTCAGAGTTACACGCACATGTGTTTATTCGGTTCAAGGAAACTATCATCGAAATACGATGGCAAAATTTATTTCAGTGGCAGCCATAATGAACGAAGTGCAATCCTTATATCAAACTAGTTGCACATACAAGAAGACATGGATTACTCTGACGAAAGTAATAGAAATAGTGTTTTGGCTGGAAATCGACTTTTGCTATTCTACCCCAATATCTTCAAGCTATGTTGGATCTAATTCACAAACTATCATCCACTAGTTACATCATACCACGTAACATACAATGTTTTCCACTTTCTTTTTTTGTCCTTCAAACCTTCTACAGACGAATTTTCACACTGTCGGCCGATCATTTCCATTGACAACACTCATCTAATGGGATCCTATAATGGCACACTCCTAATTGTTAGCATGTGGGATGCAAACAATCATGTATCCCCGCTAGCATTTGCAATTGTAAATAAGGAGTCAAAAGAAAGTTGGAATTTATTCTTATCATTGTTGCATTCAGAAGTGGTGAAGGATAGGAGAGTTTGTTTGATATCTGATCGTCATGCAGGCATTATAGATGCCACTGAAAGACAAGCATATTGGAAACCTCCACTTGCCGATCATAAATTCTATCTTCGCCATATCTGAGCAAATTTTAACAAATAATTTAAGGACTCGGCATTCAAAAGTTTAATGTAGGAGGTAGGCACAACAACGAAGATATGCAAATTCAAATTTGTTATGAATGAAATCAAGATGAAAAATGTAAAAGGATGGGAATACTTAACCGAGATCTCCTTTGAAAAGTGGACACTCCTTTATGATAGTGGGTGTAGACATGGGATAATGACTAGAAATATTTCGAAATCACTTAACAGTGTCCTTAAGAAAGTTAGAGCTTTACTGTTCAAAGCCCTAGTTGAAGTTGTGTTCAATAAACTTGTTAGATATTTCGATGAACACCATAAGGAAGCCCTGAGCTGCATCAATCCATTGCCTAAGAGAGTGTTTGACAAGCTTATGGACATTGAAATCAAATCAAGATTACACATAGTTGTGCAGTTTAATAACAAAAGGACATTTACAAGGTGAAGTCCGGTCTAAGGGGCGATGGTTGAGGTGACCGCACTTATACTTTGTGCATGCAATCAAATTCCTGCACTTGCGGGAAATGACAGGTCTACACATTGCCAAGTTCACATGCTTTTGCAGTTTGTAAAGAAAACGAAACAATACCCCATAGTCTCGTGCCATAAATATTTTGACAGGAAATTTACTTAAGCACGTAAGAATCTAACTTTATCTTTAGAACCAACCCCTTTCAACTTGACATGGTATCCTCCAAAAATGAAGAATAAACGAGGTCGAAAACAAGGCACAAGGTATCGTGGATAAATGGATTATCGAAACCCAGATTCTCCGCTAAAATATGGCAGATGCCAAAGGTCAAGGCATAATAAAAAAAAAAAAAGAATTTCCTAACCTTACCTCAAGTAGAAATATGTAATTTTCCTTTTCTCTTTAGAAATATTGTAATATTTGTCTTCTTATATTAATGATATTTTTCTTCTGGAGTAAGTGCTTCTTATTTCTTAATTACATTTTTATAGTTTTAAAATACTTACAAAAATATATACTTTTTAACCCTAAATAAAACAATCAAATGAAAAAAATATAAAAAGTGAACACAAACATAAAATACTTTGTCTTTGATTTTCAAAAAATTAAAAAAAATTCAAAGTCATTTTTAACCAAAAAATACCAAAAGAAATATATAAGTTAGGAAAAAAATATTAAAAATAGTATATCTTCACAAAATAGAAAAAAAGATAACAATTTCATTCCTTCATTTAAAATATATTTTTTAAAAATATAGGAATATCACATAAAGTATATGCGAAATCCTTCCACCTTATACGAAATTATCATGTTGACTAAACGAGAGTTAACTAAATAAAAATAATTAAACATATAGCATATATCATATGCATAAATAAAAAATAAAAAACAAACAGGCACTTATTAGTAATAAAATTTTAAAATCACACCGCCCCTATTGCCATCTCTAGATATAGGCCAAACAGATTAAAAAAACGCTGACTTTGGCTCCAAAAATAGTACTTCCAAGTTCTTCCTGAGAACAATTGCGAGAAGAGGGCAAGAATTCAAAAAATTTGAATCTGGAAATGTCTTTGAACACCTTGAAGGAGACCCTCAAATCTTGCAAAAACAAGCCGCCATTGTCGTCTTCATCTTCCTCTTCCTCTCTTTCACAGTTTTCATCACTTCCACATGCGTTGGGCTCTTCTCTAAGTCCTAGAAAACCCCCCAAGTCTACACTTTCTCAGCAGCTTTTGCGTCTTCAAGAAAATTGCCCAAGTAGAGAGACGCCTTTGGGATATTTGCCTAAAACACGGGAAAGAAGGGCAGGTAAAGACAGAATTACGGGGTCTGACGCCGAAGATGAAGAGGAGCAGGAAAAAGGAGATGGGTTGTTGAAGCCAAAAGTGGAGGCCTTTCAATTTGATCACACTGGCCCTTATGAGCCATTGATTCTCTCTTTGCCAGGGGAAAGTCCTTTAATTCAGGTGACTTCTGGTGATTATTTATTTCTTTTGATGCACAATTATGCTAATTGGAATTTGTCATGATTTTGATCGTTATTTGATGCCGAAGATTTGAACTTTTATTTCTCTTTTAATTAAGTGTGATAATCTTTCTGCTTTACTACAGGTATGCCTCTGAATAGCTAATTTGCTGAATATTGTCCATGTGGTTGTCAGCTTTAGACGTTGTTAGCAGATAAGAACTTGGTCAAGTTGAGTTTGTTTTCTACTATGATTATGATCTTTTGAATCAAACAGTTTTGTCCTTTGTCTTTTATTAATTGCTAAGTTGAATTTTCATCAAGCTGTTATTTGGTTTGCAGCTCAAGGACTTGTTGAATATGTGACTGGAAATGTCACCTTGTATGTTTTTATTGTAGCTGATATTTACTAACCTTTTCCTCGTTATACACTTCAGCATGAGTTTCCTCTAACCAGGAAAAAATAAGATATACTACCTCCTTTTCATATTAATCTTAACCGTCAAGAATTAAGGAAATGATTGAATTGTCTAAATTCAAAAGGAAAGGGACTAAATTACCCTTTGATTTTTATTAATAGTAATAAGAGTTTCTAGACAATTGTCTTAATTCTAATAAGATAGGGGTATATGTGGAAAAAACTATCATTTAATGCTCTCTTGATTTACTAAAGTGACATTACTAAAGTGATAGATATTTTGAAAAGGAAAAAGTATGTCCAAGTGACAGATAATTTGAAATGGAGGTAGTATAAAAAAAGACACAACCTCTTTTACAGTTCCCACTTGAATTTGCTAGCCCTGACTTATAAGGGAATTCTTTGCAAGTACCATGGACTTTGCAGAACTAATGCATTTCATGGGAATTGAGAGTTCCACATTTCTCAGAACTAGATGTCTTTTGCTGGTGTTGCAAATAATCCTTTCATGTTTTTGGGGTTTTTTTATTTTTTTTATTTTTTCTTGAAATCTCAGTCGCTGCTTTTTTCCAGCCTAAAATGAATATATTGTTTTTCCATCTAAACACATTGTATATTAATTTTTTGGTGCTCAAGGTAAAACCGCATCATTAATGCATTTGTTTGTCAGGTGCCCGCCTCTATTAATTGTAGACTTTTGGAACATCAAAGGGAAGGAGTGAAGTTCTTATACAATTTGTATAAGAACAACCATGGAGGTGTTCTTGGAGATGACATGTGAGCTTCTTTTTTATTTGTCCATCTATCTTGTCTGTTGGATATGGTATAGTGCCATTATGATATCAGATTCTTATATGAAAAGTGGACTTTGAGCAGTGATATTCTTGGAGCTTAGATAAACCAGACTTCATACTCTGACTTTTATTATTATAATGTTGCTACATGTATGAGTTTGAAGATTTTAACACTTGCCCATGCTCGCTTAGTTCACCTCAAACTTGAGATAGTTTTCCCATTTGTATAAAGGCAGCCAGGTTTAGCAATTCTTCTTTCGATTGGCATGTTTAGTCAGCAGTTTGCTAGGTATTGGGTTAAATTCACTGACTAGGCTTGGTTTATTGATTATTGTGCTCTTACAATAAAGCTACTCACCATTTTCTATAAACAAACCTGCTGGATCACTTGGCTCATATGAAACTTTTTAGGACTGGTGTCCAATGCATAGAATATCTAATTATCTAAGTTTTGCTGTTGGCCTAGCCCTCTACTTGTATATTGACCTATTCATTTTTTTATTTATTTATTTTTATGTATAATGACCTATTCAACCTGCCAGACAATGCCAGTTTTTAAATAATGACTTACCTAAACATTGTTATTTTCCGTGGATATTCTCATTTTCATCTTGTTTGACAGATCATGTGTTTTCTGGATTGTTTTGCTGTTATATTATTTTTTTGCTTAATTACAGCAAAATGCTTATGAAACTTACACCTACTTTTTTTTCCTTGTAAAACATTGTTTATACGTCAGGGGATTGGGTAAGACCATACAAACAATTGCATTTCTGGCTGCTGTGTACAGAAAGGATAGGGAGACAAGTGACTCAAAATCAAATGGTGGAAATGGACCAGAGAATAATGGCCCTGTCCTAATTGTTTGCCCTACATCTGTTATTCACAATTGGGAGGGTGAATTTTCCAAGTGGTCCACATTCTCTATTGCATTATATCATGGGTCAAATCGTGATCTGATAATTCATAAACTAGAAGTGCATGGGTTTGAGATAGTCATAACTAGTTTTGACACTTACAGGATTCATGGGAACATTTTGGCGAAGATGCAATGGGAGATTGTGATTGTTGATGAGGCTCACAGGCTTAAGAATGAGAAGTCAAAACTTTACATAGCGTGTTTAGAGATCAAAACCCAAAAGCGTTATGGGCTAACAGGGACAATCATGCAGAACAAAATAATGGAATTATTCAATCTCTTTGACTGGGCAGTGCCTGGTTGCTTAGGAACCCGTGAACATTTCCGGGAATTCTATGATGAACCTCTCAAGCATGGCCAGAGATCAAGTGCTCCGGAAAGATTTGTCCGAGTTGCTGATGAGCGAAAACAGCACTTGGTGGCAGTTCTACGAAAATATCTATTGAGAAGAACAAAGGAGGAAACTATTGGCCATCTTATGATGGGAAAGGAAGATAACGTTGTATTTTGTGCCATGAGTGAGGTGCAAAAGCGGGCATATCAAAGGATGCTACAGCTACCTGAAATTCAATGCCTTATAAATAAGGACCTTCCCTGCAGTTGTGGTAGCCCTCTCACACAAGTGGAGTGTTGCAAAAGGATAGTTCCAAATGGTATCATTTGGCTATACCTTCACCGGGATAATCCGGAAGGTTGTGATTCATGCCCTTTTTGCCTTGTTCTCCCTTGCCTTGTCAAACTACAACAGGTATCCAGTATTGTGAATGTTACCTTCTTTTGTTAGTCTATTGGATATCCTTTAGTTTTCTTCACATGATGTATCCGAGATGTTTTCCTACTTTGTGGTTTCCCATGGAATCACTTCTCCCTCTCTTAAGGTCATGGAATTAACAGATGGGTTAGGAGTTAGGAACGAGTGGCCATAAATTATCTGATCACCAACTTTGAGGCTTTATCAAGGATTTAGCCTTTTTCCAAGTTGAATGGAAGAAACAGTTGGATTGCTAAAGTTAATCCAAGCTAGTGGTATCATGATGGCCAAACTCTCTTATTTCTCTCCGCCACCGGGAGGAGCTTTTTTTATTTTTTTTGTGTGTGTGTGTGTGTGTTGGTGGGGCGGGAGGGGTTTGTTTGTTCGAAGGTGCTTAAGGGTATGAAGGACCACGTAGAATACTTGCATATCTACAAGTCAGTTCTTGCAAAGAGGCCGAAAAGATATATGTTAATCCAAGCTAGTGGTATCATGATGGCCAAACTCTCTTATTTCTCTCCGCCACCGGGAGGAGCTTGTTTTACTTTTTGTGTGTGTGTGTGTGTGTGTGTTGGTGGGGCGGGAGGGGTTTGTTTGTTCGAAGGTGCTTAATGGGTATGAAGGACCACGTAGAATACTTGCATATCTACAAGTCAGTTCTTGCAAAGAGGCCGAAAAGATATATGTTATGTAATTAAATAAAAAATTGTATTTTCAAGATTTTAAAGTAGATGATGAATAGTTTGTAGGAGCTGAATTATAGTTTCCTTACCTTCAGAAAAACAAGATGTTCAGAAGCTTGCACTTTTGTCTCCTTTGATGTGTGGTTTTGCCCCAGTTACAGCAGCAGATATGAAATCTCCAAGCAGGGATTTTGTAGGTCATCGGATAAGTTGTGGTACTATGACTTTCATTTGTATAGTTAGTGCATGAAAAAGGGGAAGCAGCAGGAGTAATATGGGAAGACACCAACTATCTCTCAACGAAGAGAGTGGTCATTACATTGGCAGATCTCTTGTGAGCTGTTCATTGTGGCATTTTTTATTTCTTATGCAGAAGTCAATCCTGAAGTCTGCTGATGTTTCTAGTGTCACAAGTTAAAAATGCTTTTGAATCTTGTGATGATTAAGATTGGCACAGAAATTCTAGGAATACAATTATCATAAAGAATACTACAGTATAAGTATATGGACATTATGATGGAATGCACTTAGGCTCTCTGTCTTTTGACTCTTATGTTTCCCTTTTTCTTGTTTTACGTTTGCTGTTCTTATTTTACCCTCCAGAATTGTTTGACAGATAAGTAATCACCTGGAGCTCATCAAACCCAATCCAAAGGATGATCCTGATAAACAAAGAAAAGATTCAGAGTTTGCATCTGCTGTTTTTGGTGCAGATATTGATTTAGTTGGAGGAAATATGCAAAATGAAAGTTTTCTGGGCCTAAGCGATGTCAAACATTGTGGAAAGATGAGAGCTCTGGAGAAATTGATGTTATCTTGGGTTACACGAGGTGACAAGATCCTACTTTTTAGTTACTCTGTAAGGTACAGTGTCTCCTTGTTACTGTCTTAAGTGCGAGCCAATGTTTTATGGAACTTGATTGCTTTTTAATGTTTTATGAAACTTTATTGCTTTTTGAACCATTTTTTTATTCTTCCTTTTCTTAGTTGTTGTTTTACTTTGAGGAGTGCTCATGCTTTTAGCCCTATATGCATGCTGCATTTCATTTTTCAAATATTTACTGCATTCAGTTATGGAAACCCTATACAATTTTTAAGCAACCATAAACTGTACTTTCTCTTCTCACAATTAATGTCTAGGTAATCTTTCTGTACGACTGTTTTTTTTTTTCAAAGTTTATTTTATTTTTATTTTTTTGAGGTAGCTTTTCCGGAAGAAGCAATCTTGGAAATGGTCTTTTGGTTGGGATTTTTGAACTAGTTGGGAGTGTTAAGGTATGATTTGAAAGCTTCATCAGAGGCTGCCAAAGCAAGGACTTTGAGAGTTCAAAAGATTTCGAGCTTATGCCAATGTTTTATGGAACTTGATTGCTTTTTAATGTTTTATGAAACTTTATTGCTTTTTGAACCATTTTTTTATTCTTCCTTTTCTTAGTTGTTGTTTTACTTTGAGGAGTGCTCATGCTTTTAGCCCTATGTGCATGCTGCATTTCATTTTTCAAATATTTACTGCATTCAGTTATGGAAACCCTATACAATTTTTAAGCAACCATAAACTGTACTTTCTCTTCTCACAATTAATGTCTAGGTAATCTTTCTGTACGACTGTTTTTTTTTTCAAAGTTTATTTTATTTTTATTTTTTTGAGGTAGCTTTTCCGGAAGAAGCAATCTTGGAAATGGTCTTTTGGTTGGGATTTTTGAACTAGTTGGGAGTGTTAAGGTATGATTTGAAAGCTTCATCAGAGGCTGCCAAAGCAAGGACTTTGAGAGTTCAAAAGATTTCGAGCTTATACTGATGGCGTCACCAGCAGGTTTCCTTCCTGCTGCTGGGTGGGCAGGAGATAGGAGTTCGGAGTTAAAATTTTGATTCTCCTTTGATTATTTTTTCCCATCTTTTGGTTTATTTGTTCTGTTCCTCTTTGTTTAACCTTCATTGATTTCCTTAATTTGGGGAAGATAATTTCTCCTCCAATCCTATGAGAATGAGGTTGTGTATCTCCTATATTTATTTAGATCCTCTATACATATTAGCTCTGTCACTGTAATGGGTGTAAGAATTTCTCCTTTGATTTAAAATTTTCTGTAGACTCCTGTACCATGGAGGATTTCTGTTTGTTATGCTGATTATATTTGCCTTTTTTTTTGGCCCTTGGAAAGAATGCTTGACATTCTTGAGAAGTTCCTCATACGCAAAGGCTATTGCTTTTCAAGACTTGATGGCTCTACTCCAACGGGATTGCGCCAGTCTCTTGTTGATGACTTCAACTCAAGCCCAAGCAAACAGGTCAGCCTTGACATTTTAGTTAGTGTTTGCTGTTCGAAATCCTATTTCCTTTGTTGATCTGAAACTCTTATTATAGGTCTTTCTTATTTCAACACGAGCTGGTGGGCTTGGACTTAATCTTGTTAGTGCAAATCGCGTAGTTATATTTGATCCAAACTGGAATCCAGCCCAGGATTTGCAGGCACAGGATAGATCATTCCGATTTGGACAGAAGCGGCATGTTGTTGTATTCCGTCTTCTTGCAGCTGGTTCTCTAGAAGAACTTGTTTATACTAGGCAGGTTTACAAGCAACAGTTATCCAATATTGCTATCTCGGGTAAAATGGAGAAACGTTATTTTGAAGGAGTTCAGGTATTCATACTAACTGTCTCTTATCTTCACTGCTTCCAATGTACATATCTAATTGCGATGGTGATGAGCTCCCCACTTATTTTTCCAGGACTGCAAAGAGTTTCAAGGAGAACTATTTGGGATCTCCAATTTGTTTCGTGATTTATCTGATAAGCTTTTTACTAGTGAGATCATTGAGCTACATGAAAAACAAGGGAACGAACATGACAATAGTCAAAATGCAAAGCAGCATTTGAGTGAAATAGGGATGTACTTTGTTCCGGAGAGAGAAGCCGGTAAATTAGTGTCATCTCATAGCAGCAAAAATGAAGACAAGAATAAACAGCCAGCCAAACCAGTACTTCAGGATTTAGGTGAGTAGTTTCATTTCCTTTTCTGGGCTCTTTTGAACTTGAATTAGCTCTAATAATTATCAGCTGATCTTCTTTTCCATTGTCAATAACATTATCTAATGATGGACTCAGTTTGGTTTTGAGCTGGAGACCTGATTGATATCTTGAAACTGGATTAAGAACAATTAGAGGCAGTACTTAGAACAAGAAACTTCATCCATCTGTTAATCTTTATATACAATCAAAATGACCATATCGTCCCTTTTGATATGCAGGTATTGTGTATGCACATCGTAATGAAGATATTATCAACTTTAGACCTGAGACTCGAGGGGAGAAAGAAATAAGCATGGATTCCATGGACACTATCCAACAGCCATGTATCCCTATTGCTAGGAGGAAATCAGATACACTAAATACAAGGAAGACTTCAGAGAATGCCACTTCTTCAGAGATCGGAAAGAGGAGCCAATATAGCCTCCTTGCTCAATTCATGCAGATGGAGGAGGTAGAGTTTAGCAAATGGCTATTATTGGCAACTCCTGCAGAAAGAGAAAAAGTTCTCTGCGACTACAAGAGGAGGAGAAAGGAGAAGATAAGTGATGGTTGAATTTCCTTCCCCAGTATGTAGAGAGAAGAACTTCTAATGCTTCTTGTAGTATATAGGCCACTCACTCACCTTACTGTCCACATATGTTCTTTAGTTGTTTTAGAAAGAAGCAGAGACCCTTTTTTATTGCTTCTTTCTCATCCTGGACCCCGGTCTTTTTGCCTCACCATAGAAAACCTAACTGACTTCAAAAACCATAAAAAAATAACCTTCCTGATTACAAAAGCCGTCAATACTATCTGTTTTCTTACGGAAAACAAGCCTAGTCATCCCTGTACCCCTTTTATCATTTTCCAAAAGAGTTTCTAAATCCTATGTTGGGAGATAGAGGATCCTAGAATCCCTCATGCACGTGTCCTGCTGCCTGTGCCAGCTGATCTGCCACTCGGTTTCTCTCCTGTTACTCGTGCGTTAGAGACCGACCATCTCAATATGTGTGTGTTAGAAGCAACCGGCAATGATTAATAATATGAGAGTAGACATGCAGGAGAATTACTTATCACAGAGAATCTGTTGTATGGCAATTTTTGAGTCACTACTGTTAATCTCAAGATGTCTAATATTAAGCCTTTTTACTGCTAGATACTTGTTTTAGAAATATGAAAAAAACTTGTAAACCAATAATCTATTTTAATTAGATTTTTTCTTTGCCAGAATGGTTTCTCTTGTTTTAGAATGCTAATGTATTCTTGTTGCAGCTCTTCTTCTAAAAGTTTCAAGTAATTAAAATTATGTGTTTTAATTAAAAGCAATTGCATATTTGAGAGTGGTTTGAATTGATCTATGAAGAAGATCTGGAGAGAATTCTTTTTTTCTAGTTGCAAGATGATTGAAGTTTTGGGATTTTATGGGTGTTGGTTAATTGGGAATTACAAGGTTACTCAACTTCCTCCAAGGATTAAGATTGATTATTCAAGCAAAAACTAAAGATGGAATTTTGTTTCTAATGGTTAATGTTACTATGAGATTGATCGGGGCTTAATGATAAGTACTTCCAGCAGCAGCAACAGCAGCAGCCGCGAGTTTAAAAGCCTAATAAAGCATTTGAAATTTAGCCATCAATCAGTATATAGATATGGTATGGAGCATTGGCTGATTGAGAATTGTCCCAACTCGTTAACCATCATCAAAATATCATAAGCCACAAAGTGAAGTTGAAATCCATTCACGTTTCATATTCATTTTTTAGATAAATCAGAACTTGAATGGTTGATTGATTGTTGTTTGCTGATATCAATAACATTTAATGAATCTTTCTTTCACTCTTTTAGTGCAAATTAATTACTCTCTACGTTTCATATTAAGTCCGACATACTTTTTTCATTTTAGAATTTCTATCTCTTTAGTAAATTAATAGAGTATTAAATTAAAATTTTACATATATACCTTTATTTAAGTACTATGAGGATGATACAATATAATAAATACTTAAAGCAATTCAAATAAACTCATATTCCCAAAGAAGGGTAAGAAACTATTCTATTCTTTTGATGTACAGAAGATCGAAATCCTCTTGTTTTTAAGAGTCTCAAGTACAAAGTCTTCTTCATTTAAAGAAAACTTGTTACTTTTCTTTAAAGAGAGTTTCTTAAGAAAAATATTGTGACCAAAGTTCACTCGTTGGAGATGAACTTCCATTATTGTAAACACATATATACAAACCAAAGAAGCAAAAAGCAATAAAAACATGTTGCATGTTTTTCTTTCCTTTAAACCTATTTGACGAACAACAAAAATGGAGAAAGGTATAAAGAAAATAAATATGTCCTTTTATCCTAAAACTAGCTTTCTAAATATGCATAAACATATAAGAAAGCAGGTAAAACCATCTCAAGGGATAAAACCAATGCAATTAAAACTATCTATTGCAAAAGATATAACTTCATGGATCTTCTCTTGAGCTCTTAGCAATGTAAGCCCACGAACACCTCTGTTTTGGTCCGACCATTAAAGCAGCCCATGAACCTCTCTCAATCTTGGTCCATTAGAGGCTCAAAATAGTGCCAAGCCCACTGCCCAAAGATTGGGCAACCTTGTGATACCCCAAAGATTTAGCAATTAATGAGATTAGTTGACCAATTAGGATTTAATCGCATTTTACTAACTTAAGGTGGGTTAAAATTGTCCTTTTAAACACAATCGTAATTCGTTAAAATAATGAGGGGTAAAATAGACAATTTCTTATCACCGTAATTTCTAAAAATTAGCAAGGGTAGAATAGACATTTCTTATAACCGAAATTTTTAATAATTACTAAGGGTAAAATGGTTATTTTTCTATTGATGTAATTCTTACTTATAATGAAGAGTAAAAAGTCCTTTTGCTTTAAAAAAAAAAAAAAAGAACACTTGGCATAAGGTAATAAGTACAATATTCAAAAAAAAATTACAAGAATGGTAAAAATCCCCCTCTAAAATGATGGCTTAAATTTAAGGAACTTGCACCCCAATCCATAAACACATCCTCTTCTCTCTCACATCTCTTTCTTTGACCAACCCCATCAAAAAAATTTTATTTTCTTCTTCTTCTTCTTAGCCTACAACCAACAAAAAAGTTCAAGAGTTAGTAATAAAATAAAGAAGTAACATCATAAATCATCTTTTGTTTACTTCATGCAAAATAAAATACTCTTTAATTAATAACATATATATATACCAATAGTGTTGAGAGGTACGCAGACATCCTATTCAGCCGCAGTGGAACCTAGCGGAAGGTTAGGAGTGTCGTAGTTGGTATCGGAGCATAGGTTTAAGAAATAATCTAGTATTTAAGAGATAATACGATAGAATTTAGAAATTTTACTTAAGCTTTATATTTCTCACTTTACTACTTTAATATTTTAGGTTATTCCTAGCAACATGAAGAAGTTTAAGGCTGTCTTCTCCAAAAGTAAATCATCGTCCTCGACTCTAGTTGAGAGGCTTGAGTCTCCTGAAATACCCCCATTATCGCCTATACTTGAGCTTCCTCTTAAGCCAGCCTTACCTATTTTAGAACCTAATATATACTTGGATCCCAATGAGTGTCTCCTTCTAGTGCAAAACCTACTTGAATGGAACTTAATCTTGATTCTGCTTTTCTATTAATGCCCTTTCCAGCTGAGCCTCTCTCCTCTATAGGGGAAAATGAGGGTCTGCGTGATACTATGTGGACACCAACCCCTCAATCCTCTCTCTCTTCAGGTGCTTGATTGGATAGAAACAGATATGCAGATTGGGCAGTTGTAAGGAATAAATAGTCAGTTGGAAGTTGAACATCACAACTACCACAGCTCAATGAAAAATTATCAGTCGTTATATGGACAGTACCAATAGTTGACCAAAAGACAATTAATTAATGATTATGCAATGGAAACCGATAAATTATTTCTTTAAACGAAAAAATTAGAAATGTCACCTAGAACATGTAGTAATGGCGTCGGAGGGCTCGTGCAGCTAAAAATCACCACTAGTTAAGTCACCTTATTAGAAAAGACAGGATAAGGGGAAAATTTAAGTAATTGAGTATATTGAGATAACCTAGAATTGTGATGACACTCTCGAGAGGGAGGTATGTGAAATAAATAATGTAAGATAGAAATAATTTAAAATATGTTTAATATGACTAGTACTGTTATAATGTGTATATTGTGATTAAATAACTATGACTAACGTTTGTACTAATAATTGTTTTATATTTTGCTTCATGCCTAAATATCGTATTAAAAAAATAAATATTCAGTATAAACCTATCACTTTTAATATTTAAGAACCTAATGTTCTTTTCTTTCTAATCATTTATTTTAGATACATGGAACCTAGAACTAGGACCTCTCTTCGAAGCTCCAGTGAATCTGATAAACCAAATTTCATTCCCTCTCTTAGAAAAGAAGTTATGATCGAATATTCAAATCAAAATGCACCCTTCACCGAACAACTGACTTACTATCATCTACTATACGACAAAGACATGGAGAAATGTAGACCAACACGATCAGGCTCTTGAAAAATTCCTAACGTTTTGGCCCCCATAATTCTTCGGAGTACTAGAACAAGAAGAAAATGCAGAATTATTTTTGGAACAGTTGACAAATATCAACGACACTTTGTCATACACCGATGAAAGAAGTTACTTTTGCAGCATTTCGACTTCGAGGACCCACCAAGGATGGGTGGAAATGTATCTCTGAAACTCGAACTATAGAGCAAAAAAAGTGGACGTGGGAATACTTTTAAGAAGAATTTAGAAATGAACATTTTCCCGTGGGTTCATGAACAGAGCAAAAATGAGTCCAGGCCCTTTATCAGGGAAATTGAATGGTGGCACAATATGTTGCCAAATTTAACCGGCTCACCAAATACTGCCTCAGGTTAATTGATACCGAAGCAAACAAAACAAGGCAATTTGTGAAAGGACTAAGTCCAGAATTGAAAAAGGCTCTATCACCTTTTACTTCACTAACATTTGCGACTACGATGGAAGCAGCATCTCGAGTGAAAAACAATGGCCGTCAACTATGAATGGCACTGGGTAACACCAGTAACCTATCAAAAAGGTTTGGTAAGGATCACAGGATTTCAGGAATTCAAAAAAAACACATCATGCTAAGAGAAATTTAGATATGCCTGTGTGCCATTTTTGCGGATTTCACGGATACTTGAGCACTAATTGTAGAAATAAACTGGGACACTATATTAATTGTGGGCAAACAGGGCACCAAAAGTACAATTGCCCAAATCTGCAACAACCTAACCCGAACGGCCAAGTAAAAACCAGTCAACCAATTGGTATCCAAACTGCTAAAAATCCAACAGCCAGGAAACCTCAAATTGAGGCTCAAGTCTATGCTTTGGAAGAACAAAAAGTTGAAGAAAATTCAAATGTTATAGAAGGTACGCTAGTAATTTATTCGCATAATGCTCAAGCCTTAATAGATCCAGGATCTACTCACTCTTTTGTTGTTCCTCACTTTGCATCACACATTAAAATTCCACCTCAAGTAATAACCTATCAGTTACTAGTCAGAATACCGCTAAGAGAAAGTACAACCACAGAGTTAGTGTATAAAGACTGAAATAAAAATATATGAGATTGTGTTATTAGTAGATTTGGTCCACTTACCATTCAAGGGTGTGATGTCATTTTGGGAATGGACTAGTTATCTCGTTACTATGCACAACTAGATTGCCAATAAAAAGTTGTAACGTTTAGAACTCCTGATATGCCTACATTTAGATTCTTCGGGGAATCAAAGAAAAAGGGAAAATCCTATAATTTCTGGAATAAAAGCCAGAAAACTGGGGGTTGCTGAATATAAAAAACTTATTACACGAAAATTCAGAATATAGGTTGCTTAGGGCCCAGCCCGGCAGAGGCCGCTCAAGAGCTAACTCGGATTGGTGAGAGGTTGCCATGGCTTTGTAGCTTATCTCCTTAATCAATCAAGTGAACAACCAAAGATCAAATCTACCCCAGTGGTGAGAGAATTTATGGATGTGTTTCCGGAAGAATTAACGAACCTCCACCTGATCGAGAAGTCAAATTTTCTATAAACTTAATTCCTGGCATAGAAACCATTTTACAGGCCCCATATTGAATGGGCCCAGCTGAGTTGGTAGAATTAAAGGAGCAGCTTAATACCTTATTAGAGCAAGGATTTATCAGACCAAGTGCATCACCTTAGGAGTACCCGTTCTTTTTCTTAAGCAGAACGATAGAACACTGAGATTGTGTATTGATTACAGAGGATTGAACAATGTGACAATCAAGAACAAATATATCCACTTATTTTCATTAATGAATTGTTTGATCAATTACGAGGAGATCCCGATTACTCAAAGCTAGATCTTCAACAAGGATATTTGTTAGCCCTAAGGGCATTATTACTTATGATTTTGATTGTGATTAACATATGCTTGTGTGAGTATTTTAGCTAACCTTTCATAGAACAAAAAAAAGCACCTTTGAAGTCTCAAGTCTACATTCTCTAAAAGCAAAAGATCTTGTTGATGAGGGCAAAATGAAGGAGAAAAGACCAAGCCATTCCAAGATCAAATCATTGAAGACCTTGTCCATGTTAGAGTGTGATAAGGTATTTCTTTGTAAAACTTTCTAATCTTACTCTTTGGTTATTGATCATATATGAAGCTCCTTTACAATTTTCTCAATATAAACTTTTCTTAAAATCTAAGTATTGTTGATTGAGGTTTTGATGCTTTTGAAAGGTTCTTCCTATCTCTAAAATGATTATCAAGAATACATGTTTTTGAAACAATGAGGAAATCTTTTGTCTTTAAAAGAAAAAAAAAAAACCGGCCGTAAAAACAAAAAATTAGGTCATCCGGTTTTAGAACCGGTCGTCCGATTTTTTCTAAACTTAGAAAAAATCGGCAGTCCAATTTCTAGCAGGACAAGTCCGAATCTTTCTGTTTAAGAACCGGTCATCCGATTTTAGGAACCGGTCGTTCGATTTTCACATTTACTGTAAAAAATTATTACCGTTACACAGAGTGCAATGGTCATTTTTTCAAGAAAATATATATAGACTTTTTTTATCAGCCAAAAAGTAAGAGGTTTGGTGAAATATTCATTGAGATCATTTAAGACTTTTAAAGTGCTTTAAAGTACATTTATTGCAAACACTTTCAATCCCAAACAAAAATCTTCTTGAGCTTCATTATTGATTATCATCAAAGAAGAAGAAAGGAGGAGCTTGTAGAACCATTCCATTGAGTTGTACCTACTATTTCTCAAGCTCAATTTGGTAACATTGTTCTTAAACCTATCTTTCTCTCTTATTGATATCAAAGGTTTGTGTTGAAAAACCCCTTGGGTAATCCTTTGATTTACATTGTGTTGTGAATTCAGGTTGTGTGAAAAACCCTTGTAGGGTGATTCTCATATTTGTAGTTGGTGTAATTTGTGTTTATAGTGGATTTGGAAAATCCTTGGGTGTTGACTCAAGGTAATGGATGTAACTCTTTGAGAGAGTGAACTACTATAAATCTTTGTGCTTTTCTTTCTAAGCTTATTTCTTATTTGTCTTAACCACAAGATTTTGTTTGGTTTGGAATTTTATTAAAAAGAGTTTTAGAATTCTCTTTCAAACAAAATTGGAGGTTTATCATTTAATTAACAAACGTCTTTTGAAAATTAGCCAAAAACCTTGTTCACCCCCCCCTCCCCTCCCCCCTCCCCTAAGGTTTTTCAATTGGTATCAGAGCAGGGCTTCTCTAAAACTAAAAAAAAGTACTAACACCCTTGAAGCAAAATATCTTTATTTTACTATGGCTAATATTTCTGCTATACCATATGTAGAAGGCTCTTCTACAAATAGACCTCCTCTTTTCAATGGATCAAACTATATGATTTGGAAATCTAGAATTAAAATATATATTTGTTCTATTAACTTTGACTTGTGGAGCATTGTAGAGAAAGGTCCTTACATTCCCAAAATTGATGGAGTAGCCAAGAAGGTTGAAGAATTTGATGAGTTCGACTCAAGGAAGATGACTCTAAACTTTTAAGCTATGAATATTCTTAGTTGTGCCTTGGATGCAAGTGAATATAATAGAGTGAGCGGATGCGATTCGGCTCATGAAATGTGGAAGTTACTTGAAGTAACTCACGAAGGCACCAATCAAGTAAAGGAGTCAAAGTTGGCCATGTTAGTGAGAGACTATGAGCTATTCATGATGAAGCAAAATGAGAGCATTAGCGACATGTTCACAAGGTTCACCAACATCACAAACGGCTTAAAGGCATATGGGAAAGAGTACTCAAGATGAGAAGTGAATAGAAAGATTCTTGATGCACTTCCAAAAGCATGGCAACAAAAAACACTTGCTATTGAGGAATCAAAGGATTTGAGACTACTTCCTATTGAAGAACTCATAGGATCACTAGTCACCTATGAAATGAAAATAAAAAGATTGAATGAAATGAAAGATGAAGAAAAAGGAAAAAAAAAAACATTGCACTCAAGGCAAATGAGGATGATCAAATATACTCATCAAATAATGAAGATGAGGTTGATGATGATGAGGAAATGGCCTTGATAATGAGAAAATTTAAAAGATTCTACAAGAAAGGTTTCAACAATAGAGGAAAGAAACCTCCATTCAAGAAAGGAAGACAAAGCTCATCAATCTTCAAGGCTAGGTGCTCTGAATGCAATAGCACCGATCATCTAGTAGCCGATTGTCCCAAGGCCATTGAAAAAGAAAAGGGAGCTTTAGAAGCCAAGCTTGAGGCATTAAAGAGGAAGAAGAAAGGCAAGGGCTAATAGGAACTTGGGATCAAGACTTAAGCGAAAGTGAAGAAGAAGAAAAGGCCAACATATGCTTCATGGCACTAGAAAATGAGGTACAATCTTTACCCTCTAACTCATCCAATCTCATTGATGATATTTGTGATGATGATCATTGTACCATGCTTATTGAAATGTATGGTGAATGCGAAAAGGTTTCCAAAAGAAACAAAGAGTTGAAAAACAAAAATAAATTTTTGCTTAATGAAAACTCAAAACTTATTTGTGAAAACAAATCTCTCCTTGAGTCTCTAGAAATCTTGAAAAACAAAAGGGAGTGTTCAAACAATGATTTTCAAATACTTGCTTTAGAAAACAAGAAACTTTGTGGAAAAGTTCACACTCTTGAAAAAAGCATGGCAGACTATGATGTTTTAAAGGAAAAAGTGAGTGATCTCACTATATGTGTTGAAAAGTTCACAAAAGGGAAAGAAAATTTTGAAAAACTTCTTGGCTCTCAAAGATCACCTTTTGATAAAACTGGTATTGGATATACTCATTCCAATAATTTCTCAAAACAAACATGGTTTGTAAAGGCTTCATCATCTCACTCACACCTTTGTTGCACCTATTATGAAAAGAGTGGTCATAAAGCCACAAAGTGTTTTATAAAGAAAAAGTTTGAAAGGGGAGTGAAAACCATTTGGAAGGTTAAAGAAAATCCAACTAACATCCATGGACCCAAAAAGATGTGGGTACCAAAAGTCATCTCTACTTCTTCTTTTGTAGGAACACAAATCAAGGCCATCTAAGTGGTACTTGGATAGCGGATGTTCAAGGCACATGACCGGGGACTCGTCACTTATGAGTGATCTCAAAGAAACCGAAAGTGGATTTGTCACTTTTGGAGATAAGAACAAAGGAAAAATCATTGGTATAGGCAATATTGGTAACAATTCTTCCTCTCTCATTAAGGATGTTCTTCTAATTGATGGTTTAAAATTCAATTTGCTTAGTATTAGTCAATTATGTGATAGTGGTAAAAAGGTTGTTTTTAAAAGTGATTCTTCCTCTATCATTGATAAGCATGAAAACAAAACTATTTTTGTTGCTAAAAGAGTTGGAAACGTCTATGTCTTTCATCTTGAAGATTTTCTTTCTAAAAAATTAAAGTGTCTCTCGGATCATGATGATGATGCATTTTTGTGGCATAGAAGACTTTGTCACGTTAATATGGATTTATTGAACCAACTATCTTCAAAAGAACTTGTTAGAGGCCTACCAAAACTTCACTTTGAGAAAACTAGACTTTGTGATGCTTGCCAATTTGGAAAACAAATTAAGACATCTTTTAAATCAAAGAACATGATTTCAACTTCAAAACCTTTGGAACTTGTTCACATGGACTTATTTGGACCAATGAGGACCACTAGTCTTGGTGGTAAAAGGTATACTTTTATTATTGTGGATGATTTCTCTAGATTTACTTGGACTTTGTTTTTAAGTAAAAAAGATGAAGCTTTTCATGAGTTTGTTAAACTTTTCAAAAGAGTTCAAACCTTCCTTGATTGTAAATTGATCTCTATGAGAAGTGATAATGGGAGAGAATTTAACAATCAAGATTTTACAAAACATTGAGATGATTTTGGCATAACACACAATTTTTCGGCCGCTAAAACCACACAACAAAATGGTGTTGTGGGAAGGAAAAATCGCACTTTACAAGAAATGGCAAGATCAATGCTTTGTGAAAACTCCCTTCCTAAATACTTTTGGGCCGAGGCCGTTAACACCTTACTTCAGCTCTTTTTGAGACTCCGTTCCTAGTGATGTCTATTCGTTAGATTTTTTACTATTAACATGGGTCCGCGAAAGTTTTCAAGAAAAAAAGATCTTTCAGCAGTGGGAGAAATTTTGTTTAAACAAACAGCTACTAGAGCCTATTGAGAGCATGCTGTGTTATGAATCGTGTTATCTTGAGACATTCTTTAAAGAAAACTCCCTTTGAACTCATTTTTAATAAAACCCCCTCAATTGGCTATTTTAAAGTTTTTGGATGCAAATGTTTTATTTTAAACGCCAAGGACAATCTTGGGAAGTTTGATCGAAAATCCGATGAGGGAATTTTTCTTGGTTATTCTTCAAAGAAAAAGGCTTTTAGAATTTTCAACAAAAGAACCTTATGTGTTGAAGAGTTTATTCATGTTAATTTTGATGAAACTAACATTTTTGACAAGAAAGTTGATGATGATGACATAGATAACATTCTTAGTAACCAACCATTGTACACTCAAGCAATGGAAGAGCATGCTATGGAGGAAGAAGAGATTGAGGAAAAACAAGGAAACGATCAAGAAACTCAAAATCTTCCTCAAGATGTGATATATCCAAAGGGACACTCCAAGGATGAAATTATTGGTGATGTATCACAAGGGGTAAGAACAAGAAGGTATTTTATTGATAACTTTGCCCTATTATCACAAATTGAACCTAAGTTTATTGATGATGCTTTATGCGATGAGTTTTGGATTATTGCTATGCAAGAGGAGTTAAATCAATTTGAAAGAAACAAAGTTTGGACTTTAGTCCCTAGACCACGTAATCACCCCACTATTCGCACAAAATGGGTTTTTCGAAATAAACTAAATGAATCCGGTGAAGTTATTAGAAACAAAGCTAGACTCGTTGCCCAAGGATTCAATCAAGAAGAGGGCATAGATTTTGATGAAACCTTTGCACTAGTTGCTAGACTTGAATCCATTAGGATGCTTTTAGCTTTTGCTTGTTTTAAGGGATTCAAGCTTTTTCAAATGGATGTTAAGAGTGCCTTTCTAAATGGCGATATTGAGGAGGAAGTTTATGTTGAACAACCTCCCGGTTTTGTGCATGAAAAATTTCCAAATTATGTTTATAAACTTTCAAAAGCACTCTATGGTTTAAAACAAGCTCCAAGAGCTTGGTATGAAAAGTTAAGTGGTTTTCTTCTTTCAAATAACTTTTCAAGGGGTGTAGTGGACACTACTCTTTTTACAAACACCTCTTGTAACAATGATCTTCTTCTTGTCCAAATATATGTTGATGACATCAATTTTTGTGCTACTAATGTCTCTTTATGTGAAGAATTTGCCTCACTTATGCAAAAAGAATTCGAAATGAGCATGATAGGAAAATTGACATACTTCCTCGGCCTACAAATCAAGCAAACGAAAGAAGGAATCTTCATCAATCAAGAGAAGTACACCAAGGAACTTCTCAAGAGATTTGGGATGAGCAATGCAAAAGGTATTGGCAGTCCTATGAGCTCGTCATTAAAGCTTGACAAAGATGAAAAAGGTAAAACAGTTGATAAAAAGACATATAGAGGTATGATCGGTAGTTTACTTTATTTAACGGCTAGTAGGTCGGATATCATGTTTGCCCTATATTTGTGTGCTAGATTCCAAGCTTGCCCCAAGGAATCTCATTTAATGGCTTGTGGTAGTCTAAATAATCTTGCTTTGATCTTATTGCCTACACCAATGCGGACTATGCCGGATGTAAGGTAGAAAGGAAGAGTACAAGTGGAAATTGCCAATTCTTGGGAGGATGCTTAGTATCTTGGTACAACAAGAAACAATTGTGCGTGTCCCTATCAACCGCCGAAGCAGAATACATTGCAGCCGGTTGTTGCTGTGCTCAGGTACTTTGGATGAAACATACATTGATTGATTTTGGTGTTTCTTTTAAGTGCATACCTATTATGTGTGATAACACTAGTGCCATAAACATTTCCATAAACCCTGTGCAACATTCAAAGACAAAACATATTGAAATCAAACATCACTTTATTAGAGATCATGTTGCTAAAGGTGATGTATTTTTAGAATATATTTGCACAGAGGATCAAATTGTCTATATTTTTACAAAACCTCTTTCAGAAGATCGCTTTTGCTATTTAGGAAAATTACTTGGTATCGGCAAATTTAATGAGTAATATGTGTTGCTTGCATCTGTTTTTTTTTTTTCCCTACTTCTGTTTCTCTTTTCTTGCTGAAAATTTTCCAAAAAATTCGGACGCCACTTTTAAAAATAGGACGTCCGGTTTTAAAACCGGACTCAAAGTTTTCTCTTAAAAAAATTCCAGAGATATTCGGACAGTAAAACCGGACGCCTTCACAAAAAACTCGGACGTCCGATTTCTTCAAATCACCAAAATGCCGGACGGCCGATTTTAAAAAACGGTCGACCGAGTTCTAAAAAAAGGGTCGGGTCTGTGTTTTAAAATCAGAATTTTCTCCAACATTTCACATTTTTCTCTCAACTCTCTCTCACTCTCTAGACCGAAAACCCCCTCCCTCACAAGACCCATCCAATTTTGTTTTTTGATTTTCAATCTTCTTCTTCTTTTCATCAAATTCATCTCTCAATACAGCAAAGAAACTATTTTCTCTCTGTTTTGTTTGCTACAATCTGCCATTCTCAAACTCTTCATCTCCTCTCAAACCCTACCCAAGAATCTCTCCAAAATGGTTAAAACAAATAATGCTCAAGTTGGTCAAGGCCAAAATCCTGAAGAAGGAGGCACTAGTAGAGGGAAAGAAAGGGAAAGAGGGTACCTTCTGGAACTGGGGTTTCTACAGCTAGGGCTTCAGAGAGGTTTATTTCAGTGAAGGAGGCTGCCAGGTTTGAAGAATGGACTAGAAATCGACGGAAAATTGCTCCGGGTCATCGGGTGGACTTAAATGATATGCAAGGTATGGAGGCTATCCCTCATCTTTTTGAACTAATTGGTTGGATACCACAGCTAATTGTGAATGAACCCTATTATGTGGAAATGATATATGAGTATTATGCAAACCTCCACAAAGGAAGAATTGAAAGAGTAGATAATATTCCACACCAATAGGTTTTGACTAGAATTGGGGGTAGGGATATTGCATTTGATGATAGATTTCCTCAAGATGGTATAAGAATTTACACCAAGAACAAAAAATGCTTTGATCCTAACTTATACAGTGAAAGACAGTTCGAGGAAATTTTCACTAGGGAAGAAGTTTTAAAGAGACATGATGATAGGAATGTTAACAAGCTTGATGCTTATGGGAGATGGCTCCATCACATGATCTCTAACATTATTATTCCAAATGTTGGGCATAAATCATCTATCACCAACATGCACGCATTTGTGATACTAGCCTTACATGAACATAGGAGGATGAATTTTGGATATATGGCTATAGAACAAATGCTAGCCACACAATCCTCCTCAACAAAATGCTTTTCGTATGGTTGCTTTATCACAAAAATCCTCCAACACTTTGTGATCAATTTGGTTGGCATTAGTGATCACATTGGACATGGCAAGATCTACACTTAACAAACCTTCAAAAGAATGGGGTTTGAGAAAAATGAAGATGGGACATTCATCCGAGGTGGACAAGATGATGATGACGATGATGAGGAAGATGATGATGATGAAGATCAAGAGGATATGAATGTGGAAGAAGAGGAAAGTGACGTAGAAATGGATGTTGAAATTCAAAGAAGAGAAACAAGGCAAAAGAAGCGACAAGAAAGAACAGAAGAAGGCTCATCTTCGGGGAGCATGAGTCATCTAATGGATATGATAGCCTCTCTACAAACTTCAATAAACACTCGGTTTGACACATTCGACGGTTGCTTTGAGGTTTTGGATGGAAAAGTCTCCAACATTCAAGAAAGGCTTGATGCATTGGATCAAAAAATGACCTACACACAAGAACGGGTTATGAGACTCAAGCAAGGAGGAGGAGATAGAGATGATTGAGATTTCTTTTATAAAACCTTCTCTTTTTCCCTTGTTTTGTCTATGACTCTTTTCAAACTCCTTGTGGTTTCCTTCTCTTAATGTTATGCTTTTTGACTTGCTAAGTGATCCATTTGTTGCTATCTTTTGTTGCTTGGAATCTTTTGTTATGTACTTCATGATGATAACCTAATGTTGAAAGTCCAATTGCTACCTCTTCTATGAACCCTTGAAATGTCTCTCCTAAGATCTTTTTTTTTTTTTTTTTTAATTTATGACAAAAGGGGGAGAAAATAGTGCAAGATGTAAGGGGGAGAAATCTTTGTTGATTATATATTGATGCTTATACCTTGTTGGTGCCTTAGTATTTCTTATACTTTGTGGTGTTGCTATGGGCTATTTGGCTTAGTTTGGACTTGTGATCATCTTTAGCCATATTTGATATAAAGCATATTTGTAGGGAGAGTTATCTCTCTCTTATGGTAATTGTTGTGCTTTGTTCTTATTATTGATCATTTTTTAAGCATCACCATACTTTTACTCTTGCTCTTTTGTTCTTCTTGCATATGTGTTTGTCATAATAAAAAAGGGGAGATTGTTAGTCCTAAGGGCATTATTACTTATGATTTTGATTATGATTAACATATGCTTGTGTGAGTATTTTAGCTAACCTTTCATAGAACAAAAGAAGTACTTTTGAAGTCTCAAGTCTACATTCTCTAAAAGCAAAAGATCTTGTTGATGAGGGCAAAATGAAGGAGAAAAGACCAAGCCATTCCAAGATCAAATCATTGGAGACATTGAAGACCTTGTCTATGTTAGATTGTAATAAGGTATTTCTTTGTAAAACTCCCTAATCTTACTCTTTGGTTATTGATCATATATGAAGCTCCTTTACAATTTTCTCAATATAAATTTTTCTTAAAATCTAAGTATCATTGACTGAGGTTTTGATGCTTTTGAAAGGTTCTTCGTATCTCTAAAATGATTATCAAGAATACATGTTTTTGAAACAATGAGGAAATCTTTTGTCTTTAAAAAAAAAAAAAAAACTGGCCGTAAATACAAAAAATTCGGTCATCCGGTTTTAGAACCAGTCGTCCGATTTTTTCTAAACTTAGAAAAAATCGGCAGTCCGATTTCTAGCAGGACAAGTCCGAATTTTTCTGTTTAAGAATCGGTCGTCCGATTTTCACACTTACTGTAAAAAATTATTACCGTTACACAGAGTGCAACGGTCAATTTTTCAAGAAAATATATATAGACTTTTTTTATTAGCCAAAAAGTAAGAGGTTTGGTGAAATATTCATTGAGATCATTTAAGACTTTTAAAGAGCTTTAAAGTACATTTATTGCAAACACTTTCAATCCCGAAAAAAAAATCTTCTTGGGCTTCATTATTGATCATCATCAAAGAAGAAGAAAGGAGGAGCTTGTAGAAACATTCCATTGAGTTGTACTTACAATTTCTCAAGCTCAATTTGGTAACATTGCTCTTAAACCTATCTTTCTCTCTTATTGATATCAAAGGTTTGTGTTGAAAAACCCCTTGGGTAATCCTTTGATTTACATTGTGTTGTGAATTGAGGTTGTGTGCAAAACCCTTGTAGGGTGATCCTCATATTTGTAGTTGGTGTAATTTGTGTTTATAGTGGATTTGGAAAATCCTTGGGTGTTGACTCAAGGTAGTGGATGTAACTCTTTGAGAGAGTGAACCACTATAAATCTTTGTGCTTTTCTTTCTAAGCTTATTTCTTATTTATCTTAACCACAAGATTTTGTTTGGTTTGGAATTTTATTAAAAAGAGTTTTAGAATTCTCTTTCAAACAAAATTGGAGGTTTATCCTTTAATTAACAAAAGTTTTTTGAAAATTAGTCAAAAACCTTATTCACACCCCCATCTAAGGTTTTTCAATATTATCATATGATAATTAAAGAGGCAGACATACCAAAGAAGGCCTTTAACATCAGGTATAAGCATTTTGAATTTGTAGTGATGCCCTTTGGTTTGACAAAAGCTCCCACCACTTTTATGGACTTGATGAATCAATTATCTCGACCGTACCTAGACCAATTTGTGGTGGTATTTATTGATGACATTCTGATTTATTCTCCAACTCCTAAAGCTCACGAAACACATTCACGGAAAGATTTACAAATTTTAAGAGAGCATAAATTATATGCTAAATATAGCAAATGTGAATTTTGGCTGGAATCCATATCATTTTTGGGACATATAATTTCTAAAGAAGGATTAAGAGTTGATCCCGGTAAGGTAGAAGCCGATTGAATTAGAAACAACCTCAAAACCTTATGAAAATAAGAAGTTTTCTAGGGTTAGCAGGATATTATCGAGATTTATTTAGGATTTCCCAAAACTTGTTGGTCTACTGACCCGGTTGACTTAGAAGAAAGTGGAGTTTAAGTGGAATGAAAAATGCAAAAAGAGCTTTGAAAAACCTTAGGGGGGGGAGGGGAGGGGGTAAATAAGGTTTTTGGCTAATTTTAAAAAATCTTTTGTGTGATTAGAAAGATAAATCTCCAATTTGTTTGTGAAAGAATTCTAAAACTCTTTTTGATAAGAATCCACACCAAACAAAATCTTATAGTTTTGGCAATCAAGCAATGAGCATAGAATTAAACTTTAAAGAACATGCACTACAATTTACAGTGGTTCACTCTCTCAAAGAGCTACATCCACTACCTTAAGACTCAACCCAAGGATTTCACAAATCCACTATCTTCCAAGTTGGTTACACAACAACACAATGAGGATCATCCTTCAAGGGTTTTACACAAAAAACCTCACAGTTTACACAACACAACAATACAACAAATTTATCAAAGGATCACCCAAAGGGTTTTCCACAAACCTTTGATCACAATAAAAGAATACGAAGAGTAAGGAACAATGTTATCAAATGAGCTTGAGAAGAGGAAGATACAACTCAATGGAATACTTCTACAAGCTCCTCTTTACTTCTCCTTTGATGGATGATCAACAATAAAACTCCAAGAAGATTTTTCTATTTGTATGTATGAGATGAAGATCTTTGCAAGAATGTGCTTTTAAAACTCTTTAAATGTTCTAAAATAATCTCAATCAATTTTCAATCCAACCTCCATCATTTTTTGCAGCTGATCAAAGTCAATATATATATGAAGGAGAAGAAAGTAGTCGTTACACTGTGTAACGGTAATATTTTTGCAGTAAAAGACTAAAATCGGACAACCAATTTTAGAGGACGAACTATTTTTGAAATAGAAAAATTCGGACGCATCCTACAAAAATCGGATGAACCCTCTTAAAAATCGGACGACCTATTTTTCTAAAGCTAGAAAAATCGGACGACCTATTTTAAAATAGGACATCCGATTTAAAAATCGGATGACCTATTTTGAAATTCGGATGACCAGTTTAAAAATGGGATGACCCTTTTTTTTCAGGATGACTTAAAAGCCAGTTTTCCTTAAACAAGCCAGTTTTCCTTAAACAAAAAGAACTTTCTTTCACATTTCAAAATATGTATTCTTGATACTCTTCTAGAGATAAGAAAACTTTTGAAGGCATCAAAAACTCTATCAAGAATACTTGGATTTTTCAAGAATAGTTTATAAAAAGAAATTCATCCAAGGAGCTTCACACTTGATCAACAAACAAAGATGAGAGTTAGGGAGTTTTACAAAATACCTTAGCATATCCCTAACTAAGACATAAGTGTTCAAGGTCTTCAATGCCTTGATCTTGGAGTGGCTTGATCTCTCCTTCTTTATTATGCTTTAATTGCCAAGATCTTTTACTTCTTATGTAATGTAGCCTTGAGACTCTAAAAATGCTTCTTTTGTTCTATAGAGACTAAGCTATACTCATCACACAAAGATATGTTAATCATAATAAAAAACATATACAATAATGCCCTTAGGGCTAACAATCTTCATAGAAATCAAGCATCGCTTGACATAAGCATATGTGTTAGTTTTGCAAGATCCAACAAGAAATATGAGGCTTATACTAATGCATCTCATGAAGGATTAGGAGGAGTCCTTATTCAAGAAGGAAAAGAGGTTGCCTATATCTTTAAAAAACTCAAGGAGCATGAAAGAAATTACCTTACTCATGACTTGGAATTGGCAGCTATAGTTTTTGCATTAAAGAAATGGAGACACTATGTGTATGGTAGTGAGTTTGAGATATTCACTGATCATAAAAGTTTAAAATACCTATTCTTACAAAAAGATCTTATAATGAGACTGGGACGCTAGATGGAATTTTTGGAAGAGTATCGATGCCCTATTAAATACCATCCAGGGAAGGCCAATGTCGTTGCAGATGCCTTAAGCTGAAAAAGTAAACTCTCACATCTTACCACCATTAGCTTACAAGAGCTCGGCGAATGCCTCATCTATACAGAAATCAAAAGCTTGATCGCAAATATTACGATCATCTCAAGCCTCCAGGAGCAAGTCAAGAAGGCATAAGAAATTAATGAAGATTTCTAGAAATTCAAGAATCAATTGGTACAAAAATAGCTTCCTAATTTTCATGAAGACAATGGTGCTTTTTATTTTCAAAACCGATTATGTGTTCCAAATGAACCAAACCTGAAGAAACTTCTATTGGAAAAGCCCCATTCCGGACGATACACAATCCACTAGGATGTACAGAAAAAGTGCTGGTGGAATAGAATGAAACAAGACATAGTCCAATATGTACAAACCTGTGTCGTTTGTCAGAAGGTCAAAGCAGAACAACAAAAGGTACCAGGACTTCTTCAACCATTACCAATACCATAATGGAAACAGATGGGCAAACGGAATGGACAATCCAAATATTGAAAGATATGTTGGGGCATGTATCTTGGAATTCAACAACAAATGGGTCGATAGTCTACCCCTTGAAGATTTTTCATATAACAACAGTTACCAAGCATCAATTAGAATGGCTCCTTTTGAAGCATTGTATGGGCGCAAGTGTAGGTCTCCTACGTTCTAGGAAGAAAGCAAGACACAAGCTCTATCACAGGAATTGAGGTTGATACCAGAATTGGAAGAACAACAAGAGAAAGTGAAAATTATCCAGCAAAAGATAAAGGCTGCAATAGAAAGTTTATGCAGATAATAAGAGAAGGGGCTCTTGAATTTGGAGTAGTAGATAAAGTATTCCTAAATATCACTCCGCAAACAGGAAATTCTGGTCAAATATGAAAAGGAAAGTTGAGTCCCAGATTTCTCGGTCCATTTAGATACTAGAAAGGATTGGACCAGTAGCCTACTTCTAGCTTTTCCTGAGGAGTTAGCAAAGATCCACGACGTATTTCACGTATCTCATTTAAAAAAGTACCACCCATCTCCAAAACATGTTCTAAATAAAAAACCTTTAGAGTTGTACCTAAACCTTTCCTACAAGATTCAACCAGTCCAGATTTTGGAAAAAGAAAGGAAGAATTTAAGGAACAAGGAGATAACATTATACAAGGCGCTATGGAGAAACATCAAAGTGGAAGAAGTTACATGGGAAATTGAAGAATCCTTGTGGCAGAAATACCTTGAAATGATTCCAAAATAGTGAATTTCCAGGATGAAATTTTTTTAAGGAAGTGAGAATGTGATACCTCAAAGATTCGGCAATTAATGAGGTTAGTTGACCAATTAGGATTTAATCGTATTTTACTAACTTTAAGGAGGGTTAAAATTGTCCTTTTAGACAAAATCGTAATTTTTAAAATAATAAGGGTAAAATAAACAATTTCTCTCCGCTGTAATTTCTAAAAATTAGTAAGGGTAGAATAGAGATTTCTTACAATTGTAAATTTTAATAATTACTAAGAGTGAAATGGTTATTTTTCCATTAACGTAATTCTTACTTATAATGAAGGGTAAAATAGTCCTTTTGGCTAAAAAAATAATAGGAACAATTGACTAACACTTGGGATAAGGTAATGAGTACAATATTCAAAAAAATTACATGAATGGTAAAAATTTACCCTATCAAATGATAGCCTAAATTTAAGGGACTTGCACCCCAATTCACAAACACATCTTCTTCTCTCTAACCGGCTCTTTCTTTGACCAACCTTACCACCAAAAAGTTTTATTTTCTTTTTAGCCTACAACCAACAAAAAGTTCAAGAGTTAGTAATAAAATAAAGAAGTAAGCATCATAGATCATCTTTTGTTTACTTCATGCAAAATAAAATACCCTTTAATTAATGATATATATATATATATATAGACCAATGGTGCTAGAGTTACAGACATCCTACTCAGCCGTAGTGGAACCTAGTTGAAGGGTTAGGGATGTCACAAACCTTGGAACCACCGAACAGTTTGTGGACTGCCAAAACAGTCTACTATGCTGAGAGTTGGACAACTTGCACAACGAGCTGTTTAGGCATCCGTTAGGGGTCTTTTTGGACTCTATTTTTCGTCATTTACTTGATCCTCGATCTAACTTTGATTTCCAGTAGCCCACCAACCAAAAAGAAAGAAAAGAAAAAATAGTACACCAAATGTGGAGAAAAAACTTACACAAGCCTATACCTCCACTGGCGAGGTGTACTGATTTTGTAGTGGAAAAATATGAAATTAAATGAAATAAAAAAGTAACAGCTGCCTAAACTTCTAAACACGAGGTGTACACAAATTCTAATCCCAAGAGATGGTCTAAAACAACACAAACAGCCTAAAACAATTTATAAAAAACAAAAATCGAAGAAAAAAACAAAAAACGATAAAAAACCCACTTTTTCGATTTTTTAACTTATAAACTAGCATGCTTCTCAGGAAAATCCACTCTGATACTATATAAAGGTTATATAGGGGTAATGGAAGACAAAAGAAAGCCCAAAAATAGAATCTTATACCTTTGGAGCGTACCTAAATCAGTTGTTGACCGAAAATCGGTTGCGGGACCTCTTCTTGCACGTTGCTCGGTTTTTGCTTTGTTTCTGAATGAGGAAGTCAATGGTGGCTATCCAAAAATCCTCGTACTTCTTCTCATCAAACACACAGGCTTCTAAATCCTTGTAGAGTACTTCAAGCACACAAGATTCTCTGGTGAAAGAGAAACTGAGAGAAGAGAAGAAAGAAAATTATTTTTAAGAAAAACTTGAAGAACATGTGTTCTTTTTTTTCTCAAGTATTTTTGGACAAAAATAGGAGGAGGGAAACTGTTAATTTCATGAATGGTGGAGAAAAAATCTGAAGAATAAATTCTTAGGTGTTGGGGGATCAACTATGAGTTTTGGATAAGTTCCTACCCACAATGAGATATTTTCTCTCAATCCAACAAAGACTTCAAGAAGTCTGATTTAGCACATGGGCAGCTACCTTAAGGCTGAAGAAACCTTAGGGATTCAGCCAATGTTCTATTTTGGGCCTTGAACTTTTTCGGTCCAACTCAGAACTCTTGTTTGCCATTTTTAAGGTTCTTAAATCTGAAATATGTCTTTCTACTATCAATAAAGATATGAGGCTCAACATCAGCTTAATGTGAAAATAATTGAAAAATACAAGAGAAAAGTACTTCTGGCCCTCTATCAATATAAGTATATTTCAATTGAACCAATTAATTGATTAAATATTGACTCCTATAACATTATTCTTCCACTATTACATACGGCATGTTCTCGTGGTTCCTACAAACAAACAATCCTAGATTTAAGGAATATAAATATTTATATAAATACTTTGTTTCTTAGGTGCGAGAGGTACAAACTTATTACAAATGAATATTTATAAAGAATTATTACAAATGTTAAAATGAGGGCACAATTAATTCCCACCCCACGAGATTCAAATTTTTGAACTCGAAAAAAAATTTAAGATTTTACTTAAAACTAAATTAAAATTACAAAGCTTCGTCGATTCTTTATCTTTGTAGCCAAGGGAAATCGGTTAATTTCTATGGGCTGAAGGGAAATGTAAGAATCTGTCCCTCACGTAATTAAATCCTTAAAAGTTCATATTTTTAATTCTTTTTAATATTACATTCAGTAATTTTCATTTTTGTCCTCGTTGTTTTATAATATATTTGGAGATAAATTGTTGATTGCGGTTAAACACGCAGGAAATTGTTGAAAAAACTAAAAACTTTGTACATAAATTAATTAAGTACTAAGAAAGATAATTAATATTTAAATATCAAATTTGAAAAAAATAAATATGTTGCTAACAAAAAAATAATATTCGCTATTATGTTTTAATAACTTATCATTTCAAATCGTTTAAGTGGAGATTAAGGTTCCAAAGACATAAAAAAATATCTTCAAAATGTCACCTTTTTTTTTTTTTTAATCTACGTGGAATTGCTTACTAATGTAAGATATATACAAGAAGGGTTTTCCATGCATAAATATAAATCAATTTTGCAATTTAAAATTTAAATTTTTTAAGGATTTAAAATTTTTTATAAAAATTTTAGATTTTATAAAATTTATTATATTTAAATTATCATATATGTTTTGAATTTAATGAACGTGACAAACCGATTGTTTGGAATAATAATACAATATAATAATATGAGAATAGAGATAATAAGGGATATCAAGAATCTAAATAGGATTAGTATTTTGGGAGTTTAGTTTTCTTTAGGGAACATATTTAGACATCTACTATGTATATATTAGTTTCATAACACTCCATCCTAGATGTCCATAACATAAAAAAAATATACCTCGTTAAAACCTTACTAAAGAAGTAACCCTGTACGAGAAAATGTCTAGTGAAGGAAAATACACTATTCATTTATGTTTTATATACTCCCCTTATTTAAAACATCATTAAGTCAATACATTTAATATGTCTTAGTAAATAAATCTTCAAGATTATGTATCACATTTGATCGAAATTATTGCACACTAGTTTCAGAGTTGTTATACCATATATCTAGGTATAACATAATTAGTATGCCTAATTAGTAAAATTATGTAGTTTTATTAAGCCCATAATTAAGTAAAAAACAAGTTCACTCTCACTCTAGGAGTCTGATTACACTGCCTATTAATAGCAAAAGAAAAAAATTTACTCCCTCACCCATGAATCTCTCTCTCTCTCTCTCCCCAACGTTTAGGCATCAGAATACTCTCCTAAGAAACATCCCAAAATCTCCCAAAAATCTCCAATCAGAACTGTTTTTTTACCATCTTTCTTCAGTTTTCCTGGCTCCTTCAATCGATTACACACTATTGTCTGCTTCTGCAAGATTAAGATCAAGCGGCAGCGGCAGAAATAGGTAATAAATCTTCAAATTAACTTAAAAATTGTGGCTTTCAACAAAAAATGCAGTTTCGTAGGATTATCTTCTGTTTCAATCATCAACAATGGTTTTTCTTACACATATTTGTGTTCGAAATTGTATTTCGGTATTTTGATGTCTAATTTATATGTTTTTTTAACATTGATATCCATCATTTTTGTGTTTTATTCGTGTAAAATGCAAAAAGATACTATTATTTCCATGTTTAGTATTCGTACTTATTGAAATTTCAAACATTCATGTCCCTCTTTTACAATAAGCAACTATAAGAACCACTAGGCACTTTTATAAAATGAGGCACACCTAGTTGTAGAAAGAGGCACTACCGATTGTAAATAAAAAGGCAACACATATTAGAACAGGCAAACAATCTTGCATTTGTGAATTTCTCATAATTATAAAAGTATGCATTTTCACTTATAAAAGTAGGCACTCTTCGTTATAAAAGTAGGCATCCTTGTTACATCTACCCATTTTGCATGTTTTAAACTTAATCACCCTTGGTATGAAAAATAAGCACTCATAGCTGTAAAAATAAAAATCTATAGTCATAAAAAAAGGTATTACTGCATAAACTAAAAGAAGCACTCTCAATTATAAACTAGCCACTCACAGTTTTAAAAGCAGGCACACTTAGATCTAAAAGTAAGCACTCAAATTATAAAAGTAGGCACTCTCACTTCTAAAAGTAAGCACTCACAAATATAAAAGTAGATACACTTAGTTCTAAAAGTATTCACTCACAGTAATAAAAGTAGGCATTTTCAGTTCTAAAAGTAGGCACACTTAGTTCTAAACGTACCCACGCATATTTATAAGAGTAGGCACTTTCAGTTATAAAAGTAAGCACTCTTAGTTATAAACATAGGTACTTTCAGTTATAAAAGTAGGCACTATTTGTTATAAAAGTAGGCAATCTTATTTTTAAAAGTAAGCACACTTAGTTCTAAATATAGGCTCACTAAATTCTAAAAGTAGGCATACTTAGGTCTAAAAGTAGGCACGCACAGTTATAAATGTAGGTACTCTTAGTTATAAAAGTAGGTACTCACAGTTATAAAAGTAGGCATATGTACTTCTAAAAGTAAGCACACTTAGTTCTAAAAATGTGCACTTACAATTATAAAAGTAGGCACTCCTATTTCTAAGAGTAGGCAAACTTATTTCTAAAAGTAGACATAGAAAGTTCTAAAACTAGGCCCACTTAGTTCTAAAAAGTAGGCGTTAATAGTTATAAAAGTTGGCACTCACTGTTATAAAAGTAGGTACTCTTAATTATAAACGTAGACACTTACAATTATAAAAATATGTCCTTCCAGTTATAAGGGTAGACACTCACAGTTATAAAAGTAGGCACAACTAGTTCTAAAAATGTGCACTTAGTTATAAAAGTAGGGACTCTTATTTCTAAAAGTAGGCACACTTAGTTCTAAAAGTAGGCATAAGTTCTAAAACTAGACACACTTAAGCTCTAAAAAGTAGGCACTCACAGTCATAAAAGTAGGCACTTCCAGTTATAAAACTAGGCACACTTAGTTCTAAAAAGTAGGCACTCATACTTACAAAAGTAGGCACTCTTAGTTATAAAAGTAGGCACTTACAGTTATAAAAGTAGCCACACTTCTAAAAGTAGGGACACTTAATTTCTAAAAGTGTATACTCGCAGTTATAAAAGTAGGCAATCTCATATGTAAAAGTAAGCACTCCTATTTACATTAACTATTTGAAATGCATCCTAACGGTGACCGGTTTGAAGAATTGAGGACAAAACATAAACATGATGTATCAACTGACGACAAGAGCTTGACAGCTGCAGTCACAAGGTAATATACGGACAAAACAATACATTAGCATTCCCTCCTATATATTTTACATTTTTTATGATTTTTTGTGTGATGCAGATTAATCCCAACGAAGAAAATGAATCACAAAAGGACGAGCCAGCTGGAATATTAAATAAATTTAAATGACCAATGCCAGTAGAAAAAATGGACAAACCAGCATAAAAAGGACGCAAGACGACTGGGATGCATTGCTGAAAGAAACAAAGAAATACCCAAAAATCATCTAATTACTCAGAGCTAAGTATATGTATATTATAATCATGTCTAAGATCAATAGTGTAAGAGAGACTGTAAACTTGCAGCATCCGAGTACTACAAGAAAGACAACAATTGATATATTGTTCTTGATCATGTAAATTACAATTTATATATTATAAATTAATAAATGTTTAGTTCTTTGTATTTATATAATCTTTTAATTGTCTTTAATCAGCTAATAGTCAAAGACACACATATGAGTAAAACTAGGTACTCAGAGTTATAAAAGTATGCACTTTTATTAATAAAAGTAGACATACCTACTTACAGAAGTTGGATGACAAATTAAATTGTTACGACCCACTCCAACTATATTGGGACGCGTATCAATTCTAAAAAAAACCAATAATAAAACTCAATGAAAAACCTTAGAGAGGGGAGGGGGGGATGAATAAGGTTTTTGGATAATTTTAAAAAATCTTTTATGTGATTAGAAAGATAAACCTCCAATTTGTTTGTGAAAGAATTCTAAAACTCTTTTTGATAAGAATCTACACCAAACTAAATCTTATAGTTTTGGCAATCAAGCAATGAGCATAGAATTAAACTTTAAAGAACATGCAGAACAATTTATACTGGTTCACTGTCTCAAAGAGCTACATCCACTACCTTGAGACTCAACCCAAGGACTTCACAAATTCACTATCTTCAAGGTTGGTTACACAACAACACAATGAGGATCACCCTTCAAGAGTTTTACACAAAAATCTCAAAGTTTACACAACACAACAATAGAACAAATTTATCAAAGGATCACCCAAAGGGTTTTCCACAAACTTTTGATCACAATAAAAGAATAAGAAGAGTAAGGAACAATGTTACCAAATGAGCTTGAGAAGAAGAAGATACAACTCAATAGAATATTTCTATAAGCTCCTCTTTACTTCTTCTTTAATAGATGATCAACAATGAAGCTCCAAGAAGATTTTTTTTATTTGTTTTTATGAGATGAAGATATATGAAATAATATACTTTTAAATCTCTTTAAATGTTCTAAAATGATCTCAATCACTTTTCAATCAACTTCCATTTTTTTTTTGCAGTTGATCAAAAATCAATATATATATATATATATGAAGGAGAGAGAAAGTTATCGTTGCACTGTGTAACGATAATATTTTTCACAGTAAAAAGGAAAACCGGACGACCGGTTTCTAAAAAACGGACGTCCGATTTCCTTATACAAGGAAATCGGATGAGCCCTTTTCTGAAATAGGACGACCGATTTTTGAAACAGAAAGATTCGGATGCATCCTACAAAAATCGGATGATCCCTCTTAAAATTGGATGATCGATTTTTTTAAAGCTAGAAAAATCAGACGACCGATTTTAAAATAGGATGTCCGATTTTGAAAATCGGATGGCCTATTTTAAAAATCGGATGACTAGTTTTGAAAATCGGTTGACCCCTTTTTGAAAATCGGATGACCGATTTTTTGAGAAGGATTTAAAAGCCAGTTTTCCTTAAACAAAAAGAACTTTCCTTCATATTTCAAAACACTTCAAAACATGTATTCTTGATACACTTTTAGAGATAAGAAAACTTTCGAATGCATCAAAAACTCTATCAAGAATACTTGGATTTTTCAATGTAGTTTATAAAAAGAAATTCATCCAAGGAGCTTCACAGTTGATCAACAAACAAAGATAAGAGTTACGGAGTTTTACAAAATACCTTAGCATATCCCTAACTAAGACATAAGTCTTCAAGGTCTTCAATGCCTTGATCTTGGAGTGGCTTGATCTCTCCTTCTTCATTATGCTTTAATTGCCAAGATCTTTTACTTCTTATGTAGTGTAGCCTTGAGACTCTAAAAATGCTTCTTTTGTTCTATAGAGACTAAGCTATACTCATCACACAAAAATATGTTAATAATAATAAAAAACATATACAATAATGCCCTTAGGGCTAACACTCAACAAAGTCATCAACACTACAGAAAAGTACCACTACAAAACAGAATAGTGAAGGCACTCCTAGTTATGAAAATAGGCACTCGTAGGCATGAAATAAGGCATATGTATGCATATAAATAGGCACCTCTTTACAAACATTAGACAATACTTTAGATTGTCATAAAACACTTTCCAAATACATTTGACACACATATCACATAAAAAACACCAGAAAAAGTGTATCATACAAAGGCTGCAACTAATAAGTTTGCAAATTTTACATAGAATTTATAAATGACTGAAATGTACTTGGAGCTTTCACATCGCTAGAGTTAGGTTGTCCTATACTAAGCTAACATCCACTAATTGGAGCATTCGCAACATTCACTAGAGCTTCATTGTTTTTAGACAATTGAACAGTCGTTTTAGTCCTTGTAGTACCCATCAAAGCATTCTTCCTCTTCCCTTTTGCGTGATTGCACCTTATCTCAACTATGCTCTTCTTCTTTACATTACGTTCTCCTTTGGCACGACTTCCAATAGGATCTTTAATGAATAACCGAGGATTAAATCATATAAAAACAACATATGAAGTAAAAAAAAAAGGCATCCACATATCAAATAAAATAGAAAATTTGATGGTACCCTTAGCTATAAACATAGGTACTCTCATTATAAAAGTAGGCATTTCTGTTGTAAAAATAGGCATCCCTATCAACAGAAGTTCCAAGATATATAAAATTATCATGAAATGCTCTCCCACTATATTCAACAGAAAAATTATGGTTAAAGCACATAAAAACAACACATGAAATCCCACCCCCCCCAAAAACCATCCACATACCATACAAAATAGAAATTTTGAAGGTACTCTTAACTGTAAGCATAGATACTCCATGACATTATAATAGGCATTTATGGTTACACAAACTAGGCACCCTATGTTACAAAACAAGGCACTCTTACTTACATCAACGTAGAAATACGAAAGAATAAAAAACACAATAAAGCTCATGTCCTTACATGAAACTTCTTTCATTAAGGATTATAGGAGCATCAAATCACCTTCATCAATACCCGAAGAGTTAAAAGTAACAGAATTCTCCAAAAGGATTGTATCACACAATACAACACGATCTTTTCCGAATTCTCCTGAAAAAACAAGTTGCAGGGTATGAATAACGGAGAATTGAATACTGCTGATTGATTACAGGATTGAACAATGCTGATTGCCGGTAGGCAGAGATCATAGTTATATCATAGAGATCGTGGATATATCACAGAGATCATGAAGATCACAGATAGATCACCGGTGAAGAAAGCTAGTTTCTTTTTTAAAAAAATGGGCGCGTGGGTGGGGAGAATTTTAATTAAACTGGAATTCTAATTCCTAATCAAAACTATGTAGTTTTATTAACTAGGCATATGGTATAAATTGCCTTAGTTTCACATTACTTATAAAGAAATAATGTGAAAATTATTTGTCATATTTCTCTAAACGTCCTCAAATTTCACAACCCAACAATGTGGTTGTAGTTTTATCCTTCTAGGATACCATATAAATATCTCGAAATTAATTACCAATAATGATCACACACATTTTAGCAAGCCATATAAAAATTTAAAACTTCAACATAGTTGAAGGAGTGGTTGCTATCATCATATACATAACTTTATTGTTTGAGAATATGATTTTGAGAATCATATAAACAAGCAACTTGATGCTTATCCACCTCTACAGGAGTTGGATTTTTTCCATAACGTGAGATTAATTATCCTTAAAAATATTGTAGGACGATAATAATATTATTTCAAAAGTCATAAGCAATTAGTGCACTAATTGTACAAATTTATGGTAGTTCAGGACAAAAGATATTAATTACCTACTCATATATAAACATGTGGTATCAAATGACAATTGGATAATATATGCAATATACTATATCCATATAAACTTTTTATGAATAGATAAAACATTCCATCTTCGAGATGTTTAATTTGTAAACCAAGACAAAACTTGAAATACTTATTTCAAGTACTTGCTTACCAATCATAAACTCTTTAGGAGAAATACTTCAAGTATTTAAGTATTTTGCTAGAACCCTTATAAATAAAAGATCGATCACGCTTCAGGCATGATTTAACATTTCTAGTTATAAGACTTGTGTCCTACTGGGACATCTATATATGAATAGAAGCATCAACAATTTAATTTTGTAACTCTTCTATAGTTAACAAAACATCAAGTAAATTTGTAACTTTCGCAAATAAATAATCTATAGAACTTCTAGTTCACGAATACTTGTATACAGATCAAGATGCTTCAATATTTAATATGACATTTTATGATTCTAATTTTTTCCTCTTAATGTGGAGAATATTAAAAATAGATAAAGAATCATAAAAGGCAAGCATAACAAATTATAAGAGAAGTTTCATGGATATCTATTCTTTATTAAATTCATATATTTCTTTGAATAAAAATCACTAAGATAATGATATTATTTTCTTCAGGAACAATTAACTTATATACTTATGGCATGTAAATTAAATCCTTCATGGACTTAATATGAATTAAAGAGTTTAGTGCGCTGTTATCTAAACTCAATCCACCAACAAAAAATTTATTTCTTCGTATAAATATTGTCAGGACTTTACAAAGAATCTTATATCATAACTTATCAAGTTCATACTTATTTATTAATTCTTATCGTTCTGGGATTACACTTGAGGTGTATAATTCTTTACGGAATAAATGTACACTTCAAGTGTACTTAATAATTGCCCGGACTTTGCTTATTTTCTCATGTGAACTTTATATTCTATTTTGGCCAAATATCTCTAATATATTAGAATTTCGAGTCTGCAGGTTTTAATTCAAGATCTTCATTCTAATATATAACATGAACATAAATATCGTTGATGTTTGTGCTATTTTATGGTTCCAATGATTTAAATTGGCATGAGACAATTGGATCTCATAATTATCAGACTTTCAAGTACTTGAATTTCTTCTGGAAATAATAATAAATTCATGTCATAGAAAATTCTGCTAGAATTTTTATCTCATCTACTTAATCACATATGACCATCTTAAATTTTTGCTCCTTTACATAATTTCTATGTCGGATTTTCTTTTATCAGTAAATATTTCTGGCTATTTACCTTTTGAACTTCTAGTTCAATCTTTGTATGAGTACCAAAACAAAACACATAATTTATCTTTATTCAACTACATAATTTCTCTTCTTTTCAATATCCATCTTAAATACATTGTAGAGGAATGATATATTTATATAGTGTATATATAAATATTAGATGGAAAAATATTTGGTTCATCACCATTATACCAATTATAATGAGGAGAACTCGAAATAATATCCTGGTGAAATAACGAATGAGTATTACTAGAAAATATCAATTAACTCAAGGCATTTATGTTCTACAAAACCATTTATTAGGTCTATAAACATGTTCTGCAAGAGCATTCAATATCTATACAAATAGTGAAACATCATCAATATTATTCAAGACAAATTGTGTTAATGTGAGAATCTAAAATATGAGCTCATAATTAAAATTGCAAAGTTCAGCTTGCAAGTCAACAATATATGTGATGATACGTTGATGCATCGACTATATATTCATCCCAAAACATATTTAACCCTAATATATTGATGATATTCATAAAATTATTGTGTCTTGAAAAGTAGTAGTACAAATAAAATTTGTTTTATTAGAAACTTCTGGTTCTATAAAAATATTGTTACAAATTCTTTATGACATTTCGTATTTTAGTGATTCGGGGTGGTCTAACCCGTCATGTCAATATTTAATATTTTTTAATAAGTAAACTTCAGGTTTACTCAATGATGCATTATAATTTCACAAAATCTGAAAAATTACTAATTACACGGGGGAAGATGGTAGTTTATATAATTCACGTTCATTCTCAAAGTCATAATAATAACAATGCATAGATCCAAAAAAATCTATTCATCAATTGCCTCAATATTTGAAAATATTTTAACACTAAAAGAAATTGTGAGGGTTTTTGGGCGTTCTGTATTTCTTACCAAACAATGCTTCAAATGGTTTTATTCCTATCAAAGAGTGGTAGTTGTTATTATAAGCAAACTCAGCACAAGCAAGATTGTCAACCCACTTGTTCCTAAAATCTAAGGCACAAGCTCTCAACATATCCTCCAGGGTTGTCTCTCGGACTGTCTATTAGTTTGGGGTGTGTTGTGCTGCGATAACTGATATAGCTGCCTGGAACTTGGGCGAAAACCTTGAGGTAAATCTCGGGTCTCTATCGGATACAATATCAATGGGCACCCGATGAAGTCGAACGATCTCATCTACGTAAATCTGCGCCAACTTGTCCAAAGGGTATGTCATATTAATGGCAATAAAATGAGTCACCTTCGTTAAACGATCAATGATCACCCAGATAGCATCCTTATACCCCTTGTCCGGGGCAATCTTGTGACAAAATCCATTGTCACGTGATTCCATTTCCATTCGGGAACAGGTAGTAGTTGTAGTAGTCCTACTGACTTTTGATGCTCTGCCTTAACCTTTTGACATGTAAGACAGGCTGTTACATACTCTGCAATCTCTCTTTTCATTCCATTCCACCAGTACTTGTGCTTTAAGTCTTTGTACATCTTCTTCTCTCCAGGATGCATTGGATACTTACTTTTCTGGGCTTCCTCTAGAATCCTACGCTTAAGTTCAATGTCATTAGGTACGCACAACCAATTCCGGAAGTACAGGCTCCTATAAACTTCTAATGCTCGGAAATCCTCCAATTTCTTAGCTTCCATACGGCTTTTAAACTCTTGGAACTCCTTATTATTCTTTTGGGTGCTTTTAATATCCTGGCATAGGGTGGATGTTAAGCTAAGACTTGACATCTTTGCTTTTCTACTCAATGCATCCCCACCACATTCGCCTTTCATAGATGGTAGTTGATTGGGCATCGATATTCCTCCAGTAGCTTTATCCATCGACGTTGTCTCATGTTCAAGTCCTTCTAAGAAAACAGGTACTTTAAACTCTTATGATCAGTGAATATTTCATACTTAGCCCTATATAGGTAATGTCGCCACTTCTTAAGTGCAAACACAATGGCGGCTAACTCCAAATCATGTGTTGGATAATTTCGTTCATGATCCTTCAACTTCCTCGAAATGGAAGCGAAGACCTTCTTGTCTTGCATCAACACAGCTCCTAGACCTTCTCCTGAAGCATCTGTATATAGTGAAAATTCCTTGTTCGGATCGGGTAAGGTTAACTCTGGTGTCGAAGTCAGTCGATTCTTCAATTTCTGAAAACTCTTCTCACACTTTTCCGTCCATTCAAACTTGGTTGCTTTCCTAGTTAATTGTGTTAGGGGTCCAGCAATCCTAGAAAAGTCCTTTATGAATCTTCGGTAATACCCTGCCATACCCAAGAAACTACGTACTTCGGTTAGTGTTTTGGGTTACGCCCAATGGGTCACTGCTTCTACCTTTGCCGGACCTACCGAGATCCCTTCTTGGGTGATAACATGTCCCAAAAAGGTTACCTCACTCATCCAAAATTCGCATTTGCTGAACTTGGCATACAACTTATGCTTCTGTAAGGTTTGCAATATTTTCTGAAGATAGTGCTCATGAGCTTCAGGGTTAGGTGAATAGACAAGAATATCATCAATAAAAATCACCACAAACTTATCCAGGTAAGGACTAAAGACCCTATGCATCAAATCCATGAAATTCACAAGTGCATTAGTCAATCCAAATAGCATAACCATAAACTCATAATTCGCGTATTGTGTGTTGAAAGCCGTTATCGGAATATCCTTTTCTCTTATCCTGACTTGATAATACCCTTGCTTTAAGTCCAATTTAGAAAAGTATCCCACTCCTCGGAGTTGACCAAATAACTCATTAATGAGGGGTAGTGGGTATTTGTTCTTGACAGTCACACTATTCAATCCTCTGTAATCAATACACATTCTGAGGGTTCCATCCTTCTTTTTTACAAATAAAACTGGCGCACCCCAAGGAGATGTACTTGGACAGATGTATTCTTGCTGCAACAGTTCTTGTAGTTGCTTTTTCAACTCTTTCAACTCCTCATGTGTCATCCGATATAGAGTTTGAGATATTGGTTTAGCATCAGGTACCTATTCTATATTGAACTCCACGTCTTGATCTGGGGATAGCGTCGCCAACTCCTCAGGAAAAACATCCTCAAACTCCCTCACTACGGGTACTGTTTCTAATTTTACCTTTTCATTGGGCTTGTTGAGTAGATACGCTAGGTACCCTTGACATCCTTTCCACAACAACTTTCTGGCTTTCATGCCAGACAAAAAGAGATTCTCTCATTTCGTTTGCTTCCCTTGAAACACCAGGATTGGCATACCTGGTCTACTAAACTTAACCAACTTCTGTCAACAATATACTTGAGCGTAATGCCTAGACAACCAGTCCATCCCAAGAATCATGTCATAACCCTCAAAGGGTAAGGCAATTAAATCACCGGTTAAAGCCAGATCTTGGACACAAATGTCACAATCTGAGTACCTTACCTCAGCTACCTTACTTTCGCCCATAGGAGTGCTAACTAACAACTGCTAATGCATGTCAACAGAAGGTATAGAAATGTGCTTTATAAAATGCAAACTCACAAAAGAATGCGTAGCTCTAGGATCAATGAGTACTTTTGCTGGCAAAGAAAAGATTTGTATTATACCTTCAACTACTTCTGCTCTAGCATCTACGGGCGATCCATCCAATGCATAAATTTTGGCCTTCACTTGTGGCTTATCACTCCTTCCTTCTGTGGCTCCTCTATTAGCCGGGGGTCGGCCAGCTCTTCTAGACGTCTCCGGAGGTACTTGTTGCGTCTCAAGCACTGGTCCTTGGTATGTCCTGGTTTTCCACACTGGAAACATAACCTTGACTTCCGATAATACATATTAGCCATATGTCCACCTCGACTACAGTATGTACACACTCTATAGACTCGTCCATGGGTTTAGGTTCGCCGGCCTTCACTTCTGATCCTTTGCTCGCCACGGGATCTCTTAGAATCTCTTGACTTCCATGGTCCTTGTCCAGGACATTTATAGGAGGTTGTAGTTGAGCCAACAGTTGCCTTCCTCTGTATAACCGCTAGATCTGCCATCTCCGTCCTTGTGACGTATTCAACTGCTACTGCGAATCCCATCAGAGGTGAGGGAGCCAATGCCCGTTGCAGGACTAAATTTAATCTTTTTACAAATTGCCGCATCTTGTTTTCATCACTATCTATCAATCTTAAGCAATACTTAGCCAACCTATTGAACTTTGCCGTATACTGGACAACTGTCAGATTACCCTGTCTCAGTTGCTGAAACGCATCCTCTCGTTGCTCACGAACCCAGCGAGGTATGTACTCTTTTTTGAATTCTTCTTGGAAATCGTTCTAGGTCCATGGTTGGTTCATGAGTGCCGGAGCTTCGGAAGCTCTAAGCCACCAATCCTTTGCCATTCTACGGAGTCGAAAAGCTGCGAACGTTACCCTCAGAGCATCCTCGTACCTAAGGGTATCATAAATATCACTCAGCTGCTCGAGAAATAGTTCAGTCTTAATTTCTTGCTCGACTTCTCCATAGAACTTCGGGGGTCAAAACTTTAGAAAGCGCCTAGTGCTTCATCTGCTCTGGGGGCCGGTACTCGCTCGTTCCTCCGAGTAGCCGTCGAAGCTTCCAACAATTCCGTCATTTTAATCATGAAATTCTCAATTATCGTGTGCGTAGCTTGTGCTTTGAGAACTTTCGATCACAGCCTTGTCCAAGTGATTGGAAAATCGTGAATCTGACATATTTCTAAACAAACAGGAAATTCCAACACTTATTAGTTTCCAAGTTTGCAGCTACTCCATAATAAATAAGTATAAACTTATCCCAAGCACCATCATCTATACGTACATATAAACATAAACATATATATATATATAGGTTTCAAAATAAGGATTTCTAGTACAAGCAGTGTCAAAAATACAAACAACATATCCTGGTCCTATCACTTCCAAGAATATGTGACCGGGTTGCTATACATTTCTAAAAACCCGGGGACCCCTCTATCCATGATCCTATGACTGCTCTGCCAAGCATCAATCAAAACACCACTTATACCTATCCCAAATAACTATATATATCAACGACCCTGCGTCCTACCCCAAATCTACTGCACCTGAGGGTGCCGGCTGCCAGAACCTCCCGGTCGGGACTTCAACTCGACGCGGGCTCTAACTGCCGCGTCTCCGGTATAGCTAAGGAACTGGGCGATAAATCACCTAAGCTAGTATCGCTTGCCAATCAACTCCAGGATCTCTCTCTCGAGCTGCATAGACCTCTCGTACTTGAACTAGCTCCGTCTCTAGCATAGCTGCCCTCGCTGTCGCCTGTCGATGTGCCTGGCGAGCCGTGTAGCAGAAAGCATCCATTCGCGAGATCTTCTCCCTCAACCTCGCCATCTGCTGACTAGCAGCCTCCACCTATTGCTCACTGCACATGCAATAGCCACAAACAGGCAGTACTGGTAAGGGGGATAGAGATCCACCCGCTACAAGGGCGTCTATACCTTCAGCGATTACCGGTGCCGCTCTCTCAAGCTCGGGTAGCATCCCTGCGTCAGACTCAGTCTCGTTAGGGTCTTCCTTTATAGATATCCCAGGCTCCACTCCCTGTGCTACTCGGACCCTCCACTGTCTCATTGTCGGACAGGTCAATAAGCGGAATCGGAACCCTCTCCGAGACAATCTCCCTAAGGGAGTATGATGATGAAGGTGACGTCTTGCTGGACCTGCTCACAAGTGTACCCTCCATCTACGTGGGTGGTATGCCATGTACTACCAACAAAATAAAATCTTAGGGTTAGTACTAACCAATAAATCGTATAGTTGACACTTATAACTTGTCTAAAATCCAACAATTCAAACCTAGTATCGAAGCTAGGGCTCTGATACCATCTGTGATACCCCCAACCCTACCACTAGGTCAATTGTGGTTAAGTAGGGTACCTGTGTGCCTCTTGGTACTAAACTATGAGCCCCAAAATATAAGCACAACCCTGGAATAACACTTATAGGTATATACACAAAGTAAGCATCGGAAAAACTTAAGTAAACTGGTTACTACTAGTGCGCTCAAAACGCAAGACTTAAGGAAACTTCTTATATCGTTTAAATTCGAAACTAAAAATATTTTTACATCAACAAAACCTTATGAAAAAAAAAAAAAAAAAACTTTACAATCGGCACGAGCCTAGGAAAAACAATACAAAACATAAATACATGTCCTTCTAGGGAAAATGGGTCCAAAACTCCAAGCCCAAAACTTCGACGGCTTATTGTGCTTTTGATTGTCCTGAGTTAATCTAAGGAGAAAACATGATATGGAAAACGTGAGCGCGAATGCTTAGTGAGTCCACGTGAGTGTGTGCGTCTTAGTGATTTCCTTGAAAAAATGATGATGTAGTTTTACAAAAACGGTTTATGCAATGTTATGAGAAAACATTTATTTTTTTTTTTTTACTATTTCAACAATAATATTGCTCGAAACTACACAAGGGTTTCGATTGCAGCTCGAAAGTTTGAGCGAATCAAGACATGTCAATGCAGCTTCTACACCTGAATTCAACAAAATATGCAATGTCACGGTTGGGCTACACAGATAGAGTCCGGATCCCAAAACGAGGTCATCGGAATCAAGGTCTGGCATCTCGTAGCTAAAACCAGCCAAACACCTTACGAGCGCTCGATTACCAAACAACCGCACTCCCATATCACTAGTCAAAATAGGCTACAGACTCCTGAGGCACCTAACAAGTCTATCCTGGGGCAAACCTCAGTTTCAAGCCCCTCCTGACTCTCCACTAGGTGGCCGAACCCCACCGCAGAGTATGATGCGGTGTCCACGTAGACTAATTGGGCCACACCCTCCACGATCTACTCCCTCTTCAAGTGGATCCACTCTCCCGAGTCTAAAACATCCACGTCATCGGAAGAGGCCCTCGTACGGAGGACTAGTCACATACAGTACAATCCTCTGACGCTTCCGAACACAAGTTCATAACCAGAATTGTAACCCTAGTCGGAATGGGGTTTTCATATGTACTTGTCATTGCCTAACCGTCGGAACAAAATCAGGTCATGAATACTTTTATCAAAAATCCCCATCCCCAGTTCACTACATGCTTATGCAAATTTCACGCAATTATGCTAGATTTATACACATGCATATCAAAATGATGTAGCTTTTCAAGTATAGAACATTTTCTAACATATAAATATTCTTAGAAAAACCTGTATAGAATCAAATCCTGCTTCACAGTAATTATCAACCGTTTTGAAAAGACCACACCTTTATGGAGCACAGCTCCTATGCATTGTCTAAGAATAGGTAACACATTGCGGAGAACATCTCCGAAAGACATGCTAAATTGTGACATGCTGAACGAGGTAAATATTTTTTAACACATTTAGAAAACACATTTTACAAGGCCCGAATTAAATAATATTAAAAACTAGGGTTTGTGGCTTACTTGAATACAACTCCGATGCTATAATCCTACAAACGGGATACCAATTAAATACATAAGTATCAATCCAAACATTTCTATTCGTCTCTGAAAATAAAAGTGATAATTCCTTATGAACCTAGGATATAACTACACATATACTAATCCAAAGAGCCTGAACTTCTTAACCCATCTATACTAAAAATAATACACATCCACCAGTGATACTGAAAACATATAGGTTAACTCCATATACAAATTATCGTGAAGAGAGAGAAATTGTTGTGAATTAGAGAGAGAGAAAGTGTCATAAATTCTAGAGAGAGAAAGTGTCGTGAATTTTAGAGAGAGAAAGTGAGTGTGAATTTTAGACATAGAAAGTGAATGTGAGTTTCAGAGAGATAAATTGTCGTGAATTTTAGAGAAAAAGTATCGTGAATTTTAGAAAGAGAAAGTGAACATGAATTTTTGAAAGAGAAAGTGAGTGTGAATTTTAGAGAGAGAAAGTTTTGTGAACTTTAGAGAGAAATAGTCGTGAATTCTAGAGAGAGAAAATGTTGTAAAAAGAGATAAAGTAAACATGAATTTTAGGGAGAGAAAGTAAATTGTGAATTTTAGAAAATATGAATGTAAGAAATATCAAAACAGGTTCACATTATCCTTTTCCTCACCCTCTTTGTGAGGAAAATGATTTTCCACATTTAATAAGTAATTTTTCTTACTATTTTTCTTATTTAATTTTCCTCACTGTTTTCTCTCATTACAAAATAGAGAAAAATCTTTTCTAAAAAAAATGTTTTCTTTTCCATGCTAAAATCTATGAACCAAACAGCCCCTTAAAGGTAGGGGTGTAAACGGGTCCAGACTTTCTGAGTACTCCCAAACCCAGACCAAAACTCTTATATTAAAACATGGACTCAGACGTAGACCCATATCCTTTGGGTATAAAATTTATTGACCCAAACCCGACCCTTTAGGGTCTAGGGTAGGGGTTGGGTATACCCGTACTCGTATGATATTTTTCTATTTTTTTCCCTGTTAAACAAAAATATATATTAAAGAAATTTCAGAAAATCTAACCTTAAAAAATCATGCCTCTGTTATTTGCCTTTGGAACAAACAACCACTGGTATAAAATTTTGAATGAGAAAAACAAATCCACAGGAAACATCCAATGGAGAAAATAATAGTACAGATGTCTCGAAGAAGAAGAAATCTTGAAGAAAATTTCTCTTCTCTAAACTATAAGGCCCTAAGAAAATTATGAGCCCCTAAGAGAATTTCTCTTCTCTAAACTGAGGCCCTAAAAAATCTTAAGAAAATTTCTCTTCTCTAAACTGTGAAGAAAGTTTCTCTTCTCTTCTCTAGACTAACGAAATAAACTACTCAATATCATAAATGTATAAATTATATATCAATAAAAAATATAAAAATAATATAATATATATCAATATATATTATTTTATTATAACGGGTATACGGGTCTGGATATTATCGTACCTTGCCTAGACCCATTTAATAGAATTTATAAGGATATGGGTACAGATAAGAATTTGGGAGTGTAAAATTTTAGCCTTACTCGTTATAAACGGATATATAAACTCCCGTAAGTGCGGGTAAGACCACTCCCATTTACTGCCTACTTGAGAGTGATGTTTTACTATTAACCTAAAAGGAAAATTTATACTATTTCACTTTGTTTTTGGGAGACAACACATATCTCTCTCTTCTTTTTTATTTTTTTTATTATTATTTTTTTCACTTCTCCTGATTGGGGTATTTTCTGGTGCACTCTGTCTCTGTGTATCCCATCGCACCCAATCCATCCTTCTACTGGTCTCTAATTCCACTCTTGACTTCGAAATTTACCCACCTCACAGGCCACCAACAACCTCCCCTCCTTAAAATCCAAGAAAAAAAAAAGAAAAAAATTGAAAAGAAAGAGCTAAGAAGCCCACAAAATCTCATCTAAAGATTAATTAAGCAGCTGGATGTGCATGCTAACCTTAAATAAATTCTATGCAATAAATGTTTGTTGTATAACTGTCTTTTTTTAATGAGTATTTAAATATCAGAATTATTTTTCTTTCTGGTACCGAATTGACCTGTGAAGGCTTTTTGTTAAAAACCCAAGAAAAAACGACGACTAACGCTATATCTATGTTTCTTTTTGTTTGATGAACTCTTCTAGCAATTCAATTCTTCATTTAGTTGTTGAGCTCTCACTTTCTGTTTCTTGATCGGTGGCTTAAGCCATTTGTTGTAAGGTCGTTAGTTAAAGCTGTTGACTCCACTTTAAGCAACCCTTTTTAGAATTCATTTCTTAATCTTGTGGAAAATTCTCCTATTTGAAGTGTAATGGGAGTCATTTCTCCATCTGGGTCTTTTGAGAAAAGCTTGAAGGAGAAGAATTCGAGTTGATCTTGAAATGGACTTGATGAAAATTTCAGTCTTTTCGAATTTGACAAAGGGGAATTTCGGTGTTTTGTTGAGAGTTTTCTTTGGATTATGGTCTCTTTCTACGGTTCTTCAGCCTGTTTCGGGGCTCAGACCTTTAAGGGAGAGAACTCAATCATGGGGCGATGAGGTAAGTGTGGAATTTGAAGCGTTTATTTTTCTCCATTGCAATTACATTATGTTATGAATTGCTTTTTATCAAATAGTGAAGCAATAAGCTGACTTCAAATTCACCACTTTTACTTGTGTAGCTTAAGTGGTTTATTGATGTTATAGAAAGGGAAAATTAATCAATCCTAGGTTCTCATAATATCAGTTGTAGTTAATTGGCATTCTTGCTTTACTGCTCCAAAAAAGATGTAATTTTGGTTCAATAGAACGCTGCTAATATATGGTAGCTGTCTTGGTGCACTTCTTGTTTAGAGTTTACATTTGTCATTTTCACTTGTTTGTGCAGCTTAAGACTTTCATTCATTTTATCAAAAGAGAAAATTTGTCTATTTGAGGCCCTTCCCAATACCTATTATAGTTAATTGATTTTCTTGAGTTACTGCTGTGTATTAGACATTGGTGAAAATTGGTAAAACATTTGAGGTCCTTCACAATGAACTCTCTTTCTTCTTCAATGTCCAAAAGCATTGGTGAAAATTTTCCCTGGACCCCACCCCAAACACCAAAAAATAAAAATAAAAATAAACATTGCAGTACTATTTTTATTAGGGTCATCGTCCTTGTAAAGCATAATGTTAGTAGTAAATAGAACGTTCAAATGATTACTCCTTTAAGATTGTTGTCAATGTATCATGAAGAGCTTTTTAGCTGGTTCTTGTTGATATCGGAGTAAAATGTGACAAATATGTTAGTATCTGATAATTAGGAGGAAGATAGATCTTTAAGAATTAAGAATTAAGAATGATTTAGGTGCAGTCTTCGATTGTGATAAATAGGACCTATAAAAAGTGATACCAAGCGTTCCTGGTTATTCTTAAATTAATAAGCTGGATCCTTGAGGAGAAGTCCACAATCTTTTTGGGTAACCCAAATAGGATTTTGAGGAATGCAATAAAAGAACTTCAGGTAATGCCGTATTAATTATAGACAGTGAAAAAGGATCTCTTGGGAGTCCTTTTTTTTTTTTTTTTGGTAAATCTCTTGGGAGTCCTTCTTTTTTTTGGTAAATCTTTTGGGAGTCCTTAAGTCACCGAACCTGAGGTTTCAGCTCAACCAGCGGAGTCTTCAAGTCTTTGAATCCATATACTTAGGTTCCACCTTAGGCTGAAAGTCTGGCATGATTACTTGTGGTTTCTAGTATTCTTGTCAATTCCAAATCCTCCTGCACTTGTTTGCATTCTGAGTTTGTTCTGCTAATGAGGGTTTCTTTAGCTGACAAATGAGTACTTCATTTTTGCTCGAATTATTTGGAAACCCCTATTTTCATGAGGAAATTTGAAAATCTTTCAGATATTCAGCTGACCTGCCTAAATTTTGAACAAAGAGACGTAGGTTAGTAAATATCTCATTAAGTATTTAGAACAAGGATTTCATCTTGTCACATCTTGATTTTGGTATTGAACTTGACTAATATTGGACCAGCCTTGTACAAAATCTTAAAGGAACAACATGAGGGAATAGGAAATATTATCTATTCTCATTCATATTTCTGCTTCAGTTGAATTAAAGGAGTTCCTTCATGTGGAGATTAAAAGAATAAATTTGTTTGAAAACTTTGTTTTTCTAGCTGGAATGGCTATTGATATGATCAGTGAGGCATACAGAATGCCAGAAGGTTCAAACTTTTCCTAGATTGAGGGACTACTTGGTTAATTTCTATATCTGTATAAGTATACATGCAAACCTATGTCTTCTTGTATTACAATCTCTCCTTCAATATGTTCTTTTTTCTTTTTTCTTTTTACCTAAGATTTCTTCTCTTTTGTCATTGCTTCTTGCAGTGGCTTTTTGTAAAAAAGGACGAGAGTGAATTGGGCCCATTTGCTCCTTGGAATATAACGGGGACATACAGAGGTTTTAGTTGACTCTATCAATTTTATTACTTTCGATCAATTTCCCGTTTGTTTTCACATGCTTTCAATTTTGATGTTATATTATGAGGCCTCTGTGTTGCTGCAGAAGTTCATAAATATTAGGGATCTCTTAACCTTTTTTTCTTCAGGCTTCTGTTATTCCTAATTGAGTTGACAAAAGGGTTATGATACCTGGTTATAGATCTTCATATAGTTATATTTAGTGATAGCAGTCTGCAGGTAGAGCCATTCAATGAAGGAGATGCCTTATAAAGTACTGTGAGCCCTATAATTATCTGTGCAAGTAACTTGAGAAATAAATAGAATATATGCTAATCTACCACTGCGTTTGTTCCACCATGTATTTTGAGGCATTTGGCTAGCGTTCTCTCCAGTTACATGTCATTGCTTCATATGGCTCTACTAAGGAGCAAAGCTTTGATTTATTATGGGTGATAGCATTTCTTTCTAATTTAAGAACATTGGGTTGATATAATTCGTAGGTAGCTTTTGACTCAGTTAGATAACCATAAACCAATTATGCGGGAGCTGACTTCAAACAAATACATGAAAGGGGAAGAGAGAACTAAAAGGAAGGAGACATCTGATGTCTTTCTGCTCTTGAATGGTTAAATAGTTGGCTCTAGAGATTCCATTGGTACCTGGAGATCCTTGAGCTCTTGTGCCTTAACTTGTAGTTAAATCCCTTTAGTTTCTTTAAGAATAACCCTGATAAATAGACATTTAAATCATATAGGATGTCATAGATATGACCTGCACCTTCCATCAAGATGAAAATGGACTTTTAATCAAGTCTTACAAAAGTTAGAGTCATGCTTGTATTTTACACTCTTAGGAGAAAATAAATTGTCATCTCACTGGTATAGGCAGTGGCGACAAGAAACAAAAGGATCAACGAAATAGCATATTTTCCCTGATTGGGATAATATCAAAAAAAAATATTTCTGATCTTTTTATCTGGTAATTGAATAGGGAGACTAATGGGAGACTTTTGTTGGTTATTTATTTGTGTGCTTGGTGGTTAAATAGTTAAACACAGCAGAAGGGTGACTCATGGAACTTTCACATTATTTCTTCTATTGTTGGTAAAAAAATATTTGACCAACCTAAGTAGTTGAAGGATTCCAGTACATCTGAAATTAATCAAGAAGAAATAACACCGACCAATTAGTTAAATGATTAATGAGAACTTTTTGAAATTTCTGAAAATGTTTTAGTTCTTTCCTTGGATGTTTGAGATGATTTCGGATTACAAAATATTTTGATCTTTTTGTACATGTATGGCTTCATGACTTTGTTTTTCCAAGTGATGCAATGAATTGCACATTTACAGAAGAGAAGAGAGACCTTGACGACAAATACATGATTAGAAAGAACTCCTTTTTATTTTAAATTATTTTTCTGATGGAAAAGTATGAAATCAAATCAAATGCCTTAAAGTTCATGTCACTTTGGTAAGTATAGGTAGCTGGATAGCTTTCACTTGTCTAAGTGATGGGATGAATACTTGTTTTAAAAAGAAAAGATCCAACAGTTTTTCTGTTTACCTTTCTGAATATATTTCCTTGCGCTTCTCCGTCCTTTTTCATTTTCATTATACATATTATTTAATGCATACACCATAAGTGTTATGATTTCCTTTGGAGTTCAATATCATATAGCATATTACCTCATGATAGCTATAGTGCCAAGAGACTCCTAAAGCTGAATCTATCATTAGATTTGGAGCATATATTTCGTTTGTCCTTTCTTTAATAGCTTTGAGGATCGTAGATTTCAGAGAAGTACTTCATCAAGTGAGTAGTAACGTGGCAAGACTGAATTGTTTTACCTATAAACATTGTCCAGTATTGCAAAGCTTTGCTTTCCCTGTATGGAAAGGCTTTGTAACTTTTGCAATAACACTTCTGTTTCAGTCTGTACTTGTTTTATTTGTTACACTTAGCTAGAAGAATATCAAGTGTTATATTTTATGGGATGTTAGAATTGAAAAAGTTGCCTACAACTGAACCATTATACACATATACCACTTTTTTGTTCCTGTTCCTACCTTCCCATCTCTGCTATATTTGTTTGTCTTCTTTCTTTTTTTTTGATCTAAATGTAAATGATGTATAGATCAAAAGAGGATGTACAAATACACGCGGGTATACCCACGGCTTTAACAAAGAGGGACTCCCTCAAAGGCCTCAAGCAGCGTACGGCTTCTAAGACAACAAACAAAACAAGACATATTAGGAAGTCAAAATATGGGGGTACAAGGCATAAATAATCCTATACACCTGTATTTTGATTTTCCTAACAATCTGTTGGCTATCGGGGTTACAACCTTCAAAAATCTTCTGATTCCTACACTTCCATAAGTAGTAGACTGTGGCCACAAAGCAAAGGTGCCTCCAATTGCATTTCCAAGATGTGCCTCCATTACTCTTCCGGAGCCATTTGAGGGTACTCTGGAATGTAGATGTTCTTCTCAACAGCCCTGCCCATTCTCTAACCTGTGCCCATACCTCGTTTGTGAACTTGCAAGTGAAATAAAGATGGTCCATTGTCTCCTGGTACTGCCCACACAATGTACAAAGTGTCTCCACTCCCAGAAAACCAAGTCTGTCTTTAGTCGGCAGCCTGTCCAATACCCCTACCCAGCAAATGAATGAAAACTTTGGTGGGATCACCTTGTTCCAGATAATCTTATGCCAATTGCAAACCCTGTCAATCGGCCTAAAGAAATCATAGGCAGCTGCAGTGTCAAATTGTTTGTCTTCGTTCTTTCTTCAAGCTAAGTTGGGAAAGGTTGGAAAAGTATTAACCCTTAGTTTGTATGTGATATTTAAATTGCAAGATGGGACTCACTCTCTGCAATGGAAGTGCCAACTTTAATTTGTACCAATGGAACTAATTTTGCATATAACTTGTTGGCTTGATTGGTATTTTGAACTGGACATGGCAGTATCTGTGCTGAAATTTAAAGTGTGACATTGATTGCGTTGTTGCCGCTTTTTATATACTGAATTGAGTTCTTACTGGCAGGGTCATGGAGATTTCTAGATTCAGCGAATAGTTCATCCAGATTTCCTGACTTCAAAAAATCTAATGGCAATTCTGTCCTTGAATTGATTAGCTCACCAACGAAAATAACTGGTGTACATTATGTTCAGGTAATCTGATCATTCATGTTTTTGGTAAAAGTAATCCAACATAAAACTGGGCATTTTTTTAAGTTCTATAATTGTGTGATGGTTGGGCTGACGGAAAGACTCCCCTTTCTAGTCCCATTTATCGACACTAAAGGTCACTGGTAACTAAAAATAAGATGTTCACTTATTACCTCCCTTCATTCTTTCCTTCCCCCTTTTAAATCCATGAAAATGTCACCCAAAGTGCATGTTATATCTCCTTTATGTCTAAGAAATATTCATATCTCCCAGTTAGGTAACTTCCGGAGTCATCTGGACCAATAGTTAAACTCTATTTCTCCTTTCCTCTGTACCTTCATCACTTTCTTAATATCAGACCTGTGCATTGGGCATTATTCTGGTATGTTTCAGCATATATATATATATATATATATATATATATTTGGGTGGTGATTTCCTTATCAACAAATTTACATAATGTATGGATGTAATATGTAACTTTGTACATAAATATAGTGATATATACCCAATTCTTGATCCACTGAATTCCCACACGGCTTGGCTTTATCTCTGTATTTTGTTTGATGTTATGGGAGGGTATGAAAATTATGGCTTCACAATCCATGTAAGATGATGGGAGGAGTGTTTAACTTCTACTATTATTTAGTTTTTCTTCTATTCTTCATCTTTTAGTTTTTCTTCTATTTACATCTTCTCAATCACTCATTTGCAGTCCCTATCAAAATAAATGAGCTGTAACTTGAGGCTTGGGCTACAATGCAGTGCCCCATGAGCTGATTTGGATAATTTTTATGAATTAATCATGGATCAGTGTGTTCTTTCGCTGGAGATCTGGGCTAAATACTAAGGGGGGGGTAGCTAGAAAGTGAAGCTTTAACAGAAATCATTGGGACAAATTGGGAACCATGGGTTTCATGCCAACGTAGTTTGTGGGTACTACCAAAATATGCTGCTGAAATGTTCTGGGAATGTATTTTCCCAATGTTTATTTTTGAAATGTAAGTTCCACCAAAGTCACCAGATGTTGAATGAAAAGTTTATTTTCAAACAAGGAACTGTGACTATCTAACTGACTGAAAAAGTTAGCACAAAGAAATCATCCTTTCTGAACAAACCAATTACTTCTTGCCTACCTATTTACTGGTTGTATTAGCATCTTACTCACTTACCAGTTAGCAGGACCCTTGTCTGGTAAAATCATTGAAGCAAACTCATAATTCTTTTGGTGCTTCCTTAATAATCCTGAATGGCCTTTAAAATACTAGGGAACTTGACATAATCTCCCACTTAGGAATAACCTCAAATTGGGTAATATCATGATTTTTATACTGAATCCAATCATAGCCAAGCTAACTTTGCCTATCTCAGCTGACTGGTTCATCTTTAACCCTGGAGGAAACCTTTAATATGTACCATAACAGTTACCAATGAATGAACCCAGTATTCCTAACCTCAATGTTTGATGATATGGTGTCACCGTATTATAAAAACAAAAAGAAAGGAGTGTCCTAGAATCATTTACAATCTTTTTCCGTTTGGGAAGTAGAAGTTTACCTTTTTCACATGCAGTTGGTTCTTGTTCTCTTTTGTTGTTATTTCTATTTCCTTTTTACTTTTTAATTTTGTTTATGTGTGGATGCGTCATTGTCTGTGACAGCAAGGAGGATATTGTTTGTTTGCATGGTGTATGTTTATGTGTTTCTATTAGTTGAATCAAGTACTAATAAAATTTCCATTCTTCATCTCCATGTGGGGTAAGAAATTTTCTGTAATCCCTCTTTTAGAACAGTTCTATGCCAGTCATCTCCATCTTTTTTATTTTGTTTTTTGGATTCTATTGCAATGGTCAATTTTTGCACGATGATTATAGGGGGTGTTAATCTTCCAAGATGTGTATGATAACGATCATGAAGTTGGTGGAGCTCAAATTAGAGTAGAAGGTGTCTACATATGGCCTTTTAGACAACTTCGCATGGTAGCCTACAGGTATTCAGACAACTCCATTTAGACTGAATTTAGTTACTTGTACTCATACCTTGTGCACCTACCCTCTCAATAGATATGGATTGATGACACATTCGTCATCTGTACAAAGTATTATAATATATTTTGGTCAATTTGTATGACTTTAACTACTTTTTCTTTTCCTCTTAATAAAGGGAAAGAGAAAAAAAAGAAGATGAACTTATCTATTTCTTTGCAGCTTTTAGTTGAAAATGTTAGTTTGTATTCTTATCATCTGACATTTTAGCACTTCTCATACACAGTGGAAAAGAGGGCGAGTTTGGTCAGGAAGAGGACTATATACTGTCCAACCCATATCACCTGGTAATTTCTATTACTCTAATCCAGTTCTGATGATTCGCTGAGGTCATCTTTTTTTCTGGGTCTAGTTAGCATTCTTGCTTCTCTTAGCTTGATAGATTCTTCTTCTGGTTGATATTAAATGTGGTGCTTTAGTATATACTTGTATTTTCACCTGCTTATATTTTCAACCTTTGCTTTAGACATGTGAACATTGGATGTTCAAGTGATATTGATATTAGACCTCACTGTATAATGAGGAAATGTGAATGGTTTGTGTTTCTTGCTTGCAACATTCAGACATTTATCTTCCTTTAACTGACTATTTTATATGAAAATTAGAATATGTTCAATAATATCTCGAGGAACAAGACCAAAAAGAGCACCCACGCAGATGTACGTTTTCACTTAAATGTACACAGTAAAGATAGGAAATGAAATGCTTATCTTTTTGTGTTATGCTCTTTATGTGGTGGTGTGATCAAATATGGTTGTGCAAGAAACCTTAGTTGCTGCTGTAAGATAATAATTTTTTCATATCCTGAAGTCATTAACATTTGTACAATGCATAAAACATCAACCAGAGATGCGTTTTTTCTTTCTCCCCCAAGTTCTGCTAGTTGAACGGCCTTATATAAGGTTTAGTCTCATTAACTACTGTGTCCTTCTAAAGCTAGAGGGGATTTTGTATGATCTTAGTTGGATATTTTCCTCCTTTTCTCCATCTTAGTGCAAAGATTTGCAGGGAGATAAGTGTCCAGATTTGCACATGAAGTTGTCAAATTGGAATTTTCTGTTCACCACTAGAATATGAGCTCCAAGAGATTTTTTTCAGATAATCGTTTTCTCTGTCATTTTCCTATTTGTTCCCATGTATTTATTCATAAGCATCCTTTTCTATAAGGAGCCACCATAGTGTAATATTTTCTGATTGTCTATCTTTAACAAAAAATAAATTTGACTTTGAATAGGTTGATGTCAAAATATTTGACTCAGGGTTAACATTTTCTATTCTTTACAGCTTGGAGTTTTCTCATCCCAGGTGTTCCAGGAGTCTCCACGAGACAGAATTTGGAAAAGGAAACATTGTAATGATTAAGTCCTTTGTGATTTAAAGTTCTTATGCTGATGCTTTAAGTTTATTGATGATATATTCTATTGCAGCACCAATTTATGAAATGGAGAAACATTGTAACATTGAAATTGCAGCACAAATCTCACATATCTCAGCTGCTCAAAATGGTACTTGAGTTTTTCTCAAGCATATTAATTTTATTTTTCTTTCTCTTATCGAAACATTTACTATGACTATGTCCCCAATATTTTCTTGCCACCTTCTCCTAATGAATGCTCTCTCCATTTCATATTATCTGTCGCCATAGGATGAGGCACAAGAATTAAGAAAATGATTAGGTTGTCTGGATTCAAAAGGAAATGGACTAAATTATCCTTTGACTCTCATTAATAGTTTTGATGAACTTTTCTAGATAATTGTTAAATTCCAACAAGATAGGGATATATATGGAAAAATATCATGTAATACTCTCTTGATCTACTAAAGTGAGTGATGTTTTGAAACAGAAGTATGTTCAAGTGACACGAAACAGAGGTTGCATTATTTTTGTGTAAAGTTGGTGCTTAGAAACAATTCAGTTAATTAAAGTAGCTACGTTTTATTTAATTACTATGGTTGTTGATATCCTTTTTAACTATTTTAACTATGACATTCAGTATGCACTTAACTGTACGACATATCCTATTCCTGGGTCCATTCCCGTGTATGTGGTATTGTGGTATTACAGGCCAAACAACAGCATTTGGCAACAATCAGTTACTGCTACTAGTAACACATAACTAGGAGGCTCTCACTGTCTTTGTCCTTTAAACCCATGGGTAGCTCCAGGTTGAAATATTGTAACCCTTCACTATGCCCTGTGAACAATCACAAATATTATAACTAGTCCAAGTCAAATGCACGATTCTTGACTGGAAATAAAAGGCATTCTATTTTTTCTGTGACCCAGAGAAAAAAATGATACGCTTCTGATTCTGGTCCCTGCCTTCAGCACAGTCCTGCAATCATAAATCCATTATGACTGACTTATGTGCAAGATAGGATTTTGTCTTATCAAGCTGCATAAATTCATAGTTAAGAAGACATTTCCTCAGGATAATATTCCATGTTTTGGCCCAGCTCTTGAGCTAATAATTCACTAGTTGGTGACCATGCAGCATTGCTGTCTTCATTAGTTGAATTGTGTCATATGATGGAACAGTTTCTGAAGTTTTTCAGAAGTCTGCATCAGGAGGCTTCCATCATCATTTTACTTTTCATCCTTCTATATCGTTTTTGAGCATAAAGTTAATTGTAGAGAAAAGTACCAGTCTTTTATACCACTGTAAGTTTTCTATGTTTCTGAAGAATCCAAGGTTAGAATATAAGAGACCGATGGACCAGATTAAGACATTTATGACGTCTTTCTCTTTCATTTTCTGTTAATTTAAGGTTTAAACAAAATGCATAGAATATGTAATTTATGGAATTATTAACCTTGAATATCATTCCACAAAATTTTTCCATCTGCTACTTTTTCTATTAGGGAAGTCTCGTACATATCTGAAGGATTCTACGAGAGATGAAACTTTCCACAGATCTCTTATATGGACCCTAAAAATAAAAATCTGGGTATCTTGCTAAAAGCCTTGTATGATCAACATATTGCTTGAAACATGGGGTTAGCAATTGTGATGTCTGTGGATGATTTACCTAGGCAAATTGATTCTAGGAGAAAAGTGATGTCTACGTCAATCACCAAACAGCTGTCATTTCAATTCTCATGTCAAGTTCCAAAATAACATCGTTTCTTTGTTTTTCCATGCATAAGTTTCTAATGACTAATATTTTTTACTTTTATTCTTTCAACATGGCTCCTCTTTGTTTTACATCCGTTTTGTGAGAGAGATGATACAGCAGAAAAAAGTGGTTATTCATTGTAGTTACTTCCTTGATTTTTTTTTGTAGATGGAGACCATGATAGATATCATCTGGAGGGATTGATGGAAAGTCCATCAGTGGATGATGATGGGGATTGCTTCTCACCTATGGCTCTAAATGCCACCTCTGTCAACATTGAAGTTTACTATAATAAAGCTGTGAATTACACATTAATGGTCACCTTTGTATCTTTCCTTCAAGTTCTTCTATTGATTCGACAGATGGAACATAGTAACACTCAATCAGTAAGTTCTCTCGTCTTGGACTTGGAATTTGGTTAGAACATTCTCTGTTCCTTAGAAGTTATATCCTGTTACTTTTTGAGTAATTTTCTTGATACATCTTCCTCTCTGCTGAGGTCTATCATTACATTACTTTCTGTTTTGACTTCTTTTGTCTAGGGTGCCGCCAAAGTTTCTATATTGATGATTGGGCAGCAGGCTATCATGGATGCTTATCTTTGTCTTTTGCATCTCACTGCTGGAATTCTAGTCGGTAAGTTCAAACTATAGTCATTGCACACATTTTTTTTAGAGATATTGTGCATGAGTGTGTAACTGTATGAACTTTCGGGGGCGGGGGAGGGGACGGGTGTGCGTGTTTGTTTTTTCTTTCTTTTCTTTTTGTGGGGGGTGGGGAGGATTGAGGAGAAAGTGAGTGGTATGACTATTGTCCGTTCGACTATGATTTTATAGTCATGGTTGTAGCCTAACACTGAAATCAGTGAGGCATTTTTTTTAGTTGCTGGGTGTTATTTAATTGTTGCTTTGCTGCTACAGAATCTCTTTTCAATGCTTTTGCAACTGCTGCATTCTTCAAGTTCGTAGTTTTTTCGATCTTTGAGATGAGGTACCTTCTTGCAATATGGAAGGCAAGTAGACCCATGAATAATGGGGAGGGTTGGGAAGCAATGAGGCGTGAACTGTCTGTCCTTTATAGCCGTTTCTGTAAGTATTTTTCTTGCCAAATGTAAACATGATTTTCAGTACTAATTAGAAAATGATACATAGATATACTTGGATATGATTCTCAATAATACATTCGTACATATGGACACACACCTACACATCTGCATATACATATAGATACTAAGTTAATTATCTCTATACTTACGCTGTAGAAAGTTAGCATGCTCCCAGTGAGAGGAAAAAAACTGCAGCCCTGGTAAATAGTGAATGCACCATTCTTTGGTTTACATATTGTGATTGAAGTTTGGTTGAACATGTAATATATATCATTTTAATTATGATGGAGACATAGTCATACTTTCTTGTTGGAGGTGGCAAACTTTTATGTTGATATTGTTCACTATACTAAAATGAAGTTTGGGAGGAGAACTGGAAGGGTTGTGGTTAGAATATAGGGGTTTAAAAAGAACAATCGACTTTAAATGGCTTAGAAATGGTCTAGTGAAAACCAAAAGGGTTCAAATAATTGCTGCAAAGGATGTGAAAAAATATCAACATATGGTAGAACCAGAAGAAACTGGACATAAGCTTAAACCAAAAGGGAAGGAGGAATACAAGAAACAAAAAGCTAGTAGTTCTGTATCAGTAAAAGTATTCTGCCATAAAGAGAGAATACACATGATTTAAAAATGAGACAAACAATTTCATATATGCATAAAATGTCCACTAATGATCATTAGAGAAAGAAGGAATAATAGGATCCACTCATTATGTGATGACGAATCTACCAAACCATTGTTGCATTAGAAATAAAATAACCAGCGTAGCAGATCAAAAAATGTCCGCAGAACTCCCTGAGGGTGTTATGTTTTCCATGTCAAACATGCATTGTCCAGAAATAAAATTTTAGAAGAAAAATATTTTGCACTTCATGCAACAACAAATTTTCCCACAATGTATGTGGTCTGAGATGCTTAACCTGAGCTAAAAACGTAGCGAGCATATGATCATTTTGCATAAGGCAAAAGTGTATCCACAAACATGGAAGACTCAATTTGATGTGTGCAAAAAGATAAGAATAATGATCTAGTGGAGACACAAGGTGATGGCAACTCTGGAAATACAATGCATCAAATTGTACATGGCATCCATAAATGGTTTCTTAATGCATTAATGGCTTTACATACAATATTTTTTAATGAAACATAAACCTACAAGGTTCTCTAATTATAGCAATGACTTGCATTCGTGACAATTTGTATGTATGCAAGCATATGCATAAAATGGTGTGTGGATGTCTCTACCTTGTGATATCCTGTCCTGTATCTGTCTTTAGATCTTACTTAAGATCCTTACAAGTTACACTGCACTCTTCAATTTAGGATGTTTTCATATATTTTTAATCATTCTATATACCGTACTCATTTATTGGTGATGGTACTTTTACGGAATATATATTGAACAGAGGCTTTCCTCTTAGCCATGTTCATCTGTTCATATCTTCTGTTGCAGCCACTTTACCACAACATCTGAGATGTTATCATGATTGATTTCGAACATTTTTTGTTGACGTCTAACAATTTTAAATGTGTTGCAGATGGAATCCTTTTAGGTGGTATATTGTTCATGTATGAGTTCCACAAGTTTTTGCGGCTCATTCTTCTGCTAATGCATTCATTTTGGATACCTCAAATTATTACTAATGTGGTTCGTGATTCAAGGAAACCGCTTCATCCACATTATATCTTAGGAATGACTATAACACGTTTAGCAATTCCATTGTATGTCTTTGGCTGCCCTCACAATTTCATGCGTATACAGCCTGACAAGAACTGGTGTATTTGTTTGGGTATTTTTCTGGGATTTCAAGCTTTGGTTCTTCTTTTACAACACTACCTTGGTTCCCGATGGTTCATTCCCCGACAGGTTTACCACTATTCTTTTGATCTTTATTGTACATCTTACGTTAACTAACCAAACTGTGCTTGTCATGTGTGCCCCCACCTTTTCCACCTCTTTCCTTATTTAGCATTTACGTTTGATCAGCAACCCGTAAAAGTATTGTGAAAGACAATGATCAGGTTAATTAATGTAGAGAAGAAGCACTTGATCAAGTATGGTTTTAATTCTTTTTCTATTGAAAGACAATGTAAGCAAAAAAGTGAGTACTTTCTAGGTGATGTCGGTCATATAGGATTGTTATTTGCCAGACCTGAGCATTTCCGATCCCAAATATTTATTTATTTATATTTTAAAAAAATCTTTGCTACAAATGCTTTGGTCATGAAGTTGTTTTGTCACCAATTTTCTCAGAATGAAGCATACCTTTGAACTGCCGTTGTGGAGTTGTGTTTATCACAGTTAAAAGAATCTCTAGGAGGCTCTATTTTGTGCCTGACAAGCCAGCATAAAGAAACTCATGTTGCCAACAATGGCCCATAGGAAAAGAAGCCTTGCCAATTATGTAGTCATGCATATGTTAGTGTCTTTAACATTTTGCTTCTCTGGTCTTATGTTGGCTTACATTCAATGGAACAGATTTTACCAGAGAAGTACAGCTATTATAGAAGATTCGATCAAGATCCAAGCCATGCCACAGATTGTGTCATTTGCATGACTGCCATCGAACTTACTCAACGCCCCAATGACTGCATGGTATGATGTCTTATCACGGCAAGGTTTTATTGGTATACGAAATGTCATCTCTTGATTCTTGTTGTAATTGAATTTTTATGTCTAGGTAACACCGTGCGATCATTTCTTCCATTCTGGCTGTCTACAAAGATGGATGGACATTAAAATGGAATGTCCAACTTGTCGCCGTCCTCTTCCACCAGCCTAAGGATGTTGTATTAGTTTGTAGTCATACTGCTGTGGAGTGACTGACAATTCCCAACTACTAATTAGGTATAAGGCATCTTGCAACCTTTTTAACCTTGAACCTTGCAATTAAGCATGGATCCATTTTTTTTCCTAGAAATTTTTATGTGCAAAAAACATTATAAGGTCTAAAGAAGAATATGCACATAAAAAAATGATCCTTTGTTTACTGTTCTAGATTGGAGAAACGGGCCAGGATCTACCTGAGTACTTCAGATGAGGGGCAAGTGTTATATATTTATAGATGCACCAGGATTGACCTGCAAAGTACATGTACTGTACATTTTAGTTGTGTAATATTTCATAGAAAAAGATCATTCTTCCTTCTGTCATTTTCTCTACGAGAAACTAGTTAATGCCGAAGTTGGAGGGAACAAAAAGGGAAATTAATAAGATCAATTCAAGGTAGATTAGCTTCTCTCTCTCTCTCTACCGCCCCCCCTCCCCTCCCTCCTTCATGTATATGCATATACACAGCTGACAATCCTGGAAATAATTGATTCTCCCTGTTTTTTCCCACTGTAAATTTAGACACTTTCTGGAAGCTGATGAAAGTTTATCATTCCTTGTGTTTGCTCTATTTACTTTTCCTAATGGCTATCTTTAGTTGGTATGAACCTAAATTTTGACTCAATTTGGATATGCACCAGATTATTTGGATTCTATATTTATTAGAGATGATTTTACCTCCTGAGTTGCACTTTGATGCATTGTGATCCGGATCTTCTGTGACGTTCCTAAGTAAAAAAGTTTCCTAAAAGAAAATGTTACAGAAGATCCGAAGTAATGTCTTGTGCTCTGTTGATTGCAGTGTCATTTGTAACATGGATTTTTATATGTATTCTGAACACTCTTTGTTGATTTACAATGCTGAAAGTCTGCAAGGGACTCAAAATTTTCAAGATAAAGTCCAATAACATCATTTACATGGTACTTGTGCTGCCCGAATTTCGTTATTTTGCTACTGTCTAACTAGTTTAAGGCCATTCTTGGAGTTTTAACTAAGGACTGGGTGGGGAAGCCAAAGCTGTAGGTGCTTCAGCAATGGTAAAAACAGGATTAGTTTTAGAACAGTGATATTCATGACATTCCTGAGGATGCTCAGCTACTGCATCACATTCCTTCTTGCTCCTCTGCTGTGGTTTTTCCGGTAAACAGTTTCTACGATCATCATAAGCTATACCTTTCTCTGTTAAGTTCATGCAGATCCCTTCTTCCTCACAGAAGAAGTTGTAAGAAAATGTGAAGTTTGCCAGATTAGGCAGAACACAAACTCCAGCAGGCACTCTGCCGGTGAACATGTTATGTGCTAGATTAAGCTGTTCCAGGCGGGATAATCCTGCTAGACTATAAGGTACTGGACCTATCACTTTGTTGTAGCTAACATCAAGAACTCTGAGTTTATATAGATATCCTACCTGGGGTGGCAAACATCCTGTTAAACTCATGTTGATCAGTAGCAATTCTTCTAAGGTATCGGCAAAGTTTACAATACTTGGAGGGAGGCAGCCTGCAAGTTTGTTGTTAGCCAAGACCAAAACAGTTGCTGAGCTGACACCGATATTGGTAGGAATGACAGAACTGAAGCGGTTGTTGTTAACAAAAACTGCATCGAAATTCTTGTTGAAGAGATCAGAAGGTAATGGTCCTTCAAACTCATTGTAGCGAAGATCAAGAAATTGAAGTGTAGGAAGTTTAAGAACAACAGAAGGGAAAGGACCTACAAATCTATTACTACTTAGATCAAGTTCAAAGAGGCGAGTTAAGTTTGATAGTGTTTGTGGAAGTATACCACAGAATCTGTTGTTACTTAGATGAAGTAAAGAAAGATCAGTAAGAAGGCCTAATTCATCTGGTAAGAAACCAGCAATATCTCCAAAATTGAGGTCAATTCCTGCAACTGTTTGAAGTTTTGTGTCATTTGGAAAAGGGGCACAATAAATACCTGAATAGTTGCAAACTGAAGGGCCATTCCAGTTTTTGGTGAAGTTAAAAGGGTCGGAGTAGATTACGCGCTTCCAAGCTTGAAGGGCAATGTATGCTCGCCGAAGTTTGGGATTTGATGCCGCCTTCTTGGGATCATGGCTGTTGTGGAGCTGGTGGTGCACGGACGAGTAGCCATGTTTGGCAAAAGTTTGGTAAAAGGACGGAGGAGAGTTTAAAAGAAAGAGAAGGATTGTGCAGGTTATTATAGACAAAGATTGGGAAGCCATTTTCCCCTGTTGATATATGGTTTTGCCCTCTTTTTACCTCAGGTTTATGGACTTGATATAAGAATTTACTTGAATTATATACAGATTAATCTTTAGGAGTTCTAGTCACAACCACCAATTACAGCGACCTTTAACTGTCACCGGTGGCAGCCAACACTATTATTGTGACAAACTAGGCTTCAAGCCTTATGTTGGATGGTGTCTGTGCAACTTGGTTGAAACATAATTTGGATTCTTGAAATGTATAAAAACTGTTGCTATCGACTATGATATGTATGTTTGAAAAAACTCGAAAGAGAAAATGACAGATATCACCTAAGATGATATCATCCGTAATACTTCCTTGTTCCATTTCTTTGTATGATATATTTTTTCTTTTAGGGTTTATCTTTTAATTGACAAGTTTTATTAATAAAATATATTGAATTAGAAATGGTAGAAAGTATGGTACACGTACGTGGTATAGACGATCTAAGCCGGACAGATATGGACTCATACAAGTTTAGCATTGTTGGTAAATGGATGGTTAATGTTAATGTAAGTTCGCGAGTTTGATTCTTACATGTGGCACTTTGGTCCTATTCTCCATTGTTTCTGTTTTTTTGAAGCGGTTGGAGAAAGTTGCTTTTAACAAAGATGTTTTAAAAACATTATTATAACATTTTTTATTTTAATAACATCAATACGAAGAAGCAGTTTAAAAAAGCATTTATAAGATAGTTTCTCAAAAATAAGTTTTTTTAGTTTATTTTAAACTAAAAATAGATATAATAAGTAATCAAGAGGATCTCAAAAATAGTTTATAACTAAAAATAAGTTAAAATTTATTTATTTTAACTCATGGAGGATAAGGCCTTGTTGAAAAAGTTTTATGATATGAGTAAAAATTCAACTATAAGAGCACAATTCACATCGAATCCAAATTAGTCTTTATCAATGAGTGAGAATACAAGTATTCTAAGAAAAAAGGGGGGAAGAAAAGAATGCTAAAGATTTTTTTCTCCTTCTGTCATTGAAACTTAGATGTGAATCTTTAATCATGATATCTAGTCCAAGATTATACAAGAAAAATTCATATGTGCATGATAAGGACTTACCTCCTTCCTTTGTTCTATAAAGTGGAAGTGGAGAAAGACAGCTTCTGCCTCCTTCAGAAATTGTGGATGTTTCTTGAATTAAAAGGGATACAAACTTTTATGTATATATATACTAGATGTACGCTCCACCCCAAAGGTGCGGAGAGCTGCTCAAGGCTAAGATAATTAGAAGAATCAGATATATTTATATCTACACGTCTCAATTTTATGTTTAAAATTAAACTTAAATTAGATTACATGTTAAATGATTAGAGTTGTTATTTGAACTGAATATCGTAAAAGCAATTCGTTATTTTATTAATCGGCCGAACACAAATATATTTACAAATGAATTTATATCTTCACACAAATAAATTTATTATTTATATTTTTAAATACAACTATATAAATTTCATCTTATAGCATATATTTATGTAGTATTTATATATAGTTATAAATATATATTTTACATAATAATTATATCTATTTTATTAAAATAAATTTAGTATTTTCTTAATTATTTTTTATTGTTTATGTTATCATCTTGTTCAAACAATACTCCAATTATACGAACAATTCAATTTAATGAAACAACTAGAGTAGGAATGAATTTTGATTTTTTTCAAACAAACGAAAGAACAGACTCTAGTATTTGTCATATTTGAACAAAAAGTAGTAATTGGATAATAAAAATGAGCGGATTATGGAAAGAAAATAACAAAATATGGAGAGAGTAAAAGAAACCAAACATAAACTTACATTTTAAAATCACATTTTTAGAGTAAGGGTATAGAAATAGGGTGTATATTCGGTTTTCAGTTTCAAAATTCGATTTTATTCTATTTTATTCGGTTTAATGAAAATGTTTTGAAAAAATTGAACCACATCATATTTAACTATAAACCAAAAAAGTAAACAGATTTTTAAAATTTCATTTGGTCCGATTTTGGTTTAAACTGAAATTTTGGATAACACATAACAAATCTCATACATACTCAAAAAAAATTTTAAAGAAATTTTAACTTTTTGTTCGGAAATAACAAGATTTCAAGAATCTCATGAAATTAAAAGTATTAACATCTTAAAATATTAAAATTAAATTCACATAATATATATTTTTAAAACTAACAACTAATTCGGTTATTTTGATTTTTCGAATTTTTGATTTTATAAATATGAAAATTAAAAATCGTACAAAATATTTATACATTTTAAAAATTGAGAAATCGAAATACAAAATTCAATTCGCTTTAATTCAATTATTGTTATGGAAAGAAAATAATGAAATAGGGGAGAGAAAAATATAGCCACAAAAAAAAAAAACTATTATTGGATAATAAAAATAAATTGGTATGGAAAAAAAAATAATAAAAGTATGAAGAGAGCTTAAGACATCCAAATACAAGTACATCTTTGGAATGGGAGGAGGCCGGGGGGGCGGGGGGGAGGGGGGGGGGTGGGTTTGTTATGTCCAACCCTTGATTACTTTAAAAACTTTTTTCTTTATAAAAACATATTGGAACAGTAATAATAAATAAAGCAAAGCATAAAGATAAATAATAAATAACAAGAGTAAAAGCGACAAGAAGCAACACAATGATTTATAGTTGTTCGACCTTATCAAAAGTCAATATTCACTAACTTTAGTCACACCCAAAGATTTATCAATCTCATACTAACTTCTTTTTCCACAAAGATGGTATGGAAAACCAATCCTTATAATAGTGGATCATTCCAAGTGGGGTTTACACTTAAACCACTCTTCCTTTACACAACTGCAAGGATCGCCCTATACACTTGGATTTTACAACTTCTCATCTTGCACATACTCATATGATAGAATAAGAAATGGAGGAATCACACTATATATATCATGCATTACAACAAAATGAAACACCACAATCTCTTATCACTCTCTTATTCCACAAACATCAATAAAACTCATAAAAGTGAATTATTTTGACTCTTAAAAACTTAAGAAATATTTAGGCATGAAATATGAGTTTATCTTTTGTTCTAAGGAGGTCTGGTATTTATAGGAAAGCTTCCAATGTTTAGAAAACGGGTAAAAACATCTAGTTTTGACTTAATCTTGTAAAGTTCGGGCATCCGGATCTTCAAGAGGTCATCTGAACTTGTCATCCGGACCTTCAAACTTTAACCCAGAAAACTCAACTCAGCGTCTGAATCTTAAGCAAAAAACTCCTTCCCTTATGAATTTTAGACGTCCGAACTCACACTTAAAAATCATTTTTGAAGTTTAAATCAAACAAATAGATTTTCTAAATTGAAGGCTAAAATAACAAAATCTTCAATTAAGATCACCTAATTATGAATCACTTTAATACAAAGAATTAACCATCTAATCTAAACTTTTTAAAACATTTTGATTCACATAAAAAACTTTTTTACAAAAAGAATTTTGACTCTAAAAGCAAAGTGTAAGTTTTGAAAGCAATTTCTCCCTTTTTGAAAACCTTTTAGACTTAAGCTTTACTAATGCATGTTAAAGTTGATATGAATCTTGTTGTGCAAAGATCAAAGCCTTCATTCAAATCTCCCTAGAACCTTTTGCCTTCAATTGGACTTGATCTCCTTCAACAACACCCACCCATAATTCAACCCAAACTATGAACAAATGTATATGAAGAGAATTTTTTCCTCAATTGCTAAAAGAACAATGGGGCCGGTTACCCACTACCCAATTAGATCAATTGAAGAAGACCTAAGCTCTAGAATAAATCACAAGGATGTGATTATAATAGAATTAGGAATTGTGATCAAATTAAGAACCCTTGGATCAACCTAATCCAAGTATTCAGTAAAAGCTATCTAAGGAATGATCAAATCCTAGATGAAGTTCAAGGAGAAAGTCTCAAAACTTAAGAACCTTAAGAGAAAACTCTCAAATTTCATATATCATCCATCATCAAAGTTAATTACAATGAGGCTTAGTAGGATATTTATAGAGAAATCCTAACTACTCCTAAAACCTAATTGGAATATTAAGGATCTATAACCTTCTAATAAAAAAGTTACTAACAAGCCCGAGAAATGAAAAACCAAGATTAATAAAAAATTAACTAAATTGTCAATTTCAAAGAAATTAGTCCGAGCCCTACCGCGGACGATAGGGTGAACCTACCGATGCCGGTAGGGCACTCTTTAAGCTTCCCTGTTCCAAGAATGCTATTGTGGACGGTAGGGTGGAGCTTACCATCGACGGTAAGCTCTGTTTCCTTCCACTTCTTGCTTGTTTCATCATTTACGATGGCTGAGAGCTTCTAGTTTGATTCCGCTTTGTTTCTTATAACGTGAATGAGTCTTGAAAGTCTTAAAACTCTTCCAAACCTTCTAATTAACTCCGAAATTCTTCAATTGAAGCTTCAACCATACTTTTTTCAATCCTCTAGTTGCTCCTCCATAATTTGTTTAATGATCCTATGTTAATTCATATTAAAAGTAAAGAGGATTAAGATAAAAGGTTTATACAAAATATACCTTACAAGCCTCAACCCTATTCTAAGTCTTCAACACTTCATCCTTGGAAACTTGAATCCACTTGACTCTTCTTGCCTTTAACACTTTAACTCATTGGTGTGGAGATTCCATCTTCCAATACAAAAGTTCTGTCAAATCAAAGATAGAACGTATTAAGGCACATCAATGTTTTCCATTTAATTAAAACAAAAATTTTCACCCTTAAGGCTAACAATCTCTCCCTTTTAATTATGACAAACATAAATACAATGTGAGAGGATATAATGCACAAAGCCCACGGAAGAATGTGAAGCTTATGAGATAAAATACTTAAGCATGTTTCACATATAAAAGTTCAAAGAGCCTATGGCCCAACCAACCCCATTAAAACCTCTTTCCTTCCTCAACTTGTTTCTTTAAAAAACAGATTTGGAAAATCTTTGAACATCTTAGCACAAAATAGAAGGTTTGATAAGGAATAGTTGAGCAACTCCCACTGGAGCTAGATCTAAACTAGCAAAATATTTTCAAAGCTCCCCCTCACAATGTGCATAATTGTTTTGAAAAATTTTGTAAAATATGTTTGAAAGCTTGTAGAGGATATAAGACTTTTGAAAGACTCAACCAAGTTCAAAAACTTTGAAAAATATCCTTAAAGAACAAAGTTCGGATATCCAGACTTGAAACTTGGAACGTTTGGACTTTCAATAGATTTCCATAATTCGAATGCTAACTTTGGACATCTAAACTTCTGGACCTACTGTGTCCGGAGTTCTGGTATTTTTACTGTCAACTTGAAATCTCACCAAACTTCATCAAAACTTGTTTAAAACAGTTTCAAAACATTTTGAGCAATTTTCAATAGTTGAAAACAATTGGAAACAACAACTTTGATCATGAAAACCTGATAAAGCTCAGAATCATACCCTTAGATGTTTAAAAACATAAAAACTCATCTAAAGTTCTAGAGTACTCAATTTTTTTTAAAAACTATTTGGCAAAAAACAACTGCTGGACCTTATAACACCATTAAAAAAATGTGGTTGGCTATAAACAAATATCCAAAACAACACATAACAAAGAATTTGACAACAAACTGTCAAAACCTTAAAAACAACAAAACACATAATTAACACTTATATCCACACAAAATCAAACCTATTCAAACAACCCATATAACAAATAAACACATAAAACAAACAACCTCATAAGCAATTAGCACTTAGTAACATAAAACAATTAAAACCATATACAGTCACTTAAGCACATAAGTCACAAATCATTTTTCTATATTGTATCTTCAATCTCTTGGCAAATCGTCATTTTCTTCCTCTTGTGTGTGCTCTTCCAATAGATGAGCTTTTACTTGTGGAGAATTTTCTTTGAGACGCTTTCTCTTCATCATCTTTTCTTTTTGTCACTGAACCATCTCTCATGGGTGGAAGATCATTGATTAAGGAAATTTTCCTGACCAAGTACCTTGAGTATTCATTCTTCATTTATTTGATCTTGCATATGTTTTAACCTCCAACAAAGAAGATTATGTACTTTTGGTACATATACTTTCTTGGGGTCCTTTAGGGTTAGTAATGTTGGAGAGACTTTTCAATATTTGAAAAGCTACAACCCAAAACTGATACATTCATAATTCAGATATATTCATATAGTTGTATCTTTTATCAGATATATTCTCATGGTTATATATCTCTCAAAAGTTATATCATTTCACAAACAGAGAGTGAAAAATGAGAAAAGAGAAAGAGTTAAAAAATTTTGGATTTCATCAAGTTGTGCATTAATCTTCTAGCGGATGATCGGGTGGTCATTTCTTCTCCGATTAAACTGAGATTTTGATTGGTGATATGAATCTCAATTTGAACAGTAGAGATCATCTTTTGACAATTGGTTTGAAAGGATCATCTTTTGACATTGGATTGAAAGGTACCTACTTTGGACCGACCATCTATTTTGGTGCTTTCTACTCTTTTTCTCTTATATTAATAGACTTGCAATATAGTAATGTATATATATATATATATTCTATTTTCATTTTATATGTCATCTTTAGTGAACATGATATTTTAATATGTTTATAAATGGTTATTCTATATCATGTTTTGATTAGGTAGAAGACTCTGCTCTTTATAGAGGAAAAAAGAGGGCCAATCCTAATCACATTAGGAGATAATGTGAAGTAGGTAACTGATAACACACATGGAACTATTATTCCATCATAAGTTAACTTCCTAAATATTATCTCATACTTAATATTGGACTGCCTTAATTAGCTTTATTGAATCCAACTCAACTAGGCTAGTAGACCACAAAATTAAATGTGAGCCTAACATAGTTTTGTATGAAAAAGAACAAAAGAAAAGAAGAGGAAGATAGGAAAAGAGAGGAAAGGAATAAAAATAATAAAAGCTTCCTTCTTGTTATGAACATTCTTAATTGATTCGTCATTGTCTTCCAACTTTTAAATCTTTTGTCATCGTTTATATGAATGAGGTAATGAGGAAAAATGTTGATATGTTGGGTTTACTAAAAGTAAAGGAGTTGGAGAGTTTTGCTATTGTTGCACCAAAATTTCTAGTTAGACCTCGGATGAACAATCTAGGCTAGGAAAACAGAAGGTGATGAACACTTATGAATGCCTTGAGATGAACTAATCAATTTCCACTACTGGAATTGATCTAAGAGACCTTCGTTACTCTTTCTAGGAAAGCTGATAAAATTAGGTTAAATAAAGGATTAGATGCAAGGAAAACGAAGGTAAGGAAAGAGTTCCATAACTAAAGTGCTAAAAATATGTAAACCAACTGTAAAATGAATTAAAGAAGACAATAAGGTGAAAGAAAGCTAATGAATACAAAATAAAGCACTAGAAACTAAAAGATTTGAATAAATGAACACATATTTAAAGGGGAGCTACTAGAAATTCGATTAAGAATGTGATAAATATATTAAAAAACTACCAGGAATGCTAGAAAGTTGTAAAAGATGAAATAAAGACATAATTTGAGAAAAAACAAAGGAATAATAATGCGTTTTGGATTTGTTGGATGTAGTCTCTATCTTTGAACTTTCTCTTCTTATTTATAAAGCTGCAACCAACCTGGAAGTCAGCCATAATCTCCACTTGATGGTTGTGGTAGTTGTGGGGAGAGAAAGTGGTTAAGACCCTAAATTTTGTGGAACTTCTACAACAACCATATTTCTACCATTCTCTTTACCACTTCCTCCATATTTTGTGAAAAATTCATTAATCTTAGGCCCTGTGTGTTAAATTAAGTTACCTCTCAAAAACTAATTAATTAAGAGCTTGTTGAATTAAGTGTGTTTGATAATTGGAATTGTTAACTACTTAATATTTAAGTGCATTTGATAACAATTTTTCTAAATCACTTAAAATTGTTTAAGATGTGCTTAATTGCAGTTATAAATTTTAAGTGAAAAGTTTTATTTAATTATGAAGTATGAAATCTGACTATGAATATTGTTTGTAAAATTATTACACTTTTTTTTTTTTTTTTTTTTTTTTTTTTTTTTTTGCATCTAATACTCAACATTAATTAATTTGGCATTCAGATTCAGACTTAAGATTCAGAATTCAAAACTTAAGAAATTCAGACTTCAAACTTCAGCTTCGTTTTATCAAATAGCGCCTTAGACTGCAAGTAAGATCTGAATCAATCTCCTAAAATTAAAGGTAATCATTCTACCTGGTTTTACCAATCTAGTTAGCTGGTAGGAAGAAAATTAAGAGTTTTAATCATAAATTTTTAAAGTTTTCTTAAGAACGTAATTCATCCCCTTAGATTCTTTGAGTTACATTGTCCCAGTTTTATGCCAAGTGGCATAGTGCTGAGATCAAATACTTAACTATCAAACCTCTTACAATTTAGGGTTGTGAAATAGATTTAATCCTGCAAGTTATTCAAGGTTTTTACTAGATCGAATCACACAACCATTTCACTTTGAGGTTTTAGTGTTATGTAGATTTTTCATTGTGTTTGTGATACCTTTGATGATCATTGTGTTATCTAAGATTATAGTTGCATTGTTAAATAAAACTAATATTTGATTTATTTTTAACCAAATATGTTAATTTTCACTCAAAAGTTTCCTCCTCATCATTATATATAGATTTTATTGCACATAATATTTTATTATTATAGCGAACGTCTGATTTCAATTAACTCAAAAAACACTAATATGTTGATGAGGAAGGTTGATTGATGTTCAAATTGACAATTGATGTTTGGCATTATATATTTTGTGTGCATGTTCTACTGCAAATGTTTGATTATCATATAGCCAAGTATTGTACATGTTTTGTAGACACAAATTTTGTGTTTAGATTTTTCAAGGAAAAGGAGACATATTATTAATATAAAGAGAGATGGAAAGGGATACAAGGGGAAATGTTGTGTCTCCATTCCATTACAACATCAAATGTAGAGCAATAGTAACTAAAAGGTGGGCTGGGTAATAGTCCATTTGATATACATGAGAAAACTCAATAGAAGACTTATCCATGCAACGTGAAAATTATAAGCTAAAGTTCCTAAAGCAAAGAGATCAGAGATATTTTTCCAAGACTGGTGATAGCAACAATCGAGTCACTTTCAACTACTATCCTGTTAGACAAACAAGAACTTTCACTATATCCTTCGATAATGCCTAGGTGCTCACCATAGCCCACTTATCGACCTTTATGAGTTATTGCTACTGTTAGCAAAAGGATTTTTAGATAGTTTCTTATTATGAGGTCAATACTAATCTTATCATCTGAGAAAGCCATATTTGTGCTAACCTTCAAATATTCTGCATTTGCAGGCTTTCAAACACAAGAGGAAAAGATTGTGAGGCTCCCAAGGGGTGAACTGGGAGCTTGTTTACTAAGGTTAAAAAAATCACATTTCATGATATGACTATGGGTATGCATGAATTCTTGGAAGATCCAATTGCAAGAGATGGAGTTAGAAGAATGGTCGAAATGAAGATACTGTAGGTAAACTAGAATTTCGGGACAAGTTTTAAAAAAACTCCATTTTTCTAGTTTTAAGCTCTTCAAATGAACAAGTGTTCTTCATAAACATTATATAAGACTTCTTGAAGTTTCCAAAATGATATGACTCATTTCTATATGAGTTCATTTGTATATCCTATAATGAGCGTCTTGTTGGCCATTCCATCTTCGATTTTATAGATAATACATTTTGGGAAAATGGACATAACTTGTCTTTTAAGAGGCCAATTGAGATGATTCAAGTTGTATTAGAAAGAGAAGAGAAGTATCTACAACTTTCTTGCACACATCAAGGGATAATTCGGAAATGCGAAGGATGAGAGTAGGGCAGCCAGTCGAAATTGGAAGTTAACATCGGCCGCGTCTGCCTTCTTTCCAAAATGAACCAAAGAGGAAGTTAGCAGCCAACCGCGGCTAATACGGGCACGAGTTCTTGTTTTGTGTATCTTTTACCCTAAGGACGATCATGAAGAGTTTGACTTTTAATTAAGAGGCATTTGTGCCAAAAAACGCCCTTTATTAGATGCTAGGTTAGCAAGCTAATGACTTGTGAACCTATAAATAGTCTTATTCCTAACTATATTATTTAACTTTGATAAAATGGTATGAAATTTCAGCTTTCCTTTGAGAGACACCTAGGGTTTTATTGGTTCTTCTTCTTCTACCTTTCAATCACTAGAGTGATCAACTAGTGGGTTTGGTTGAGTTTCCTTGAATTTGGGCTCTTTCGGATCATCTTTAATTCCTAATTTCAAGAGGTGATGGCTTTTTAGCCTTTGTTGCTTGGACAAAGGTCCTCCTTGATGTGAGGAATATGTGGGGGTTTTTTTTAGCCTTTGTTGATTCCTCTCCAAGGAGAAGATTAGAAAATTTCTTCTTTGGGAGGTCTTAGTAGTTTTGCTAGGGTTGCCTAGAGAGAATTTCTTCTACAAAATCCTTATGTATAAAGGGAGGGATTCGTGGGAAAAGATGAGCTCAAATCTTCAACCAAATGAGTTCATATCAAGTGGTATCAGAGCCACTCTCTTTTGAGGTGAATTTTTTTGTTTTGCTTTGTTTAAAATTCGATTGGAAATTAAAAATACAAAGAAAAATGAAGATACATGAAAATTTGAAAAATGCCTCTCGTATAGAAAATTTTTTATGGAAAGATTACTTGAAACGTATAACAAATGATGTTCCAATTCAATGAAACTTATTGTGTTTGAAATCTTGTTGAGTTGGAAGATTTTTCAATAACTTTGAAGTGATTTGGTTGAGTATTCTGTGAGTAATTGCAAATATGGTGAAGGGTGGCAGTGACCCCCTGTTTTCTGGAAATTTCTTGTAATCTTGATTTTCTTTGAAACTGTGCTTTGAATTGTCTTTGTTTTGGAAGTGTAACATTTCTTTTGTTAAATTCGTCCCTTGTTGTTTTCGTGGTGGAGATGATCATTCACTTGGCTGTTGCCTTTGAAATTATTTTTGAACTTCTTTTCACTCCAAGTGTTTGACAAAATGCCTTTTATTCTTTGTCTTCCTAATTTTGAGGATTCTTGTTAGAGCTTCTTGTTGCATTTGCTTTGGTGATTTGGTAGAATTAGAAGTTCTGTAGAATTTCTTAGAAGCTGAGGAAAAGTAAAAGGCAAGAGGGTGAGACTATCTTGATAAAAGCCTGAGGAGTGTGAGTGATGCACGTGGGATAAGTGCCAAAGATCTTGAGTGATACATTAAGAGAGTGGTGAGGTGCTTGTTTCTTTCTACACTAACCTTTGTTTTACAGGTGTAAACTTATCTAATTAAGTGATGTATCGACAAGAGAATGTTTCTAGGAGCTTCAGTAGAACTACTAGTAAACAGGTTTGGCAAGATGTGAAGGAAACCATAATGTCCATTCAAGCTCAACTTGATAGTGTGGAGAAGCACCTTGGAAACATGGGGAGGAGGTTAGAACAAAGGGAATATTAGTTTAAAATGGGTGGGTACTAAAAAAATTGTGGATATCAAGAATATCATGAAGAGGATTCCTACTACCAAGTTTGACAAGGTAGTTGGAAAAGAAATGTAAGTATGGAAAGAGCTTTTAGAGAATGTTATGAGAGCTTTTAGACTTCTAAACATGCTTATATGGAGTGTGAATATGAAGAAGGATCCTATGGGAGAAGGTACCATCAAATGTTAAATAGGAAACGTGCAAAGAAGAATTCCAAGAAGCAAGAAATCTCCATTTGATTTGGTAAGGGTATAAAAGTAGAGGTCGCTGAACCTTGTGATTTGAAGGTCTCCAACAACATTGCCAATGTTGGGAAGAGAATGCCACCACCTCCTTCAATGCCAAGTGAAACAATTGAATCTCTAGCATAAATGAAGATAATTAGCTGGAAGAACAACCTAAGGGTGTTGGAACGATGACTAATGAAGATAAAGATGAGAAAAAATCCATTGGTGAACCTTGTATGCATTTGTACAAAGAGAATGAAGAAAAAGAGAATACAAGAGACCAAGAAAATGAGGATTGAATCCATTTATACTTCATTGGAAGAGTGTGAATGTAAGAAGAGTGTCGTGAGCACAAAAGAAAATGAGAGAGAAACAATATATTGAGTGGTTGGCTGAAAATCATGAGAGTTTGAAAGAAGAGCAAGTGTAAGAAAAGCAAGATGAGATTGAAAAGAGTGAGGAAACAAAAGAAGAGTTGAGCGTTATGCTACTTGAGGGAGATAAAAGAGAGAAAGTGAGTGAAAGTTGTTGTGACATTAGTTCACCATTAAAATCACTTCCTAGTGAGGAGGTGAACTTATTTACTAATACTATTAACCGTTTCCTTACTTGTTTTTCTCAATGTGTGCAAAATTTGAAGCACAAAACATGGAAAATGAAGGAAGACTTTGCTACAAGCTCTACAAAATAATAAGCTTCCTTCCTTCCTTAACTTCCATATGTTGAAACTAATAGTTGTTCTTTTCCTCTCTTTTGTGATAGGAATCAATCTCAATTACCTAACTCCTTAACAACAACTTATGGAATGAAGCAAAGCTAAGGAATAGGAGCCAAAGGAGAAAGCATCAAGAAAGAGCTTAGTGATTGCTATGAAGACATCTCCACAAGCTTTTCTCTTAACCCTTTCTCTTTAAGTCATGAAGTTTCTTTAAATGAGTTAGAGCTATAAATTTTAAGTGCTTATACATGTCATGTGGACATAATTGGAGAATTTAGCGGTATATCTCTTAATAGATTTCTCTTTCGTCTTATGCTTGCATGCCTAAGTGCTTAACTCCTTGTGCTTCTCTTTGAGAATCAACTTGTGATTCGTGATGCTAATATTTAACCATCTTGCTTTGATTTTGAGTGTGTCCATGATGATTTCCTTGTTGATTCTAAAGTTGTTGGTTTGAGGGTAGCTTGTGCTACGTTTGATAATCATCATGCCAAGCTTGATCTTCCTTGATTTAAACATGAGATTTACTTGGAGAACCCCTTATTGAATATAATGTTGTTGAGAGTTGGTTACCTTATCTTCTAGTTGATGTTCTTCTTGAAAAGTCTTTAGGAAAGCTTCTTAAACATGATTGTTATGTCTTCCCTTTTCTTGAAGTTTTTTATGAGGGATGTCAATGGGTTTATCCTTTCTAACCAATTCTTCCCTATTTTAAGTGAACAAATTGAACTATTTGGGGTTGAACATGAGCCTTCAATTGTGATGGATTCTTTGAAAACTTTGTTTGAAAATATCATGGTTTTCAGTTCTATCATTCACATTTCAAGAAATTCATGTCGTTGAAGGGTTTTGAAAATGAGATAGCAGTTGATTTAAAAGAGCTAATGTTAGTCCTTAGAAATTTGTGAGAGCTATTTTGATAAAAGATCCTTTGGAATAAATTTGGTAAGATATTGTTGATAAGCATCTTCACTACCATCTACCTTTCAAAGATTTGTATTGGAAGCTTGTCTTTTCATTTGTTTGTTTTCAAAATAATTCTTGTGCCTTATTTTTAAAACATGAATTTGGAGCTACCTTGTTGTATCGTCTTCCTTCCAAAGAGTTCTTGGAGAAAATGGTTTTTGAAGGGAATGTAGGAAATATCGTAATTTTGGAAACTTTGTCTACATTTCCTCATCTCAATTGTGAAGTGATAGAGTTGATGAAGTCTAAAGTGTATCCTTTATTTCCAAATGCCTTTGATTTCCTTTGTAAGGTGCATTTTTTTTATCATTATCCTTTCAAAGAAGAACACTCTCAACTTCTAGAATTACTTCTTAAATATCAAGAATTTGAAAGTTTCTTGTACTACCGTCTTCCTTCTGAGAAGTATTCGGTGAAGTGGACTTTTGGGAAGAGATTTGTCAAATCATGGAATATTGGGAACTTTGTTTCTATATCTCCTTTGATTTCCTTTGGGAAGTTCATTTTGCATAACATCATTCTTTTAAAGAAAAGATGTATCAAACTTTAACCCTTCTACGCTAAAAGAATAAAAGATTCTATTAACATTGGCCTTTTAAGGATGTTGGTGTTGGTAACTCTTCTTGCTTGGAAAGTTTGTCAAAGAAGTTCTTCCTAAGAAGATCTACTCCTAACTTCTTTTCTCAATTTCATGAAGGAACACTTCTCTATTAGAATGTTAAGTTTCTACAAAACTTCTTGTGTTTGAATTTGAGCACTTTTCAAAATCTAAGCTTCACATTTCAATCATTCTTGTATAGAAGTTTTGGAAACATTTGTTGATGTTGTTGAATTATAAGATTTTCATGGTTCTACTTGTACTCTTTTTGGAAGAAGTCTTGTAAAGATTGAATGGTGTGTTCTTAATTCTTTTTTGGATTGCCATTTCTTGAACTTTTATGTCTACACTTCTTTTGAATTCCATAGACCATTCAAGGAAGCTTTGTATTTTTGGAATTCATTTGGTGTTGGGAAGTTGCTGGGCAAACTTGTTGAGATACTTGTTCATACTTGTCTAGTTCTTGAGTGCTTTAGTGATAATATTCATAGTATTGTTCATTTGATTATTTTATTTCTAATGTTACCCGCCTTTTGTGCTTGAAAGAATGTGCAAATGTGAGGAAGAATTCTTTTAAAGAGAAAGGGTATGATATGACAATGTATTTGCATGAATTCTTGGAATATTCAGGTCCAAGAGATGGAGTTAGAAGAATGATCGAAATGAAGATATTAGAGGCAAACTGGAATTTCTGGACCCGTTTTGAAAAAAACTCCACTTTTCTGGTTTTAAGTTCTTCAAATGAATAAGTGTTTCTTCATGAAGGTTGTAGAAGACTTCTTAAGGTTTCCTGAATAGTATGGCTCATTTATATATGAGTTCATTTGTATATCCTATGATGAGCGTCTTTTTGGCCTTTCCATTTTGATTTCATAGATGACCTATTATGGGAAAATGACCATAACTTGCATTATAGGAGTCCAATTGAGATGATTCAATTTGCATTGGAAAGCTACGAGAATATACACACCTATTTTGAAGACACGAAGAGCTAATTTAGATTATGAAGGACGAGAACACATCAGCCAGCTGCGGGTGCCTTTTGTCCAAAATGAACTAGGAGGAAGTGTAGGAGCCAGCCGCGGCTAATAAGTGCCCAAAGTCATGTTTTGTGTCTCTTTTGACCTAAAGGACTGTGCTAATGAGTTTGACCTATAATTAAGAGGCATTTGTGCCAAAAAACTGCCCGTTAATTACTATTAGATGCTAAGATAACAAGCTAATGAGTTTTGAACCTATAAATAGTCTTCATCCTAATTGTATTCTCAATGTCATCATCATCTTTTTTTTGTCAAATATGTTAGTTTCATCAAAATTTACATGAATAGACTCTTCAACACACAAGGTTCTTTTGTTATAAATTCTATAAGCCTTTTTGTTTGAAGAGTAACCAAGAAAAATTCCCTCGTCGGATTTTCTATCAAACTTCCCAAGGTTGTCCTTGGCGTTTAAAATAAAGCATTTGCATCCAAAAACTTTGAAGTAGCCAATTGAGGGGGTTTCGTTGAAAATGAGTTCAAAAGGAGTTTTCTTTAAAAATGGTCTCAAGAGAACATGATTCATAATGTAGCATGCGGTGTTGATGGCCTTGGTCCAAAAATATTTAGGAAGGGAATTTTCACAAAGTATTGATCTTGCCATTTCTTGTAATGTACGGTTTTTCCTTTCCACAATACCATTTTGTTGTGGGGATTTAGTGATCGAAAAATTGTGTTATACCAAAGACATCAAAAAGTTTTGTAAACTCTTAGTTTTAAATTCTCTCCCATTATCACTTCTCATTGAGATTAATTTGCAATCAAGGGAGGTTTGAACCTTTTTGAAAAGTTTGACAAATTCTTGAAATGCCTCATCCTTTTGGCTCAAAAACAAAGTCCAAGTAAATCTTGAGAAGTCATCCACTATGACAAAAGCATACCTCTTACCACCAAATCTAGTGGTCCTCATTGGTCCAAATAAATTAATGTGAATAAGTTATAAATGTTTTGAAGTTGAAATCATTTTTGTTGGTCTGAAAGAGGTCTTAATTTGTTTTCCAAATTGGCAAGCATCACAAAGTTTAGTTTTCTCAAAGTGAAGTTTTGGTAGGCCTCTAACAAGTTCTTTTGAGGAAAGTTGGTTCAATAAATCCATACTAACCTGACCAAGCCTTCTATACCACAAAAATGCATCATCACTATGAACTGAGAGACACTGTAAGTTTTGAGAAATGAGAAATTCAAGATAAAAAGACATATACATTTACCAACTCTTTTTGCAACAAAAATAGTTTTGTTCACAAGCTTGTTTATGGTAGAAGAAGATTCACTTTCAAAAACAACTTTGTACGCATAATTACACAATTGGCTAATACTAGGTAAATTAAACTTCAAACCATCAATTAAAAGAACTTCCTTAATTAAAGAAGAAGAATTGTTACCAATGTTGCCTATACCAATGATTTTTCCCTTTTTCTTATCTCCAAAAGTGACGAAGCCACTTTTGGTTTAATTAATCTCACTAGTAAGAGATGCGTTTCCGGCATATCCACTATCCAAGTACCACTTAATTGAGCTTGATTTGTGTTCCTACAAAGGAAGAACTAGAAAAAAATTTTGGTACCCAAAACTTTTTGGGTCTATGAATGTTAGTTGAATTTTCTTTTATTTTCCAAACGGTTTTTACTTCCCTTTCAATTTTTCTTTTAATAAAACATTTTGTGACTTTATGACCACTCTTTTCACAATAAGTGCAACAAGGGTGTGAGAGGGATGAGGAAGCTTTTACAAAACGTATTTGTTTAGAGAAAGTATTGGTATGATTATATCCAATACCATTTTTGTCAAAAGGTGATCTTTGAAAACCAAGAAGCTTTTCAAAATTTTCTTTTCCTTTTGTAAACTTTTTAATACATAGGGTGAGATCACTCACATTTTTCTTCAAATCATTATAATCTACCATGCATTTTTTAAGAGAGAGAACTTTTTCACAAAGATTTTTGTTTTCTAAACGCGTTTTTGAAATTCTAACTTTGAGAAGTCCTTTTCCTTTTTCAAAACTTCTAGAGATTCAAAGAGAGTTTTGTTTTCACAAACAAGTTTTGAATTATCATTTGAAAGGCTATCAATCTTATTCTTTAACTCCTTGTTCTTTTTGGTGATCTTTTCCAATTCATGATATATTTCAATGAGCAAAGAATTAAGATCATCACTATCATCATTAACAAGATTAGATATATTTGAGGGTGAAGATTGCACCTCATTTTCTAACGCCATGAAGCATAAGTTAGCCTTTTCATCATTTTCACTTTCACTTGTATCTTGATCCCAAGCTCCTATTAGGCCCTTGCCTTTCTTATTTTTCTTTAATGCCTCAAGCTTTTCTTCCAAAGCTCCTTTTTCTTTTTGATGGCTTTGGGACAATCAGCTACAAGATGGTCGGTACTATTACATTCAAAGAACCTAGCCTTGAAGAGTGATGAATTTTGTCCCCCTTTCTTGAATGAAGGATTCTTTCCTCTTTTTTTGAAGCTTTTCTTGTAGAATCTTTTAAATTTCCTCATTACTAAGGCCATATTCTCAATCTTATCTTCATTGTTTGATGAGCATATTGATCATCCCCATTCACTTTGAGTACTATCCTTTTTCTTCCGTTGTCTTCATCTTCTATTTTATCTAATCTTTTTATTTTCATCTCATAGGTGAGAAGAGATCCTATGAGTTCTTCAATAGGAAGTTGTCTTAAATCTTTTGATTCCTCAATGCCAAGAGTTTTTGGTTGCCATGCCTTGGAGAGTGCATCAAGAATCTTTTTATTTACATCTCCATTTGTGTACTCTTTTCAATAAGCCTTAAGTCCATTTGTCATGTTTTTAAATCTAGTGAACATTTCACTAATACTTTCATGCTGCTTCATCACAAAGAGTTCATAATCCCTTACTAACAAAGCCAACTTTGATTCCTTGACTTGGTTGGTTCCTTCATGAGTGATTTCTAATAGTTTCCACATGTCATGGGCCAAGTCACATCCACTTACTCTATTGTATTCATTTACATCTAATGCACAACTTAGAATGTTCATGGCTTGATAGTTTAAAGTCATCCTTCTTGAATCATATTTATCAAACTCTTCTAATTTCTTGATTCTTCCATCCTTTTCAGGAACAAAAGGTCATTTCTCTACAATACTCCAAAGATCAAAATTAATAGAACAAATATATATATATATATATTTTAATTCTTGATATCCAAAAAGTACAATTTGTTCCATTGAAAAGAGGAGGTCTATTTGTAGAAGAGCCTTCTACATAGGGTAAGTTAGAAGCATTAGCCATAGAAAATAAAAAATTTTTTGCTTCAAGGATGTTAGTCAATTTTTAGAGAAGCCCCGCTCCGATACCAATTGGAAAACCTTGGGGGCCCCTGGGGGGAGGGAAGGAGGGGGGAGAGGGAGGGACGGGGAGTGAATAAGGTTTTTGGATAATTTTTATAAATCTTTGTGTGATTAAAAAATAAACCTCTAATTTTGTTTGAGAAAGAACTCTAAAACCCTTTTTAGTAAAATTCCAAACCAAACAAAATTTTATAGTTTTGGCAACTAAGCTAAAAGCATAGAATCAAGGTACACAACAATTTCTAGTGGTTCACTCTCTTAAAGAGCTACATCCACTACCTTGAGTCAACACCCAAGGATTTTCCAAATCCACTATAATCAAAGTCTACAACAATCACAAGTTTGAGGATCACCCACCAAGGGTTTTGCAAACAACCTCAATCCACAATACGATTACAATCAAAAGATAACCCAAGGGGTTTTTCAACACAAACCTTTGATATCAATAGAAACAAAATTACAACCAAAGGATAACCTATTGGGTTTTTCAACACAAACCTTTGATATCAACAGAAACACAATTACAACCAAAGGATAACCTATGGGGTTTTTCAACACAAACCTTTTGCTACTAGTCCGGCCTTAAAGTGTTCAATGGTACCATCAGCTTTATGTTTCACTGAATAGACCCATCTGAATCCCACTGGATTCTTTCTAGGTGGATATTTAACAAGATCCCATGTTTCATTCTTTTGTAAAGGCCTCATTTCCTCACTCATTAAAACTTTCCACCTTGCGTCAACTAAGGCTTCCTGCACACTATTAGGAATAGATGCAACAAATAATTGATTCAAAAAAGGATCTATTTGATTCAGACAAGTTTTAATTAGACACAAAATGGCTCATAGGGTATGTAACTTTATTGGAAATTTCAGGTTCATAAGTTTGTCTAGGAATTTTCTTCGGTAGGATCGATTGGAGTGGTATTTCAGAAAAAGAGTTAGATGAGCCTACTCCTTCATCCAATGGACTAATTTCTTCAGTAATTGTACTTGGACTAGATTCTTCAATTAATGGACTCATACCTATCGATTTGTAGACTTCTAGATCAAGTTCTTTACCCAAATCGAGTTAATGAGTATAGTCAAGAGTCTGAATTTCCTTATGATTCTTTCCATGAAGTTCAGACTCCAAAGAAAAGTACATCAAAGTCTCATGGGAAGTGACATGCATTGTGACAAACATACATCTTGTAGGAGGATGATAACACCTATACCCCTTTTGGTACATAGCATATCCAAAAAACACACACTTCAATGCTTGTGGGGCTAACTTGTGACGTTAGTGTTTATGTAAGTGAACAAAGACAACACATCCAAAGACATGAGGATGTAAATATGGGACAGAAAGAGCACTTACACATTTGTTAAGAGCTTGAAGTGGAGTTTGAAAATCAACAAAACGAGAGAGAATTCAATTGATCAAATATACTGCAGAGGCAAGAGATCCACCCCAATAGGATGATGGCATATGGGTGTCGAATAATTAAGCACGCACCACTTTCAAAAGATGAAGATTTTTTCTCTCAGCAAACCCATTCTATTGAGGTTTATCTGACAAGTTGTTTGATGAACAATCCGTTGTTCCTCCAAAAAATGCTTTAGTTCAAAACTATTATATTCCCTCTCCATTATCAATACGAAAAACCCGGATCTATGCATTATAATGAGTTTTATCCATTTTGTAAAATTTTTTGAACAAGAGATTTACTTCTCCCTTAGACTTCATAATCCACAACTAAGTCATCCTAGTGCAATCATGATGAGAAGTAACAAACCAACGAGATCCTCCTGTAGTAGAAAACTTTTGAGGGACCCCATACATCCGAATGAATAATCATAAAAGTAGTGAGAATTTTATTCATAATTAATAGATAAGGGGCTTGTTCTCTATTGCTTTTGCTTTTTTGAACAGTTTTTAAAAAGTGCTTTTGAAAAAGTTGTTTTAAATAAATTATTTTTAATATCTTTAATTTTAATATCATGGATAAGCAGAAGCAGTTTAAAAAAGCATGCCTAAGGTAGCCTCTCAAAAATAATTTATTTTAACTTATTTTAAGCCATAACCAGATTTAATAAGCAATGGAGAATAACTTAAAAACAAGTTATACTTTAAAATAAGCTAAAAGCGGTTCATTTTAAGTAATGGATTATAGAGTCAAGAGACATGATGCCTTTTAGCTAGTTCACAAACTTCACAATGAAAACAAGAAATATCAATGTCTTTAAACAAACGAGGAAACAACTTTTTAAGGTAACCTAAAGATGCATATCTTAATTACCGGTGCCATAGCAAAATTTCAAACATTTTCTTCCCCCATTCGCGACTGTTTACTGCCAAAACGTTTTTTAATTGGTCCAAGATTTTTGTCCTTAGGTCAAAATAGTACAACTTCCCTTTCCTAGTACCACAAACAATCATCCTCTTTGTTTGAATAGCCTTAAATACACAATGGTCAGGCCAAAAACAAAAACACAAGATTAGGCTTTAGTGATTTGAGAAATTGACAAAAGATTATAATCTAAGGATGGGACAATTAACACAAAATCAAAATTGAGGGTCTTAGTAAGGGTTAAAGAGCTGGTTCCAACTATTGGTGCTTTGCCACCATTAGCAGTAAAAAATTTTTTTTTTTATGGATGGACTAATACCATTAACTTGTCGATAATCAAATGTAACATGATGAGTAGCACCAGAATCAATTATCCATGCACTATTAGAAACAAGTGTATAAATCTTACCACAATCATCTACAATTGTTGCCAGAGTTGAGGCCGTTTCCATGGAATCATTGTATATACCTTTTTTTTAGCAAGAACAACAATAGGCTTTCGATTGGAATAATTCTATTGTGGTGCTCAATTATTTTCCCACAAATCTGGATATCCACACTTTTTTTGATGTCCGTCTCAGTTGCAATGGGTACAACACTTTTCACCATTACTAGTTGCTTTCAAGACACCATTGTTGTTGCTTCAGAGATCTCCTTGTCCTCCTTTAACGTTGTTTGTGGTGTCGCTTCTCTCCAAAATTTTTGCATAACATTTTTCTAGATCTGGGACTGATTCTTGACATAAGATATCCCCACGCACTTGTTCAAACTTATCATCCAAACTAGCAAGAAAGATATGCATCCTTAGTCATTCAACTAACTTTTGGTATACAATAATATCATCATGGTCTTTCATAACAACTTTATCCCGATGATCCAACTCTTGAAAAAATTCAGTTAATTCCCCATAACATTCTGTAACAAACTTCCCACCTTGTTTGGTGGAGAATCCCTTCTGATTGAGGATAACCCTTAACTCATTTCCTTTATCATAGAGCGCTTTTAGCAAAGCACTCCGAATTTCACGAGTTGTCGATATACACAGAACTTCTTCATTACTTTTGGGCTCATGGACATTAACAACTATCATTTTACTTTTTGATTATCTACATACCACCTCTCATATTCGTCATCAGATCCAAGTGGAACCTTTGTTTTGCCAACGATATAGGAAATTTTCTCCCTTTCAGCTATATGCATCTCCATTAATTGAGACCACATATCATAATTTGTATCATTAAGGATGATTCTGATATTGAAAATACCTTCAGATTGAACAATAATAGGAACTGATTTGGAACTAGACAATTCACTACCTTTTTCACTCATATTCTAAGAATGAAAATGAAATGTTTTATTAAGGATCAACAAAACCAAAGAAGGTTACCTCCGATACCAACTTGAAAGAAATTAGAACAAAACCTTCTTTGGTTGTATTCACAATTAATCATAATGAATGGTTCTCTACAAATATATAGACATATACTAGTCTATCATTATGGACACTTACAATAATTAGGGAATTAAATATAATTTAGGAAACTATATATTTTATACAATCTTGAAATTCAAGGAAGAAATTCCTGAGATTATGAAGACAAAATAGGAAACAAATCTCAACATATATATAAGAGCTTCATGTTAATCCTAAACAATGTTTTTCTCATGAAAACGTGCTCTATATTCAAGAATAGATGAAAATTTGGCCATCTTAGGTTTGCTGCCTTAAGAGAATGGGCTTGATGTTGACTTTCCTCAATGGGTGCTTCACGGGCAAGCGGCGAGAGAACGAAACCAAGTGGGATGTGGTGATCTCTTCCACTTAATGGATAGCACTTATTCTCTTTCAATCAACAAAATGAGAAATGGGAGAGAAAGAAAAGAAGTGTTCGCAATTGTTGGATTTTAAAGAGTGAGACTCCTGTATTTCATAATAAATATCTAACATTTTTCTCACAAAATACTATCCTAGGATAACTTGTACCCAACATGTCAACACCATATGTCTTTGCAACACCTTAGTAAAATTATAACTAAAATAATCATCAATAGACTAAGGCCTTGTTAGCATGATTTAATTAACCCACTCCAAAGTAGTTTCCTATAAGGTAGAAGGGCTTCAGACAACATAATAATTTTTTGAGAGGTCCTACATTCTTTGAATGATAAGACCAAGGGAAAATGTGCATATATGGCCTTGAAAGTGGACCCAGAGAAAGCCTTTGACAAAATTGAATGGTCTTTCACGTATTTCATACTTCATTACATAAATGTCCCTAGGAAAGTAGTCGATATTATCATGTCTTGTATTTCTTCATCTTCTTTGGCTATCTTGGTAAATAGTACTCCAACATAATTTTTTTCTCCCTCAAGAGGAATCAGGCAAGATGACTCTCTATCTCCATATTTATTTACACTTTGCCTTGAGTTTTTATCACTGCAAATTGAATCTACTATGGCTAACAAACAATGGATTCCACTATCTTTTTATAGATCGAAATTTAAAATATCCTATTGTTTTTGCTGATGACCTGGTTCTCTTTGCTAGAGCTGATAAAAATAGCTTCCAACATTACTAGTATTATAAATAACTTCAGTATTCTTTCTGGATTATATGTTAACCACTTAAAATCAAAAGTAATCAGCTCCAAAACCATTGAACGCAGTCTAGCCCAAGATATTTCTAACATTCTAGGCATAAAATCTGCATCCTCATTTGGTATATATCTTGGCTTTCCTTTCAACGGTAATAAGCTTAACAAAGAAGATTTCCAAATTATCATATCCGAGTTACAATCTAAATTGGCAGGATGGAAAACTAAATACCTTACTATGACCGGAAGAATCACTTTAATCAATCATCTTTATCTTCCATAATTGTGCGTATCATGCAAAGTATTACCTTCCCTAAGTCTATAAACAACTTAATTGAAAAACTATCAGAGGGTTTCTTTGGGGATTCATGGGTGACCATAAGAAGCTCCATCTTGAAAATTGGAACACTGTTAAAATCAAGGTGAGTTGCAAATAAGGATACCAAATTTACAAAATAAAGGATACCAAATTTACAAAATAAATCCTTAATTGATCACACAACATGGAGATTTTTAAAGTAGGACTATAAAACACATTGGATTCAACTTTTCTCCCACAAGTATCTAGCTAATCAAACTCCCTTGATTGAAAAGAAGCCTTAGTTAAGAAGAAACTCCTCTTTAGGCTGGAAAAGTCTAATCAAAGGATGGGATATTCTAAAAGATGGATTACAATAGTTGATTGGTAAGGATAATAAAATTAATCTATGGCAAACCCTTGGCTAGATTTAAGGCCTCGAAGATACCTCATTATTAATGGTCCTTTAAACAAAAATGAAGACATGTTGAATATCCAAGATATTATATTACCACATTGTTCTAGATTAAACATTCTATCATTTATTTTTCCAGTTAACATAGAGAAAAGAATCAAAGCTGTGGAAGTTATATCTTCAAATGAACAAGAGGATTTTTGCTATTAAAAACACACTGCAAATGGTTTTGTACCCAACTAAATCTGCTTATAAAATGTTGTGCAATATTAATACCAATTTTTTGTCTGCTAAAACTGATTCAGAAAATCTAGCATAGATATGGAAGTTAAAAACTTATCCAAAATTAGATCTATATAGATGGCTTATGGAAACAGACTACCTTCTAGAGTCCTATTACATCATAGGAAAATAATACCATCTGATTCATGCCCTATTTGTCATAATTATGCTGAAGATATTGAACACATTTTTATATTTTGTTGTAAACCCATAGATTTATGTACTAGCATGTGTGTTTTTCTTTTTAACTCTAATTTGATAAGTCATGTTTTCTCAACAAAGCCATTTAAAACTTGGATGAGGATAACCTTGGTTGTAATGATTTATTACTTTTGAATATTCCCTAGTCTACTATATTTTCTTTTACTTGCTGGTCTTTATGGCTGAATAGGAATCGAAATATTTTTAGAGAAAACAAGCATAAAAGGACCGATCACTACGACATTTTTACCAAATCCATTGAATTCCAATCAAATACAAGCATTATGGGCTCTGAAGCAGATAAAGTGACCATTTTGATCAAATGGATCCCTTCCCCCTAAGGGTGTCGTAAAATTGAACACAAATAAGGCTGTTACAAAATCCCCGATAATGGCGACGTAGGAGGAGTTTTCAGAAATAGCTCTGGAGACTGGATTCTAGGATTTTGTAAAAGAATTGATCACACATCAAATGTGGGAAAGTTATTACCAATAAGAGAAGGACTCTTATTAGCTATTAAATTAGGCTTCAGTAATATCATTATTAACTCATACTCTATAACTGCTATTCATTTGATAAAAAAATGCTAATAACTTGAGGTTCTCTAATATTATTTCTACTTGTAGGTCCATATTGAGGTTGATACCAACTTGAAGCTTGACTCACACGCACAGGGAAGGGAATATGCTAGCTCGCTCTCTTGCTAAGAAGGCCAAGATGTTGAAAATTAGGACTATATATCATGAAGTCCAATCTTTTGCATTATATATCTTTTATAAAGATAAAACAAGGGACGTGTAAACTCATCTAGTGTACTTTTGCAAAACATTGATACTAGATCTGGCATTGGATAGTTTTCCTCTATCATGCTACGACCTAATACTAGTACTAATATCTTAAATATGTATTCCGAACTCTAGTATCTATATAATATATCTTTATTACCAAAAAAAAAAATTTCAGCCTGCAAAAACCTTCAAGATCCTCTGTTGGAATTTGCAAAATTTTGGACTACTCGGGTTTGCTCGCTGTTGCCTTGGCCAATAGATCCACCACGTGGTTGTTCTCCTGGAAAGCATATATTGAGTTCTAGTTGGTGGCTTGGACAGAAGCAACCTACAATCATGTAAGAGATGAGAATAAAGATTAGTATCATGATTATTAATTAAATGAATAACTAAAGTATTAGAATTTATTTCAAGGTTATCTATGTTAAGATGTACGGCAATACAAAAATCTATTCTTATGGCCTTGAAGATTAGTAGTGTGAGAGGTGTACTTGACACCCACAGATCCACTTACCTGTACAGTCTTTGAAAACGCCTCCCCTCCTAATCTTGGATTTCTCCTTGCAGACCCATAAGTGTTTTTCTTTTTTGGGTCAAAACCGGGAAACATTCTCATTTCAGAAATAAGTATACAAATGTACAAGGTTCAAGGCCTTACACAAAAACCATTGCCTTGAGAAGGGTAAAAAAAAATTTTCAAAAAGATATCACTAGGATCCATACTATAAACATTAATAAGAATATTCCTAACTCTATACAAAATTATACTCTAAGAGTTCAAAATTTTTGAATCATGTAGGTAATGGTTTTGCCAAAACTACAATATGATAATTGTTTCTCTGAAAATCACAGTCCATTCTAAGCCATAAAGGTTGCAAAGATCCTTGACATTCAAGTTATAATCATTCCAGTCCTTGATGGAGCCCAAGTTGAGGAAGTCCCATAATCCATTTTCTCTTAACAACCATTTCCACACCTTATCACACCATTTACAATCCCTAAGAGTATGAAGTCCAGTTTCTTCCGACGCACCACATATCAAGCAAGATGAGGCACACTTACGGTGAAAAAAGAAAGAACTGGTTGGTAGCCGATCATGTCTTGTTGTCCACAAAAGGAGGTTTAGTCGAATGGGTCCCTTTGCTTTCCATATCCTTGCCCATTTTTCAATCCATGCTTCAATGGCTGAATTCCTTTGTATGAGCCTGATGTGTCTTACTGATTCCTAATCGTTCCTCTATAGGGAGATTCCACTGTGTTCCGCTATGAGCTGCCTCCATTAGAGAATCTATACGTGTAAGGACACCTTTCTATAATGTGATATTTTGGAGAGAGTGCGCCTATAGCGTACAGGGGAGCCATACTTTGTACTCAACACTCTCACCCACAACTCGTCTCAGTCAAAAAAACGCCAAGCTAGTTTAGCTAGAAAGGCTTTATTCATAGTCTTGAGATCCCTGATCCCCAAATCTCCAACATCCTTGTACAGACGGTAGATGGTAGACAATGCAAATTGTGTAGATATTTCTTTTTTAAACATCGTCTCTCCAAAAGAAAGCTCTATTAATTTTTTTCCAAGTCTTCAATGATAGACCCAGGAATATTCATGGTTTGCATATAATAGTATGGAATGGTTGTCATCACTAATTCTATGAGTAAGAGTCTAGCTGCCTTAGATAAAGTTCGCCTCTTCCATCAGTGTTTAGTTTAATAAAATTGGGAGAGGGAGGGGGGATTCCATTTAACTGGGATGATGGATGATTTTTCATGAATGATACAACTATTTGTGGTGTGATTTTTAAAAAGGTCATTAAATACTATTTTATTTTTCGATGTCACAAGCAATAATAAAATATAAGTAAAAAAAGAAAAAGAAAATAAACTATTTAGTCTCAAATGTTTAGATGGTAATGTGAAGAGTAAAATAGGTAATGTCTTATCATACTTCCTTTATTTCATATTATAAAGTAATTTGCTATTTTACACATATTAACAAAATCTGAAAATTTTTAGAGTAAATACCTCAATGCCCTTACATTAATTTTAATAAGCCCCATATTTCAAGATTTCATCTTCTCTCTCCTCTCTCTATATTTCAAGGCTTTATCAAATGTGTATGGTTTAGATTTGAAATAACTAAGGGCATTTTTTGATAAAATAATTTACCTTTTAAAATAAATTTGTTAAGAACTTATTGAATTAAGTGTTTTGGTAAACAATAATTTTAAATTACTTAATATTTTAGTGCGTTAGATAATATTTTTTACAAATCACTTAATTGTTTAAAATGTGCTTAATCACTTGATTGTTTAAGTAAAAATTTATTGCTTAACCCTAACTCTGAAATTAGGAAATATATATTGTTTGCAAGACTACTACTCTGGTTTATATATATATATATATATATAACTACCATATATATATATATATTAAAATAAAAGAGCACCACATGTCATCCTCCTTTTTTTTCTCCATTATGATAAGAACAAATTATTTGCAAGATTAACTTTTTAAAAATGGATAATGATAAACTTTAGATTTTATTATTTTTTAATATAAAATTTAGAGTAATTATTTAATCACTAATTTTATAATATAACTATTTTTTAAATACTCATTAATAATAATCTTTCAAAAAAATTAATAATAATAATACTCCTAAAATACGGGCCATCTTCTTGCTTTCTTAATTTTTTAAATATACATTCTTGCTTTCTTAGTTGCAGGACCTTTTATACAATTTTTTTCTATAGAATAAAAGATTTAGATATATCAATAACTATACATATTAGACATAGAGGTCTTATAAGAGTTTATGAATAACTCAATTATGACTTCAAAGTCAAGTCACATAAGTAGCAAAATTTTTAAAATTTACAAATTGGATTAAAAGATGAGGATATCTATTAGCAAATAAAATTAGATTAAAAAATTAGTTTTAACTCAAATAAAACTTATCTCAAATTAAATTAATGCTCATCTTTTCACATCTCCTTCCTATATACACATACGCTTTTGTTGACTTCCTATTTTTTCCATCCGTGTTGGGCAGGTATCATTCTTTAATTCTATTTAATTTCTTTATGGTAATTTACACTGGCATTTTTTTGTTCGAACTTGTCCTTACATTTTTTAATATTTTGAAGTTAGATACTTTCCTAGAAGAAGACAATTTTTGTATTAAGTTTTCTGAACCCTCCTTAATTATGGTTCCTCATATTTTATTTTGTTTATTTTCCTTATATATAGAAAGTGATGAATCAAGAATTCAATAGTACCGTTGGATACACCATTAATCGATGCTTGACTCATCAACTTTTTTTCTTCTTTTGATCAATACTTCGGCACCAAACTCCACTTGCACAAAGTGTTTGGACCCATGGGTCTAGTCCTCCATTACAGCGTCTTCTTCGATCCGAAGCACAATTAATGAAGATATTTACGTCCTGGAGTTTCATTAGTTGTACGTTGATTTTGGGGCTTTTGGCTCTACATTGATAAGAGAAGAAGGAGAGATGACCAAGGGGACTTTTGGCTGTACATTGATTTTGGCGCCGGAGAACTTGCTTTACGCTTTGCCGAGGACATCAACTAAGAATATTGTTGAACCATTGTTATTTCAGTGGTCCTGGCGAAAGAGGAAGTATCAGCAATTGAGTGGCGGCTACTAGAGAAGCTTTAGAATTTGTATTTAGAGAGATTAGGTGAAGAGTTGCAGGTCGTCCGTTGAGAATGATTCCTTCAAAAAAATTCGAGAGCCATTTGAGCTCAGCCAGTGATTATGATTCTTTCTAAAGGATGATCAATAATTATAATTGAATGTATTATTTGTGATTGATTGAGAATATATATTTGTTCATATTAATTGATAGGCATGGTTTATGTAATAGATAAATTGATTAAGTATCTTTTAGTAGTTATAGATGTATTCTATTTAGGAAAAAAGACTATAAATGCCCTCCAACTATTTACGAGCCGGTTTTAATAATTTTATCTTTTAACTATTTTTTAAAAAGTACCCTTTTAGCGGATTTAGTGGTGGTTTTAGACAAATTTTGTGACGGTTTCTGGTGAAATTCCACAAAAAACCACTGCAAAATTTGTTAGAAGAATACTTTTAGAGGTTCGGAAATAGTTGAAAAGTAAAATTAGTGAAAAGTAAAATTTAGAGGCATATCCAGCGGTTCACCTTTTATCTAATCATCTTGGCCGATACTAAGAAGATGAAGCTCACCGTGAAGGTTATTGAATCTATATACCAGTACCAGAAAAACAATGGAAGAAATCTCTTATTATTATTATTATTATTATTATTATTATTATTATTATTATTATTATTATTACCAGAAAAACAATGGAAGAAATCTCTTATTATTATTAATATTATTACTATTATTATTATATAATCTCTTTTTATTACCAACTAAAAAAGAAAATTATACTGTGTCATCAATGAAAGAAAGTTTTCCATTCATGCAATTTAAGTTGGATTTGATTCGTAATTTGTGCACCATATACATAGAGTTATTATTGGTGAAGTTAAGTTTCATAAGCATCATATTAATTTGCAGTGCGTTAAGTTCTTATAATTAGCAATGAAAAAAATACAACAAACTCTTATAATTTGCAATGTTCATTTGATGGTATCCTTATATGATTTTTTTTAACGTATAGAATATCATCTTCTCATTCTTTTATGATGTTTAAATTTTTTTAAATCAAATTGAACCGAATTACTTTTTAAAGTAATTATTGGTTGAAAAATAATTCAAATTTTCAATTTGGAGAATCTCAAAATTGGAAATATAACCAAACTTTATTTTGAAAAGAAAATCAAATTTCTCCAAATTGAACTTTATGATTATTTGTTTTTCAATTTCCATCACAAATCCTTGTAAACCAATCAACAAAATCATTTTCTTTATCATTTTCCTTAATTAACCAACAATACGTGGATTTTCAATTTCTAGGAATTATATTTTCCTTTTCTCTCTTCTCCTTACCAAAATTCTTATGCGAAATAGAACCTTAGGGTTTATCTTTTATTTCGTAGGGTTTATTAATTATATATCGAATTAGGAAGTAGTACATAAAAGAATTAACAATCATCCATTCAAATACAAATACAAAGCCAATGAAAAGCACCTAGGATCATGTTTACCACTTTCACAGTAATCCTTTATACGATTTCCTTTTATAACATATTTTCTTTTTAGAATTAATAAATTTTATTAATAAAATATACAAAATTGTGAATGATACAGAAGATGGTACTCGAAAGTGCTACTGACAATCGGATCCACTAAGAACCCAGGAATCATCTATCACTCGAAAGTGCTACTGACAATCGGATCCACTAAGAACCCAGGAATCATCTATCACTTTTCTCTGTACGATCTCCTGTCCCATTTCTTTTTATAATATTTTTTCTCTTAGGTTATCTTTTACCCTTAAGGTTTATCTTTTGTTTAAAAGATTTTGTCAATAAAATATATCAAATTAGGAATAGAACAAAAGATGGTACATGGAAGTTGTACATATGATCTGACCAGGATCTGAGGGGTATTTTTAAAAAACAATTATTCCTTTCATAAGAACTCTTTTCTATTTTACTGAATTTTTTATTGTTTTTTCTATTTTAAATTTTTAATGTTTATATTTCATTAACTTGAAGTTTATTTACTCTTTTGCATCTTATTTAACAAGGAAGAACAATTAGAAAAGTAGTGACAATTCAAGTTACATCCAAAAAAATTGTGTTAGAAGGTATAAGTATAAAATTTGAATATTATTTATAAATATTCATTATATAAAATTTAATTATCCTCATATATTTTTCCTTAAAATATGGAGATCTATTATTTGTGTTGAAAAGAACAAATATTAGAATAGAGGAGAACATCAGATGAAATAGAAAAAAAGAATATATTAATATATTTTTGCATGATGATATGTATATTTATTAAAAGTTTCTCATGCTTGAATCACAAATGCTATGACAACTTTTGTTTTTTTAATAAGTTAATGACATGTGTTATATATATTTACTGTATCATAACTATTTATGAATATAATATTTCAGTTTTATTATTTTTTAGGAAATATTTCGTATTTATATAACATAAATTGAAATAACAAATATCCAACCAGGCCTAAAGCACGGGAAACATAGCTAGAATCTTAATTAATTCAGCATTCAGATTCATACTTCAATTTTAAGATTTAGTGTTCAAATTTAAGATTCAGAATTCAAAATTTAAACAATTCATATTTCAGTTTTTAGTTTTATCAAAGCAGCCTAAGTAGTGATGCATTAATAGAATAGTGGTATACTTGGGAAAACAATTATAAAAGGAAATTACCTTATAATGTGAAACTCCAAATATAACAATTTTGCCTTATAATATGAAACAAGTGTAGTATTTATTTTACGCTTTATGGTACCTCACATGAGCAGTTCGTGTGGTTTGTTAATGACAAAAGGATCTTATTGAATTGACATAAATTGTTTAAGGGCCATAATGATAGAAAATAAACTTTAAAAATCATATCATATAAAAAACTTAACTTTGGGAATTAAATAGATTACATTCTTTAAACAAAACAAAATGGAGGGAGTAGTAAGTGACTGGAGTACCAACTTGAAGTTTGAGTACCCATTTTTATTAGCCAAACCCTAACATCAAGTTAACCACGACCAAATATTCCTCATAAACTAATTTTATAAGAATAAATTTGTTCGAAAACTTTGTTTTTCTAGCTTGAATACCTATTGATATGATCAGTGAGGCACAGGGAATGCCAGAAGGTTCAAACTTTTCCTAGATCGAGGGACTACTTGGTTAATATCTATATATGTATAAACATACATGCAAATGTATGTCAACTTGTATTACTTACAATCGCTCTTTCAATATATTATGTTGTCCTTTTATACCTAAGATTTCTTCTCTTTTGTCATTGCTTCTTCAGTGGCTTTTTGTGAAAAAGTACGAGAGTGAACTGGGACCATTTGCTCTTTGGAATATAAAGGGTAGATACAGAGGTTTGTTAGTTGACTCTACCAATTTTGCTACTTATGATCAATTTCCCATCTGAAGTGAGGGATAGGAGCGCCTCACTTTCAAAAGTTAACAACTTATACTCTACCAAAAAAAAAAAAAAAATGATCAGAATACCCTTTGTGTTTTGTGAAATTTTAAATTGTATTGTTTACAATTATCAACCGTGGCAGTGTTGACAGACCAATTGTAGTTATGTTAAATGAAACTGAATTCCAAGGCTCTCATGGTCTTGAAATGAGGATTAAAAAAAGAGAGTTAATGAGGGGATGAAGATGTATGTCTTTTTGAGCTAGAAAGTTGTATTCCATCATTAATTATCATTGTAGTAAAAAGATCAACAAATCATATGCGAATACAAGAATGTTTATCCCTATGTCATTTCATTTTAACTCCCTCTTTTCTTTTTCTTTCCTCTATTCTGTTTTTTCCCAATATCTCCCTTCATTGCCAATGTTTTCTAAAAACTTAGATTTGTCAATGATTTTTAAATTTAAGGCGACCTTTCTTTGCATTTTCTATTGTTTCTTCTACATTTTCTTATGTCTTTTCTTTTGTTTTACTTTTCTTTTCGTTTTTCCCTTTTTCTTTTGCTTTCACCCTACTTCAAGTGCTTGTCTATCTCTTCACACAGTCTAGTGCAAGATTTTTAGACGTTCAGCTTATTTTTGTGAATAACTGGCATTTCTAAGCATAATCCTCACGATTTCTTGCTTCACTTAGGCAAAACGTTTTGCTCGGTTAGTAATATATACAAACTCTTTTCATTTCTTCTTTTCAGTTTCTACAATTGTTTGCCCCCGAATTTCTGTCTTTCACTATGACAACTTTATTTTCTTCCTCAACAGCTCAAGCATCATTACATCAAAGCAGTATTTGGATGTAGTGTACATGCTAGACCTATCAAAGCAAACATGAAAAGATTCAGAAATCGTGTCAAGGATAAAATAGACAAAAATTGTACCAACAACTGATGGAGAAGTTGCCTAATACTCCGACAAGAATTATAACGTTTGGAAGCTTATAAACAAAACTTAAGTATTATGCAGAAAAAACAAAATTCCTACTATAGAACGCTGTAGGATGTCGGAAGGACTGAATGAATACAACAATGTAATAGAACGCTATAGGATGTCTCCATCAACTTGGATTTTCCAATTTGTGTGCCGACAACTATGGAAATCAAAATATTAGCAGTTTATTTTTCCTTGATAAAGGGGAAAAATACCGAGATTCTTGGACATTGGAGAAACATTCCTCATATTTTGTGTGGAAGTTGGGTAACATATACAACAAACCGTAAAAAAAAATGAAGAATAATGTATTAATATATTCAATTATATCTCTAATATGCGTGAAAATTACAAATATTTGAAAAACGAATTGAGTTTCTATTACTGATGGCAAAAATATAAAATAAATTTATGTGGTTTTAGTATTGGTGAATTGTAGTGATAAATTTTTTGAGTTTATAGCAAAACACTTTGAAGTGAGGGATAGGAGCACCTCCCTCTCGAAAGTTAACAACTTACACTCTACCAAAAAAAAAAAAAAAATTCTGAATGCTCTTTGTGTAAGTTATGATTTGTTACAAAATATCTTCTAAAAACCAAATTTTAGTTTATATTCTAATTTATATTTGTAGTTTGTCATAATTCTTTTTGTGAAGTTTGAAATTGTATTCTTTACAGTTATCAGCGGTAGTAGTGTTGACAGACCAACTTTAGCTATGTTAAAAGAAAAAGATCAAATAATCATATGCCTACAGAAGAGTGTTTCTCCCCATGTCATTTCATTTTAGCTCCCTCTTTTCTTTTTCTTTCTACTATTATTTTTTTTCCCAATGTCCTCCTTCACTACCAATGTTTTTTAAAATACCCATAGATTTGTCGATGATTTTTTAAAATTCAGGGTGACCTTTCTTTACTTTTCTATTCCCTCTTTTTCTACATTTTCTTATGTCTTTTCTTCTGTTTTACCTTTCTTTTCAATTTTTCCTTTTTGTTTGCTTTCACCTATTTCGAATGTTTGTCTATTTCTTTCACATAGTCTAGTGCAAGGTTTTTTAGGCATTCTTCTTTCTTTTGTGAACAACTGGCATTTCTAAGCATATTCCTCACGATTTCTTACCTTACTTAGGCCATACTTTTTGCTCGGCTAGTAATATGTCCGAACTCTTTTTTATTTTTTTCTTTTCCCTTCCTATAATTGTTTGCCCCTAAATTTGTCTTTCACCATGCTAACTTCATTGTTTTTGTTGAAGAAAACTGATAACTATTACTATAATCTAATTACTATTACAAGCCCCAAAAATAAAACATAGCGGAAAAGAAACTATTACAGAAGAATAAATCTTCACAAAGAACAGTCCGATCCAAGAATCAAAGAGACAGCCTGCAAAATTAATAAATAGTTAATGCCAAAACTGCAGAAAGTAAAAATACGGAATTTCAATTACCACCGCCGCGGTAGAAACCGTCGGGGAAATCAAACCAAAGAGATGACCGAGGCAGAGCAGATGAACGGTCGCCGAGTAGCAGCACGCCACGTCGAGGTACCGTGAGTAAGCGACGGGTAGAATGAAAAAGGCACCCTCAGAATCGGCCTCAGCCGTGACAAGAGTCACCGGCAAAACTCCTTCTCTATTTCTCTCTCTTTCTCTCGGCTCACTCTCTCTCTATAAACACACCAAGGAACATGCAAAGGTGAACGAAGAAGACCAGCAGGAGACAAAGTCACAGAGAACTCTGGCCGACAGCGCGAAAGCAAGAAAAGCTGAAAGAGTTCAAGTAGAACTCAAAGAGACAGAGAAAAAAATGAAGAGATGGTCAAGAGAAGGGAGGAGGAAAGTGTACACAAGAAACGAGGAGGAAGGGTATTAAAAAGAGGAGTCACCAACGGGCAGCCCAGACCGGCTCGGGTATCTCTTGACCCGGTCAAAAGCCTACTCTCCAATTGAAGCCCATCATCACTGGGTTAAAGAAAAAAGATTGGGATGGAAAATAGAAGAAAATATTTGGAGAAGTTGGGCCAAAAAAGGCCTACAATCTCCACCTCGAACAATATTTTCCATGCCTATGGTGACTCAATTTGAGTCAAATTATTTCCACGTGAAGGAAGTTCCTGCAAAACATAAACTTGTCAGTGTTTACAATTTTAGTACCAAAATCTGCAAGATTATTATAAGAACTAAGCTTGTCTATGTCAACTAAACCACTAGAGACCTTTTCTCTAATAAAGTGGTATTTGACATCTATATGTTTAGTCTATTCGTGATAGACCGGATTTTTACACAAATGTAAACAACTCTAACTATCAGTATAAATAATAACTTTTGAATGTAAAATATTTAATTCATTTAATAACCCTTGAAGCCATATGGCTTCTGTGATTGCTTCCGTTGCTGTAATATACTCAGCCTCAGTAGTTGATAAGGCAACTACCAGCTGCAGTTGGGATTTCCATGAGATGCAATTACCCGCTAGGGTAAAGAAATAAGAAGTGGTAGATTTTCTACCATCCTTATCACCTGCAAAATCAGAATCAACAAATCCAATTAATTCAAAATCAGACCAATTGTGATAGTGTAAACCTCGATCTAAAGTTCCGTTCAGGTAACGTAGAAGCCACTTGAGAGCAGCCCAATGATCTCTTTCGGGATTTGACATAAATCTGCTGAGAAGGCTTATAGAGAAAGCAATGTCTGGACGGGTAGATATCATTGAGTACATAACTGAGTCTATGGCCATTCTGTAAGGGATATTGGCCATATTTCTTTTCTCACTTTACATTTTAGTACAGGTTTTGTTGGAAAGTTTAATGTGTCTTGCACGAGGAGTTATGACGGGTTCACACAGATGCATTGAAAATTTGGATACAATTTTCTAAAGGAAAGGCTTTTGAGATAGAAAGAGTGAACAATCAAATCTATCTCTTGAGATACTCATCCCAAGAATTTTGGATGCAACCCCTAAATCCTTCATATCGAATTCAGATTTCAGCAAGGATTTCAGATCATCAATTTTTGCTTTATGTCTGCAAGCGATTAGCATATCATCTACATACAACAACAAATAAATAGCAGAATCCATATTATTACCAGAAAAATTAAGACAACTATCATAGTTGCTTTTTGAAAAACCAATTTTTGTCATGAAAGAATCAAATCTCTTGTACCATTGCTTGAGAGACTGTTTAAGCCCATATAAAGACTTTTTTAAAAGGCACGCCATGTGTTCCTTACCCTTTACCTCAAAACCTGGTGGTTGACGCATATATATAGTTTCTTCAAGATCACCATGTAAGAAAGTAGTTTTCACATCAAGTTGTTCAAGATTAAGATCATAAAAAGCAACAAGAGCAAGAATAATCCTGATTGTTTTGTATTTAACAACAGGAGAAAAAATTTCGTTACAATCAATGCCCTCAATTTGTGAAAAACCTTTTGCCATAAGCCTGGCCTTGAACCTTGGAGGTTCGTTTGAAGACTCAAGTTTTTTTATTTTGAAAATCCATTTGCAATCAACTAGTTTTTGTTTTGAGGGTTTTGGAACAAGAATCCAGTTTTTGTTTAAAGTAGACATTCTTCTTCCATAGCACGTAGCCATAAAACACGATTGGGACTTTCCAAAATCTCAGAAAAATATAAAGGTTCTTTTTCTTCCACATAAGATGCAACAGCAAAGGCATATGATACAATGTAGGAGTAACCATACTGAGAATGATCCTTGGGTACCCCACGGACTCGATCTCTAGCGAGTTGATAATCCCTAAGAGCTTGGGCTTGAGCCTCAGGATGTTCTTCCTCCTCATCGGAACCATCTAGAATAGGATCAGGAGTTTCAAGAATACTAGGAAGAACAAGAGTGCTACTGGACGGAGCAGAAGACTTAGGATTAGTTTCAGGTTCCTGGGGCGGATCTAAAAAAGGTTCAGAGATGGCCTCCACCTCCACCGGAATGCTACTTTGGAGTGGGAACACTAGGAGGATTATCGGAGATGGGTTTATCCTTAAGACAGGACATCTCTAACTCGTTGAAGATGACATCTCTACTGATAACAACCCTCACCCCTGGTTCACCCTTTAACCACACTCTATACCCCTTTCCCTCATTGGGATATCCTATGAGCACTTCCTTTCTAGACCTTGGATCTAGTTTATCCTGTTTCTGATGAGCAAAGGCTGCACACCCAAAGACTCTCAGATTGGAAAGATTAGGAGGTTTACCACACCAAAGTTCTATAGGAGTCCTAAAGTTTATAGCTGTGGAAGGGGATCTATTGATGAGGTATACTGCTATACTAACAGCTTCTCCCCAGAAGGGTTTAGGAACACCAGAAGAAACTAGAAGACATCGAACCTTATCCATAATGGACGGTTCATCCTTTCGGCAACTTCATTTTGCTGTGGGTTATGTCTAACCATTCTATGGTGTAAAATGCCATGTGAAGCACACAAATTAGAAAACTTCCGGTTACAAAATTCAAGGCCGTTATCGGTCTTGATAGTTTTTAATTTATTTCGAGAATGATTTTTGGCAAAACGTTTCCATTCACAAATTTTTTCAAACGTTTGGTCTTTGGATTTTAAAAGAAAAACCCATGCCTAAAAAAATCATCAACAATAGACAAGAAATAAACGTTACCACCATAAGTTAGAACCTTTTCAGGTCGCCATAGATCACAATGCACATAATCAAGAGGTGCAGAAGACTTGTGTGTGCTGGTTGAAAAACTGATCTTATGTTGTTTTCCCAAAACACCGTGATCACAAAAATCCAAGGAATCAATTTTGTCACCACATAAAAGATTTTGGTTTTTGTAAATGATAAAGCCCTTTTTCACTAATGTGGCCGATCCTCCGATGCCACAACATAGTTTCTCAGGGATAGTTTTTGAAATCAATGCAGTGAAGTTAGAAATTGTTTCACCAAGAAGAATATATAAAGTTTCCTTTTTAAAACCTTTTAGCATGATTAGGTTTCCTTTGCAAACGCGTAAAATACCGTTTTTAGATTTAAAAGAGAGACCCAAGGAGTCTAAATAACTAAGAGAGATAAGATTCCGACGTAAGTCGGACATGTATCTCACCTCAGTGAGTTTCCTAGTCACACCATCATGCATTTTTATGAAGATATTACCAATGCCTTTAATATCACAAACCTGATTATTACCCATAAAAACTTTTCCTTAGTTTAAAGGTTTGAAATCAGAAAACCAGTGTTTATTGGGTGTCATGTGAAAAGAACAACCAGAATCAAGCACCCAGTGATTAACAACATCCGTACATGAAGGAGAAAGAGAACACAAAACCTCTGAAAACATAGAGTTACCATCTGACTCAAAAACATGGGTTTTGTAGATTACCTCCTTTACCATGTTTACGTTGTTTCTCATCTTTAATTCATTTAAAACACTTATTTTTCATATGGCCCTCTTTCCCACAGTAAAAACATTTTACTTTTTTTTCTCTCGTGATTTGGAACGACTTTTAAAGCGGTGACTAGGAGATTCTCTCCAGTCAATCCTTCCTCGCACAAAAAGATTTTCACCATGAGATTTATTTTCTTTTTGTAAATCCAAATCTTTAAATTTCAAAGCATTTTTTACATCAGAAAGAGACAAATCATCTCTGCCATATTTAATAGCAAATTTGACATCGTTAAAAGAATCAGATAAGGTATTTAGTAAAATAATTGCAATATTTTCATCAGAGATTTTCTCTCCAACATTTTGAAGTTCCAAAATGATTTTATTTAAATTATCCATATTTTCAGAAAGTATTTTTGTCCTGCTCATTTTGAAACCGAAAAGCTGCTCTTTTAAATAAATTTTATTAGAAAGAGATTTTCCTAAATATAGTTTTTTCAATTTTGTCCAAATTTCAAAAGCGTTGTATTTTTCATCAATTTCTCGTAAAACGTTATCAGTCAAATGCAAGGTGAGGCAACTATGAGCATCACCTAGTTTTTCCTTAAGAACTTCACCCTTCCAAGATTTCGGATACTCTTCAGGGCTACAAATAGCAGGAGCAATTTTATTTTGTACCAAAGCTGCTTTCATTTTTCTCCGCCACATTACAAAGTCAGATTTCCCATCAAACTTATCAGTTTCAATTTTTGGAACTGACATGTTTTAAAGACAAATAGGTGTAATTTGGTGACTTAGGAAAGATGAAAGATTTGAAAAAGTTTTGAATAAAACTGCTCAGATTTTTCTCGAAAAACAGAGAGAAAAACTTTCAGGGAAAAAGGAAAAATGGCGTTGTTTGTTTTAGTTTGTTTGATTAGGTTTGGTTTTGATTAAGCAAGACAGTGAAACACAAAGAGAGCACAAAACCCAAGAAACAAACAGTATAACAGAAATAATGAGATAAACGGCTGAAACAATCAACAGTTTCACCAAACACCAGAAAAAGACAAGAACAAAAAATATATATAAAAAATATATATTAAAAAAACTTTTGAAATACAGAAAAACGTGCCAAGTCACAGATACTTGAAATCTCACGCATTCAAGCCAAACTTGGGTTTTTGTTTTTCAAAAACAAAAAACAAAACTAAAGGAAAAACCAGAAAATAAACAAGGGCAGTAATAACAGTAATCAGAAAAACAGGATAGGCAATCCACTAATCACAGTAATAGAAAGAATCGGCGGTAAGTCGTATCAACAAATAAAACAGAGATGAAAAACCGGCGGCAAGCCGAATTACAGAAACAGCAAACAAAAACCGATGGCAAGCCGAAACTCTGAAACAGTAAAGCCATGGCGGCAAGCTGAGCAGAAGCAATAATAATAATAACTGCAAGAAGTAAAAAAGAGGAGAAAGAAGACTTCACTGAATGGATCTGAGGAACTCAACAGTTCCCTCAGATTCGAAAGATTGTTGACTAGTTACCGGCGCCGATGAGCCGAACCATGGCTCTGATACCACTTATGAAGAAAACTGAGTACTACTACAATAATCTAATTACTATTACAAGCCCCAAAAATAAAACACAGCGAAAAAAAAACTATTACAGAAGAATAAATCTTCACAAAGAACAGTCCGATCCAAGAATCAAAGAGACAGCCTGCAAAATTAATAAATATTTAATGCCAAAACTGCAGAAAATAAAAATATGGAATTTCACTTACCACCGCCGCGGTAGAAACCATCGGGGGAATCAAACCAAAGAGATGACAGAGGCAGAGCAGATGAAAGATCACTGGGCAGATAAACGGTCGCCGAGCAGCAGCAGCGCCGCGTCGAGGCACCGTGAGTAAGCGATGGGTAGATCGAAAAAAGCACCCTCAGAATCGCCCTCGGCCGTGACAAGATTCACCGGCAAAGCTCCTTCTCTATTTCTCTCTCTTTCTCTTGGCTCACTCTCTCTCTAAACACACCAAGGAACATGCAAAGGTGAAAGAAGAAGACCGACAAGAGACAAAGTCACAGAGAACTTCGGGTGACTAAGAGAGAGAGAAGAGCAGCAGCAGCGCCGCAAGGAAGAAAGCAACAAAAGCTAAAAAAGTTCAAGTAGAACTCAAAGAGACAGAGAAAAAATGAAAAAACGGTCAAGAGAAGGGAGAAGGAGAGTGTACACAAGAAACGAGGAGGAAGGGTATTAAAAAGAGGAGTCACCAACGGGTAAAACCCGGGTGGCCAGGCCAGACCGGCCCAGGCATCTCTTGACCCGGTCAAAAGCCTACTCTGCAGCTGAGGCCCATCATCATTGGGTTAAAGAAGAAAAATTGGGCTGGAAAATGGAAGAAAATATTGGGAGAAGTTAGGCCAAAAAAGGCCTACAGTTCTTCATCAACAGCTCAAGCATCGTTATACCAAAGCAATATGTGTCATATAGTGTACATGTTGGACCTATAAAAGAAAACATGAATAGATTCAAAAATTGTGCTAAAGATAAAACAAAAAAAAAAAATTATGCCAGCAACTGATGGAGAAGTTGCCAAATAGTCTAATAAGAACTATAGCATTTGGAAGCTTATAAACAAATCTTAAGTATTATCAAGGAAAAAAAGAACTTCTGCTATAGATAAGCTTACAAGACCTTTGTGATGAATATCCATTATTTATCACTCTTCCTACACTTCTGAGTTTGATAACTTTTCCAAAATCACATAGTTTGATGTTATAATTCTACAAATTCAAATAACAGAATTGAGCTTTAGGATATAAAAACACATCACTAATTGAAACGAGAGTAAATTATCAATTTATTGCCTAACATAATATCATTAATGGAAGTAAAACAACCCGTATCTACAAGATTACTAATACATGACAAATTTAGGAAAAGTTGCACAAGTACATAAAAAATCTTTTCGCTAAAATAAAGAAAACAACAAATCTTATAGCTTTAGGGGAAAATAGATATGGTAAATAACATTTATAAATCGGAAAAAATGAATGAATACACAATGTAACAGGACGGTCTAGGCTGCCTCTGTCGACTTGGATTTTTCCAATTTGTGTGCCTACAACTATGGAAATAAAAATATTAGCAATTCATTTTTCCTTGATGAAAATGAAAAATACCGAGATTCTCGGACAATAGGGAACCATTACTCACCTTTGGTATTAGTTGGAGTTGGGTAACATGTACTGCAAACTCTAAACAAAGGAAGAATAATGTATTAATATATTCAATTATATCTTTAATATGCGTGAAAATTACAATATGCCTGGAAAACTAATTGAGTGTCTATTACTAATGACCAAAATTTAAAAATATATATATAAAGGCACAAAACCCCACTTCAAAAGACGTTCCTCATCATGTAGCCACATTTTTTCACCATGAGCTGTCCAATTATGATATAAATGCACAAAACCTCCCACTTCAAAAGACGTTCCTCATCATGTAGCCAAATTTTTTCACCATGAGCTGTCCAATTATGATATAAAGGCATAAAACCCCCTACTTCAAAAGATATTCCCTCATAACTTTGGAAGGTATAAACTTATTATTTTTACGCTTTGAATACGAACACCTCATCTCATTTTTTATATTCGTTGTTCATTTCAAGACAAAGACGAATAAAACAATCTACTCCATTAATAAATTCACTTCTAAGACCTTTAACCCCAGACGCTCTTTCTTTATACATCCAACTACGATCTGGTTTATAATCTTTAAAAATCCGTTGAGAAGGGAAGTTAACAAAAGTCTTTTGAAAAGTCGAAGGAATTTCTCAAGTTTATCATCATCAAAATAGTTTCAAGTTATGTTCTATTGTAACTCATTGCATAAAAAGCTTAGTTTTTTATTAGTTTAGAAAATTTTCGACAGAGTTTTCCCTATATTATGGACATTTCCCAAGTACATAGGCCACATAAATAGGCAACAAACACATACCAAACAAAATATGAAGAGTAAGGGCTCCTCCTTAAAGCTTTAAAGAGTAAGAGTTCTCCTGTAAAGTTTTAAAGAGTCTGGCCGCCCTCGTAAAATTTTAAAGAGTCCCCTTAAAACAAAATTTAAACTAATTAAACACATACCTGTAATGTGTGTATAATTGAGAATATGTCATTGAAATCCTCATGAACAAAACTATAAGGAAAAAAATGAATAATATTTTTAGTAAACTTAATCAACCATACATATAAAAGGGTATTTAATTTAAACTATATATAAGGAAGAACATTTCTAATTATTACTACACTATGTATGGAGAAGGAAAAGAAAGTCATGAAAAGATCACAATGCTACTAAAAATTCAAGGTGTCGGTGACATATAGTTATATATGAAATAATTCTTTGATTCTTTATATGCTCAAGCAAATCAAGTTTTTCAATTTACACCTCCAATCCTTTATTTAAGTCAAGTTTCTTCCTTTTATATATAGTACTTGTAATTTTTATATACTTGTGCTTAATATTATATTTAATTTATTAGTTACGTAATTTCAATCAATAATGTGGAACTATGATACTAAAAAGCAACATTAAATGACAAAGACTAATAATTCAATTATTAGGTGATTGAATCATAAACTTGGCTACATATTTATATTTGCAACTTATAAAAGCATATATATTTACAGAGAATGGCCTTTTGGAACAATTACTAGTGGCTTCAAAGGGAGATAGTTGGACAATTTTATTAGGTGGATCATTAGGTGGTGGGAATGAATTATATGAAATCTTCCCTAATGGTTGGAACTATGAGACTTCTTTTGATCAAAACCAAGAAGATTTAACATTAACTTAACTTTTCCTCACTTTTAGGACACTAATAAAATAAGTACAATTAGCTATAATTTTTTAAGAATTAATTAAAAAGTAGATTCCAACACTCGTATTTTTCATCCTCTTTCTCTAATTCACAATACTCTTTTAACTTCTTTCTAAAGAATCTACTACAAATTAATGATTTAAAGTATTTTTTAGATAACATGGACAAATATATAGACATAAACTCAATTTATTTTTATTTTATAATTTTTAAAAAAAATACGGTATCGAATGCCATAAATTCTTGCCCCAAAAAATTTTATTCTTTTACAGAAATGCATTTTCTTTCCAACAAATAATGATTCTAACAAAATGATTTTCATCATACAAGAAGTATCAATTGCTAATGAGAAGAATGGTAAATTTAAATTATCATATAATTTTGTAACTGAAAAAGAAAAGAACACATTTCTCCCAACAGTTAACAATTATAAAAACAAACACAATTATGGTACTAGATAGTATAAATAGTGCATGATGTCAATGTAACATGGACAAGTGCTCATTTAAGTAGTTGTATAATGTCCATTCATAGATCTTATATTTTCTTCAACCCTTTTCATCCACAAAGGTCTCACATGTAATTGTTCTATTTCAAATTATTCGTGCAAGAAATTAGACATTTAATCTTTGTATCAAAATGTCTAATGATCGGTGAGTTCTTTTCCATCAAAATGGATAAGGAAACGCCACCAGTAGCACACTCCATCACAAGAAACACTCGACATAATCAAATTTGAATAAAGCAAATGAATCATAGTAAACACAAAAAAAAAAAAACAAAACAAAACAAAACAACCTTAATAATTTACACAAGTAAAAGGGAACTGAGATTGCACAGCAAAATCATACCAGTGACTGAAACTGTTTCATCTAATCAACGAACCAAAATGAAATTCAAATCAGTAAAGAACACTCAAGAACCAAAAATTCATCAAACTAATGCATATAACAAAGACCTATTAAAACAATTCTAATTGTTAACAGTGATGAACAAAGAACAAAAGAACTTAACCAGCACAAGAACTCCAAGAAGGAGAAGAAGAAGGTGAAAAACTCTACAAGAAAGAGAGAAGAAGAACAAGAAGAAAATTATAAAGACAAGAACTTGCTACTTAAAAACATGGGGGAGAAAGGGGGGAGGAGAGAGAGGATTACCAACGGCGGTGGTAGCGTCAGTCGTTGGAGGGTTGTTAATCATTGGCGGGAGGGTGGGGAGAATTTTGGAGGCGGAGGGGTTTTTTTTATTTGGGAATTCTGAGAAATAGGGAGAGGAGGGAGAGGATCCCTGATCTCATTAATTCTACTAAATTTCTTACCGATAGAATAACGACGCGCCTCCCATTGCTAGTTTATGTATTAAACTTATTGACAAAATTTTCATCATTACGTTCGTTGTTAACTTGAAAACACTTCTGATGGAACCAACTCCACCGCCAAGGAGCGTCGGTGAAATATATACTGACGGCCACTTTCGTTGGTACGTTTCAAGATTTTTTGCCGCAATTTTTCCCTCCAAAATTTTTTAACATTTTGCCAATAATCCGACGTATATGGAAATGGCGTTGGAATTCCGTCAATAAGGTCCTTTTTTTTGTAGTGTATATGGTTTCATTAGTATTGTAAATAGTGGTGATAATTTTTTTTAGAGTTTATAGCAAAATATCCAAAAGGTGAGGGATACGAGCACCTCACTTATGAAAGTTCACAACTTACACTCTACAAAAAAAAAAAAAAAAAAAAAATGATCAGAATGCCCTTTGTGTGAGTAATGATTTGCTGCAAAATATTTCATAAAAAACAATTTTAGTTTATATCCTAATTTATAGTTGTAGTTTGTTACAAAATTTTTTTTTAAAGTTTGAAAATTGTATTCTTTACAATTATCAACTATAGCAGTGTTGAAAGACTAATTGTAGTTGTGTTAAAAGAAACTGAATTCCCAGGATCTCACGCTCTTGAAATGAGGATTAAAAAAGATAGTTAATGAAGAAATGAGGATGTATACCTTTTAAACAGGTAAGTTGTATTCCATCATGAAATATCCTTGTAGTAAAAAGTTCAACTAATCATATGCTTACACATGAGTGTTTCTCCCCATGTCATTTCATTTTAACTCCCTCTTATCTTTTTCTTTCCACTATTCTTTTTTTCCCAATGTCCCCTTTCACTGCCAATGTTTTTGAAAATAACCTCAGATTTGTCAATGATTTTTTAAAATTCAAGGCGGCCTTTCTACATTTTCTTATGATTTTTATTTTATTTTACCTTTTTTTTTCATTTTTTATTTTATGATTTCTTTTACCCTACTTCGAACGCTTGTCTATCCTTTTCACACAGTCTATTGCAAGGCTTTTAGGCGTTCTGCTTGCTTTTGTGAACAACTGGTATTTCTAACCATATTCTTCACGATTTCTTGTCTCACTTAGGCCAAAATTTTTGCTTGGTCAGTAATATGTCCAAACACTTTTTCGTTTTTTCTTTTCCCTTTCTATAATTGTTTGCCCCCAAATTTCTGTATTTCACCATGCCGAGTTCATTGTTCTTCATCAATAGCTCAAGTATCATTATACCAAAGCAGTATATTTCATGTAGTGTACCTATCAAAGCAAACATGAATAAATTCAGAAATCGTGTCAAGGATAAAACAGACAAAAATTATACCAGCAACTGATGGAGAAGTTGCGTAATAGTCCGACAAGAATTATAGCATTTGGAAGCTTATAAACAAAACTTAAGTATTATCAGGGAAAACAAAAAGAAACTTCTACAATAGATTAGCTAACAAGTATTCCGTGATAAATATTCATTACTTATCACTCTTCCTACGCCCTTGAGTTTCACAGCTTCTCCAAAATCACATAGTTTGATGCTATAATTTTACAAATTCAAATAATATAATTGACCTTTAGGATATCATCATATCACTAATGGAAATGAGAGTAAATTATCAATTTCTTGTCCACTATAATGTCATTAATTGAAGTAAAACAACTCGTATCTACAAGATTACTAATGCACAACAAACTTAGGGAAAGTTGCACCAAGCAAAATGACAAAACTTTTCACTAAAAAAAAAAAAAGAAAATAACAAATTTGATAGCTTTTTAGGGGAATAATAACAATGTAAATAACACTGCTAAATCAAAAATGCTGAATGAATACAATATAATAGGACTATGTACTCAACTTGAATTATTCCAATTTCTGTGCTTACAAACATGAAAATCAAAATATTAGCAATTCATGTTTCCTTGATGAAAAGGAAAAATACCGAGATTCTTGGGAAATGGACAACCATTTCTCAGATTTTGTATTAGTTGAAGTGGGGTAACATGTACTACAAATGGAAAAAAAGAAAGAATAACGTATAAATATATTCAATTATATCTTTAATATGCGTGAAAATTACAATATGTCTTAAAAATGGAGTAAGTGTCTATTGCTAATGGCCAAAATATAAAATAAATTTACATGGTTTCCCTAGTATTTTGAATTAGTGATAAAATTTTTTAGAGTTCATAGCAAAATATCCTAAGTGAGGTATAGGATCACTTTATTTCTGAAAGTTAACAAACCAATATATATTGGTTTGTTACCTTTGGTATGGTCAAACCACTATAAATTGTTTTGTTGCTTCTTCTCCCTTTTTACTCTTGTTATTATTGTTTGTCTTTATGCTTTCCTTTATTTTTTATTGTTGTTCTAATATGTTTTTTATAAAGGAAAAGGATTGTAAAGTAATCAAGAGTTTTATTCAAAAGTTTTTGAATTAAAAGATCCCCATGGGTTCTTTCAATTGATATCAAAGTAGGTCCTCTGTTTGAGTTTAACAACCTTGAGGAAAAGACTCTTTTATGGTCAACTATAACACTTTGGCTTACTTGGAAGGTTCTTCTACTCTAAGACCTCTTCTTTTAGTGGCTCAAATTACACATTTTGGAAAAACTGTATATGTATTTATATTTGTTCTATTACGTTTGATTTATAAAATATTATTGAAAAAGGTCCTCATATTCCTTCTAAGACTCCTAGTGGCAAAAAAGTACCAAGAAGCTCGATGAATATGAAGATGACGTATTTCCAAGCTATGAATATATATATAAATATATATAAATATATATCATGTTGTGCTTTGGATGTCACATAATATAGTCGTACCAGTGAGTGTGAAACAACTCATGAGATATAGAAACTTTTGGAAGTCATTCATTAGGTACAAATCAAGTAAACGAGTCCAAATATGAATGTTGGTAGAGATTACAAGCTTTTCTCTATTGAGCATTATGAAAGTATCTCTAATATATTCACAAGATTTACAAACATCATGAATGGAGTAAAACCTATGGCAATACATATTACGTTAGAGAGAAAAATATGAAGATTTTGAATGCCTTACCACAATCTTGACAACCAAAGGCACCAGCAATTGAAGAATCCAAAGATTTAATGGTGTTGCAATTGGAAGAATTGATTGGACCACTTCTAACTATTGAGATTAAGTTAGAAAGACTCAAGAAAATTGAAGATGAGAAAAAAAAAAAAGGAAGAAATGGAATTGTATTTAAAGCAAGTGAATCTTCAAGTGAAGATGAATTTTTATCTTGTAAAGATGAAGAACATGAAGATGATATGACAACAATCATGAGATGTTTAAATAGAATCTACAAAAGGAGAAATTTTAGAAAATTCTTAAAGAAAGAAGTTAATCATCCTTTCTTTATAAACAAAAATGCTATGAATGCAAGAGCATCGATCATTACACTGTCGATTGTCTAAAGCTTAAGGAGAAAGATGCCAAGGAGACAAAGAAGAAAAGGAAAGAAACCAAAAGGAAGAAAGGTTCTAGCTGGTACATGTGGGATTTAGAAAGTGGAAGTGAAAAAGAAAATTCAAACAATGAACGAGCAAATATCAGTTTTATGGCCATCGACAATGAGGTATTCTTCATTCTTTCTAGTAGCCTTTCTTGTGACATTTTTTAGAATGATCCTCATGATTTTCTTTCCGTTACGTATAAGGATTGGAAAAGATGTCCGATAAAAAAAGGATTTGAAAAGTAATTTAAACATTCTTTTGAAAGAAAATTCTACCTTGATTTCTGAAAACAAAAAGATGATTGGTTCTATAGAGTCTCTAAAACTTGAAAAAGATGTTTTTGGACTTTCTTTAAAAGAGCTTTCAAATAAAAACAATGTTTTAAGTGATAAAATCTTTTATCTTGAAAACACTCTTGTAGATTATGAAGTTCTGAAAAAGAAAAGTGGTTAATTTAAATATTTGTATAGAGAAATTTACAAATGGGCGAAATAATTTTGAAAATCTTCTTGGAGTACAAAAAAATGCTTTTGATAAATATGATCTAGGTTACAAATATGCTCCATCTTCTTCAAAATATCAAAACCAGTTTGTTAAAGCTACATCTTCTTCTATGTCTTATATGTGTTTAACTTATTGTGGAAAACATGGTATAAGGCCACGAGATGTTTTATTAAGAAGAAGGTTGAAGTGGTAAAAAAAACCACTTGGAGTATAAAAAGGATTATTACTTGCTGGTTTATTGTAAGAACAACAAAGGAGACAAGAATTTGTTTGTTATTGATAATAAATATAAAAATATTACAAATGATAAAAGGAAAGAAGTCTTCAAATCGTGAATAAATTCATTCTCCTTAATACTATATTTGTCCTCCTAAAAAGTGCAGTAATCAAGACAAATACTCTTCGGGATAAGTTGAAGATCTAGTTGGAATTACATTGCACACTTCGAATCCTAACTCCCTTGACAAAGATAAAAAGAGCATAAACCTTTCTAAGTATTTTTTAAATTTTTCTCTACAACAAAAAGCACCAAATGATCCATATTTATAGTTTGTAGGAGGTATTATAATTTAGGTTACAACATTCCACAAACAAATATCTATTTGTGAAATGATAACTTTGGAGAGGTATACAACTATGCGAATGTATCTGATAAAAGATTTAAATATGTGAATATATTTGAATTATGAATGTATGAGCTTTTGGTTGTACTTTTTTAAATATTGAAAAAACTCGCCAACAATTCCCCGCCATTTTTCAATATTTTGAAAAATCAGTCTTAATCTAGAATGGTTTGTGATAATTTATGTGTTAGTAATGGTATCTTTCGACTTGAACCACTACCTTAGTTCGTTTTCATCATTTGAAATACAACCTAGTAGATAAGCTTTGAACACAGCTATATGTAACAAACAACTAACATCAACACACATGCATTCACTTTTCTTCAATTTGCCATACAGTTGATGAATAAGGTCTTGCATTCATACCCTTTCATAAATGATTCCAAAGCTAAGTCCAAAGCTTTCTGCGCATGACCAATCCCTGAACTAATATAGGCAAACTCTTAATGCCTCCTCCACTTATAGTATTTCACAAGAGTTTGTTAAGAACCAATGTTCATGCTACTTCTTGCAGGAAAACACACTGCAACTTTGGATGATTATTGGCAGTGTTCCAATTACATTATATTATACTGTCACTCATTGAATTCAATACTAGAAAATGATATAGTATTGAATTAAGGTTCCAATGGAAGCAATTATATTTTGGACTTTAGTCCCATCCCTATTTAATATTTTAAACACAAGAGCTCTTGTAAGATCTTTTCAATAATATTTGGTAGTGTTTAACTTGATCTTACACAATAAACAATAATTACTTTAATCAAATATTTGATATAACTATATTTATAACACCCTCTTGTACTTTGTACAAGAAATATAAGAACTTTGAAACATAAATCATAAATCTTTGAGTTATCATTTCATTTTCTCATTTTCTGAGAGTTCATACCCTAAGAGTTTATGCATTTTTAAACTTTAGGCATAGGAATTGAATCATAATTCATTGCCTATGTTCTTGATTCAATGAAAATATTTAATCCGCTATAGAACCTTTTTGTTCTATTAGTCATAGATTGATATGCATAATTATCATGCATATTCAATTTCTTTTACACCAACTTTTCTTTGAAGCTCATGAACCTTTTCATCCCAACAACTGTGCACTGCCAAATGCATTAGTTAGAGCTTTTCTTTTAATACATGTCTCAAATGGGATCATTTAATTCTTTCTATTTGGAGGTTTTCAATATCAACAGGTCATTAATACAGCTTCATTACCCACAACCTTGAGAACAAATAGAGTTTGTACATTATCTTTTGCATGACAATCTGCTTTCCTTCTCAAGCACACAATTATATTGTGACCTTTAAACAGTTGAAGTTCAAATGCCAATGGATTCAAAATAGTGGATCTACCCTTTTATCAGCATGTTTTGAAAATTCAATATGTACATACTACAAAATACAACTTCATCTTTGCGAGTTTTTAATTCTCTCTTAACATAATCTTCTAAAACCAAAAGAATATCTTTAAGCTACCAACCATTGTACACTCAAGCAATGGAAGAACATGCTAGGGAGGAAGAAGAGATTGAAGAAAAATAAGAAAATGATCAAGAAGCTCAAAGTCTTCCTCAAGATGTGATATATCCAAAGGGACACACCAAGGATGAAATCATTGGCGATGTATCACAACGGGTAAGAACAAGAATTTACTTCATAGATAACTTTACATTATTATCTCAAGTTGAGCCTAAATTTATTGATAATGTCTTGTATGATGAGTTTTGGTTTAGATTTTTTTTACTAAAACCCTTCTCTGAAGAACGTTTTTGTTATTTGTGAAACTTGCTTGGCTTTGGTAAATTTAATGACTAATGTGTGTTGTTTGAGGTTTTTCTTTTTTCGACTTCCTCTTATTCTTTACCCTTAAAGAAAAGTTCTCTTAAAATCAGACGCCTCTTTCAAAAAACCGGATGTCCGGTTCCAAAAATGGACTCAAATTTTCTTCTTGACAAAAATTACCGAGATATTCGGAAGACCAAATCGGATGACCTCGATAAAAATTAAACGTCCGATTTCTTATTTTCATAAAAACCGGATGATCGCTTTTGAAAATCGGTCGACCGATTACTTTTAAAATGTCAGGACCTGCAGTTTTCTAAAACCTGTTCTTTCTAATTTTTCAGTCATTTCTCACAATTCTCTCTCACTCTCTCGTCTGAAACCCCTCTCTCTCACAAAGCCTGACCGATTTCTAAGTCCGATTCTCTCTCTTCTCAAAATTTTCAAATTTCTCTCCTCACCAAGCAAGCAAACAGTTTATTGCTATGTTTTTCCTCTCTAATCTTCTCCATTTGAAAACCCCCAATCTCTACCTCAAATCCTAAGTCGGGATTCCTTCAAAATGGTGAAAACAAAGAATGCCAATGGGGAAGGGAAGGCTATAGTGAAGAAGGTGGAAGTAGTAGAGGTGGTAAAAAGGGGAAGGGCAAACAAGTAGAAAGGAGTGAAACTCCTTTAGATAAATTCATCTCAGTACAAGCTGTTGCTAGCTATGAAGATTGGACAAAGAAGAAAAGGAAAATTGCTCCCAGACATTGAGTTGACCTATCAGACATGGGAGGTATGGAAATAATTCCTGCACTTTTTCAAGATATTGGTTAAGGTTCTTTACTGATTGTTAATGAATTATTCTATCCTATGATGCTTTATGAGTTTTATGCAACTCTGCAAAGGGTTAGAACACAAACTCGTGGGAATTTTGTTACCTCTAGAGTGATTGGAAAGAATATTTCCTTTGATGATAGATTGTTGAATTCCATTCTTGAGACACCCGAAGATGGGAAGCGTTTTTACACAAAATCAAGAAGTGCTTTGATCCCAATCTGTATAGTGAAAAGAGGTTTGAAAAATTATCTACCAAAGGAATTATGTTAAAAATGAGTGAGGATAGAACAGTTGACAAACTTGATGCCTATTGTTATTCCAAATATAGGGCACAAGTCTTCAATTACAAATATGCATTCCTTTGTTATTCTAGCAATGCATGAACACAGATAGATGAATTTTGGTTTTATTGTAATAGAACATATGTTAGCTACACAATCCTCTTCTACAAAATGTTTGCCCTATGGTTGTTTTTCTTACCAAGGTGTTCCAACATTTTAAGATCACTTTCTTTCGACCAAATGACCACATTGGAATTGGTAAGATATACAATCAGAATACCTTCAAGAGGATGGGATTCTCAAGGACTAAAGATGGAAGATTGATAAGGAGAGCCCAAGCGGAAGATAGTAAAAATAGTGAAAAAGAAGAAGAAGAAGAGGGCAATGAGCCTGAAGAAAATGACTCCGAGACGGAGGTAGAAAGAATTAGAAGAGAAATAAGAAGAAAGAAGCGACAAGAGAGAACGGAGGAAGGGTCATCTTCAGGTAGCATGAATCAAGTAATGGAAATGATAGCTTCCCTACAAACATCAATATACACTTGGCTTGATGCTTTAGATAGCAAGATGTCCGACATTCAAGAAAGGTTTATGAGATTTGAGGCAAGAGGTAGAGATGAAGGCCATTGAAGAGATGATGAAAAGGGAGTGACTTGCTATTGGTCTTTCTTTCTTTTGTTCAGCCTCAAACTCTTTACTCATCAAGCCTCTTTTGTTTCTTTTGTTTTAAACTACTTTCTCTTATAACTTTGGTACTTATAAAGTTTTATTTTTTTTTATTAGTCTCAATAATCCTTGTTTCTTTGATCTCTCTTTGATTAGTTTGAAACTCTATGATGAAATCTTAATGATGAGGGTTTCCTTTATCTTTGTTTCTATGATCCCTTAAAAACTCTCCTCAATGTCTTTTTGATCTATGCCAAAAAGGGGAGAAATATGTGCAACAAGTAAGGGGGAGAAAATGTAATATGCATATTGTTGTTATATCATTGATGCCTATGCTTGTTGATGCTTATGATAATGTTGTTAATGCTTATGCTTTAGTTTTTTGATATCAATGCTGGTATTGTTAGTACATTGTTGAATATGCCTTACATTGTTTGCTTTGTTTAACAATGGTTGATAATGACTTGTCATTGTCTTATGATGCATATGTTTTTTATGTTTTGAAAAATTGAGCTTTTTAGTTGCATAAGGCTTTATGCATCGTATCCTTTTGGCTATATGGCTTGAATTGCCTTGATGATTTTTTTGATACCATATTTATTATAAAGGATGTTTTTAGGGGGAGCTTATCTTTCTAAATGATCTTTCAAACCCTTTGCATGTTTTCAAATTCATAGGGGGAGTTATCTCTCTCTTATATAGTGTTTTAGTATGCTTTACTCTTATTGATGATTTTCTTGAAGCATCACCATGCTTTTATATTTGCTCTTTTGTTCTTCTTGCATATGTATTTGGCATAATCAAAAAGGGCAAGATTGTTTGCCCCAAGGGCATTATTGCATATGATTATGATTACATATGTTTGTGTGATGATTATTAAGCTTAGTTTATATAGAACAAAAAGAGCACCTTTGAAGTCTCAAGGCTACACTCTTAGAGGCAAAACATCTTGGTGATCAAGGTAAAATGAAGGAGAAAAGGTCAAGCCATTAAAGACCTTGCAGACTTGTGTCTTAGTTAGAGATATGCTAAGGTATTTTGTAAAACTCCCTAACTCTCATCTTTGATTGCTGATCAAGTGTAAAGGCCCTTGGATGAATTTCTTTTTATAAACTATTCTTGAAAAACCCAAGTATTCTTGAAAGAATTTTTTTATGCCTTTGAATGTTTTCTTATTTTAAAGAGTATCAAGAATACATGTTTTGAAGTGTTTTGAAATGTGAAGGAAAGTTCTTTTTGTTTAAGGAAAACTAGCTTTTAAATCCTTCTCAAAAAAAGGATCATCCGATTTTAAAACCGCTCATCCGATTTTTCCAAGGAGAAAAATCGAACGTCTTATTTTAAAATCGGTCGTTCGATTTTTCTAGCATTAGAAAAATCGGTCGTCCGATTTTTAAGAGGGATCATCCAATTTTTAAAGGGATCATCTGATTCTTATTGTATCAAAAATCGGTCTTCCTATTTTAAAAAGGGCTCATCCGATTTTCCTTCTACAAGGAAATCCGACGTCCATTTTTAGAAACCGGTCGTCCGGTTTTCCTTTTCACTGTTAAAAATATTACCATTACACAGAGTAATGGTTACTTTTTTTCTTTCCTATATATAGAGCTCTTGATATGTAGTTAAAAAGAAGGTTGTTGAAAAATTTTATTGAGATCATTCAAGAACATTTAAAGAGTTCTAAAGTACATTTTTTCAAACATTTTATCTCACAAAAAGGAAATATCTTCGTGGAGCTTCATTATTGATCATCCATCAAAGGAGAA